>CM064506.1:15823137-17023137 GCA_032716605.1 Paralithodes platypus | reverse complement strand
TGGACTTATTCGCATCAGAGGAGAACCACAGGCTCCCTCTCTTCCTCACTCGCCGGGAAGTAACCCCGGCGGGAGGCCCAGACGCATTGCTGACGGTCTGGAACGGGTGGAATTTCATCTATCTGTTTCCACCACCAGACGCTTCACTCATGTGTCAAGTAGTTCACAAACTACGGGATTATCGGGGCTTAGTCTCGATGATCGCGCCCCTGTGGCCGGCTCAGGTGTGGTACTCTCAGTTGAAGACGTGGTGCGAGAACCCGGTGTCACTCCCGATCTCGTGCGTCCACTTGGAGGCAATTGGCAACCGAAAGACCTCGCTGACTTTTGCCTTGTGGACATTCAAAGGGCCAAATGGTTAACCCTTTATGGAGAAAGTGTGACTATCTATCTATCTATTGCCTGACGCCGTGATTCCCGAAGGGGTGGCCACGAACGAACCGCCCCCAGTCAGTCGACGCCCCTCCCCCCAACCAGCACCGCCTTCGTTCATATACTTCCTCACTCCATCCTTCCACCTCTCCCTCTCTGTCCCTCCACCTCATTCTCGTACACCCTCTTAGTCATTTTCTCGCTTTCCATACGTTCAATATGGCCGAACCATCTCAAGTTGTTCCTTTTCACACTTTCCAGCACATCTACCTCCACACCACACCTCCTTCTTACTTCTTCATTAGTCTGTCTATCCCTCCATGTAACTCCGCACGCACTTCTTAAGTAATTCATTTCCACTGCTCTCACTCTTGGTCCGAGTCTCTCAACCAACGTCCATGCTTCGCTTCCGTAAGTCAGTGTCAGGATTACCACACTGTCATGCAAGGACTTCTTCACTTCCATACTGACCACCCTATTTCTTGTTACTGCTTTCAGTATACTCTTTCAACCAGAAGTCAGTACCAATCACACTGGAAAGCATTTACTACTGTACTTGGATTGTGGAAACTGACCAGACTGATGCATCGGTGTCTTTAATTTTCGAATAGCTTGATTTTTTATTTGAACATAAAGGCTTGTCAGTAATTACACTAAAGAATCACATGACTGCTATCAGAGTACCATTTTTTTATTTAACTGGACGCTCAGTACCGCAAGCGGAGGAGAAGGGTTTCATGCGTGCATGTTTCAAGCTTCGCCCACCACCACGCCAGCTCATGCCTACCTGGTCACTTGACAAAGCTTTGTCGTTACTACATTCTCAGAAATATTGTCACAACCCTCCTTTTGATTTGATGTTAACCCTTCCGATCCGGGCTGCCTTTCTAAATGACGGAGCTCGTATCCGGGCGATCTGAAAAACAACAAAAGTAAACTAAGGCTAATCTCGCTTAATATATTACTTACATTAATGAAAGAGATACCAAAATGTGCGCCTTACCTTGCTGCATAGAATAGCGTTGAGTAGAGCTCTCTAGCTCAACTGGTTCCGGAGTTATAGTGGTGGAAGTGGAGGTAACTTTTGCCGCGTATTTACCTCGGCGCGTCCGAACACTCAACCGCGGCCCCGGCGACGACACCCAGTTCCACTCGTCGCTCCACCCGCAATTATGCCGGGAAGCGATTTGATTGTGTTTTATTGTTTATTATGCAATTTATTATAGTTATTATGTTATTTTCACTCAATAAAGTTATTTTCATCATCATCATCATCTCCGACGCCTTGCTTCCCCCTGGGAAACCCCCACTAGAGGATGGCCATGACAGAAACGTCTCCAAGCTACTTTGTCAAGACATGCCTCCTTTGCCCGTGCCACAATGCCCCTTCCACTACGTGGAAGTTTTTCTTCAATATATTATTCCACTTTATTTTCCCATACCATAGGTGGTCTTCCACTACTAGCGGTT
The DNA here is from genome assembly GCA_032716605.1 of Paralithodes platypus. Taxonomy (NCBI): domain Eukaryota; kingdom Metazoa; phylum Arthropoda; class Malacostraca; order Decapoda; family Lithodidae; genus Paralithodes; species Paralithodes platypus. Next base: position 17,021,295 of record CM064506.1, on the reverse strand, counting down.
CCACTCACCTGACTCCCATATATCTTTCTTGGCATTCTGTCTTCATCCATTCTCTGAACATGACCATACCACCTCAAAGTACTTCTCTTTATTCACTCAACCACACCACAATCAATGCCCAAAGCCTGCTCTTCCATTCCAAAGGACTCGTACACTTCCCTATTACTTGGCCCATCTAGCCTATTCATGCCAGCTGCCATTCTGAAAAAGCTCATCTCCACAGCTCTTAGTTTGAAGAGGTCCTCGTCACTTGCCGTCCATGTCACGCTTCCATACGAGAGTGTTGGGAGCAGCACACTGTTTCTCAGTGACTTTTTGACTTCCTGGCTAACCATTCTTCCTTTGAGAATACTATCAAGTTCTCCAATCACTTTTCTCCCTTACATTTTTCTCTCTTTTATCTCACTCTCCATTTTACCATATTTGCATAGTACAGCTCCCAAATACTTGAAACTTTCAACCTCTTCTAGTACTTCATTTTTAAATTTTATTTTACAACTTTTCTTGTGTTCTTTCTTGATTCTATATTTTTCCTTAAAATCTATAGTTTCATGCATTCTTCTCTCAAACACCATTACCTTACATTTCCCTACATTGACCTTTAACTTTCTCTTTTCACATACCCTGTCAAAGTCAGTGACCACTCTCTGAAGTTCTTCAGCATTTTCCGCCAACAGGACTGCATCGTCCGCATATAGGCATGTTAAAATCTTCCATGTTCTTCCCTCTGATTCCAGTCTAGCTCCCACACCCATTGATACAGCCCTACATTCCCTAATCACTCCATCCATGTATATATTGAACAACCAAGCTGACATGACACATCCCTGTCTTACACCTACGTTGACCTCAAAACTTTCACTTAACTTATCCCCTACCTTCACAGTTGCCATTGCATTCCTATAAAAAGATTTTACTGCCATTAGCAACTTTCCTCCCACACCATATACTGTTAACACATCCCACAGGCCCTCCCAGTCTACTTTGTCGTAGGCTTTTTCCAAATCCATGAATGCTGCATAGAGTTTTCTGTTTTTGGCCAGATACTTCTCTACCAACAATCGCATTGAGGCTATCTGGTCAACGCAGCCCCTGCCCTTTCTGAAACCTCCCTGTTCCTCGCCTATTTTGTCATCCGTTATCTTCTGTAGCCTTTGTGTTACTACTCTTGCGTGTACCTTTCCAGGTATGCTAAACAAGCTAATTCCCCTATAATTCTTACACTTCTTTACTACCCTTCCCTTTGTACAAGGGTACTATCACTGCTTTCCTCCAGTCCTCTGGTACACTTTCCTTTTCCCATGCTAATTGGGTTCGAATCCCGGTGGATCATATATACTTTAATTAATTTCATTGGGGGTGTGGTGGTGAGATTAATAAAAATAATATTATTAGTAGGTTTAGGGATATTTCTTCGAGAGGCCGGTCTATATGATCTGTGCCCCATGAATATTCTTTCCTCTCACTTAAACAGTAGGCTACCATAGTGCGGTTGGGAATATGAACATGATTAGATTAATATCCAGTATTCGAGAATGGATAATAAGTCGTAGGCGTGTGCATAAACCTTTAACCGTCCTGGTGGTGTAATGGTTAAGGTGGCAAAAATATGTGTGTGATAACCCGGGTTCGAATCCCGGTGGATCATATAATATACTTTAATTAATTTCATTGGGGGTGTGGTGGTGAGATTAATACAAATAATATTATTAGTAGGTTTAGGGATATTTCTTCGAGAGGCCGGTCTATATGATCTGTGCCCCATGAATATTCTTTCCTCTCACTTAAACAGTAGGCTACCATAGTGCGGTTGGGAATATGAACATGATTAGATTAATATCCAGTATTCGAGAATGGATAATAAGTCGTAGGCGTGTGCATAAACCTTTAACCGTCCTGGTGGTGTAATGGTTAAGGTGGCAAAAATATGTGTGTGATAACCCGGGTTCGAATCCCGGTGGATCATATATACTTTAATTAATTTCATTGAGGGTGTGGTGGTGAGATTAATAAAAATAATATTACATAACCTATGCATTATGTCAACAGCTTCTTCTCCTCCATATCTCAGCATTTCACCTGGGATGTTATCTACTCCAGCAGCTTTGCCCATTTTAAGTCTATTGATTGCTTCTTTTACTTCTTCTCTGCTTATCTGGCTTTCAACTACCCTGTTTATTCTACCTCTCTCCATTCCTATGGATGAGATTTTTGCCTTCCCCCTACTCTTTACAGCTAAGCTACTAAAATGATCTTTCCATACTTTCACCACACCATCACCCTCTACCACTTCCCCATTCATGTCCCTCATCCTACCACCTGAGACACTCTCAGTCTTCTTCCCTCTGACTTCTTTCACAGCTCTGTAGTATGCTTTCCTGTCATTCAGAAACTGTTCACTAATCTTTCTCCCATATGCCTCATCTGTCTTCCTTTTAGCATCTTGTATCGCCCTCTTCACTCTTTGTTTCAAATTTTTATATTCTTCTTTCCTCGCATCTCTAGTTTCTCTAGGTATATTCTTTTGCAGCATACTCTTTCTGAACTTTTTTTTTTTTTTTTCACTATTTCTTCTATCTCTTTACTAAACCATGCGTTACCTTTCTTCTTCCACATTTTAAAGGTTTTCTTCCCACATACTTTCTCAGCTGCTTTAATCATGGAGTCTCTTGTACCTTTCCATACTTCGTCTACAGTATTTCCCAGATCTATCATAACATCCATGTCCTTTATAGTCTCTTTCAGGATGTCCTTGTATTTTGTTGCATTACATTCTTCATTTAATTTTCTCACATTTATTCTCTCTACTGTCAGTTTTCTCTCTTTCCTCTCATATTTCCACTCTTTCCTTATCCTCACTTTTGTCAGCACTGTATAGTGGTCTGATCCCGTCAGCATACCTCTTACAGCTTTTGAATCTAAAATTCTTCCTTTTAGTCCGGAGTCCATCATGGCGTAGTCAAGTTATTTTCATGAAGTTATTTGTGTCTCTGTCACTTATCACTTTGTTTTATTATTATTATTATGATTATAGTGTCACTTTCACTGAACTTTGATAGTTGGTGTCATTTTCACTTTTATGTATTGTTAGGTAAGCTAATAATATATATAGTGTCACTTTCACTTGTTCATATTGTTATGAAGGCACTTATTATTACTTATGTGTGTCTCTTTCACTTATACTTAGTTTATTATTATTATAGTGTCACTTTCACTGGACTATGATAGTTGATGGTGTCATTTTCACTTTTATGTATTGTTAGGTAAGCTAATAATATATACAGTATAGTGTCACTTTCACTTGTTCATATTGTTCTGAAGGCACTTATTATTACTTATGTGTGTCCTTTTCACTTATACTTAGTTATATTACTTATATTACTTATATTATTATTCTTAGCCTACATTTGAGTGTCACTTTCACTGTTGTCACTTCCACTTCAAAAGTTTATCAGAGTGTGGAAGTCGTTGAAGCAGGTGCCAGCACAGTCCCACTTGGCACTCGAGGCATTCCCAAGTGGTTTTTGTGGGTTTGCGGGGTCTTCTTGATGTGTGGCTGCACACATGGCACCTCTTCTGTATTCTGGATCTACTACTGTACCTGGTGCTTTGAAAGGAAGGGCGTTGAGCTGGTGCTTCCTGAAAAATTCAGCACACCCCGTTCTGTCCAGCATGCCTGGTCCTTGTAGTGGCCTCCCTGGTGTACCTGCATGTTTAGCCAGGAGCTCAAGTATCACCTGCTTGTGGAAGGTCCGCAGGGACTTGTACTTCGGGGCTATTGGAGTCCTCAGACGGTAGATGTTGTAGGCATTGAGGACCGACATATCTACCGTATGCAGGATAAACTTCTTGTACCACCTGCAAGATGTTCGCAGGCAGTTGATGAAGCCCATCTGCATGTCGGACTTGTCGACGAGGCGCATATTTATGTTGTAGTCCAGGACAGCAGCTGGTTTCTGGACGGGGTTTTTGGTTCTTCGGTCCACCTTCCCTGTGGCGACCATCTCGGCCTTGTGGCATGTGGTGAGGAGGTTGACCTTCCGCTGGTCATGCCAGTGGATGGAGAGGATGGGGCCACTCTTCTTATGGAAGACGTCCGTCTTCTTGGTCTTCGTTAGGTAGGTTGGCATGCCCTTCCTTTTGGCCTTGACTGTGCCGACAGTTCCGGTCTTGCGGTCATGGAGGTACTTGGCCAGGATAGGCGACGTGTAGTAGTTATCGGTGTAGAGGATGTAGTTTTGATGGAAGTACCTCTCTATCATCTTCTTTACTACAGCGCCGCTAAAACCAATGAGGGGTCAGTCTCAATTTCGCCACCCTTGCCGCTGTAGACTATAAAGTCCAGCACATATCCCGTCTTGCAGTCGCAGAGGACGAAGAGCTTGATGCCGAAGCGGTGTCTCTTGGACGGGATATACTGTCGGAAGAGCAGCCTACCATGGAACAGGACCAGAGACTCATCGAGGCACATCTTCTGGAAAGGAATCGGGTAGGTGGTAAACCAATGACGTATCATGTCATACAGCTTCCTGATCTTCCATAGTGAGTCTTGAAGGTGGACTGCCATGTTGTTTGTGAGGTGGATATATGAGAGGATGTCGAAGTACCTATCCCTGGACATGTACTTGCCAAATGCTGGAGTCGTTATGAGGTCGCCAGTGATCCAGTAGTCGGCCAGAACGTGCTTCTTTATATGTGTCATCAGCATTGTGAGTGCCAAGAACACATATAGTTCTGCCACAGTGTGAGCTCTCCATGCCACCATCTTGGCACTGGTCTTCCTCCCAAGAAAGTTGGAACAGATAGCATGGTGGTTATTTGTCTCTTCGACGAGGTATTCCATGACTTCATTGTCATAGAAGCCACAGAAAAGTTCACTGGGGGTAACATTTGGGCCACAGGGATATGCTGGTGAGTGGTGACACCCCGGAACCGTGCTGTACCTCGTCAAAGGCAGGACAATCTGGCTCAAAATGAGCCCCATCTGTCCACACAAACAGTTCGGATGCTCGAGGACGTGCGCTGCAGCAGGCACACGCCCTGGACGCCCTGGCACACACCCTTGGCCACGCGGACGCCCTGCACGCCCACGCCCACGCCCACGCCCAGGCCCAGGTCCAGGGGCATCGGCGTCGGCAGGCTGACCACGTCCACGACTTCGCCCTCTAACTCGTCTTGTCGGGACTTCCTCTTCCTCCTCAGGCGATGTCAGGTCATTTGAGGCAATGTTGGGGTCGTCAGCATCCTCTTCAGGAGACAATTCTGGTGAAGAAGTGACCGGGTGCGGGAGGCTGCGGGAGGTTCAACAATGGTAGCCTCGGCCTCGGGAGTTGGGCTCCTTTAGCGGCGAGCCGAGGGCTTCTCCACATCAAATAATGCTCTGCGGTGTGTTGAGGGCTGTGGTACACCACTAATACCACTTGTAGAGGCCCTTTGGTCATCCTGAGGGAGAGATGAAGCCGAGGGCTGTGGGTGACCCACGCGGCGTCCCGGGTCAAGGCGTCGGGACAAAGGAATGCGGGTGGTTGCTAGACCAGGGTCGGCGTCACTATCACTGTCTTCCGCTTCCCTAGCCTTTTCTGCTGCTGCCCTGCGTGCTTTTTTAGCTGCACTTTTCACCAATGATTGTTTATAAAAATATTTGCCCACTTTCAAGGGCGTACGGGCAGGCAAAGGGGAAGGTCCTGGGCTAGGGCTAGGCCTAGGCCTAGACTGGCCTACGAAACTTGGCGAAGGGGTTGGCTCTAGCACACTTGGAAGTTCAGTAGCACCTTCCTCAACCACCTCCACATCAGGATCATCACTACTGTCTCCCCCCTCAAATAGATCTACATTGTCGTCCTCTCCAAAGCCAATGAAATCGTCAACTTCGCTTCCACTTCCACTGTTAATAAATATGTTTTTGTCCACCGAGCTTTCGCCACTGCTCAGTTCAACATTAAAAAGTTCTCGCTGTATAGCACTATCACTCAACAAACGTTAACTTTCTTTCGTTTAGCTTTCTTCTCGGTTGGAACAGGCATCGAAGTTGCAAGCGGGGTAGCACTGGGGCGCGCGGGAGGTTGCACAGAATCGGACGCGTGGAATTCATGATTTCGCTATAACTCGCTATGGCGGCCACGTAGGAACTGATAACGGTAGTAGTTGAGGCTTGGTGGCGCTGCGATCGCCCCTGCAAAGTAAAATTTGCCCGCGCGAATTTTAAAGCACGCTTTCAAGCACAGAGATTTTAAAAGGACACCCGGGCTCCGGCCCATCTGCCGCGCCGTCCTTTTAAAATGACACCCGGACTGGAAGGGTTAAAGAAGGCTGTGTTCCTTATGGCCTTGGCTACAGGAAACCGGGTATCTGAGATGGCGGCGATGAGCAACGAACCTGTCTCAGGTTTATGCGGCGCAATGTCATTGTACAAATTGCGCCGTCGCCAACCTTTATCGCAAAAAAAGAGCATCATGGGCATGTTTTTTACCGATTTTGAGGTTCCGGTGCTCAAGAGCGGAGATTCTCACCATAAATTATGCCCGGTGAAATCTTTAATGACTTACATTGGAGTGTCCCGGCCGACCCAGCCGGGAGCTCTATGGGTAAATAGAACAGGTAAACGCCTTGCGAAGCGGCATTTAGCAGCTTTTCTAGTCGATGTGATCAGGGAGAGTAACCGTGGGACGTGCCCATGACATCAGGAAATGGGCAGTCTCTCTACGGTTCCTAAAAAAAAATTCAGTCACTGATATTCGACAGACGTAGTTATGGGCGTCCAATCACGCCTTCCTAACGCGTTACCTGTCTATTACTCTGGATAAACCTAGCATGACCTGTGTTGCATTGAGCCAACGGGTCTGATGGTCTGGTGCTTTTTATGATTAATTATTAGTTATAAGAGGGAGGGGGGGGATGTTATAGCTAAGACCCTCTGCCCCCGCCAGACATGGTTGTAAATGTGCATGTGCACTGTGATATCCTTGATCTTAAAGGACTGGAAGTACAGTCAAGAGATATTTTTTGTTTTTGTATTGTGGATACATTACCAAGTATTTTGTGATAATCATTATCATAAGGTTAGTCAGGAACTTGCAATAGAGTTACGAGTAAAGAATGTTTTTGTATATGGTATAAGAATATATATTCATAGACTAAGATTTTATTTTAAACAGTTACAATGTTGTATGCATTTAAGTGATCTGTTTTTATACATACAATCAATAGATTATATGTTATGCAACCTTTCTACAATTACTATCCTATTATTATTATTATTATTATTATACAGTATATAATTTCAGAAATTGGTTGCACACAGGTATTTCTTTAAGTACGCTGCCTGTATATCTTTTATATTTTTCTGTATCGTGTATACAAAAATAAAGAAAAGTTAGAGCTGTATAGTATATCGGGTTTAGTGTCATCCTATTGTTGATTTGTTAGTGGTTTGATATTTGTCACTAATGTCCCCCTCCAGACTAAAGATACAGTATCAGGCATATCGTCAATGATGGAGGGGCCACTAATAAATTATAAGTTTGAGTACCGGAGGGAAGAAGGAAAACCTAATATTTAGTAGTGGCCCCGGAATCATTGACGATTCCGGCCCTCCCTTCCATCCCCTTCTTATTCATTTCTGATGTTTCTAAGTTATCTTGATATGTCAGTTAAGGCGGAATGGCGCTTCAGCGTCTGCGGGAAACCCATGCTATCAACATCCACACGATGGGAAGCATAGCAGTTTAGTACTGTAGTTCTAATATTTTTCTTTTTATTAATTTTTTACTAAGTTTTTTCATAGTGAGCTCCCGATCATAAGGACAATTCCGTAAGTGAATACAGTCGATCCTCTGGTAACGTGGCTAATGTGTTCTGGTAACCTCCCGTGTTACCAAAAACCGCGTTAACGAACCCATATGTTTACATGTTAAACGTACCTTTGTGTTCTGGGGATTTCCACAAAGCCCACTTTTTCTCCATAGAAGCCTATGTTATATTAATTAAATCAATTATAAAGGTTATTTGACATGTGCATTGAGTTGATTTGCCCATTGTAATAACTCTTACTTCTGAATAAATATTTCGTTTAGGCTAGGCTAGTTAAGGAGAGAGAGTGTGCCGCCATTTTCGGTCGAAGCTCTGAAATCCCGCCATCATATTTCTCACCTCACACAATAACTACACATTTTAGAATGGTCTACTCTTCACTCAACGCACGGCAACGACCATATCTACCTCTGGTATGCATAACAACTTGGTTAGGCCATTTATTTGCAGAGATATGAGCATCGGTAAATGGCGAAAATCGGAACTTTGGAATTCCCGCCTAACTCGCCGTCTTATATTTCTCACCTCACACATTAACTACACAATGTAGAGTATTCTAGTCTTCACTCAACGCACGGCAACAACCATATCTACCTCTGGTATCATAAACACTTGGTTAGGCCATTTATTTGCAGAGATATGAGCATCGGTAAATGACGAAAGTCGGGAGTAATGGTTCGGCGGCCGAGATAGCCTAGCCACGCATTGCACACAACGACAACACACACACACACTCACTCGACATAGCCAAACAATAACATACGTGTGTTTCGGTAATTATTCTCACCTCATACAATAACTACACAATGTAAAGTGTTCTAGTCTTCACCCAATGCACGGCAACGACCATATCTACCTCCGATATGCATAAAAACTTGGTTAGGCAATTTATTTGCAGAGATATGAGCATCGATAAATGACGAAAGTCTGGAGTAAAGGTTCGGCGCCCGGCTAGTCGGTGTAAGTGTTGACCGTGTTAGCAAAATTTTTGATATTTGGGGTGTACCGCGTGCCACCAAATCCGCGTTTCCAACACGCGCATTACCAGAGGATCGACTGTATGAGCGTACGCTTACGATGTTTGGTCTACGATGTTTGGTCTCTTAACACTCTGGGGCGGTTGATTTGAACAGCTGACTCTAAGGTTCAAAGAGTGCCATTACTGTTTAAGGCATATCGTCAATGATTCCGGGGTCACTACTAAATATTAGGTTTTCCTTCTTCCCTCCGGGACTCAAACCTATAATATGTGCAACAAGTGAAGAAGTATGCTGGGTTAGGAAAGGGAGAGAGGAGTGAAAGGAAAAGCGTGGTGGACTGAGGAGATGAAACAAGAGGTGAAGAGAAAATGAAAGCATACATGGAGTGGTTTGGCAGTAGAGGTAATGAGGATTTAGAGAAGCAAAAAAGAGAACGTGTAATAAACTTTTGGAAGGAGATCAAGTAAGTAAAGGAGAGTAATAAATGAAGTTTACTATTTCCTTTATCACCCTCCCTAACTTGTTTAAAAGGTAAAAAGGGGCGAGTGTTAGTGCAGGAGCAAGAGAAATTCGCGAGATGGAGAGATTACTTTGATAGTTGGATGAAGAATGAGAGAGAGAAGCCGTGGAGGAGAAGGGAGGGATCAGGTCAGAAGTGTGAAGAGGTTGAAGATGGGATAAAGCATTAGGGATATATGGAGTGAGTGGCGAGATGCTGAAGTATGTTGGGCAACATAACATGCTTCTTTGACAAGGCTAGTCTCATAGTCTCAACACCTCAGACAACACTTTATAAGGTTCGTCTTGATGGGTGCACCACATCTAGCTGCTACCTTATAATGTTCCGTGACTGCCACCACTGTAAATCCAGGTGGTGAAGGGTTTTTGGCCTCCCGGAAATATCTGGGCATGGTGGGATTTGAACCCGGGTCTCTGGAGTACCAGGCTCACAATCTACTGACTGGGCAATGCTCAGATGTACAAAAGGGAAGCAACCTTAGTTCTCTTTTGAAGAACCAAGTGACAGTCTCATGGAGAACTATGGCTTCACACACATGGCAACTTAATTAGACTTCAACCATGATTATTTTACATGTCCCCCGACGTCAACTCGACATACCTGTGCAGTTCAGGGATTTTTCGGGCGCATGGCACAACAGAAAGTACTAAGAATATATGGAGTAGAGGGCAAGGTGCTGGAAGCATTGAAGAGCATCTATGAGGGTGCAAGTGCAGCATTGCTTATAGGGGATGAACAGAGCAAGCTAGTTCTTTGATATGAAAATTGCATTAACCCATTCAGTACCAGCGACGACAGAGAGCCGTCAGTAGATAAATCACTTCCCAGTCCCAGAAACGGCAGAGAGCCGTCAGTAATATACTTTCCTTGTAACTGCCAGTATCAGGCAGTGCCTGGTACCACGACCGTTTGAGCACTGCTCTAGAGTTGGGAACACTTCTCAGCTTAGCTTATATCCAAGTCACTACAGGCTAGGAGAGCCAGTATTACTCCATCTTTTGAGGTGGGAGGTTGTTATATCTTGCCATGTTGGCCACATTGCTTGGGACTGGGGGGGGGGGGGGGACTTTGATGACACCATGGTAATTCAATGTATACATCGATGGAGTAGTAAAAGAAATCCAAGAAATAACGAACAGTGGATGTTGGAATACTACTGGTAAAGGAAGGAAGCGAGTGGAAGTTTCCTGTGTTGCTGTTTGCTGAGGGTACATTTCTATCAAGTGATAATTGGTGAAAGTTACAGTGTTTCGTGAATATGTTTGACACTGTGGGGGGGGGGGTTCTCTATATTCCAACTACTCTCGGGCATAGGCTGAGAGCCTATACATTCAATCGTTTTACATTGAACGGAGAAGCCTGTGAGGTCTTGTTCCAGTCTAGGGGGTGAGGCATGTGAAGCACTTTTTGCTGCAACCAGCCCCTGCCATCTTGCCTTCGCAGGATGCATGGGGCTTAGTTGCTCACTCACAGCTCGAAGCAGCCCCATCTCTGAAGCTGTCTCACTCCAGTGCTTCACTGTCTCACTTCCTAGACTCAGACCCTCACTCTTAGAACGCCACCTATTGAGCAATTAACTCACTAGGCATTGCATCCCTGTAGCATATTTTGAATATGAGAATATTCATACAGTGCTATATTTGTTGTCACTTTATGTAGCACAGGAGTACAGAACAGCACAGCACTACACACTTTCAAGTTGAATAATGATAAACAAATGTACAGTCAAGGACATAAATGGCGATGCACCGTCACGCACCCGTTTGAATCAGTATCGAACAGAAGACAATAAAATACTTTATTATAGCCCAGATGATGCAGATCATGGCTATATATATGATCAAAGAGTTGAATGGCGTAGGGATGCGGCGACCCCAACGCCCGCCACTTTCTGGTGCAGGTAGCCTCCTCTGTGATGGAGGGGTGAGAAATTTCCACCACCGCTTTTCTCCGGCGAGACATAGAAGTCGGCTAAAGGGGATCGGGGGCGGGGGGCCTGGTATCCTTCTCCCCTTAAATAAATCTACCAAAAAAACGAGACAGAGATAGGGGCGAGGGAACGCGTTCGTGGTTCCGGACCCTAAGAATAGGAGCTTTGAATGTGCGTGGATGTAGTACGAATGAGAAGCGAGAGGATATTGGAAAGTTATTTGAAAGAAGGATGTATGATGTCCTTGCACTGAATGAAACAAAGATGAAAGGAGAGGGAGAAGTGGATTTTGGAAACGTGATAGGTAGAAAGTCTGGAGTAGACGAGGGAGTCAGGGGGAAAGAAGGAGTGGCTATTATTGTGAAGGAGGAGTTGAGAGAGTTTATAAAAGAGTGGAAGAGGTGTCATCAAGGCTAATGTGGGTGAGAATGCGGTTTAAGGGTGAAAGGTGGGTTTTTGTAAGTGCGTATGGACCAGGAAGTGAAAGAGAGGGAAGGAAGGGGGTAGGGGTGGTAGGGAGGGGGTGGGGGGCGGGATGGGGCAGGGGATGCGGGGAAGGAAGGAGGGTGGGGGTGCCCCCAACAACAAGAAGCCCCCCTACCACCCTACCCCCCCTAACTCCCCGCCTCCCCCTAACCCCCCGTACCCCCCTTCCCCCCTCCCCTCCCCTCCCTACTCTCCTTCCTTCCCTTCACCCCTGCCCCCTCCCACCCCCACCCCCTCCCTACCACCCCCTCCCTATCCCCCCCACCTCCCTCCTTCCCTCCCCCCCTCCCAGCTCCGCCCCCCCATAAAACACGTATAGCCTTTTTTAGGCCCCCTAGTCTTATTTTAAAGTTTAAAAACTCCCTTTCTGGGAGGATTTGAGAGATTGTCTACAAAGGTTTGATGAAAATGAAAATGTTATAGTTTTAGGAGACCTAAATGCTAGGGTAGGAAATGAGCCTGTTGAGGGAGTCATCGGTAGTTTTGGTGTGGATGGTGTAAACGAGAGTGGAGAAAGACTGAAAAATGTATGTGAAGAGTGTAGATTGAGTGTAGGTAATACGTTCTTCAAAAAAAGGCGTATACACAAGTACACCTGGCATAGACTTGTGAGGGGAGAGATTGTAGAGAGGGCATTGATGGATTATGTGCTGGTGACAAGGGAAAGATTGTGTAGACTGCTGGATGTGAATGTGATGAGAGGTGAGGCGGAGGGTATGTCAGATCATTACCTTATGGAGGGAAAGCTAAGAGTTAAGAGTTACAGGAGAATAAGAGACAAGCGTGAAGTAAGAGAGGTAATAAAAGTTAGTGAGTTAGAGAAGAGTGAAAAAGAGAGGGAGTACAAGGAAAGACTAAATGAAAAGTGGATGGAAGTGAGAGAGATGGAAAGAGAGAAGTAGAGGTTGAATGGCAACAGTTTAAGGAAGGAGTGAAAGCAAGTGCAGAGGTAGTATGCGGCAAAAGGAAAGTAGGAGGCAGAGGTATCAGGAAGGGAAGCGAGTGGTGGAATGATACGGTGAGAAAGGCAGTTGAGGAGAAGAGACAGTGTTTTGAGAGGGTTTTACAGGATGGTAGTGTTGAGGTATGGGAGAGGTACAAGGAGAAAAGGAGAGAGGCAAAACGGAAAATTAGAGAAGCGAAAAAAGATGCAAACGAAAGGTGGGGCCAAAGGCTGAGTGAGAATTTTGAAGAACGAAAGAAGATGTTCTGGAAGGAGGTAAATAAAGTAAGGAAAGGAGGACAAAAGAGGGAAGAGTCAGTGAAAGATGAAAATGGAGAATTACTAGTGGAACCAGTTGAAGTGAGGAAAAGATATGCCGAGTATTTTGAATCTTTGTTAAATACAAGAGATGGAAGAGAAGCAATGATTGAAGCAGAGGTGGATGGAGATAGGTTACCCAGGCCACCCAGGTGGCAGGGAATGAATGAAAGGATTGAGGAAAATGAGGTGAAAGAAGCAGTGAAACAAATGAGAGCGGGAAAAGCAGAAGGTTTGGATGGTATTGCTGTGGAGTGTATAAAGAAGGGTGGAGATGTGATAATAGATTGGTTGGTGAGACTTTTCAATGTGTGCTTTGTTGTGTCAATGGTACCAATAGACTGGAAGAGTGCATGTATTGTGCCGTTGTACAAGGGGAAGGGAGATCGGCAGGAGTGTTCAAGTTATAGAGGTATTAGTTTATTGTCAGTGGTTGGAAAGCTGTATGGCAGGGTGTTGATAGAGAGGATAATAAAGTGTACGGAAGTTGCAATAGGAGAAGAACAGTGCGGTTTTAGGAGGGGAAGAGGGTGCGTGGATCAGATGTTTGCAGTAAGACAGTTATGCGAGAAGTATTTAGAGAAGCATAAGGAGATATTTTGGGCTTTTATGGACTTGGAAAAAGCGTATGATCGTGTGGACCGTGAAGCAATGTGGAAGGTGTTAAGGATGTATGAAATAGGAGGAAATTTGTTAGAAGCAGTTAAGAGTTTTTATGAAGGGAGCAGAGCATGTGTGAGAGTAGGAAATGGTGAGTTGAGTGAATGGTTTGAGGTAAAGGTAGGTTTGCGACAGGGTTGTGTAATGTCACCATGGCTGTTTAATATGTTTATGGATGGTGTGGTGAGGGAGGTGAAAAGGAGAACTATGGGAAGAGGATTGGGTTTAGTAGGAAAGAATGGTAGAGATTGGGAGTTGAATCAGTTGCTGTTCGCTGACGACACAGCATTGGTGGCGGATTCTGATGAGAAACTGCAGCGGGTAGTCAAAGAGTTTGGTGTGGTTTGTGGAAGGAGGAAACTGAAGGTGAACGTCAATAAAAGTAAAGTAATGGTGTGTAATAGGGGAGAGCATAGGGTGAATCTAGATGTGAGGCTGGATGGGGAAATATTGGAACAAGTAGAGTGTTTTAAATATCTAGGAGGAACGATAAGCAGGAGTGGAGGTATGGAAGTGGAGGTAAAACAGAGAGTGTGTGAAGGAAGGAAGGTTTTCGGAGCAATGGGAAGTATGTGGAAGACGAGAAATCTAGGAGTGAAAGTAAAAAGTGCACTGTATCAAGGAATTGTTGTGCCAACAGTGATGTATGGGGCTGAGACATGGGCTCTGAAGAAAAAGGAGAAAAGAGGGCTGGATGTGATGGAGATGAGCTGCTTGAGGAGTATGTGTGGAGTTACTCGTAGAGACAGATTGAGGAATGAAGAGATACGTAGGAGAGTGGGGCAGCAGGAACATTTGTCAGCCAGAGTGGACAGAAGGGTGCTGAGCTGGTATGGTCATGTTGAACAAATGGGAGATGAAAGGCTTACAAAGAGAATATGTGAGTCAGGTACAAGGGGAGATAGAAGGGCAGGAAGACCCCCATTGAGATGGAGAGACTGTGTAAGAAAGGCTTTGGATGATAGAGGAATGACTATAGATCAGGCAGGGGAAGTGGTGGTGGACAGGAGTGAATGGAGAATGCTTGTGAATAGTTGAGTGAACACGTGGTCATTTGGAGTAAGGGGTCGGGCGCAAGTTCGACTAGATAATAGTCCATCAGGCGCCTGGCCCGGGGGGACGATTAATATGAAGGGTGTGCCTGGAAGTGTGGTGGGAGGGCTTGTGGCTTTGGCTCCGCTGCATGTCTGCCTGCCGAGATCGGAACCTCTCCGGGTGGTCAGGGGCCGGGGGAGTGCTGAAGCGACCTTGGTAACCCTGGTCTCTGGGTCTTCTCCTGGGTGACCTGGATGTGTGTGAGTTTGTGTTTTTTATCTGTGTTTATTTTTTGTTTTATGTTGTTTTTGTGTTTTCCCTGTTCTTGCTCTGTCTTGAGTCGGCTACCCCCAAAATGGGGATTGGGCCTGAGCATATAGATAGATAGATAGTAACCTCATATATGCGGAGGACCGTACAGTAACTAACATAAAATTGAAAAGACACCTATTTTTATAATAATAAAAATTATAATTATAATTATACATTAAAAATACAAGATGGGAAAAGAGAACTCTGAATTACTGACTTAGGTGAATCTTAGTGATATGTCTGGTGAGGTGACCCTTTTGAGAGAAACAGGTACCACAGTGATCACATTTATACTTCCTTATTCTTGTGTGGGTTAGTATATGCCTGTTGAGACTGCTGCTCTGAGTGTACTGCTTCCCACATGTTTCACAGGAATAGTGACTTATTAATGGAGAAATTTTAGAGTGTGTACTTACTCCAGACTGAATATATGTTGATGTATTTTCTCCTGTTACTGGATTATTTTTGGGGTGTATAATTACTCCTGAGTGATTATATGTTGATGTGCTTTCTGCTAAACGAATTGATAATTTATTTTCTTCTAAATTAATTGTAGAATGTGCATTACTTCCTGAATGAATTGAAGATGTATTTTCACCTAGATGAATAGATAAAGATGTATTTACTCCTAAATAAGTTATTGAAGATGTATTTAATCTTAATTGAATTGATGAAGGGGTCTTTTTACCTACATGATTCGATGAAGGTGTATCTAAACTTGAATGAAGTGGTAATTGTGCCTTTGGTCCTGAGTGAGTTAACCTCTCCGCTGCGTAGGTAGGGTATTGGCCACCCCTCCCTGTGCGGAGGTATTTAGACTGTTTCCTAAACTCAAATCGTCATCGTACCATAAATATCATTAATACTTATCCATATGCGCCTATTTTACGTTGATTATAAAGGTATTAACCTGTTACAACAATAAAACAAGTGGAAACAGCGTTTGGATGGTCAAAATCGGCGATAGAGGCCGGGAGTTACATAACTTATGGCTGAGGCAGCCTGCCAGCCAGCCAGCCGTCATGACGGCTGGAGAGACACTGTTGCGTGGTAGTCTCTCTCTCGCTCTTTCCCACGCTTGGTAACACAGATGACCACGCCCTGCTAGCAACTCGCTAATGTTAGCACGAAAATATACCTAAGAATAAGTGAATAACAGGGAGAATAGGTAATAATTGAAGGGGGTGGGGGGATGTGGAGGAGTGATATTTGGCATGGCCAAGGGGCAATAAAAAAAATGAAATAAAAAATTATATGGGGCTGATTTAAAAAAAAATTTTTAGGCCTTGGATTATATGAGGAGTTCTGCAGCGGTAAAACTCTTATAAGGAGATCCGCACTTGCCGGGTTAATGAATGCATGCTCCGCCTTCTAGAGTTTGTGAAATCTTCCCCACACACGTTGCATTTGTACTTCCTCTTGTTCACGCCCGTATGGACATACAAATGCGTGTTGAGGTTGCTTCGTTGGGAAAATTGTTTGCCGCACACCTCACATTCAAAATTCTTAGCACCTGTGTGAATGGAAGAATGCGTATCAAGGTGACTCTGACGTGCAAACCGCTTCCCACAAATCTGACATTCATACTCTTTAAGCCCAGAGTGGGTGAGCATGTGTGTGTTAAGCTGGCTTTTAGTGGAGAATTGCCTCTCACAAACTTGGCACTTGTAATCCTTCACCCCTGAATGGATCAAGGAGTGTGTGGTGAGCATGCTCTTACGACCAAATTCCTTACTGCACACCAAGCACCGATGTTTCTTAGTTCCAGTGTGGATGAGAAAGTGTCTGACCAGCTCCCCCTTGGTTCGAAACGATTTTTGACAGTCATTACACTCATATGTTTTCTTTCCAGTGTGAATTAATGAGTGTCTCTTTAGTGTGCATACTTGAGCAAACCTTTTCCCACACTCCTCACACTGGAACTCCTTGAGGCCAGTGTGAGTGAGGGCATGCTTTACCAATTCCTTTTTTATCTTAAACAGTTTCTGGCAGTGATGACATTGATGCGACTTTACCCCCGAGTGATTTAAGGTGTATATCACGAGGCTGCGCTTGTACCGGAACGTTTTATCGCATACTTCACATTGGTGGCTTTTAGTGGGTGAATGAACAATGGTGTGTTGAGTGAGGTGGCTTTTACAACTAAATAATTTACCACATAAGAGACACTCATGGTTCTTCACTGGTGTCACACTATTGAATGTCTTTAAGCTGCTTTTCTTTTTTACTGACATCAGGATTCACTTTTTTATCATGATTGGTCCTGTAATTATCTTTAAAATCCATCCCTTCATCACATTCCAATCGTTTCTTGTTATCTTCACAATCTGTCACTTCACTACACCCCAAGTCTCTCTCTTCACACATAATTATAGCCTCATCTTCATTAATAGTTTCATCTTCATTAGAGTTAAAAGTTTCTCTTACACACTTTACAACCTCGCCATTGTCTTCATCATTTCTTAGCATTTGTTTTACACACTTAACTTCCTTTGTTTCCTCAAGAGCCCGAGGGTCTTTATCATATGGTACAGTTGTAGACAGATGAATGTGGAAATGTGACTGGATAGGATGTTCTCACAGATTTGTTTATAGCTTTAATCCTATCTGGTGCAGAGTGTGTCTTTTAGGAACAGCCCTGTTCCACTCCATTGGTTTGGAGATTTTATAACGTTTCACCTCATTAGTTTGGCGATAATAAGACACTTCACCTTATTTAGTTGTCAATTTTTTCTGGGTGCGATAGCGAACCTCCAATTTACGAGAAGCTGGCCTATGGTCGGGAAATTTTTCTACCGAAAAATTTACATATATATCTTGAAAGGGGTCTGGGTGGCATTTTCTTATTAGTTTGAAGGGGAATTTTCCTTACACCATTAATATTCTGAAATATAACATGATCTGTACATTTAAGTGTACAGTATGAAGGTCATGTTATCTAGCATTACCATTATGATATGGTACACTTTCGTTATTTCTTAAGCATACAATAACACTGCAGCGGCAAAGCAAGAGTAGTACAGATCTTGAAAGTTATTCGCTTATTGCTTCTTGATGACATATGTTGTGGACCTGAAACAAGATCAAAGGTATTAGCCCTAGATGCATATTGACTTGTCACTTTTTATACATGCATTGAAAGACTTTTGCTTGTAATCTTATACAATTTCTCTTCACAGCCTTGGTAATGGATGAAATATATTGAAAATTAAGTTACCTTCATAAATGAGTTTTAAACAGTAGTACTGTATATGGCCCCATTACCTCAGGAATATTGAAAAAACTCACAAGTGGGAAGGGCTTTGAAGCTCAGGGAAAATGAACGTTTAGTAAGTGAATATGGGTTAAGAAAAACATTTGCCCCACCTTTAATTGTACATAAATAAACAATTAAGCCAAGTTTTGTACTAATGAGATGTAAAAAACAAATATATATATATACCGTATATATATATATATATATATATATATATATATATACTGTATATATAGGGCCTACATATAATACGATAAATGCGGATTGATCCGGACTCTAACATCACCTGTTCCTCAGCTTAACCTATAAACGGCGAGCAGGGTGTATTGAACACCACTGTTCTGAGCGACGATATTAGGGTCCATTCATGCCTATAATCGTCCTTATACAATAAATATCGTTATTACTTATTCATATGCGCCTATTTTACCTTCACTATGAAGATAGGAACCTGTAACAACAATAAAACAAGTGGAAATATAATTTTTCTGGTCAAAATCGCGAATAAACATGGAACAGCCCATTCATGAAATGTGGAGCAATGTGAGGCAACTCCTCCCCTTGCAAGGCCTCAAGCTTGACTGACTCATTCACCCCACCATCTAGCTCTGCCAACACACTCGCTAGGCACATAAGCACATCCTCCAAACAGTTTGCTAATGTTAGCACCAAAATATACCAACGAATTAGGGAATAACAGGGACAATATGTGATAGTGGAAGGGGGGAAGGAGGGGATGTGGAGGAGTGATAGGAGGTATAGGGAAAAAAGGGATTTTTTTTTTTTAAAGTGCTACTGGGGCCTTTTAAAAAAATTTTTTTAGGCCTTCCCTCTTAAGAGCTTTGCCGCTGTTCCCCGGTTAAGTAGACAATAGCTAGATAGGCTATACCCAAAAATATCGTAGGCCTAGGCTAATTGATCGACCAGTTAGACACAAAAGTAGGCAAAAATGCAAAATCGAGGCAAACTTAGGCTCGTTTTTGTGTATGTTAAAAGCAATTCCGATGGATACACATATTACACAATGAGTTGAGGGGGGGGGGGGGCTTCCCCCCCCCACCCCCAGGATTTATTGTAATCATCTATGTTGCCAGTAGGGGGCAACACCAACAGCGAGATATGATACTCATGTATACATCCCGCACACAAGTAGATATGAATTAACAGACCATCCAGTTAGACAAAAAAAATTGGAGACGAAACATGAAGTGGCAGATTTTTCACAAACTTTATGGAGTTATAGGTGGCTCTTAACACGAAGCGGTTATTTTAAACGACACTACTGCAGCGTTATGAGAAACAATTTATTAGGGAAAATAGGCACCAATAGATTCGCCATATTTTTCTCCATGGAGGATTTTCGTTATCGACAAATTGAAAAAATACCGGAATGAGTTGTGTTACCAGGCGTACGCCGTGTAAACACGTGAGTTGATGTCAAACAGCGGGGGTGTGGGGGCAGCAGCCCCCACCCATAATACTAGGATAGGTTAGGTAAGGTTGTTAAGTTAGGCTAATATCCTTTCAAAGGGGTATAGTAAACACTAGGATATACCCGGTCAGAGGTAGGTGATACGCCCGATAACACAACTCGGTAATTATAGGGAATAGGCTCGCACCCTTATTTTTCATGTTTTTTACTCCAGATTTTGAGAAATGAGTGTTTTTATGGTCTTCGTTATAATTCCAATGTGGGATATACGATGGGTTGAGGTGGGGCTTTGCCCCCCCCCCCCCCCCCCTCACCTTACCTATGAATGCTTACCTATGAATTGGTAGTGGGGAAATAAGAATTGACTTCTTGTGTGGTACCCACCTCTTAAGACGTGTCAGCCTAAATGTTCTCTATACCCATATGTCTGTTGTACCGTGATTTGAATGTGGCTATCGTGGGCGCAGTTACTATCCCGTCTGGGAGTGAGTTCCAGTCATCGATCACCCGGATCGCAAACCAGTTCCCTTTTAGTCTTGTTCTCCAGTGGTCCGGTTTTGCTAGTTTCAGTGAATGTCCTCTCAGATTGTTTGTGTTGAGGCTGAAGAATTATTGAAATCGTCATCTATGTTGCCAGCAGGGGGTAAAAATTTTTTTTTTTTTTTTTTTTTCTATGTGATTGAGGGAGGCAAAAGGCATAACTGCCTATAGCGAGTGCCTCCCCCATAGTTGAAAGAGTGACAGGGCCAAAATCAAGGGACGTTCGAGCCAAAATGCCTGGACACACGGAGTTTGAAGCAATTTAAGTCATAGGAAGAGGGAAAGACTGATTCTGGGAGAGAGTTCCAGAGCTCAGCTGTTGAGTAGAAGAAAGTTTGAGAGTAACGTTTCACTCTTGGGTTGGAGAGTTGCACAGAGTAGGGGTGGGATTGAGTTGCAAGACGGGTACCACGTGCCCTACGTAAAGGAGGTGGTAGCACTGGGATAGCTCTGAGGAACACTGATTATTATAGTAGCGATAGAAATAGCGAGAGAGATGCAAAATTGCGGCGGGAGAGAGAGAGATTGCAGAGAGTTGGTGAGTGGACGGGAGTTAATGATACGAAAGGCCTTCCTTTCAACTTTGTCTAGGAGAGCAGTGTGAGAGGAACCTCCCCACACATGTGAACAATACGCAATACAAGGGCGCACTATGCCCCTGTACAGAGCAAGGAGCTGTGCAGGGGAAAAGAACCCCCTAAGGCGGTTGAGCACACCCAGCTTCTGGGAGGCTGCCTTAGCAAGACTGGTAATATGGTCCTTCCAAATGAGAGCAGAAGAAAAAGAGACACCAAGAATATTGAGAGAAGATGAAGGGTTGATTTTTGTATTGTTGAAGAATAAGGGATAGTCCGCTGGGAGATCCTGAGGGTAGATAGATGGAGAAATTGGGTTTTGGAAGCATTAAAGTTAACAAGGTTTTCTCTGCCCCAATTGGAAATAGTATTTAGATCAGAATTTAAGAGTTCTATGGCTTCATTACGTTTGTCGTTGAGGGATTGCTGGCTGGGGCGTTCTGAAAAACTAATGGAGTAGTGCAAGGTTGAGTCGTCTGCGTATGAATGGATGGGAATTAAGGTACAGTTAAGGAGATCATTTATAAAAATTAGAAAGAGAATAGGAGATAGGACAGAGCCCTGAGGAACACCGGAGTTTATAGAGTGAGGAAGTGAACAATGGCCGTCCACAACCGCGGCTATGGAACGGCCGGAAAGGAAATTAGAGACAAAGGCACAGATGGAGGGATAGAAACCGAAGGAGGGTAGTTTAGAAATTAAAGATTTATGCCAGACTCTATCGAAGGCTTTCGATATGTCTAGTGCAATAGAAAAAGTCTCACCGAAGTCCCGAAAGGAGGATGACCAAGAGTTAGTAAGATATGAAAGAAGATCACCAGTAGAGCGACCCTTAAGGAAGCCATACTGGCGATCTGAGAGCAGATTATGAGAAGAGAAATGCTTAAGAAATTTGGAAGCAAGAATAGTTTCAAAAACTTTAGAAAGACAAGAGATAAGAGCAATTGGACGATAGTTGGAGGGTTGAGAGCGGTCACCTTCTTTGGGACAGGTTGAATGTGAGCAAACTTCCAGCATGAAGGGAAGACGTTAGAGGATAGACAGAGACGAAAGAGTTTGCCTAGGCAGGGAGTCAGCACGGAAGCACAGTTTTTGAGAACAACAGGAGGAACACCGTCCGGACCGTACGCCTTATTAGTGTTAAGCCCAGAGAGGGTAGAAAGTACATCTTTAGAAGAGATTAGGATATTAGGCATAAGTAAGAGAGAGGGAGGAATAGCACCGGAATCATCCAAGGTGGAGTTTCTAGCAAAAGTTTGAGCGAAGAGTTTAGCTTTGTGAGAGGAAGAAGTGATGGTTGTGCCATCAGAGTGGGAAAGGGGAGGGAAAGACGAGGAAGAGAAATTGTTGGAGAGGTTTTTGGCTAGATGCCAGAAAGCTTGGGAAGAGCTAGAGTTGGATAGTTCAGTGCATTTATTATTGATGAAAGAGTGTTTGGCAAGTCGAAGAACAGATTTGGCTTGATTCCGGGCAGAAACATATGAAGAATGAGAGTCTTGAGTTTTAAGGCGTCGGTACGTTTGAATGCTTCCTCCTTATTGCGGACAGCAGTAGAACAGGCGTGAGTAAACCAAGATTTTTTAGCATTAGTCTGAGAGAAAGAGAATGGAATGTATGCTTCCATGCCCGATAGGATTACCTCGGTAATGCGTTCAGCACTCTCCGAGGGTCCTCGGCCATGGAAGCAGAAATCATTCCATGGGAAATCAAAGAAGTACTGCCGAAGAGCCTCCCAGTCGGCAGCGCCAAAGTGCCACAAGCGCCGCCGGCTAGGAGGATCGGGTGGCTGTACTGGAGAGATATCGAGATATCGAAATATCGATTATACTGCATAAAGAAGGCGTTTGTAAACAGTGAGGATGTCCGAAAGAGCTCCGAGATTGATTAGAATGGGCGTTTTTTCTATTAATGTCGGGTTTTATAAATGTGATCAAAATTATTCTCCCACAGTGGATTATACATGAGTACAGTATAAGGATTCCATAGACCTACATTGTCCCTAATCAATTATGTATAATAAGGCTGCGAGCCTATTCCCTATTATTATCCACAACGCTTGCCAAAATACCCACTTCACAAACAAATACACCAAAAATCTAAGTCAAAGATGTCAAACAGCGGGGGTGTGGGGGTGACAGCCCCCGCGCATAATACTAGTATAGGATAGGTAAGGTTGTTAGGTTAGGCGGTAAATTTCTATAATTGCACCTATACGAGCTAAACAGTGAGGAAAAGAGGAAAAGAGTGAAGTTGGGGAAAGCACCAGGAACAGATGGAGTGTGTGGGGAAATGTTGAGGTATGGTG
Source organism: Paralithodes platypus (assembly GCA_032716605.1). Lineage (NCBI taxonomy): Eukaryota > Metazoa > Arthropoda > Malacostraca > Decapoda > Lithodidae > Paralithodes > Paralithodes platypus. The sequence goes on along the minus strand of CM064506.1, from coordinate 16,998,194 downwards.
GTGAGATAGTGATAGAATGGGTATGGAAAATGTGCAAACTAGCATGGGAGAAGGGGAGTGCACCCGATGACTGGAAGACTGGCATAATAGTCCCCCTATATAAGGGCAAAGGGGAAAGAGGAGTGTGTGGTAACCACCGAGGAATATGTCTTCTAAGCGTAGTAGGGAAGGTATACAGTAGGGTAGTGATTGAGAGAGTGAGAGTGAGAACGGAGAAATGGATAGGCGACGAGCAGGGAGGTTTTAGGAAGGGAAGAGGATGTGTAGATCAGATTTTTACCCTGAATTGTGTTGTGGAGAAGTATCTGGAGAAGAAACAAAAGGTGTATGTTGCCTTTATGGACTTGGAGAAGGCCTATGACAGAGTGGATAGAGAAGGTTTGTGGAAAGTACTTAGAATATACGGAGTAGAGGGCAAGTTGCTGAAAGCAGTGAAGAGCATGTATGAGGGTGCAAAGGCGGCAGTACGTGTGGAGAGTGAGCAGAGCGAGTTCTTTGACCTGAATGTTGGTTTGAAACAGGGGTGTGTGATGTCCCGTGGTTGTTTACTGTATATATGGATGGAGTTATGAAAGAAATACTATCAAGAGCAGTGGATGTTGGTGTATCGCTGAAAAGGGAGGGAATTGAGTGGAAGCTACCTATACTGCTGTTTGCGGATGATACAGTTCTGATGAGTGATAATGAATGGGAGTTGCAGGGTCTGGTAAATGAGTTTGGAACAGTGTGCGAAAAACGGAATTTGAAGGTAAATACGGGGAAGAGCAAGGTTATGGTCTTCGAAAGGGGTGAAGTCACAGAGTGTGAGGTGAAGCTGAACGGTCAGGCTATGGAGATCGTCAACTCTTTTAAGTATCTGGGCAGTGTGTTGAGTAAAGATGGGACTATGGATGAAGAGGTGCGGAAGAGGGTACAACAGGGGAAGAGGGTTGTAGGAACGCTAAAAGCAGTAACAAGAAATAGGGTGGTCAGTATGGAAGTGAAGAAGTCCTTGCATGACAGTGTGGTAATCCCGACACTGACTTACGGAAGCGAAGCATGGACGTTGGTTGAGAGACTCAGACCAAGAGTGAGAGCAGTGGAAATGAATTACTTAAGGAGTGCATGCGGAGTTACATGGAGGGATAGACAAACTAATGAGGAAGTAAGAAGGAGGTGTGGTGTGGAGGTAGATGTGCTGGAAAGTGTGAAAAGGAACAACTTGAGATGGTTCGGCCATATGGAACGTATGGAAAGCGAGAGAATGACTAAGAGGGTGTACGAGAGCGAGGTGGAGGGACAGAGGGGTAGAGGTAGACCGAATATGAGGTGGAAGGATGGAGTGAGGAACTACATGAACGAAGGCGGTGCTGGTTGGGGGGAGGGGCGTCGACTGACTGGGGACAGAGGTGCATGGGGGCGGTTCGTTCGTGGCCACCCCTTCGGGGATCACGGCGTCAGGCAATAGATAGATAGATAGACGAGCTAAACAAAATATTATTGTATTTAACAGGAAGGTACGACGAGGTAAGTGATGTGGTATAAGTGGCAATATGCGGAAATAGATTTTAAGGGCATTCTGCCCCCTCTGACAAAAGTCTATCACTCTAGATGTGACACGGATTTTACAATGTTTCAGAGAGACATTAGCCTAACCTAACAACCTTGCCTAACCTATCCTAGTATTATGAGTGGGGGCTGCCGCCCCCAGTTGGGGTGGAATGAGTAACCGTAGATTTTTGTAATGGGGTCAGGGGGGGCCGGAATACCCTTATAATCCATTTCCGCATATTGCCACAGGTACCATATCACTTACCTCGTCGTACCTTCTTGTTAAATACAATAATACCGGTAATTTGTTTAGCTCGTATAGGTGCAATTATAGAATAATTCCGGCTAGGCTAGGCTAAGCTAATGTCCTTTCAAAGGAGTATAGTCTATACCTGGTCATCTACAAATGTTTAAATCCAGTTGTTACAAAATTTTTATGAATGGAGGATGCCTTTAGGCACATGGACCTTTTTGTTTTATCTGTGTTTTTCCTTCCTCCGTTCATGGTTTCTTAACCCGGGAGCTGCGGGGAGACTCTTAAGAGTTCCCCCGGCGGACTGCGGGGAGACTCTTAAGAGCAGAGCTTTTGAACGCGTACCAAAACCGCGCGTTTATAGCCAGGCGGCTGAAAATTGGTGTGGGTATAGTACTACATGTCAACTCTCGACACCACCCCGCCAAACGCTCGCCCCGCACTCGTGCAAGCACCACCGCACCAGTAACCAAGCACTAGTCATGGAGCCCACACGTCCCTCACGCTCGCTCCCTGATGACACAACCAGCCCTCCTTCTGGTGGTGTTAGCCGCCGGGGAAGGCAGAGGGTGGCTGCTAAAGACCCTAGCTACCAGTACGACACGCCCTACAGCTCTGAGGACGAAAGACCAGCACTCAAAGCACGAAAAACACGTGCAAGCACGACAAAGGTACAGAGGTCATTGGTGTTTCGGGACACTGCCACCACGACCCAGGCCACTGCAACAACCACTACGACCACCACTGCCACCCCTGCCACCGGTACCAGCGACGCAGGAGGCCGCCCTAGGGCTGCAGAACCTGCGGGGGCAGGAAAAATTAAAGGCACGGGCGTAGGGAAGAGAACCCATACGCCAGCCACAGTGCCTCTACCACCACCACCACCACCAGCCGCCCCTGGCCCGGCTGCCCCTGCCCCTGCCCCGGCTGCCCCTGCCCCTGCCCCGGCTGCCCCTGCCCCTGCCCCTGCCCAAGGAAAAGGGAAGGGGAAGGGGAAGGGGAAAGGGAGAGGGAAAGTGACTGCTGGCCCTGCTGGCCCTGGTGTCCCTGCCGGCCCTGCTGCCCCTGCCGCCCCTGCCCAAGGAACAGAGAGAAGGGCGACAGGCACCACCATCATCTTGCCATCAAGACCACGCACCACTGCTGCCCCTGCCGCCGCCCCTGCTATCCCTGTCCATAAGACTCCCGCACGTGCTGGATTGACCCGGAAAACTCTGACACCATCAAAGTATGCCGCCCTGCTGTTTGATGGTGATTCGCAGGGCATTGGCAGCCCGGGTTTCGACGACGAAGCCCTAGCACGGGATTTGGGATTGGACAGTGGGAGTGAGTTCGACGTCGGTGACGAGAATGAGGAAGGGCATCGTCTGTCAAGTGAAGAGGAGGGTGATGATGATGCAGTGCTGTATCGCGATCATGGAAGCGATATTTCAGACGATGAAGGAGACGCAGACGACATTCCGATCCCTGGGCTGCCTTCGTTCGATTGGTCTGACGGGGTCAATTTTGTACCTGACGTGCCCCAGTTCAATCCTGGGACGACTGGCCCTGTGACGATCAAGCGAACGAAAGCGACTTCTTCCTCGCTTTTTTCGATATGGAGTAATGACGTACATCGTTGCCCAAACAAACGCCTACTACAGGTGGGTGTTTGGCAGATTGGACGTCCTTTCTCCAAAAGCGAGAATACGAGGCTGGGTGGATACGACTGGAAGAATTTATGACGTTCTTTGCCTTGTTGTTCCTCATGCCTCTGATCAAGAAGCATGTGTTGCAACACTATTGGAAGCACGACCCTCTCATCGCCACCCAACTTTCAATAAGTTCACGACTCGTGACAGATTTTTGTTGCTGCTAAGATTTATGCACTTTGCAGACAACGAAAATCCTAACAGGATTGACAGGATATGGAAAGTTCGGGATGTGTTCACCATGTTGTTGGAGAGGTATAGGAAATACTTTTACCTCTTCCTCAATTTGGTGATTGATGAGTCGCTCGTGCTCTTCAAAGGACGTCTTGTTTTCAAGCAGTATATCCCCTTGAAAAGGCATAGGTTCCGAATTAAGCTCTTCGTTTTGTGTGACTGCGAAACTGGAATAGTGCTTGACATGATCGTGTACACAGGCACTGACATTGACATACCGAAAGCCGCTGCCAATGACCCCATGGGCATGTCAGGTGCCATCGTCAGGAAAATGTTGGCACCTTACCTGGGCAAAGGCCACATCATCTACACTGACAACTGGTATACTTCTCCTGCTCTCTGCCAGTTTCTTCATGACAACCAAACGGGGTCATGTGGGACTGTCAGAAAGACAAGAAAGTTTATGCCAAAGTTCACAGGTAATGTCATTCCTCTCACAGATGCCTCCTCCAGTGACACACCTTCAGAAGACGACCTGGCCCAGGAACACCGCGAGAGGCATGTGCGAAGAAGGCGACGAAAGGGGCAGAAATTCAAGCAGCTCGAGAAGTGTGGGAAAGTGATAGCCCTGAAGTGGAAGGATAAGCGAGACGTCCACCTGCTTTCCACCGTCCACACAGGTGCCCAGATGGATTCTGGCAAAATCCACTACCGAACCAGGAAGACCATCTACAAGCCCGACATGGTAGTGGACTACACTAAGAACATGCGCCTGGTGGACAAGTCTGACTGTCAGCTGTCAGGCGTTGAGTGTCTGAGGAAGACTGTGAAGTGGTATCACAAGCTCTTCCTCCACCTAGTTGATATCACGATGCTCAACGCCTACAACTTGTGGTTGGTGAAGAAGGATATGTCCCCAAACCAGAAGCTGAAATTCCGGGAGTTCGTGTACAACGTCTCATACCAACTCCTGGAGAAGTATGGCACCACCACTCACAGACGTACGGCATGGCGTGGGGATCATGTTCCTGACCGCATCCAGCTGGGTGTCGAAAGACACTACCCAATCAACACCGAGATGCTTGGCACTCGTCGCAGGCAAGCGCAGTGCACCGTCTGCAGCTCCAGTGTCAGGAAACCCCATGTCACCAAAAGAGTCACCTCAATGTGCGCCGAGTGCAAAGTTCCACTCTGCCTGGGAAACTGCTTCAGGGACTACCACACCTTCAAGAATTATTGAGTGTCGCCCCCTGCCCTGCCCTGCCCTGGACTCGCCCCGTGCCTTGCCCTGGACGCGCCCCCTGCCCTGCCCTGCCTTGGACTCGCGCCCTACCTTACCTGACCTGACCTAATTGATCACGCTACCTCATAATGTAACATATATATTATATAATGTATAAGTTCCAAAGATGTCCCTGTGATATAGCTTTTACATTATATAATTGTATGTTTCATTATTTAGTTTATAAGTTTCAAAGATTTACATGTAATATGCCTTCTTTTTTTAGTATATCAATATATGTCTTTGTTATAGCCTAAGTAATGTGTATATATTTTCTTACCTCAAATGAATTGTACAAGAATACATGTTTCAATAAATCATGTCAAACCTACTAAGATAATAAAATAAAACAATAAAAAAACGAAAAAAACAAGGTCATGTCATTGTATTCTTACAATATGATATATTCTATGAATATTTCATATTGTTTGAATACAATGGCATGATCTTGTAAAAAAAACAAAATTATCAAAATTTTTCTAGACAGTATAAAACCTTCCCCATAACCCCCTCCTGGATTCGATCCCACTACCCTACCACACTTTGAGTTTTCCAGTCCGCGACCTTACCAACCATGCCACAGGAGCTCATACCAAATATCACTCAAAACTTCGTGTCTACAATCGAAATGACAATATACAAAACAAAATTAATTATCCCACCAATTTCCATTTGTAAATTGATGGGATTATCAATTATATCATGCCAAGGTTTATAAAAGTTTGTCTCTGTCAAGAATTAGTAATTATATAACTCTATTCTGTCAAAAATTGCCCAAACACTCAGCAAAATTGCCCCTCTCAGTGTGACTCCACTCATTTTCACACGGTCAAGCGGTGACCCTTGCCGCTCCTTGATGCTCCAGCTACAGCAGCTCTGTCTGGGAACAAAATTGGTATAAATACAATAATGGATAAAATACTCTTCACAAATACAGTCAGGACCCCCAATACACGATTCCACAATGCGCGAAAACCCTAATACACGAGTTACCCCTCGAAAATAACATTAATAATTAAGCATTAATTACGCGAGGTGGTACCACAATACACGAATCGAGAGCTAAGGGGCCAAATCCGCTATTCCCGCTTGATACGCGAGCACGTCTACGTTTCGCGAGGCCCAGGAGTAGCTCCGAAAAAAGAAGGAGACGGACATACGCCTGCCTTCCCTCCCGCTTACCTTCCCTCCCTCCCTCCCACAGTCCCGCTCAAGCGCTCATAGCCGTGCGGAGTGACCAAACGTTTGTAGTGCCACTTTTTTCGCCATGCCACGCCAATATAAGAAGATAACACACAAAATGAAGGTGGAAGTGTTGGATCGCAAGAAAAAAGGAGAAGGAAACTGTGCAATAGGCTTGTCAGAGTACAGTAAACTGTTCGTACGATTTGGTCAGGGAGGGAGAAGTTGGAGAAAATCGTGAAGTCCTACGGTCCTAGTCCTAGCCCTAGCCTATCTACTACTAATTTTAAGGTAAGGTTTCATATTTGTATTCATTGTTCTTCTTATATATAAGATATACTGTAGACTACTGTAGAGCCAAAAATGTCGAAAATAGGGCCAAAAATGTCGAAAATAGGCCATAATTGAGAGATGTCACCCAATCTAATTATTCCCATTTAAAGTTAGTTCCACAATACACGAATTCACAATACGCGATGCCACCTGTCACCCCTATTCTCGCGAATTGGGGGTCCTGACTGTACATTTGTATTGTATAATATTGTAAATAAAAATGAATAATAACTGTGTGGGTGTCGAAAATTGCTCAACCAGCTTTCTTATGTCTCGCCTACGCGTGTATATTGGATTATACATAGTCATGACTCATACAAATACTTGCAGTAGGTCTCGAATATACATTTATATTGCATATTACTTGGAAATAAATATATAAGTTTCTCTGGTGGCAATCTACCCTTTCGCAAGTGTAAGGAGACACCAGTCTATATTTAGCCCTCTATCACAAAAGGCAATCTGCCTGTGTTTACTGACCACCCTCGTTGCTGGTCTATAATATAGTACTTTATTTACAGTCAATGGCCTACATATTTCTGTGGTACTTCACATGTGTCTAAAATGCAATGTCTGCTTGCATAAAAATGCAATTCTGAAGTCCATTTATACGTACGACATATGCATGTCTCAGTTTCTCTCTCTCTCTCTCCATTCCTGACTCATGTTATTGTAGACCTCTTGGTGGCAACGAACACCAGGCATCTGGTAGACATAAGGTTCAAAATACCAAGACATCCATACGCCTTGGGCGCCTCCACAATAATCACAAAGCTGGCTATCTATCTAGAGATCTCCCTGCCTGCCTTCCTTCTCTCCACGACTCACTCACTCACTCCCTCCCTGCATGCCTCCCTCCCACCCACCCACCCACCCTTTCAGGCTTCCGTCTGCTAGAAACACATTCACAATTTGCGTAAATATCGCATCAATTGGTCTATATGCGGTATATTCCTTGTTATATGGGACGCCTACATACGTACACGTCTTTATTATAGCATGACAGTGCTCTAAATACAAGATATACGTGATATTTATGGCGTAACACACCCTCTCCCCCTTTCATTCCCAGCACAACTCACTCACACCTTGGTTCACGCATAGAAACTCATTGGTAATGTGCGTAAATATCGCATGAATTGGTCTATATGCGGTATATATTTTGATATATGGCACGTATACATACGTACAAGTCTGTATTATAGCATGACAGTGCTCTACGTACAAGATATAAGTGATATGTATGGCGTAAACCACATTCTCAGCTCATAAATTGCCGCCAAACCTCCAACACATCTTCATTCCCGCCTAAAAATTATCTTATAATTCCCTTATATATTGCAATTTTTGGTCACTATGAGGCATATTCATTGTTATATGGGTGGCCTACACACGTATACATACTCTACATAGCCTAAAAGGGCTAAAAAAAGGAGATATATGTGATAATACGCGGTAACCCACCCCCTCCTCCCTCTCCTATCCCCTGGGCACTTGAAAATTCGGCAGGGAAATCTCGCCGCTTGATGACAATCTAGCCGCGCGGTGCCATTCGCTCCACATTTTTCAACTACGGACCGTTCCCCCACCCCCCCCAGACATTTTTTTGGGGGTCAAATATATATGGGCCGATGCACGCAAACATTCCCTACACGATGATGTACTTTTTATCGAAATTGGCAATGGGTCCCAAAATCATCATAGGTGCGCACAGTCTTACCCTGTAGAAAACCCCCTGTGCGCCGCGGAGAGGTTAAAAAAAAAAAAAAAAAAGTACTGCTGTAGTCTTGTCTTGTCTTGGGGGGTTAAGGGCAACCTCAGGTGAATACTCGCCCGCTCCGGCCCTACCGTAGTCGCGAAAGTCCTAGGCCACAATGAAGTTAATTAGTATAGGATAAAACTCCCCACAGAAAAACTGACACGCCACATTACTCATAGGACCGTAAAAAGGAAAAAGTCAACAACCCAATAGCAGGTCATCAGGTGGCGAACCAGAGACCTATGAACCGCGGTACTAGGGCCAGAGCGATGTCCCGGAGTGAGGTGCCCTTATCGATCATCCCCAGACAATCCAGCAGGAGCTGACGGAAGGAGTCCATCGGTGCAGCCTGAATACACGGCCCATCCACACGGTCAGGGACGGGACGAGGCGAGGCTTTGGAGGTGTACGTAGGACGACCAGACGAGGGATGTGGAGGAGTAGAGGGACGACGATCCATGGGATGCGGAGACTGCGGAGACTGCGGAGGGAAGAGCTCTTCAAAGTCTCACGGTTCCTCAACAATAACCGGGGGACGTCTGGGGCGGGGCTGATGAAGCGGGGACTGCGCAGCATGGAATAAGACAGCCGACGGGGACTGGGGCCTGGAAGTCACCCCCAACTCCAGGCCTACCCTCTCAGGCGGGTCCTCATCACCATCCAACTCATCATCTAATGGGGCAAAACGGGACCCCTGAGCAGCCGGCGTACCACCCCCCAACGAGCGCCGGCCAGCCAAGGTGGATTCCTGGGGCAGAGAAGGACCCCGTCGCGGGTTTAGGAGGCATAGTCGGTCGTTCATGTCCCCCAGGGTGAGGGACCCGTCACGATACGCCTTGTGCAGCAACCACGCCTTCAGGAGGACAGCACATTCCCCTGACGCCACCCTGTGCGGTCCCCCACATAACAAACACTTAACCAGGCGGGTGCCCAACCCCGAAAGGGGTTGAAATAGGGGAGCTATCCCCCCGCCAAAGGCGGCTTTCTAGGACCTTTCCTAGCTGATGCGGAGAGGATTGGGTTCTAGTCATGTGGTGATGGGCTGGTCTATCAGAGTGAGAACTGAGCGATCTCTGCCATACCCATAGCTTACTCTGACTGTTCCTTTTACTTATATATTTTCTAGATCTCAAGTGACGGCGTCTGTTGCGTGGATTGACCTCCTAATCTACCAAGATTGGAAGCCAAAGCGTCACATCTTTCCTTTGCCCCTCAACTTTCTCTTCATAATTGCTGAGGGGCACAGGGCCCTGGGTGGGGCTTTGGTTTCCCGGGCGTTTCCGCACCCTCCTCAGCCCCCCGCCATGGAGTGGCTTCGGTCACCCAGGCTTTATTGTGGTCGGCGTGGGGGGGGTCTGTGGGGGCGCTCGGTTGTGGCCTTGGCCTTGCTCGGGGCCTTGGGGCTGTTCGGCCAGGCAGCTTGGGGAAAAACAACAACAACAACAACAAACACTTAACCTCATTGGAGCACTTCGGTTGATCCTTAGGCGCCTCCTCATGATAGCCACTACACCTGGCACACCGAGCCCTATTCCTGCAGGACACGACACCATGAGAAAACAAATGGCAGGAGTAGCACCGGAGGAGAGGGCAGGTATAGCGCCCCACCCGGTAACAGACGTGGCCGTGGAGCATCCTCAGGTCCGAAGGTAGAGTAGCACCCTCAAAGCGCAACCGGCAAAAGACAGAGGGCACCAGCGTCCCATCCTCCGTCCGAGTCCTCATCCGCTGCACCTCCACCAGCACCAACGGCACAGCCCCCAAAACACGGAGAGACGCTAGGAGGTCCCCGTCGGCGATCTCCGTATCCACGGGCCCAATCTTTCCATAAACAAACACCCCACCCGATGGAGAAGCAGACACCTTGCACGAGACCTCCCAGTCACCCAACTTCGTCATCTCTCCGGCGGGGAGGATAGCAAGTCATGGCAGCTCATGGGCAGCCCCACACACAGCGCCACTCCACCCCCAGGCACGCGCACATCACCTTCTGCCACATATTTACCAAATGGCACCTCATTGAGAGCCTGGGTAACCTTAGGTGGACTCTTGAATACCGGCCGGCGATCCTTCTCCCTAAACAAGTAATACACCATCTTGCCGACAGGACCGGGAGGCGGGCCACAGCCGACGACATCAGCAGAGCACGTGGCCGAAGTGGGTTGACGACGCTTTGGGCCATGGCGGTCCTCCCGGTCGCCACCCACATCGCCCAGGGAGTCCACCAGCTGCCGGCCACGCTTCAGAGCGGCCTCAGACGAGTCCTCCATCGCCGCCACGGCGCCAGCTGGCATGGAGACGGCCGCCACCCCACCAAAATGGCGGTAGGTAAAGTCATCCTTGTCTATCGGTCGAGGTCGCACACGCCGACGACCCCAACCCACCATTCACCACACTATAGTGCAGCACAAGGGTTAAGCACAGAGTCCGCACTCAAAGTAAAGGCGCCACGGCGGGAGGCAAGTCTACACTGCGCGACGGTCGAGATGCGAAAAACCTTTTCTACTGATGTAGCCTAGTCTCCTTGAATGCTACCAATTGTGCATCATGATTCTTGATTGAAGGGCTAGAAGTATCAAGGTACTCGACTGTGGCAAGGTTTATTGGGGGTTGCCGTTTGGGCAGTCCCAATTAACCCTGCCATAGGAGAATCAAAGGAAATGGAGGATATAATGGGAGTGACACTAGCGAGGATGAATAATGGAAGGGAAGAAAAAATAACAGCAATAATAGGGTACTTCACGGTGGAAGGGGGGAGAAGGGAACGGGAAGAAAACAGAATCAAGTACCAAGGAATGCAGGAAATGATAAGGGGTAGGGAGGAAGAGGAGATAATTATAATGGGAGACATGAATGCACATATAGGGATATTAGGGGAGAGGATAAATGGAAATGGAGAAGCCTTGATCCAATTTGCGGAAGAAAATGACATGGAAATACTGAACCAAACAATGGTAGAGGGGAAGGCGACATGGATAAGACACGGAGAAGGACAAAGATCGGCGATAGACTTCATACTAGCGAATGGAAGAGCAAGGGAAGAGATCCAAAACATGTGGATAGATGAAGAAAATGAAGTAGGGATACAAAGCGACCACAGACTCATGGTGATAAACTACACAAAGGAATGGAAAAGCAAAGGAAACACGAGATGGAGGATTAATAAATGGAATCTAAAAAGTGAAAGATGGGTAGAGTACAGAGGTTACATGGAAGAAATAAGGGAAAGAAGAGAGGGGAGCGTAGAGGAAATGGATGGAGAGTTGATGATGGACATAAATAGAGCGGCAGAAAGGAGTATAGGAAGAATAAGAAGATGGACAGGAAAAAGAAAACAAAAACCATGGTGGAATGGGGAAATAAAACAAGCAAGAAGTGAAAGAAGGGATGCGAACAGAGAAAGGAGAAGGATGATAGAGAGAAATAGGAGGGAAGGCGGAGAGAGGGAACGAGAAGAAAGACAAGCGGTACAGGTATACGAGGAGAAAAGGAAGAAGGTAAAAATACTAATACAAGAGGCAATGATAAAACACGAGAAAGAAGAAGTAGAAAAGATCAGAAGCAAGGGGAAAGAGGGCCAAAAGGAGTGGTATAGGATGTTAAGAGGTGAGACCGGTAGAGAGGAAGAAAGCGTGGAACTAATAGTGGGAGATAGAATAATAAAGACAGAAGAAGAAATAAAGCGATACTGGGAGGAAATAGGGGGAGTAAATGAACAAGGGGAGGAGAGGGAATGGAACTTGGAAATGAGAGAGAAGGCTACCAGAACAGGATAAGATGGAAATGGAAAGGGAGCTCACAATAGAAGAAGTAAGGAGAGGGATCAAAGCACTAAAAAAGGGAAAGGCGACCGGCCCGGATGGGATACCTAATGAAATGTACATAGAGGGGGGGGGAAGAAATGGCAAGAAGACTGAAGAAAATGTTTAATGAGGTAATGGGAAATGAGAGAGTACCAGAAAGATGGAATGAAGCGAGAGTAACACTATTGCACAAGGGAGGGTACAAGAGTAAGAAGGAAATGAAAAGCTACAGGCCAGTGACAGTGACAAACACAATAGGGAAACTCTTCTGCGGGATATTGAAGGAAAGGATGAATAGAGCCATAGAGGGAAACGGGCTAATAAGTGATGAGCAGAATGGGTTCAGAAGAGATAGGAGGGGGACAGATAATATCTATATACTGAGCGAAGTGATGGGGAAAATGAAAAGAGAAAAAAAATGGGTTACTGTGCATTCCTGGATATAGAAAAAGCCTATGATAGAGTAAACAGGGAACTGCTATGGAAAATAATGGCAAGGAGTGGAATACCAGAAAAGTATATAAACATCATAACATCGATGTACCAAGGAACAAAAGCGAAGTATGCGCTAGGAAATATAGAAACGGGATGGGTAGAAAGCAAGAGGGGGGTAAGGCAGGGGTGCGTATTATCGCCGTTATTATTTGCATTATATATGGAAGAAATGACACAGAGGATGAAAAGAGTTGGGGAGGGGATTCAGATAAACAAAGAAAGACTGGGGGTACTGCTGTTTGCTGACGACGTAGTTCTGATGGCAGAAACGGGAGGAGGGTTGCAGAGACTACTAGAGGAAGCAACGAGATTCGGGGAGGAACTTGAAGTAAGATTTAGTAAAGAAAAGAGCCAGGTGATGAAAATGAATGGAGAGCTTCAAGAAGAAGAGGAATGGACACTGGAAGGAAACAGAATGAAGAAGACAAGGGAGTATAAATATCTGGGGGTAACGATCACGGAGAAAGGGTTTGAGAAGGCGAAAAGTGAAAAGGTGGGACAAATGCAACAATGGAATGGAAGACTATGGAGCGCGACAAGGCTAAGAGCGAATAGCTATGAAATAGTGAGAGGGCTGTGGAAAGGATTGGGAGTACCTGCAATAATGTACGGCTTAGAGGCGGTAGAAACAACAGAGGCGGAAACGAAGAAATTAGAAACGATACAGAATAAAATCGGGAGGACAGGATTGGGGGCAAATAAATACGTAGCTCAAGAAGCAATCCGAGGGGAGATGGGGTGGAGTACGTTTGAGGAAAGGATTGGGAAAGCGAAAGGGAAGTACAAAGTGAGACTAGAGGGGATGGAGGAAGATAGGTGGCCGGGGAAGATATACAGATGGGCGAGCGAGCAAAGTAAATGGAACAGAGAGTGCAAAAAAAGATTGGGGAGGATAAATATAAAACAGGACCGGGTGGGGGGGGAATTTAGAAAAAGAAATGAGAGAGGGGAGTGGGTCATACTAGAGAATGGGAGGGGATGTGTCAGAGAGATAGAGAAGGGGATAAAGGAGGAGGGGAGAAGAAGATGGAGGGAGGGGGTAGAAAATAAAGCCACGCTGGCATATTATAGAGAGAAGGAAAAACCAGCTAGAGAACTGTACTATGATGGGGGATGGGGATCGAAACTCCTATTTAAAGCAAGAACAGGATCGCTAGAAACGAATGAGAGAACAAGGAGATGGAATGGAGTGGGACCGCACTGCAGTCAATGTGAAATGGGAGGGGATCCAATAGTGGAGGATGTAGAACACATAGTAACCGAGTGTACAAGATATAATGAGGAGAGAGAGGAGTTGGAGAGGTACATGAGGAATAGAGTTGGGGAGAGGGGGTGGGAGGAGATTAAGCAGAGGGAAGATAGAGGGGTGGGGGCGCTATTGGGGTTAACACAGGAGATGGAAACACAAGACATGGAGATGATGAAGAGGATATTGGAGAAAATGTGGAGGAAGAGAAATGAGTGAGGGGGGGGGGGGGAGCGGAGGTGAGGGGGAGGGAGGAAGTGAGGGGGGGGTTTATACAAACAAAACAAAAACTGTCTCTTAAACTATCCTTCTACTCTAAACTTTCCCTCCTACTAACGTTTCTGAGCCAGTACCGATACAAAGGTCAGCCCTGCGGATCTGCACGGTCTGCGGGCGGGTTCAAAAGAAGAAGAAGAAGTAAGATCAGGCTACTTTAGAATAGAGTGGCAGGGTTTATTGGGCTTTCCCGTTGAGGCAGACCCAATAAACCCTACCAAAGTCCAGTCCAGTAGCATGAACTCAATGTTACCAATCATTTATAGGCCAAAATTAGGTTTCTGTTGTACTTTTGATATTGACTATAGATATTATGTATTGTTTAAATGCTATACTAATTGTATGTGAGTTATTACCAAGCACTCCGATCTTGTTAAAGGTAAATACAGAACCAATATATACACAAATATTGGATTAATGATGGTAATAGTTTGGGCGTGAAGTATTTTTGTGATCTGGGAACTGTACACAAAAACCTGAAGAAAATGGTTGCCACGTACCCGTACGCCAATAATTAACGACATTTAATAATATTCTACTTCTACTTCGTGTTCGGTTATCTAAAACCATCCCTATTAGTACTTGCTATGATTAATTTAATATTGGCAGTTTTGGGTAATTATTAACTAACCCAAAGTAAATTAATTTTACATGGACCGCAAATGTTAAATTTTTACCCTAGCCTAGGCTATATATACAGTATGCCGGTAACATTCAAGGAGACTACATCAGGACTCTTCTTCTTCTTCTTACCTCTGACCAGGTATAGGCTATCCTAGTGTTTACTAACCTATACCCCTTTGAAAGGACATTAGCCTAACCTAACAACCTTACCTAACCTAACCTATCCTAGTATTATGGGTGGGGCTGCCGCCCCCACACCCCCGCTATTTGACATCTTTGACAGATTTTTGGTGTATTTTTCTTTGAAATCGGGTTTTGTCAAGTGTCGATAACGAAATTCCTCCATGCAGACTATAATGAGAACAATATGGCGAGTCTATTGGTCCCTATTTTCCCTAATAAATTGTTTCTAATAAGGCGGATGTAGTGTCCTTGAAGATTATCGGCTATTATTGTATATATGCATGTACGGTATATGTGTTGATTTTCGGTGTGAGCGTCCTGGGTTCGAATCCCCGGACTGCCACATGTGTTTGTTAATTTCATTAATTAAGTTTAGGAGTAAAGTTGGTTAGTGGAGAAAACATAATAATACTCAAGGACATGCCCCATAGCTGGGGTTGAAAAATTGCTAAAGGAGTGCTACTTTTGTAAACACTTCCTACCATAGTCAATAACTTAACCACCCACAGTGGTCTTAATGATCAAATACAAGATAGGCTATCTAATTGCTAAAAAATACTACAGGATTGAAAAACACCCAAAATTACGCCTTTGATGCAAATGGGTCAACAGAAAATGGGAGTAGTGTGAGAACAAATTTGGCATTATTTCGGTTTCTGTGATCTTAAAATTGAAATCTGCATAGGCTAGTTTGGTTCATTTTTTGTTCATTTGTGGGAGTGCGGGGATACACTTAAGGTTGTGGTTGGGGGGGGGGCTCTTGTCGCCTCTTTCATTTAAGCAATGTGTTCTTTGATAAAAGGAATGTTTAAGGTGGTGAATCATGAGCTATCACAAAACAAAATATGTACCGGTACCGGGTAGCCTACTTTGTTTTCTGTAAAACTACAACAGTTTTGACCATCTCAATTAATTAATTTTGATTACTCTATAATTAAACCACAACAGTTATTTCTTCAGTTGGAAAGGATATTTTGAAATGCAAGTAATATGTCTGTATTAATTAACAATGTACCAGTATACTGTAAGGCTAGAAGACACTCCTGTGGGGGGGGGGGGGTCTTCCACCCAGCTTCAAGTGAAGAATTCCCCCCCTCCCCAGGTGTACTTGAGTTTAAGGTTTTATATTTCATTACAGTAGCTAACTAGACTAAAATTACCGTATGCCATCATATTGAAAGGGTTAATATAGCCAGATACCTAACAAATACTATTTTTTCTTGATTCAGGTCTACAACATAAGTCAGACATCTTAAAGAAGTTCCAAGTACATAGCTGATATATGCTGCAGCAGTGATAGTTCCTGTGATGGAGATTATATACAGAGAGAGACATAGTCCTGGCAATGGAATATATTGTATCATCATAAAATAGTATCGAAATTGTGTCTGTATAAATAAATTAAAGTCCCATGACTATAGGCTATGTTCCATAATGGCTATGGTTGAGGTGAGTTCAGTTATGAGGATGGAATGTGAGGGCGAAGTGTTTGAAGAGGAAATACAAAACTGTGTGTACAATAAAGAAGGAAACAAAGTTGAAGAGTCAGTGTTAGAAAGTGAAGAGAATGAGAGAACAGAAGCTAATCAAATAAATAAACAAAACTGTGTTTCCAATAAAATAAATAAACAAAACTGTGTTTCCAATAAAGAAAGAATACATTTTGAAGAATTAGCATTGAAAAGTGAGGATAGTGATGGAGCAGAGGGCAATGAAAATAGTGACCAGATTCCAACAGCCTCGACCTCAGAACTTCAGGAACACAAGTGTGCGGTGTGCGGTAAACAATTTGCTGGGAAAAAAGGCCTCAAACGACACTCATTAGCCCACACAGGAGTGAAGCCATTTGAGTGCCATGTCTGTGGTAAACAGTTTGCCTGGAAGAAAAGTCTCAATAACCACATACTTATACATTCGGGAGTGAAAGAGTACGAGTGCCTAATTTGCAGTAAACAATTTTCCCGAAAGAGCCACTTGACCCAGCACGCCCCAGTCCACCAGGAAGTAAAAGATTATGAGTGTGAGGTGTGTGGTAAATTGTTCGGTTTGAAGAGCAATTTGGTCCGACATTCTTCTATCCATACGGGAGTCAAGGATTACGAATGTGATGTGTGTGGTAAACGGTTCGCCTGGAAGAGCTACCTCACCTCACACGCTATAGTTCACTCCGAGGTTAAGGAGTTTGAGTGTGAGATTTGCGGGAAACAGTTCGGCCAGCGAAGTACCCTGGTCACCCACCTTCGCCTGCACTCTGGGGTGAAGGAGTACGAATGTGAGGTGTGTGGGAAACAATTTGCCGAGAAAAGCTACCTCACGGGACACCTGCGGGTCCATTCAGACATCAGGAAGTTTGAGTGTGACGCCTGCGGCAAAATGTTTAAGACCAAGAGCGACCTGACCAAACACATGACCATACACAGTAATATTAAGTTTGAGTGTGAGGTGTGTGGCAAGATGTTCAACCAAAGAGTCCACCTCAACACTCACATACAGGTTCACACAGGGGAGAAAGTGTACGACTGTCCTCACTGTGGTAAAAACTTAACTACAAAGAGCAGCCTTACCAGACATGTAAAGAGTGTTCATAAAGTATCAATCTAGTAGGCCATAACACTCACCAGTTCATCTCACCACTCACCTATATGGTCACATAGGGGAGATGGTATCCTCACTGTGCAAAGAAATTTATGAGAGCAGCCTCACCAGACACGTTAACTGTGTCCGAAAAGTACCGGTATCTGTTTAGTATCATATTTCTCAGGCTATTGGATTTTTTTTTTGCTAGAAATGTACCCCTAATAATTCACCTGCATATTAGGAAGTTTAATTGGTCTCAAAATCTTGGTAATGGTGTTGGCAATACCTTCCAAATCACGATCCCAAAGGTGTACTCACAATTTCTGCAGAACCTAGCAATGCTATATATATATATTATAGACTATATACGTATATTATATTTATGTTTATATTATATATGCTGAAAGCAGTGATGAGCATGTATGAGGGTGCAAAGGCGTCAGTACGTGTGGAGAATGAGCAGAGCGAGTTCTTTGATCTGAATGTTGGGTTAAAGCAAGGGTGTGTGATGTCCCCATGAATGTTCAATTTATATACCGCTGATAAGGGAGGGAAACGAGTGAAAGTTGCCTGTACTGCTGTTTGCCAATGATACAGTTCTGATGAGCGATAGTGACAAAATAATGCTATGTCATGTTAATTTTCTTGTACTTTTCATATTCATTCAAACCCTTCGAACAAAATGACTATGGTTTGACACCCTGTCTTCCTTCCCCTCTTCTTCCTCTTCCACCTCCTCTTCTTCCTCTTCCATGCACCTTTTCTTCCTCCCAACTCCTCTTCTTCCTCTTCCAGCCCCTCTTCTTTCCTCCTTCCCCCCCCCCCCTCCTTGAGTGCGAGCGAGATCAAAATCCTAAGCTTAATTAACATTACCGGTATGTAATGCTGGTCAGAAAATAATGACAAGTGAAATGGCTCATTGGTTCTGATATACGAATACAAACAAAAATCAGAAATTTACATTATTGTGTTGTTTGACCATGCTGATTAATATATCAAAATAATTCAGAATTAGGTTAGTTATCATTGCTTTACTGTACTTATTTATATATAATACAACTATATGGAAGACTTTGTATTACCCTTATTACCACAACAATGTTAGTCTAGCAAAAGATTTGTAATCGTGTATTAACCCTTTCAGTGCGGGCTTATTTTCGCTGTAATAGGGCTCATTTAGGCACTAATGATTGCTTAACCTCTGAAGTGCGCATGGGGGTAATTAGACACCTCTGCCTGTGCGCATGTATTTGAGCTGTTTCCATCACTAAAATATTCATTTTACCATAAATAGCATTAATACTTATCCATATGCGCCTATTATAGGTTGATTATAAAGGTATTAACCTGTTACAACAATAAAACAAGTGAAAACAGCGTTTGAATGGTCAAAATCGGCGATACAGGGCGGGAGTTACATAATGTATGGGTGAGGCAACCTCCTTTCCCACCAATTTCCCCCAAGGCTGGAGAGACACTGTCGATCGATACTCTCTCTCTCTCTCTCTCTCTTGCACTCGCTTGCTAACAGTGATGACAATGCCCTGCTTGCAACTCGCTAATGTTAGCACGAAAATATACCTCAGAATAAGGGAATAACAGGGAAAATAGGTGATAACTGAAGGAGGGGAGGAAAGTGGGGAAGGAGGGGAGGTAGAAGAGTGATATTTTGCATGGCCCAGGGGCAATTTTTTTTTTTTTTTTTAAATTGATTTTTTTGTTCTGACTCTTAACCTGACAAGCGCGAAATAGACCTAGGGGCTAGGGTAGTTATTTGTGCATTTCTAGCCTTGGATTCTGACAGAATTCGTTATATTTACAATATAGAGCATTATTTGTTTTCGGTATGCTTTTATTTTACATATATGATGTATATATGAACCTTCAAGAGTGCTAAAATAAGTGGGAAAAGCATTTGGGTGGTGAAAAACGAAGATATTGGCCACCCGGTCATAATCTCAGGCGAGAGAGAGCCACAGGCAACCCTCCTCTCTCGCTGTCTGTGAGGTAACTGAGACGAGCGGGGCGGTGTGGGCCGGTGTCTGGGTGTTACATAACGATCTTTTCTGCAACCCACTTGTGCTACATTATCGCGGGAGAGAAAAATAACCGATAAATGATGATAATAAGAGGAAAAATAGGTGATAATTGAGGAGGGGAGGGGAGGGGGGTGGGTGAGATTTACATGGATGAGTACTGGAGGGGAATTATCTCACCTAGAGACAAATTCCTTTGTTTTGATAGGCCCTTTTTTTTTTGGAAGGCTTTTTTTATGGTCTTGCTTCCGTGAGGCCTATCGCGTTCCCTATAGGAAGCCTTCCGTGAGGCCTATCGCGCTTGCCGGGTTAAGAGTCTTCCCACAGTCCGCCGGGGGAACTCTTAAGAGTCTTCCCGCAGTTCCCGGGTTAAGCAAGTGCCCGAATGAAATGAAGTGTTTACAGCAAAAACAAACTAGTCCAATTTCAATTATGATGGTACCATTGGATTCAGCGGGTCAAAGTGTACTTGTGATACAAAGTTGAGCAAAATCCATACATAAATACCTCGTCTATGGGTGAATAAATCAGAACTGCAACATTTTTTTTGCCACCCTGATCTTGTACAGAAGATTCTGAATTGATTTTTTTTTTAAAGAATTCTGTCACCTTTACTAATCGATGTGTAGTCTATACCCCATTCATTTTAGGTAGGCCAAAAATTGTGACCTCAAGCCTCTTTAACTCAAAAAGAGCTAGTGCAAATGGGCTGTAAATTCCAAATTTATTCCTTGGCTGCCACTGCTTAAATGATAGAAATATAAGTTTGATTACTCTAGTCCTTTTTGAGTTACAGGTACACATGATTCAATATCAGTTATTGTTTCAGATCCACAACAAAAGTCAAGCGTCATGAAGAGATAACGGATGTTGCAGTCTTGAACTGAAGTGTTGATAACTTCTTTGCTAAAATATGAACATAAATATAGTATGCATTACCTATAATTTATGCAGAGAAGCATAATCCATATAATATGTATAGATATGTTTGAACAATAACAAAATCACAAGTGTTGAGATGGAGGAAAATTTAGTTCTGACGTTGGAGTGTGACGGCGCAGTGTATGAAGAAAAAATGGTACGTGTAGATTGTAAAAACGAAGAAACCAAAGAATTGGCAGTAAATAGTGACGATATTGAGGAAACAGAAGGCAATGCGAAAAATGTCCGAAACTCGGTGGCCTCTTCATCAAGAGATAAGAAGCAGCACCAATGTCAGGAATGTGGCAGATGGTTCAGAAGGAGAAGCAACCTCACCAAACATTCCAACGTACACTTAGGACAGAATTTTTGTGAATGCGTGTGGGAAACGGTTTGGCCAGAAAAGCAATCTGACCCGACACATCTTGGTTCATTCTGGGGTGAAGGATTTTGACTGCGAGATCTGTGGGAAATTGTTCAACCAGAAGAGCCACCTTGCGGAACATTTGCTTACCCACACAGAAGTTAAGAAGTTCAAGTGTCCGCATACACTCTGAGGTGAGGAGATTCGGCTGTGAGCACTGCGGGCGACTATGTAAGACTAAAGGGGATCTAGTGAAGCATATTTCCATCCATACATATTCCCATCCCTACAACACCCTTCAAATCCTCAAGATTCAAGATATTTCCATCCATGCTCATAGGGAGTTTAAATGTGACGAGTGTAGCGAAATATTTGTTAGGAAAAGCCGGCTCACCAAACATTCACTGGTTCATTCATAAAATATACAGTTCAAAATTGATTATTCTGGTACAGGAATTATTCGATAAAAGTTGTAGTTATGTTCCTGCAAATATTTGAACTTTAAATGAAACCTTATGTGAAAGTTATAATTTCTAATTATCCTGACAATTATGCATAATTTTTGTCCATTCTATAATTTGAAATTAAAGCATAACAACTTCAAGTTAATTTTGTTCCCTAATTATTGAACAAGGTAATAATGAAACAAGTTTAAATTTGATGACTTTAACACTATCTGATCTGAGGTCCTCACAGACTTCCTTCAAGCTGAGAAATGTCTACCCAGATTCCCTTCAAGCTAAATTTCACATTTATAAAAAAAATGTCCCGTCCAAAGGCTGATTTTGTCTAAAGTTGCAGGTTTGCCCCCCCCCCCCCCAAAAAAAAAACCAAACAGAAGTTGCTTACCCACACAGAAGTTAAGAAGTTCAAGTGTATCGACTACAGTAAATTGCTTAAGACCAAAGGCGAGTTAGTGAAGCATGGCATCATACACACGGAGATTAAGGACTACGAGTGCGAGGTGTGCGGCAAACATTTTGCCCGCAAGACCAACCTTAACGAACACGTCCGCATACACTCTGAGGTGAGGAGATTCGGCTGTGAGCACTGCGGGCGACTATGTAAGACTAAAGGGGATCTAGTGAAGCATATTTCCATCCATACATATTCCCATCCCTACAACGCCCTTCAAATCCTCAAGATTCAAGATATTTCCATCCATGCTCATAGGGAGTTTAAATGTGACGAGTGTAGCAAAATATTTGTTAGGAAAAGCCGGCTCACCAAACATTCACTGGTTCATTCATAAAATATACAGTTCAAAATTGATTATTCTGGTACAGGAATTATTCGATAAAAGTTGTAGTTATGTTCCTGCAAATATTTGAACTTTAAATGAAACCTTATGTGAAAGTTATAATTTCTAATTATCCTGACAATTATGCATAATTTTTGTCCATTCTATAATTTGAAATTAAAGCATAACAACTTCAAGTTAATTTTGTTCCCTAATTATTGAACAAGGTAATAATGAAACAAGTTTAAATTTGATGACTTTAACACTATCTGATCTGAGGTCCTCACAGACTTCCTTCAAGCTGAGAAATGTCTACCCAGATTCCCTTCAAGCTAAATTTCACATTTATAAAAAAAATGTCCCGTCCAAAGGCTGATTTTTTCTAAAGTTGCAGGTTTGCCCCCCCCCCAAAAACAAACAAACAGAAGTTGCTTACCCACACAGAAGTTAAGAAGTTCAAGTGTATCGACTACAGTAAATTGCTTAAGACCAAAGGCGAGTTAGTGAAGCATGGCATCATACACACGGAGGTTAAGGACTACGAGTGCGAGGTGTGCGGCAAACATTTTGCCCGCAAGACCAACCTTAACGAACACGTCCGCATACACTCTGAGGTGAGGAGATTCGGCTGTGAGCACTGCGGGCGACTATGTAAGACTAAAGGGGATCTAGTGAAGCATATTTCCATCCATACATATTCCCATCCCTACAACGCCCTTCAAATCCTCAAGATTCAAGATATTTCCATCCATGCTCATAGGGAGTTTAAATGTGACGAGTGTAGCAAAATATTTGTTAGGAAAAGCCGGCTCACCAAACATTCACTGGTTCATTCATAAAATATACAGTTCAAAATTGATTATTCTGGTACAGGAATTATTCGATAAAAGTTGTAGTTATGTTCCTGCAAATATTTGAACTTTAAATGAAACCTTATGTGAAAGTTATAATTTCTAATTATCCTGACAATTATGCATAATTTTTGTCCATTCTATAATTTGAAATTAAAGCATAACAACTTCAAGTTAATTTTGTTCCCTAATTATTGAACAAGGTAATAATGAAACAAGTTTAAATTTGATGACTTTAACACTATCTGATCTGAGGTCCTCACAGACTTCCTTCAAGCTGAGAAATGTCTACCCAGATTCCCTTCAAGCTAAATTTCACATTTATAAAAAAAATGTCCCATCCAAAGGCTGATTTCTTCTAAAGATGCAGGTTTCCCCCCCCCCCAAAAAAAAATACAGGCTTGCTATCGCTTGCCAGGGAAAATTTGACACCAAAAGGACACACAATGTCTAAATATTGACAAAGAAATGAGGCAAAAGGTTTTAAAATTGGCAAACTAGAATGACAAACGTCTTAAAACATCAAAACTAATTGGGCTAAACATGAGAGAGAATGGGGCCCAGTAAATATATATTCCCTTAAAAGTGAATTCCAGGGATGAAACCTATTCAAACTACAATGTCCATTGGGATCTGTTTGGTTTTAGGTACAGTATATGATACTAAAGAACTTTCATCAATTTGTTTTAACAACATAGAAATATAGCTTATCTAAGTTATTTTATGTGGCGCGAACTGGCGTGTTTACCATGACGTAACTGTGGCCAATGGCGGGAACTATCGACATGGGAAATGGGTGAATCTGCTTTTTTTTTTTTTGGAGAAACTCTTATAATTTGTATGCATGTTTACAGCTCAACATTTGGCTTCACCACTGTCTGGTCAAGGGACCGCGATATATAAATTGAACAGAAAACGATATTATCATTACGAAATAGGCCTTAGAACCGAGCTCCCTCAACTCTGGACCAGGCTAAACATGCATAATACGGTTTTGACAACCCGTAAGGGAAGGAAGGAAAAACTAATATTTATTGGTGGCTCCTTATGTCAATGACGTAAGAGCCTATGATAATATGGCCTCGTTCCGGGCTCCTCAGAGCCCGGGTTAACCTCGATTACGACGGTCGAGAACCAAGATCATCTTAGGGGGTACCCCTTAACCCTTCCTACCCGGGCTGCCTTAGGTAAGGACAGCACGAAAGAAGGGCCGCTACCCGGTATGCCTTATCTAAGGCATGAGCTTAATAGCCTAATTAAGCTTGGTCCGAACGCCGTGCGTACGACCTATGTCAACAAACCCAAGCGTTCGTCACCGCACCTCCGAAAACAAAAAGGAGAAGACTCCTCAATGTTATTGTTCTGACGTCATGACGAAATTAGTGTCTAAAAAGCCCCCATATTGGCAACATCTCTGCAATATTGGCTCCACTGAAATCGTCATCACAACTGAACCAGTTGACTTACAGAGCTCTACTAAATGCCAAAATACAGATTGAAAACCGCACTACGATTATAGATGAGTGGGAAAGTTCTAGCAGTGAAAATAAACATAAATACGGTAGCCTAGGCCTAGACGTTTTTCGGCCATATCGCCCGGGTAGGGGCGACCGTCATTAGCTAAGACAGCCCGGGGAGGAAGGGTTAATCATTCCTAAGGTACGTCATTGGGACGGAGCCACTGAAAAGTAGAAAATAAAAAATAAAAGAATTAACAGTTTAACGCGCCTTCGCGCATTCCGATCTTCCTCTGTTTCCCATACCTTGCCTGCTACCCCCACCTCCCCAGGTGCGACCTCTCTCGACCGTCGCCCATCCAGAATGGACGTGTTCTCATTGTCCTCCCTTTTCAGTTTTGCATAGCCCCTCTTAAACACGTCAGTTTTTAGTTCATAGTGAGTGTAATTGCAATTTGAGTTTGTATATGCATTTAGGAATGTATCAATTTTAATTGTTTTCACTTGTAAACCTGAATAAGCAAGGACTTATTCTCTGGGCTGGTCGACGATCGTGTCTTCAAGGACGCCACTTTGCTTTACTTAAATGTTTTTTATCATACGAGCCTTGGCTCATTAGCTGCAGTGTCTTTTTTTCTGTGAAAGTGTGTATTAACGTTGTAGCTTGATATTAATTTCCTTAAGTGTTAAGTGCGACATTAGTTAAAATTCATAGAACTTTAATTCTTTGCTTGTACTCCCCCCAAGGTTGTGCGTTGGCCAGGGGTTACTTGTCATAACCATATTTATTCTTTATCAGAATTTTAGTTCCCAAATTTTATTTTCAAAAATTCTTGATCAATTTTCCTTCAATTCCAATCAATGTTCAGTTATTCATTAATTTATCACAAATAGACATTGTAGGGAATAAATGGTTCATACCATATCAACTACAATACCTTCAGTAATTACCATCAGAGTTTTTTTATGTGATGGTTGAATGCATAAGCACTGCATGTATGTTTATTGCTGGCGAGCTGGGATTATTTCTTAATGTGCACCACATCATCAGGACGTTGGTCGATCTTTTGCAGAGCTTGAATATTGAATTGAAAGGTATTAATTACGAAAAACAGACCTCACTGTTCAGGACCGCATATCTTGTTTACAAACGGCTTCTCTGCACAATTGAGTCACTCCAGCTTGTCTGAAAATGCCAATTCGTCACCAACGAATATATATATTAGTATTTTGTTCTGGAGTTTAATGGAATTATATCGATATTGCCCATATACATATTACAGTATATTCATGCCAAGTTATGACCATGCATTAATCTTAATTTTTTCGTTCATCCCTGTAGTTTACCTTTAAGGACTAGAAAGGGTGAGGGAAACTAGTGGTACCTTATCAATTTATATAATTATACATTTAAGTTTAATATTACAGTACAGCTTCTAAATTATCTTACTGGTTACATGGAGATATTACTCCTTAAGCCGGTGTCACAAGAGCAGTGGCAGCTTGTCAGTAGCACTGTGGAACTGCAGCACCCCCTGTACATTTCTTAAGAGACACAAAATTATGAATATACTGTATACATGAATATAAGAAAGTAGGTATGATTATCAATAATCCTAAGCTTACAATTATTGCCCATCCTCTCATTTCTATAAAAAAAGAAAGCAAACAATATGTGGAACTGCGTACTCAACAGTTCCGATTTTACTTGTACTGTATGGTGGTATGTGATAGCCAAGCCGCGAGGACAGGAGATGGGAGAGCACCGTGACTCTCACAGTGCCGGCCTGGCTGTTCCTGAGGAAGGGTGTGTGGATGCGTCGTTCCGTTATCCTCTCTGTTTCGCAATTCTAAAAAGATCAATAACTCCAAACAGAAAACACGGAAAAATAAATCAATGCATTCATCATTTCACAACCACAGAGCCCCTTTTCCTTTTGGTACCATTTTGAATTAAAGCTGCAAATATAGGCTACCTCTTACTCCTAGCTTACATATTTGAATGTCTGGAAACCGACGAACTCTGCTTTAAAAGGCAACTTTATCATGAAGAGACAACTGCGAAAAATTCAGTTCTTGAAGTTTACTACCGTAACTGTCTGTATTTCTTGAGCCATGATTAATTACTGATGGCCTAGGCCTAATCGAATTTCAAACTGTGATCAGAACTCTGAAGAAAAAAAAAACAATTATTAAAATATATACTCAATATTTGTAACTCTCATGCTTGGTGGGTTAGAATGAAATTAAATCAATTTCGGCCCGAGTTGCGTCGGGACACTCGGAAATCCTTGTATGGTATTCTGGAATTGGATCCTACGACTAGGTATGAATTGAAATATATTCGCCTCGTGGGTTTCCCTTCTTAACATAAATAGGATAGAGGGTTGAGTGTCTTTTAGACTGCCGTGGTGTAGTTGATTAAAGCGTCGGCTATCGTCCTGACGGTCGGCGGTTCGAACCCCACTGAGAGATTGAAATACAGTAGGGTCTCACATAAAACGAGTTTATGGTCGATAAACGAGGGCGTTTTATGCGATTTCGTTTTATGTGAACACAGCATTTTGGTGGCGCAATATCGTCAATGTTCACTGCAAGCGAAAAATTTCGTACAAAGCGAACGATATTTCGTACGTTTTGTACGATATTTCGGCGCTCTATATGAAAACTCCTCGGATTTGCCCCACTCTGGCGGCGGACTCGTTTTATGTGATCACATTCGTTCTGATCGAAAATTAAATATTAATATTTTAGGTCGGTCGTTTTAATCGAGACTCGTTTTATGCGGGACCCTACTGTATATATATATATATATATATATATATATATATATATATATATATATATATATATATATAATGACATACATTATTGATATGTGTGTGAGTGTTATACAATATCATAGTATTTCATAAACATGTTCTGTAACAGCACCCCCATGAATGATAGTCACGAGCCGCCACTGCACAAGAGAACTTTAACGGTGGATGTATCGGAGCCACAGTATCCAAGTAAAAAAGGAGCTAATATTGAGTCTACTATCGGGTGAGGGCTGGTCCTGTCTAGAGTGAAGTTTGGCATCCTCTACCCAACCTTGGCCATTTCTGTTAAGTCTCTTTTCCTACTTCGGGGGCGGGAGGCTAGGAATCCTCACTTACTAGACAAGACAGAGAAAGGGGCGAGGAAATGCGAAAGTGGTCCCAGAACCTAAGAATTGGAACTTTAAATGTTGTTTCTGTTCGGGCTCTGTCTTGAGTCAGCCACCCCCAGCTATGAGGTATTGTACCTGAGTATATATATATATATATATATATATATATATATATATATATATATATATATCTAGTAATTTTAGCTTTCATTATGACTTTTGTATTGTTAAGCTGCTAAGCGTGTATAGTCCAATTTAAGATCAGAATAAACACCAATATCAATCAAATTACGATGATAACTTGCAGTAGATTCATGGATGCGCTACATGTATTGTACAGTAACTAATAAACTTACTCATGTGACACTGGCATTAAAATGCTAAGTCTAATCCAGGGCTGGCAGGAAGAAAATCAAACTATTTACACTGCTTAATTATGTGTGGTACAGCTACACACAAATGTTCCTGAGCTCTTGCCATTTTATTTAAGCAAATACAGGTACAGTAAACTTCCGTTAATCCGAAGGGCAGCGGACCGGCCCTCGTTCGGATTAGTGGATTTTTCGGATTATCGGACGTTACCCCCCCCCCACCCCCGATTTTTTTTTTTAAGACCCAAACCAAGACACAAACACAGGATAATAATGATAATAATGATAATAATGACTAATCATGACTTTAACTCACCTTATATGAAGAGAAGAGATGTGTAGCATTGAAGATAAGCCCCCAGCACCAGCCCCAACCCAGCCACTAGCCCCCTAGCCCCATATTAGTAACTTATAATCACTGCTCTGTACTGTAAGTGTACTTTAATGTAAAATTAACTTAAAAAGACTTATTTTTTTTTTGTATTTTGCTGGTTTTATATTTTTTTGGGGGTCCTTAAATCTACTACACTTCACTGATTATTACTCCACAGCCATATCCTCCAAGCCTTCAATATCTGAAGGGGGAGCTAGGGCTAGGGCTACCTCAGGAGTGGTTAGGCTGGCAGGAGCTACCACAGGGGTGGCTGGGGCTACCACAGGGGCGGCTGGGGCTACCTCAGGAGTGGCTAGGCTGGCAGGAGCTACCACAGGGGCGGCTGGGGCTACCTCAGGAGTGGCTAGGCTGGCAGGAGCTACCACAGGGGCGGCTGGGGCTACCTCAGGAGTGGCCTTCACAGGGGATGCTAGGTCCTCCCAGCCTTCAAAATCAGCAAGAGGCATAGGTTCTGGTGTGGTAAGAGGTTCAGGTGAGCTGGTACGCGAGTCGTCTGTGAGAGGCATTGTTGCAGGTCTAGGGTTATCTGGTTCATCTGATCGGCGGCCATGGTGGTGCATGTTTTTCATCAGGTCCCTGATGTCTGCCTGCTTGACTGCCCTGCCCCTTTTCTCATAGAACTCATTACGGAGGATGTGGAAATCGATTGTTTCACTTGCATTATATTGGCTAGACTGTTCCACAAATTTGACCATACCATCGAAATAGGTAGCAGCTTCCTTCCAGGTTACTTTGCCATCGTCATCTGCCTCTTCCTCTTCCTCAGACGAGTGCTCCTCAACATATTCTGGCTCCACAACACTCCGGATAATTTCTGTATCTGTCACCTCTTCCTCGCCCTGCAGGTCACCATCCACATCAACCCACTCCTCAATATCCTCTTCAGTCATCCTCTTGGGGTCGTTGACCGGCACGGTATCCATCAGGCCTCGGATTTCGTTGATTGCCTCCCTGCGACGCCCAAGAAAGCCTTCGAAATCGTGCTCATCTTCTTCAACCTCTTCAGGGTCATCGACCTGGGCATACAGCTTGTTCCAACATTTCTTGAGGGTTACCTCTGAAACATCCTTCCAGGCTAGGGCAGCATCATATATGGCATCCTTGATGGAAAAACTTGACTGGAAAGTTTTTACTGATGCATCAGAGTTAATCAGCTTGCGGGCAAATGAGGACTTGTAGCTCTGCTTAAACTTTTGGCACACACCCTGGTCCATTGGTTGTATCAGACTAGTCACATTAGGGGGCAAGTAGGTGACAAAGATGTTTCCAGACACTAGTTCGTGGGCAGGGGGATGTGCTCTGCAGTTATCCAGGAAAGGACAGCCTTGGTGTCCTCAGAAAGGCCAATCGACTTGAAGTAGGCCTTGACTTCGGGAACAAAGTGTTTAAAGAACCAATCATGGAATACTTGGGCAGTCATCCATGCATTGCTCTGTGCATCATAGATCACTGGCAACTTCCCTCGCATGTTCTTGAAAGCACGGGGATTCTTAGCCTTGCCGATAACAAACAAACGATTGCGACATTTACCGGAAGCATTCCCACTCAGCAGGATTGTGAGACGTTCTTTATTCATTTTGAATCCGGGTGCAGCCTTCTCTCCTCTACCAGCTAATGTCCTTGTTGGCAAACAGCGCCAATATAGCCCTGTCTCGTCGGCGTTGAAGATTTGGTCTGGGGTCAGCTGGTGATCATGAACAATGGTAGCAAAAATGTGTGCAAACCGATCGGCGGCCTCTTTGTCGGCAGAATTCTTTTCTCCGGCGACATCTAGGACCCTAATCCCATGCCTAATTTTAAAGTTTCTCAACCAGCCGTCGGAGAATTTAATATCGTCTTCCATATTCATATCGCCCAGGAATTGCTTGGCCTTTTCAATTATCATAAGCCCTGAGATAGGCTTGCCCTCAGCCCGCTTGGCCGTAAACCACTTATGCACTGCCTCGTCAAGTTTTTCATGTTTTGGTTTTTTCATTGTCTTTCTCACATCACCCGTGTAACTTGACTTTCCAAAGGCAACAAACTTTGATAAGTTAGCCTTTGCCTTCACTATGTTTGAAACTGTGGAGGCACCGATATTAAAAGTTTCCATAACTTTACGCCGATCACTGCCTTTCTCTACCATCGCTATCACTCGCAATTTATCAGCTATGGACAGAGTTACGTGCTTCCTCTTATGTTTGTTCTTGTCATTCCTCCCTCGTGCACCTGAACTTGCTGTGGGACCCATCACTAAGTCACTAAGTCACTATATCACAGGATAAACACGGGATAAACAACGTTTCAGGTAGACCGACAACGGCAGACTGTTTAGTCCGGCCTCTTCCGCTAGAGGGCCGATATTTGGAAATATCGCGCGCCCGGGAAATTCAAAAATTCGGAATATTGGGTGAATTCGGATTTGGCCTCAAATTGAAAAATTCGGACTATTGGGTGAATTCGGATTTGGCCTCAAATTGAAAAATTCGGACTATTGGGAGATTCGAATTATCGGTCGTCGGATTAACGGAAGTTTACTGTATATCCAATTGTTGGTCAGATCAAATAAGTTACATATATATATATATAAATACATTATGCATTTATTAACCCGGGATTGGCGAGAAGACTCTTAAGAGGTTTTGGTGGTGGAAGGCGACGAACCACTTCAGATGCAAAGCCTAAATAAAAGAACTTTTAAAAGGCCCCAGTATCACTTAAAACAAAGGAAAATGTGATTAAGTGAGATAATTCCCCTCCATATCTGCTATCACTCCTCCACATGTGTCAAAACCCCCTCCTTCCCCCCCTTCAATTATCACCTATTTTTCCTCTTATTCTCTTGTTTATCGGTTAATTCATCATCATCATCTCCGACGCCTTGCTTCCCCCTGGGAAACCCCCACTAGAGGATGGCCATGACAGAAACGTCTCCAAGCTACTTTGTCAAGACATGCCTCCCTTGCCCGTGCCACAATGCCCCTTCCACTACGTGGAAGTTTTTCTTCAATATATTTTTCCACTTTCTTTTCCCATACCATAGGTGGTCTTCCACTACTAGCGGTTCCACTCACCTGACTCCCATATATCTTTCTTGGCATTCTGTCTTCATCCATTCTCTGAACATGACCATACCACCTCAAAGTACTTCTCTTTATCCACTCAACCACACCACAATCAATGCCCAAAGCCTGCTCTTCCATTCCAAAGGACTCGTACACTTCCCTATTACTTGGCCCATCTAGCCTATTCATGCCAGCTGCCATTCTGAAAAAGCTCATCTCCACAGCTCTTAGTTTGAAGAGGTCCTCGTCACTTGCTGTCCATGTCTCGCTTCCATACGAGAGTGTTGGGAGCAGCACACTGTTTCTCAGTGACTTTTTGACTTCCTGGCTAACCATTCGGTTAATTACCACGCCAATATCTCTAACCCGGTTCCAAGGTCCGGTCCTGTGGCTATCGAGTGCTTGATGTGAGAGAGAGAGTTTCAGTCTGCCTCTAGGCTTCGGAGAGAGAGGGTATACGTCGCGATCGCCTCACATTTCATGACTGGACGGTCGGCAATAATTCGCGATTTTCACCCACCAAATACTATTCCCACTTGTTTTATTGCTGTTACATGTTAATATCTTCATATTAAACGTAAAATAGGCGCATATGGATAAGTAATAACGATATTTATCGTAAAATGACGATTTTAGGCGGGAACGAAGCCTAATATTGTCGCCTAGCAGTAGGGTGTTCACTACATATAGCTCGTGCTTTAAATGTTAATATATAGCTGATTTTGATCTGAACATCAATCTAAACCGATATTTCGGTAGCGAACATTTGTCAGTAGCTGTACATTCGTAGGCAGATGAAATAGAGACAGCTCTTGGGTCAGCCTACTTTTATATAGCCACAATAACTAGTTCATAGCTTCATGGTAAATTAATGTTTGAAATAATTTATAACATCACTACGTCTACAGCAAATATGTAACCTGATGCATTTAACTTCTAAGCTACAGTATTGTACTAACAAATCCATAAGAACAACCTAACCAGTCACACGTCCATGCTTAATCTGTCTACAACTGTACATTTAACTTGTAAACTGTGACATGCGTTTATCCATATTTAACCTCTACTATACCAGCAACGGCGTAGAGCCGTCAGTAGTTAGCCGTCCTGCTAGTTCTGCTAATATCTAGCTGGAGCTGCTAACATGACTTAAGAGGCACTGCTATGAGGAGTTGGTAGCACTTCTCATGCTCCCTCTCAGCTACTCCGGGGCCGGCTGGCTCAGTTACCCACCAACTCTTGAGCTGAGAGGGTGTTGTCTCGTTGATTATGGCAGCAAGTTTGGTACTGGAGGGTACACTTTTATCTATTATGCCATGGTACAGTAGGGGTTAAACGGTGAAGAGCTAGAATTCTAGGTTGGTTGCAAAATATTTGTGGCTGTAGTACCTACCTGTAGTAGTAATTCAAAACCATTTTCACACTTATGTCACTTCCTTGATAAACAGAAGGATCTGAGCAAAACAGTTTTAAGTCCATAATAACAGACCAATATCCAACACTTCTTGGTACAGTTGCCCACGTAAGTTCTGTTCCTCGTCGTTATTTTATGTATGAAAGTAAATTGCGAGTGTGGTTTCTTTTAATCATCAGTTGACTAATCAGATGAGTCAATCACTGCATAAGAAACTACACTCTTAATTCAATCATGTGCATTATATTTCTATGTATAAGATCACGGAGAGAAACCAAACTTATGTGGCCAACTGTACATTTGGTCGCATTTCAGGGGGAGGGGGGAATTTTTGGCATATATATATCTCTCTGGTAGAGGCAGTGCAAAATCTAAAACACAATTCTCGGGTTAAAATAGAGTGCAATACATCATACAATAAGAGGCTCATGAAACTATTCTAGCTAACTGTTTTCTTACATGAATTTGTCTTACGGAACTAGCTTTACTGTCTAAGATTAATTTAGTAGCCTAAAGGTAGTCTTGAACAAAATATTGGCATTCTGTCCTGTCCCTATCAAATTAAAGGGCCCACTCGTTTTTTTTCCCTCTCTAGGCTGTATCCATTCGGCCCCATTCAGCCTACTGTTTTAGACGTTAATCCCCATCCTGGTGTCAAATTTTTCCTGGTGAGCGATATTAACCCAGCATTTTTTTTTTTTTAAACAGCGTTACAGCAGGCTAGATTTGTACATTTTTCGATAGAAAAATTTCTCCGGCAAAGCCGGATTTCTCCATACAAAGATGGCTCGCTATCGCTCGCCAGGAAGAAATCAACAGATGGATGAGGATAAACGTCTTAAAACAGTAGCCTGAATGGGGCCGAATGTATACAAGCCAGAGAAAAGGAGAGAAAAAAAGCAGGTCAGTCCCCTTAAAGTAGAGGAGCTGAAGTTTGGCTTGTTTTTATTTTTCTGATTTATTGCTAACACCCCTTTGGAGCCAATGGAGTGCTCCTTCAACTAAACACCCTTACTCCCTTCCCAACAAAACACCATCTGCAGGCGAATTACATCACTTTTACTTTTGTTGTTGTTGTTGTTGTTCCCCAGACTGCCTGGCCGAACAGCCCCAAGGCCCCGAGCAAGGCCAAGGCCATAACCGAGCGCCCCCACAGAACCCTCCCTGCCTACCACAATAAAGCCTGGGTGACCGAAGCCACTCCATGGCGGGGAGCTGAGGAGGGTGCGGAAACGCCTGGGAAACCAAAGCCCCACCCAGGGCCCTGTGCCCCTCAGCAACTATGAAGAGAAAGTCGAGAGGCAAAGGAAAAATATGACGCTTATTTTATATTTATTTGTTTACTTAACTCTGCTTACTTTTATGATATATCTATTAATATATTAACTTATTACTAACAATTCTGCAAAATTGTTGACTTAAAAGACAAACAACAGAAAAAGATGCAGTACATTAAATATATGCAATCTTAAATATACTTATCATAGTCAGGAGCACTCCATCAGCTCGAAAGGGGTGGCCAAAACTAACCTATGAAGTTGAGGTGCAATTAACATTTTGTATAGATATTACCTTCTTTAAGGGGACTGACCCTCTTTTTTTTTCTTTCTGGGTAGTAGCCATTCGATCCCATTCAGCCTACTGCTTTAAGACATTTATCCACATTCAGGTGTCAATTTACACCTGGCGAGCGATAGCGAGCCATCATATTTTGAATTATGTTTTAGACAGCTGACTTAATTTGTACATTTTTTGGTAGAATTTCCGAATTTCTCCATACAATGATGGCTTGCTCTTGTTTGCCAGGAAAAAATCAATACCTGAATGGGGAGAAAAGTCTTAAAACAGTAGGCTGAATGGGGCCAAATAGATAAAACCCAGAGAGAAAAAGCAGGTCGGTCCCCTTAACCCTTGGGATCCGGGAGGCCTCATATGAGGCAAAATGGTAAAAGAAAAATTGCCGCTATAATCATCAGAACTCGGCAACCACGCATTGTAGCGACGTCATCTCTACGGCATTTTACAGACAACAAAAAGTTCTACAATTTGCAAAAGCATTGACTGCTCTAGGTGGTCTCAATCAGTAGCTACTGAATTATGAAGTTGATTTTACCAAAATTCATATGAGGCCCCCCGGATCCTATGGGTTAATAGCATATCGGTACCGTGGGCCTGGACATATGGATTTCATGATATTTATGATGGGATATACTGTATATCAATGTTGTCAAAAATAATCTTTGACATTATTTTCAGCCCTGATTTTCTATACTAAATACTTTATGAATACACAGTGTTTATATTAAATTTATGACATATATGATGGGATATATATAAATGTCTTGTCAAATATCCTCTTCTACATTACAGTATTTATAACCCTGACTTGCTATACTAAATACACTATAAATACACAAGTTTATATTGAATTCATGACATGTATGATAGGATTCATAACAATCTCTTGTCAAAAATAGTCTGGCATTTTTTTTCCAGCCCTTGGCCCGGATTTACAAACCAACGAACAAATAAAAGCGACCAAAGTGGAAGGAGACGTCAAGTAGGGTGTTAAACCAGAGACCTTGGGTGAGGGCTGGTCCTATCCAGAGTGAGGTTTGGCATCCTCTACCCTACCTTAGCCATTTCTGTCTGTTTCTTTTTCTGTACTACAGTACTTTTCCTTCTAGGTGCTGGCGAGATTGCCCGATTGGGTGGCACTGCAAGGGGAACTACGGACGGTCGGGGGCATTGATGCGGGGGTGCAAGCCCATGGGCTGATGATCCCTTCCCCCGCTGCCCTCTCAGAGACAGATCTCGTCTCACCCTGGCCCCTTCGGGGCCCGAGCATCTGGCGCGGCCTTGGTCAACCAGACTCGGGACTACAACAAAAACAACAACCGGAGACATTTTCCTTTCTTTTTAGTCATCCTTACTAAATATACAGAGATAAATTAATGCTTCAGTTTTTATAATGTCATTAGAAGTGATAAAATGGCCAAAACAAAGTACAGTCTGACCTGCCAATACGCGAGCTTTTAATACGCGATTCACATACGCGAGGAGGGGGTCGAATCATACCCAAAACTTTCAAAACGCGTGATGTACCTTTAAAACGCGAATCTGGGCCCGATATAAGGGCAATTCCGGGGAGTTCAGCTAATACGCGAGGCCCCCCCACCATTCCGCGCCAGTTACGTAGGCACGCAGGGCATTGTGGGATACGCCAGTCTACCCTCAGTCCACGCTCGCGCAACAGCTGTCCGACACGTGTTGGACATTTACTGTTAATTTTAAGGTGAGTTTATTATTATTGTTATATTTTCTTATGATTTGGATGTTTATGTATACATATATGTACCTTTTGTGGCAATTGACCGAGATAAATAGGCCTAAAGTAGACAACTTGGAGTCAGTGCCGCCCATATCGATTTATTCCCATATAATACTCTATTGCTAATACGCGAATTTTCATTCCGCGCCCTCGCATGTCGCCCATATTCTCGCGTATTGGCAGGCCAGACTGTAAATACATGTAAATTTCCCGAAATCCTGTCTTCAAACAGAATTGTCCCGGTTCGACACCCTGATACGAATGAATAATCCCCTAAGGTATTAATTCCTTCATATCTCCTCCCAGATAGTTATATTGTAGTTCGTATTTGTTAAAGTGTATTCAAGCTAACTTGGCAGATATTAGTAAGTCTGCCTTTCTATACTAACTATACCGACTTCCTAAACTTCTTGTGTGGCGCCGCCTTTATTTAATATTGGCTATACAAATGTATAGAAAGGCAGAAATTAGTAACAATTCCTTTCTATATTAATTATATCACATTTATAAACTTCTCGTGTGATGCCGCCTTTATTTAAGGGGAGATGGGCCGTTTGTTTGGTCTATTAATTTATTTATTCCTTTACAGTAAACCCCCGATATTTCGGACTCATTTTACTCGGAAACCCGCACATCTCAGAATGGCATAGGCCTCTCGGCAATTTCCGAGTTGGACGGGATTTGTGTCCGGTTTGCAATGTTCTCTCACTCGGTTTTAAGTGATTTTAGGATGAATTGAAGCCTGTGCCTTTTAATTATTGTGTTAATATTAATTACTATATACTGTACTGTCCCTGAAAACATGATAAGGTTCGTATTTGTCATTAATATGATGAATTTCACATGTAAAAAAAAAAATAATAATAATAATTATCTCAATTTTCTCTGGTGACGCGGATTTTCCTCTTCTAATTCGTAATTTTCCTCTTCTAATTCGTAATTTTCCCTCTCTTAAGTCGAACATCTCTGAAAATCGGGCTTCTCGGAAGTGGTCTCTCCCCAATTAGTCCGAGATAGCGAGGGTTTACTGTATTTCTTAGTTTCCTTGTTAGACCTATTATTATTATTGTTAATTAATTTATTAGTTTATTTCTTAGTTTCCTTGCTAGGCCTTCATCAAGCTTAGAAAAACACCCCCTAGACCCCCCTTCAAGCTAAATGTGTAAATTTTTCGGTAGATTAATGTTCCAACCGAAGGCCAGTTCCTCTTAAAATTTCAGTCTCGCTATCTTGCCAGGAAAAAATCAACACCTAAATGACACGAAAAGTAATAAAATTTACAACGAAATGGGGCTATAGCTTTTAAAATCGCCAAACAAATGGGCCGAACGTCTAATAATCTCAAAACAAATGGGGCTTAACACGAGAGAGAAAGGGGGCGAGAAAAACGACCAATATCCACTTAATACAGTATTGGATATACAAATGCTTAGAGGCAGCGTTGCCAGGTTAGTTTGAACAAACTATAGTAAATCCGGGCCCTGATTTTCTATAATAAATACACTACGAATACACCACCTAATATTTAACATAACCTTACCACTCATCAACGAAATTATGGTCACGAATTGCTTCCTTCACTTTATCTGGTCTGACGCCTTGGGGGTTATTATGGTATTTTGATTATTATTGAGGATTTGTGCTTGCTTTTGCCATATTCGAACAATATATATAAGTTTGTCCCCTAGGCTAACAAAAATGCCTACCCAGCATCCCTTCAAACTGGAAAATGCCCCCCTGATCCTGTTCAAGCTAAACTTTTACTTTTTCGATAGAACAATGACCCGGCTGATCTACTTATTTTTTCCCAAGTTGAGATAAATCTTCTACTGATAGCCAGAATAATGAGAGGTATAAGCATCACTGTACTGCAAGGGTTAAGGGGAGATGGTCTGTTTTTTCTGGACACTTTTCTCCCTCATGCTTAGCCTCATTAGTTTTCAGATTTTAAGACATTCGGCCACTTAGTTTGGCGATTTTAAGACTTTTTGCCCCTTTTCTTTGTCAATATTAAGACCTTTCGTGCTATTTAGGTGTCATTTTTTTTCCTGGCGAACGATAGTGAGCCTATAATTTTGGAAGAACCAGACTTTGGCTGCGACATTTCTCTACCGAAAAGTGTACAAATTAATCTAGAATGGGGATCTAATGGATGTTTTTATAAATGTTTGATTCAGGTCTAGGGAGGAAACTAAACAAAATATTATATAAATGAAAAGGTCAACCAAAAAGTGAACCATCCCCCCTTAACTCTACTTGGTCCCAGGGAGGTCTTCTTAGACCTCCCATGTTTCACCTCATTAGTTTGGCAATATTAAGACACTTCAACACATTCAGATGTCATTATTCTGAGTGACTGATAAAGAGCCTGTAATTTAGAAAACATCAAAATATTTCTATCTAAAAATTTACAAATTTACCTCGAATAGGATCTGGGTGGGCATTTTGTAGTTTATAGGGAAGTCTGGGAAAGCATTTTTGTTAGCCTATGGGACAAACTAAAATACATTGCTCGAAGCAAGCAAAATCCTCGATAATAATTAAACAAAATATCATATTAACCCACAAGACGTCGAATGAAATACATGAGAATTAATGTCCAAATCAAAGCTGTTATATAACTTATTGATCAGCACATCCTTTCAGGAGTTAAACTGTTATCTTAGATATAGGTAGTGCTCAGCACATACTTTCAGGAGTTATCCTGTTATCTTAGATATAGGTAGCGCCAGCGAACTTGATAATAATCTTGACCCCTTAACTTCTTATAACTCAAAATTAATGAAAGCAATCGGGCTGACGTTTCTATCTTTTGGGAAAAGTCCACCGGAAAATAGGTGTGGATATTTATAGCCAGTTTGCTCTAGGCCCTTTTGAGATACAGAGATGTCAGGGATCAAGATTATTGTCAAGTTTGTTGGCGCTACCTATAGACATTACATTATACAGTATGTCATAAGGAATGTTATCACTTCTATAGTCGGTTTTATTCCAACTGACGGTAAAATTAAATCCTTTCGCAACTAATTTCTCGATATTTAATGGAAAAATACGAAACTACTTTGTCTCTGTCGTATAAATGCAAAGATTTCATAATTAACAATAAATTTTGCTACATAATATACATAATAGCCGAGTAATCAAGATAGTAACATGGCAATTTACAGTCAGCTGGAAAAAAATAAACTACTGTACAGTATAGTAATAGAGTAAAAAATAGACTATAGCCAAATTTCAGGTCTCCTTCAAAAAGTAGGACTACTTTTCGGATCCTTGCCATACGTCTCTGTAGGCCTAATATATTCTGTTTTATTCATCATATATACTTTGTATATTGGGCAATGTACTGAATAGATTTTG
This sequence comes from Paralithodes platypus, assembly GCA_032716605.1. Classification (NCBI taxonomy): domain Eukaryota; kingdom Metazoa; phylum Arthropoda; class Malacostraca; order Decapoda; family Lithodidae; genus Paralithodes; species Paralithodes platypus. The sequence goes on along the minus strand of CM064506.1, from coordinate 16,958,852 downwards.
AGAGTACAGTACAGTAATATGTCTGTAACATTAACCTTCGGCACCCGGTTGGGCTCTGAGGCGGCCAAATCGAACTAGCGCCGTGGGACTCGGATGGCCTGCTGAGCGCCATTGCTTGAAATTGTGCTTTTGAAACGTGTGCGTATATTTTGTTTATTGACAGGCGGTACGCAGCCCCCCCACGCTCTCACTACAGCCCAGCATCAGTCTCTACCCCGCTGCCATAATGCAAACTACCAAAAAAATTGGTTCGACTGTGTCCGATTCCGTGCCTCCTACGACGCCCACCCCGGCTCGTCATATTACACGACGGCCCCTCACTAAGGACATTCTTTCTCCGGGAGGAATAGATAGAACCTTGCGACAGCTAGATTTTGCTGGTAGTGACAGTGATAGTGATTTTGACGAGATGAGCAGTGGCCATTCGTCTCGTTACGTATCGAGTGCATATTATTCTAGTGACGAAGAACCTGAGTTAAAGGGATTTGCCAGTGAACATGAGAGCGATGCAGATCCTAAAGGTGGGAAAACAGGTGTCGCGGAAGAGGGTAAAGTGAGCGAGTGGGAGAGCTCAAGGTCGAGTGAGAGTGAGGGTGAGAGTGGTGACTCCTCGTTTTCTGGGCGGCCATTGTCTCCCTTATCTACCCAGCGCCCCGGGCGACCGACATTGATAATAAACACCTGTGATAATGAATAATATCAGTGCCTAATATTACAAAAACTTGTTTTATGTATGTAATTAGTAATAAAAAGTACGATATAGAGTGAAAATTAGCAATATCAGTGACACCCTAATACACATAGGCCTACTTTTATATGATTGTGATCAAACTAACTATAAAAATCTCAACAAACATCCAATTGTCAACATCAAAAACTAAAATCGCCTATCGGACGCAAAGACTGGTGTGACGAGCGACTAGGTGCGCACTAGCCGGGGCCGGGGCGAGGCATCCGAACGCGGCAAGAAATTCCCGCGGAAAAACCCACTCCTTTGCACACTCGCCATTCTGCAACCACTAAAAAAAGTCTACTCAACGCCATTCTACAGACAAAGGTGAGACGAACATTGTTTTTTTATTTATAACCATTCTGGTCCGGTTGTCATTATAAAAGGACACCGCGGCAGATGAGCAGGAACCCGGGTGTCCTTATATAGTCCGTAAGCTTGAAAGCCTATTCAGCTTGTTTTGAAAGCCGCGCGTCCGACGTATGTAAACAAAGCCTGTCGGAGGCGACGCACGCACCTCTGGCAGCACCAGACGTCGGAGCTATGTTGTTGTGTGGTCTGCAAAGACAGATTCAGTCTTGAAAAGTGTGTCACATTGCTAAAATCACGGAAAAATGCGCTCCACGGAAATCGTCATCACAACTGAACCAGTTGACTTAGAGAGCTCTACTCAACGCCAGTCTACAGATTGGAAACCACAGTACGTTTAGACATGCGTGGGAATTTTCTAGCAGTTAAAATAACAAAGATACGGTAGCCTAGGCATAGACGTATTTCGACCAGATCGCCCGGGTCTCAACAACGTCCTTAGGATAGCGCCCCCGGGCCAGAAGGGATAATAACTTTGTCTTTATCAAGTATCAGCTGAATTAACATAGCACAATAATCGCCGAAACACCCGGTACCAAGGTACAGTATATGGGGTAGCTTAGGGGCCCGGGGCTGGAGGGTTAATGAATATAGAAATGCGTGATATTTTGATGACTTCGATTTATATATTTCGACTCACTGGATGGAAACTGATTACTATTGGGTGACAATGGATGTACAGTATTTGAAAGAGCAGCAGACTACGTTTTCCGGTCCCCCATTGCATTACATACAAAAGAATAGGAAACACCATATTGAAGAGGTTTATAATACTAGTTTCTCTACAATATTTTGCATTAAAAATCAAGTAATAAAATTAGCACACTATTATTATGTTACCTCCACCAACCGACTTTACTCCTAAACTCAATTAATGAAATCAACAAATACATGTGGCAGTCCAGGGATTCGAACCTAGGATGCTCACACCGAAATTCAGTGCATTTATCCATTGCGCTACGAAGACAGTTAAAGAATGGTGGACAAGCCTACGATTTATTATGCAGTTTCGAACCCTGCATATCAATCTAAGCATGTACTGTACACAATTCCAACTGCGCTATCATAGGCTATGGATAGATGAATGGAAAGAGTAATTAATGGGGCCTTAACCCTAAGGAAGGCCTCGCTATAAACTACCCCTGAACCTGAATGAATTATTATGTTACCTCCACCAACCGACTTTACTCCTAAACTCAATTAATGAAATCAACAAATACATGTGGCAGTCCAGGGATTCGAACCTAGGACGCTCACACTGAAATTCAGTGCATTTATCCATTGCGCTGTACAGTTGGCCAAATAAGTGATGTCACAGCACCAAGTATATTTTGAACAATAGTTGGTATCAGCACTATCTAAGCTTTATTTCATAATTTCGAGTGATATACAAAAAAATTCCTATCTTTTCACACTCTATTCAACATCTGACAGACAATAATACAGCACACGAGCAAAATGTAATGACAGCAGAGACCAACTGTACTATCGGCAGGTAAAGTCCTGTGGCCTCCCCTGCCTAACACTCAAACCCCTTCTCTTCCCCATCATCCTACGCCCTCACAACCACACTCCTCGCAGTGTGCCATCTAGTGGTAAAAGAGTGAAAGAAAGAACTACAGGTCACCCTTGATTTGCAATTGGGTTACATTCCTGAAAACCTGATCTTCAATTGAAAAATTGTATAGCAAACCCTTAAATTAATGGGGTACATGAGGATGCATTCTAGGACCAGTCAAAACCCAAACTCAAACACATAAAAAAATATAATACAGTAATATATTAAATCAAGGCATTGGATAGTGAGGTGGACCTGTATTTCAATCAGCCTACTGATCTAGAGGTAAAAAATATGCACGTTTTGTACACCTAACATCTTTTTAGTTTATGAATATTGCGGATCACGATGAGGCAAGAGAGGCAACAGGACTTTTTCCGTTGACTGTACAGGCTGTCAAACCAGAGACTATTAACCCCCCAGCCAAAAAGAGTCCCTTCCTTTTATAGTCTTTTTCAACTGAAGGTAAATTACGAAGTTCCCATCAATCTCTATCTATCTATTGCCGGATGCCTTACTCCCCTTAATGAGGGTGGCTATACACAGAAGGCCCCCAAGCGGATCTATTTCCTGCAAGAGGGACAACCAGAGCCAGTTTACTGAAGAACTTACAGGATTCGCCCAACTCCAAGGCCCTCTATGTATCTTGTTAGCACTATTTTTCTACAGTGGTGCTCGGCTAGTCCATCCTGTTCCCATCAAGATTCCACTGATATTTTGAAGATTTTGAAGTGAAATATGGTGCTAATTATATGAACTTGGTCTTAATATGATTCAGAGACACAGTAGTTTCTGATTTTTTCGTTAGTTATCGAGAAAAAGTTACCAAGGAATAGAATTTACCGTCAGATGAAATGAAACCGAGTATAGTCATTAATATTATTAGATACTGTGTATCTGTGATGGATGCTAGGGTGTATTGGAGGGGGTCTGTCTGATCATTATGTAGTGGTAGCTAAGGTTAGGATACAAAAGAAGTGGGTGAGGAGAGCTGGAGGGAGGCGAGAAGAGGGTGGAATGGTGAGGAGGGTGGAGAGGTTGCAGGAGGAGGAAGTCAGGGAGGAGTACAGGAGAGCAGTGGAAAGACGACTAGGTGGGTTCGACCTGGAAGTTATGGAGGAAGTGGAGGAGATGAGCAAGGTGTTTAAGGATGAGATCTGTGCAGCATGTGAGGAGGTGTGAGGAGAAGAGGGAGGGGAGTGAAAGGTACAGCATGGTGGACAGAAGAGGTAAGAATAGCTGTGGAAGAAAAGAAGAAAGCATATAGAGAGTGGTTGGGTAGTAGAGGGAATGAAGATTCCGAGAGACAGAAACGAGCGAGGTACGTGGAGAGTAAGAGGGTGGTGAAGAGAGTAGTGAAGGAAAGTAAGAGAAGAGTAGATGAGGAATTTGGAAGGAATCTGAGTGTAAAATGGAGGGAGAGTAAGAAACTGTTCTGGAAAGAAGTCAAGAAAGTTAGGGAAGGTAGCAAGGGAAACAGTAAGGGTGTGAAAGATAAGAATGGGAGAATGCTAGCCGAGAAGCAAGAGAGAGTCGAAAGATGGAGGGAGGATAAGAATGGGAGAATGCTAGCCGAGAAGCAAGAGAGAGTCGAAAGATGGAGGGAGTACTTCAGTGAGTTCAAGGAATGAAGAGCCAGCAAACATAGCTGGATATAGTATGGGAGGGAGAAGTAGTGGAGGAGGAGGTGGGCATCAGGAGGTCCGAAGTGTGGGAAGCCATGAAAATAGTGAAGTTGGGGAAAGCACCAGGAACAGATGGAGTGTGTGGGGAAATGTTGAGGTATGGTGGTGAGATAGTGATTGAATGGGTATGGAAAATGTGCAAACTAGCATGGGAGAAGGGGAGTGCACCCGATCACTGGAAGACTAGCATTATAGTCCCCCTATATAAGGGCAAAGGGGAAAGAGGAGTGTGTGGTAACCACCGAGGAATATGTCTTCTAAGCGTAGTAGGGAAGGTATACAGTAGGGTAGTGATTGAGAGAGTGAGAGTGAGAACGGAGAAATGGATAGGCGACGAGCAGGGAGGTTTTAGGAAGGGAAGAGGATGTGTAGATCACATTTTTACCCTGAATTGTGTTGTGGAGAAGAAACAAAAGGTGTATGTTGCCTTTATGGACTTGGAGAAGGCCTATGACAGAGTGGATAGAGAAGGTTTGTGGAAAGTACTTAGAATATACGGAGTAGAGGGCAAGTTGCTGAAAGCAGTGAAGAGCATGTATGAAGGTGCAAAGGCGGCAGTACGTGTGGAGAGTGAGCAGAGCGAGTTCTTTGACCTGAATGTTGGTTTGAAACAGGGGTGTGTGATGTCCCCGTGGTTGTTTACTGTATATATGGATGGAGTCATGAAAGAAATACTATCAAGAGCAGTGGATGTTGGTGTATCGCTGAAAAGGGAGGGAATTGAGTGGAAGCTACCTATACTGCTGTTTGCGGATGATACAGTTCTGATGAGTGATAATGAATGGGAGTTGCAGGGTCTGGTAAATGAGTTTGGAACAGTGTGCGAAAAACGGAATTTGAAGGTAAATGCGGGGAAGAGCAAGGTTATGGTCTTCGAAAGGGGTGAAGTCACAGAGTGTCAGGTGAAGCTGAACGGTCAGGCTATGGAGATCGTCAACTCTTTTAAGTATCTGGGCAGTGTGTTGAGTAAAGATGGGACTATGGATGAAGAAGTGTGGGAGAGGGTACAACAGGGGAAGAGGGTTGTAGGAATGCTAAAAGCAGTAACAAGAAATAGGGTGGTCAGTATGGAAGTGAAGAAGTCCTTGCATGACAGTGTGGTAATCCCGACACTGACTTACGGAAGCGAAGCATGGACGTTGGTTGAGAGACTCAGACCAAGAGTGAGAGCAGTGGAAATGAATTACTTAAGGAGTGCGTGCGGAGTTACATGGAGGGATAGACAAACTAATGAGGAAGTAAGAAGGAGGTGTGGTGTGGAGGTAGATGTGCTGGAAAGTGTGAAAAGGAACAACTTGAGATGGTTCGGCCATATGGAACGTATGGAAAGCGAGAGAATGACTAAGAGGGTGTACGAGAGTGAGGTGGAGGGACAGAGAGGGAGAGGTAGACCGAAGGATGGAGTGAGGAAGTACATGAACGAAGGCGGTGCTGGTTGGGGGGAGGGGCGTCGACTGACTGGGGACAGAGGTGCATGGGGGCGGTTCGTTCGTGGCCACCCCTTCGGGGATCACGGCGTCAGGCAATAGATAGATAGATAGATAGTATACAAATTTCAAATGATGCTCTATTGTTGCCTTTATGAAGTGATTATATGGCCAATAATACAACTTTATTTTAATTTGTCCCTGTATTCAATCCCACAACCAGCACAGTCCCAAAACAAACATTGCCCCAGTTTGACATCCTAAAAACTAAGTAACAACATTATCTGGGTAAATCTCACATGCACATGTACACATACATATATATAATTATACTGTAATTATATATACTGTATACAGTATATTGGTATATTCTGTCACTTGTGGTCAACCAGAAACACTTTTTATAATAAACTAAAATTACTATATTGATGTTTGCACTAGAAAAGCAAAACAAAAAATACACTCTAGGACATAAATAGTGGCCTTTAGTTTTAGAAGCTATCCCGGACTTGAATGAATTGTCTCATTAAATCTTTGCCTAATATTTATATTTTTCATGGTTCATTTTCCTCTTCAAAAGTTCCTATCAGGCCATGACTTATGCCTTAAATTGTACAGTACAGTTATCGCTTTTGATTAATTCAGTATCCTAGTTATGCCTTCCATTTCTCTGTTTTTCACTCAAAATACTTTATTTGCATTAAAGGTTTATGTTTGTATTAAAAGATTTGTGTAGGTCTAAATATAAATACCGGTATATATATATATATATATATATATACAGTACTGTATATACTGTATATATATATCTGTATATATAAATGGTTTCTGTATTCTCCTTTATTTGCTAGAAAGGTTTGCATAACACCAATAACTGTCCTGGCTCTTTCTAAACTGATAAAAATAAACTCAGAAAAGTTGACAGAATGATATAAGCACCAAATGAGGAGGAGCACTTTATTGACAACATTTCGTATATAGACTGGCCTGAGGAGTTATATGCGAAATGTTGTCAATAAAGTGCTCCTCCTCATATGGTGTTTATATATTTATTCGTTACATCCAATGGTTTAGCGTCTTTTGCCATCACATACATCGTAACGGCTCAGACGGGGTTGCCTTTCCGCAGTATATTCATACATACTCTATAAACTAAATAAAATCATCTAATGGTAGACAGAATAACATATAAAAAGGCACGGTCATAGTCAAAGGATTAAAATGAATAACGGTAATAATGGACTATCAAAGATTTAACACTATCAGATCCCACATCTTGTGGGTTATCATGATATTTTTTGTAATTATTATTGTGGATTTTTCTTGCTTTTGCCATTTTCAAACAATGTACAGTGTTTTAGTGTGTCCCCTAGGCTGACCAAAACGGTCTCGGGTTCAATGTGTCAATGGGAAGATATTACTGGGATGGAATTTGTGCTGTAATCAGTTTCAGTTAATCACTACAAAGCCCATTGACTACCATAAAAATACCCTCGCTATTTCCAATATATTAGCCTTGTATGAATATTCCTATACAGTACTCATAATATGCTATGGGGGCATTGCCTAGTGAAACAGCTCAATAGGTGGCGTTTGAGAGAGGTGTCAGAAATTGTGAGACGAGACAGTAGCAACGGGTCACAAGAAGACAACCAGGTGTCATAGGTCTACGACGGGAAGACCACGAACGAGCCGGTTGCAACACTCAAACTCTCGGTCTCACTTGCCATATTTACTTAACTTCCTGCCGACACGATAATCCCGCTTCACACACTCTTTCTTCTTGCCGTCCCCGCCAATCCGCTCTCTGAGGCTTGCGACGACATCATAAGAGGTATAACCCACTGCCAGATTGGGTTGCAGATAGAAAAGAGGTTGGGGGTAACCCTGGGCACGCCACAAAAGTAAACAATGGCATGCAAACTGATGATTCAAGCCTGGGGGGGATGCTGATGACTTAAGAAAACATGGCGGCCGGCGGCGGAAAACTTTATATTCCATACAGGGCACCCGAGAAATTTTGCACTGGATACGAGTAAGGGTAGCGCACCAAATATGTCACAAGATAGGAATTCGCTAAATCAGAACTCACTTGATTTGTGACTTGACTGTATGCTGTATTATATAATTTTGAGGAAATTAGTATTTCTCAAGCTTGTCTTAAATTGTAATGTTCAAGAGTGGAACTACCATATTGAAAATGGCATTGTAATAAATTTGAAGACAGACTCTGAAATAGTACGTTGGTAACTACTGCTAAAACTGCCTGTTTGATGCCAGCTAAATGTTCATGCAATGGTGGTATTTATAGGAAAAATTGGCTGTCACGATCTATGCCCCCATTGATTGATTGATTGTATTTATCTAATTTAACCCTTTCATTTGAGAGGCCTTGCCTTTAAGAAGATATTGAAAGCAAGTTTCTATCCCTTTGACTATGACACATTTCCTAATCTAAGTAAAATGCTCTAATGTTTAACAGAATAAAATTAAAATGGTGTTACCACATTGAATGGGTTAAGCAATATCAAGTTAACACAGATACAGAACAAAGAGCAAGATTACTCCATTCAAAGTGAACACAGGAAGTGGTTCCTATCCATTTGGACTGTTTCTTGGTTCTTGCCATTATGAATGGACATGTGTGTCTTTAAATGGCTCCTCTGACGGAACTTCTTACCACATTCTAGACACTCAAACTGTTTGATGCCACTGTGGATGGCTTGGTGGCGCCTCAGGTTACTCAGGAAGGAGAAAGTTTTACCGCACACATCACAGGTGCCACTTTTCTTACCAGAGTGAATTACTGTGTGACCCTTCAGAGCAAAGTCAGAGAAGAAATCTTTGCCACAAATTTCACATTTGTAATCTTTCCTTCCTGAGTGTGATAAATAGTGTATTTTAAGGTAAGCTACTGTAGAGAACACTCTACTACAGATATTACATTCTGCCTTCTGATCCTTATCAGGAAGTTTAATCCCTATGTGGCTAAGTGAGTGGTGTTGTAAGGACCTCTTACTACAGAACTTATCCTGACAAGTCATGCACTGAAACGTTGTACCTTCTGAGAAACGCTTTAGGTGAGCGTCAAGATGAACTTTTTGAGCAAAGGTCCTAGAACAATACTCACATTCAAATTTCTTTTCACCAGTGTGGATCACTTGGTGTTTGGTAACATTGCTTTTTTCTGAAAATCGCTTACCACATACTTTGCAAGGATGTTCTCCCTCTCCCGGTTTTGCTCGCCTAAGGTGTGGAGGAATGTACGGCTTCTTCTTGGGGGGTGGCTTTTTAGGGGATAATTTTCCACACATCTTGCACTTGATGTATGCAGTCCCTGTATAAATCAGTAGATGATCTTTAAGGTTGGCTAAAGAAAAATGAAAAGAGTACTTTGGCTGCAATAGGACCACAAAAATTACCTGGTGTCAATATGGGTACCGTACCTTCATATAAATTTATAGCACCAATTTCATACAATCATACTAATAAATAATTGTGCACAGTAGAGACAAGCTTCTTGACAGCTTTTCTTATCTATTTATATATCTTGTTTTTTATATTTATCTTCACTTGTGGACCTGGAACAAGAAAATAAAATGTCAATATCTGGGTTGCCAAATAAAAATAATATACTGCTAGATTAGTCTGCAAAACTCTCAAGAATTTCTCTAGATACCGGGTATATAAAATGCAGAAAATCACAAAATATTACAAAATCTATAATAATGATAAAAAATTGCAAAAATGGCCAGAATATGGCTAGAACTCATATTGCATATGTTCATAACTGCTACTAGCTCAAAGTTCAATGTCTAAATACTATATACTGTATTGGTAATTTACTTAAATTGGCATCACTGATTAATGACATATTTTACTTGGAAGAGTGACATAGTAGTTGCAAGGAAAACACATTATGCAATGAGATGTTGGAATTTAAATATTTTAATGAAAATGCAATAACACACGTTAATCTTTCAAATACAAAACTGTTCTTAACCCTTTATTGGCGGCGCACAACTTATGTCGTGTGAAAGAAATTTGGACTAAGTGGTGGTTCACAACTTATGTCATGTGCCATTTTCAGCACGTAATGTTGCTGAGAGAGAGAGAGATAAGTGGTGGCAGGAGAGTAGCAAGCGTATGACTGCTCCAGACCACCGCGGCGGACCTACTGACATGAATCCCACCCTCCCCCACCCTCACGCACTCGCTACACAGGGAATTATGCAGGGAAACTACCTAATTACATGGTTTTTGCACTCGTGTTGCGCGATCGTTGCAAGAAAACTAGCGGTCGTACAAGGATGGTTGGGGTGTCATTGGAAAGCTCTGTTTATGCCATTTCAGGGATAGATACTTGTTTTACGCTCTGGGTCTTATTTAGGCATAAAAATGATCACGTAAACAACCCTATTTAGGGTAAAAACACCCCGCTGGGCGGTACATATAAATTACCGCCTAGGCCGCTCGTTAGGTGTTAACCCTGGGTGGCACCATATAGCGTCAAGAATTTTTCTGGTATTGACGCCATGGTGACCGGTCAACTCAACCAGTAGACCATTTCAACCAGTACCAAATCAACCAATACGGTTAGGTTAGGTTAGTACTATATTTTGGCACTGGTTTGGTTGGTCTGGGTTAATTTGGCACTGGTTGAGAGCTACTGGTTGAAATGGTCCACTGGTGGAGATGACATGGAACCTGACGCCATATGTCATCAAGCTTTTTCGTGCCAAGCAATCAAGTTTTTAACAAGCCCTATTGGCCTACTCAGGTACTAGATTTCCCCCTCCACCTTCCCAAGCACACCCCATGCATCTCTCGCTTGCAATACCCTCCTCCATTATCCCTTCCCTCCTGCACCGAGGTACGCGTTCTCATTACGCTGCCTATCTCCGTCATGGACGAATGTGCTAGTGCCTCCTCCGTCACTGTGACACCCGCATTATCAACCTCACGCCCTTGGAGACCACAACCCATGCCTTGGCCCCTCACCCAGGTAGGCCCACTTTACCCAATTCAGACAACCTAAGCACTATTGGTATATGGAGGACCCTATTATTCTTTGCAGAACATGGTAGAGACGAGTCTGGGCCCTGATGGCGAGGAGAATTAAAGTGGCTCTAGTGGTAATGATCATAATGGTGATAATGATGTTGATTATGATGAAAAGATCCTAATGTTGGTGTGGGAAGTAGTTCGACACATGCTCAACTGTCCCCTGTGCCCCACGTGCACCATAGAGCTACGATGGTGCAAAGCAGTGACAGTGACCCCTTACCCACGGCCCCCACAGTCCCACGAAGTGCTCATAGTGATTAGTGCATTCCATGATGCCCACATATGATCCATGCGTGGGGGAACAAAGGGGTCAGGCCGCCAGCATTGTTCCTTCCCATACCCTAGCCCAGCATCCCATCCTCCGCTCCACCTTTCAGACCTTCCACACCCCCCGACCCACTTTCCCTGCTTCCTTCTCCCACCCACGCACTCGCCTGGGTCATTGCCAGGAACTTCCACCGCACCTCGCCTCCCATATAGTGCTGCTCCTTCACAACCCATGCCGAACAGTGAGAAGGAGGACGTCGGGTCACCACCACCACGGCAGCGAAGGCGTGACATTTCATTACACATCAGCCCTGACAGCCCCGCATATGTCCCACCACCAGCTAGCCCTCAGGACAGCTCAGATGATGCTGTCACGCCTGCTCATGGGCATCCTCGTGGGTGAGGCTGTGCAGCTACACCACTTGCCTCCACTGGACAACCACCTGCTGCTTCCCCATCTACCGACGTCGTGCCTGTGGGCGTCAGCAAGGGCCTTGGCAGGGAAATGTTGACATGTTTGTGTGGACTGAGGGGGGAAATTTTGTACAGGAGATACCAAAGACGAGCAATTAAGGCCCATGGATTACTTCAAAGCGTTCTTGGATGACGAGGTGTTCGATGAAACAAACAAATATTGCCAGTTACTGGTCAATTTCTTTAACACACCTTGATCAGCCTGGGAACCTCGGACATATATTAACCCCCATAGAGCGTTGACCATAGCAGCCCTAGGATCCATTGCCTCTTCAGCTATCATCGTAGGGTCACTATAATCTGTAGAGTAATTGCTATAAACACAGCTTTAGTATTAAAGACCCAAGAAACGGCATTTAATACTTGTGTTTTCACTAGCCACTAATTTAGTTGAATAAATAACTTCTAAGTGTCTGGATTTTCCTACGTGTTTTCACTAGCCACTAATCTAGTTGAATAAATAACTTCTAAGTGTCTAGATTTTCCTACATGACTACAGTGCTGCTTGAAAAGGTAATGCAAACAAGAAAAACAGTGCAAGTTAGAACATTACTATACTTAGCTAAACTTACTTTATTATGAGGTGCAGGTAGGTCTGGTGATGAAAGAGTAGCACTGCAGCACCTCTAAAAGTACTGTAAATAAAAATATTGTGTAATATACTTTTAAAGAAATGGCATCATGCACTTACTCAAACCCAGAATCTAAAATAGCTTAAAAAAAATTACAAAAATAAGTTATCTTTACTCAGTATCTTGTTATTCCTGTGACATCCATCTTAAACATGTTTCTTTACTTTTTTCATATACTAAATGTTAATACATCAAAATTCTTTCTTATCTTATGTCTTGTTATACTCTTGAACTCCTCCACCATTTTTTTTTTTTTTTGCCAGACACCGTAATTCTCAAGGAGTGGCCATTAACATTAGGCGTTTGTCACAAATTGCTAGGTCAAGTTGCTCGGGCTTGACATCTACCAATAACATTTTAACAGCGCGGGCTCGATCCGCTAACCCTTTGATCAGCAGCCGACGCTCTACTGGTTATGCCATGGCTCGTGACCAGTAGACTCTTTATATTCTACCTTTCCTGTAACCCCGACCCTTGGCATTTTAACGTTTTTTATTATGTCCAATACATTTGTTCTCTATATAAAATAATAACAATAATAAAGTAGACGTGCCGTTTTGCCCAAAATCAAAACTGCATACCCAACTCTGCGATGGGTTACCATAATCACTAGTAATTCTTACAGTTTCTTACAGTTTCTTTCAGTAGATCCTCTGGAAAAAGGCAAACTATGCCTGTGTATCCAGCTCAGTACCAGTACTTGCACTGCTGCGGTCGTTCACGGTGTTGGCGGCGGCGGTAGCAGACGCAACATTTTTACTATTCTGTATTTTTGTTTTATAATCAAACTTCAAATCTTGTCTTCCCCATGCTTTCTCAAGATTACTTTCAAACTCCCTTATTGATTCGGAATCGACTACATACTGGGGCAGTGCGTTCCACTCATTTACCACTCTATCACAAAATACGGTTTTGACAACCCGTAAGGGAAGGAAGGAAAAACTACTATTTATTGGTGGCTCCTGAAGTCAATGACGTAAGAGCCTATGGTAATATGGCCTCGTTCCGGGCTCCTCTGAGCCCGGGTTAATCCTGATCACTACGGTCGAGAACCAATATCTTCTTAGGGGGTACCCCTTAATCATTCCTAAGGTACGTCATTGAGACGGAGCCACTGAAAAGTGAAAAATAAAAGGAAAAGGAATAGTACAGTTCGAACACCGCGCCACTTGCGCATTCGGGTCTTCCTCTGTTCCCATGAGCATGCCCTGATATCCCAGTTGACCTTGAACTGGCCTCTAAAGCATATACCAAATTGAGCATGTGAATGGGAAGGGGATGGAGGGAGGGCAATTTCGTCATTGACTTCAGGAGCCACCAATAAATAGTAGTTTTTCCTTCCTTCCCTTACAAACTTGTAAAAACCGTAATTTATTGGTGGCTCCTTACGTCAATGACGTAAGAGCCTAGCATATCACGACCGGTGGAGGGACCTTCAGATGCTCTTTAGCTATAAACAAAATAAAAGGAAGACTGAGAACTAATATAATTATGAACTGAGACATGTATTTACTTATAAAAGGTATAACAGTAAGAAAAAATATACAGTATAAGGCGGGTACCATTAAAAGAAGCCTTATTTCATAGAAACAGAACCATTGAGATGTGAATACATACTGGTAATCTATCTCATCAATTTAGCGTAAAATCTAAAATAATGTTCAACATTTGTAGTTGCAATAGACATAGGTATTGCTATGTAATAGATATCATGTGGTCATAACATTCTTGTTATATGTTTCAGGTTGTGTGACCTGCCTTTTCGTCATGGGACTTCAACACGCCCCCCTCTTTTCTTTCCATTTAAAGTGACTGGCAGGGCACACTCTCTCTTATGCTGTTGGACTGGTAATAAAAGTGCTGAATCAGATACAACAGACTACTTAATGCCCTTAAGGGGTATGTTCTTGCCTTAAAGCTATGCATGGTAAATTGGGTCTCTCCAGGTGTACTGACAGTAAGCTGGATAGGAAAGTATTGCTCGAGGACCAGAGACCCGTTTGAGAGATATCTTCTACTGAAAAGTTGTTGAGGAACCTGATGGTAGTGGCCCACTTGCGGACGTCGTGAGCTTTGGCAATCACCTGGGGGTCTGCCTCCTTAATTACATCTACTATCGTGGATGCTAAAACTTTTTCCCCCAACCTTGTTGAGCCATCTGGAGAAACCCATAAATGTTCCTTATTTCTAGGGATAACAGACTTAAAGTAGGTATATAATGCTTTCACAGGACATAGTGCATGGTGTATCCTTCCTTTTTTCAAGGCAGGAATGGAGAAAGGTGTAAAGATATGTTCCTGGTGCTCGTTTTTTGCGATAAAATCTGGTGCAGGTGCAATATGTACAGAGTCGTTATTAGGGGCAAACCGTAGACAGTTTGGGGACCTTGCCATGGCCGCCAATTCTGAGACCCTATGGCCAGTCGCTAGGGCCATCAGAAATACACACTTCTTGAGTTTCTTCTCTATGTTTGGTTTCACCGAGTAGGGCCTAGACTGTAATAATGTTAGGACCCTCGAGATTGACCATTGAGGAAGTAGTTGACGATTTGGGGCTCTGAGTTTGAAGCAAGCTCTCATAAACCCTTGTTCGTCTTTCTGGGGTAAGGATAGACCGGTAAGTGTGAGGAAGGGTTCCTTCACTGCCGACAGGTGGTTTCTAAGTGTGTTAACTGCTATGATTCTTAGTTTCAAACAAGTAATTTAGGTATTTCAATAACAAGGAAGCTGATGGGTTCTTCTGGTTAGTATCTACAATCCACGTTGTAAATTGTTTCCAGTGAGAGCTGTATTGTCTCAGAGTGGAAGCTGTGTACTGATTTGTGAGCTTGTCCGTGACTTCCTCGTCGTAGGACGGGAGCCACTTGGATTTGAGAATGTCCACATAGCAAAATTGAGCGAGGTCTGCAGGTTCCCAATTTCTTCCAAGTGGAAATCTGTTAGGGGGAGTTGCAGGGGGTTGTTGCACCATTGAGTAAGTTGAGTGTACCACGCTTGAGTAGGCCACATTGGAGCGACCAGGGTTACTTGTCCCTGGAACGATCTGAGGTGGTGAATGACTTTGCACATTAGTGAGGTGTCTGGGGGTGGGAAGAGGTAAATCGATGTCCATCTGTTCCAGTCTACTGTGAAGGCATCCGGGCCTCCCTCCCGTGTCTTGAGGTCCCGAGAAATGTGAGCCTGGAGCTTCGTTGATTGAAGAGATGCGAACAGATCGATTTGTGGTGAAAATGGTAGCACTAATTGGTTGAACGTTTCTTGTTTGAGGGCCCATTCCACTGAAGTGCTCTTTCCCCTGGATAGAGCGTCGGCCCATAGATTGGAGACCCCTGGTAGGTATGTTGCGTGGATTACTATGGAGTATTTCTGGGCTAGAAAGAATATCTTTTCTGAGAGGTCTTGAAGGATCCTGGACCGGGTGGAGCCTTGTTTCTTTAAGCAAGTTACGGAAGCCATGTTGTCCATCCGGAACGCTATTGATCTGGAGGTCAATGACGTCGCATGGTCCCTGAGAAAGAATAGAGGAACTGCTAGCTCTTTGGCATTGATGTGATACTGACTTAGTGTGGTCCATTTCCCGTGGTTCTGATGGCCTTCCGTTGACTGGTAGCCCCATCCTATCAGGCTCGAGGCATCTGTGTCTATCCATAAGGTGGGAGGTGGATCTGACCAGTGTGTCACCGATTCCCGTACTTGAGAACTTGTCCAAAAAGCCAGGAGATGTAGGATCCTCTTTGGGATGGCGAGCGGGTAATTGTGAGGTGTTAGGGGGAAGGCTTTGTTGCCTAGCCAGATTAGTCTCTTCAGTCTGAGGCGGCCTAGGGGTACTGTCATTTGTACCCAATTTAGTGAGCCCATCAAAGATTCCCAAAGTTTCCTGGTGATATTCTTCGCATGTAATACTCTGAACAGTTTTAATTGTAGACGTTTGGCATTGGCTGGGCTCTGCTTTATCGTTTGGAGTTGTGTGTCCCAGATTAAGCCTACCCATTCCGCTGATTGTGAGGGGGTGAGCATTGACTTCTCCAGGTTCACTCTGAAGCCCAGCTTTGTAACATGTTGTACTACTTTCACGGTTTGTTCTTGGCATTGGAGAGGTGTGGACCCGAGAATCAACCAGTCATCTAGGTAGAACAGGATTTTTACTCCATTTTCGAGTAGTGGGAGGAGAGCTTGTTTGACTATCTTGGTGAAAATTCTGGGGGCTATGTTCAGACCGAAGGGCATTCTGGTGAACATTACTGCTTTGTTTCTGAATGGGATAGCTAGGAACTTTTGGTATCTCTTTGCTATTGGGATGTGCCAGTAGGCGTCTTTTAGGTCCAGGGTAATTATCCAGGCCTTTGGTTGTAGTACTAGCCTTACTTGGGAGATAGTTAGCATTCTGAATTTTGTATTGTGAATTGACTTGTTGAGAAGGGACATGTCTATCACGGGTCTTAGTTAACGGCTGTCTCTTTTTGGGACGAGGAACATGCGTGACAGAAACACTGGTGTGCCCTCTGGAGGGTGAGTGAGAACTTTGTCTGTTAACATTTGGTTTATCACTGTTACCAATTCTGGAGATAGCTGTATCTTGTTGGGCTGAGCTCTGAGGCGGGGTCTTGCCAGCCATTTCCATGTGAGGCCCTTCTTTACCACTCTCTTTGCCCAGGATCTTTGAGGCCAATGCTGGAAATGTTCCCTGAATTGGCCTGTTGAATGCTGGGCCATTTCTTGGTTGATGGCCTCTTGGAAAGTCAGTTTTTTGGATCCTGGGTCGTTTGGTGAGAGTTGGTGGATTGGTGGTGACCTTGTGGTTTCTGGTGGTTGGGAGTATGGCGTCCTGTATGTTGAGGTCTTTGTTGTGACCCGTGGTTTTGTTGTTTTGGTGGAGGTCGTGTGTAGGGTGATGGTTGGGTCCTTGGTGAGCCTCGACCTCTGGCCTGGTAGTGTCCTATGTGCCCTCTGTTGCTTGATGAGTTACCCCTGTGCGTCTGAAATGTACGAGGGGTATATTGGCGAGGGGAGAACTGGCTCTTCCCCCTTCCCCGGTGATGGTGAGAGTGAGGGTGGAACCTACTAGGGTGGCCTTGCCTATATGCTTGAGGCTGTCTTGACGTTGCTATCTCAGGTCGTAGTAGTAGGGAGTGGACTTCGTTCCATGTTGTTTGGGGCATTAATCTGCTGGTGAATAGGGGTGAGAGGAGGACTTGAGCGGCGATATCTTTTGGCATTTTCTTGGACAAGTGGATGCGTATATCTTGTCTTGCTCTGGCTGCTTCATAAATAGCAGTCTTGACATCACCCGTGGTCATTAGAGAGTTGACAAGAGATGCTCTCCTGATGAGATGGAGAGCTGTTCTGGATTTTTGTTCAGCGATGGAATCTGCCACCTGTCTCATGGAATTAGAGAGCTTCTGCCATGTGATGAAGCTTGATAGCAGTCTGTGGGCTTTTTGGCGTAGTCTAAAGTCCTTGTCGATTAGTGTTGGAGTAGGTGTCGAGATCATGGGGTCATTGGATGGCTTGCATACTATCTTTGGGGCTCAGATAATCCCAGAACCCCTGGGGAATGGAGTCGGAGTTGTGCACATACATTGTGGCAAACTGGTGATCATCTTGTGGGATTCTTTGGGGTGTAGTATCCATACTGGAAAGGGCAAATTTTTCTGCCCCAGATACCCATTCAGACCATGGGCCATAGCCTAAGGATGAAACCTCCAGCATGGGAATTTTACTTTCGGACATTTTTGTGGAGCATTGTATGTCTGTTGCGAGAGTGGATAGAGATTTAATGGCATTATGCCCATCGGCTTTATTCAAATCCGACCATGGTTTGAAGCGTTTTCCCGAGGGGACTGCGGATGTCTGTGTGAACGTAAAGTACCTAGCGTCAGACATGGACGGGAAAGGTTTTATGATTACGTCCAGTACTTGGTTATGTGCGTCTTTTGCTCGGAGGTGTCGCAGTTCGTCCATTTCGATCACCCAGTCATTTGGGACTGGTATCAGTTCTGGATGGCCTGTGTCTGCATCTTCAAGTGTTTCCACTGGTATTTGTTTCCAGTGACAGGAGTCCCCAAACAGAAGAGGGAAGGGTTTCTTGGAGATTTCCGGTTCCTGTTCAATAGGGGGGGGGACGAATATGGGACAGGAATAGGTTACTGGGAAGGCCAGTGGCTTGAAGACTGGGCTGAGTGGAGGATGACGGAGTGGGTGTTAATTCCTGATCATGCTGTTTTGGCTGGGCAGGTATCTGAGCTAGAGGAACTGGGTCGAGTGTGGCTGGTTGTAGCATGGATGGAGACAGGGTCCTACATTGAAGGTCCTGGATAGCCTTATCCATAGAAGCCAATTTCTGATGTAAGTTGTCTGTTAACTCGTTGGTCAATGATCTTAAAGTATCTTTCATCTCTCTCCATAAGTCATTACGAGGGCTCAGTCTTGAGTCTATGTCAGACTGGTGAGGGTCTTCTCCTGACTGGTCTCCCTGATAAGTGTGGGAGTCCTTGTCATTCCAGCTTTCGTCAGTGTGGCTGCTGGAAATGATGTCGTAGCACTCTATTCTGTCGTCGGCCATATCATAGAGATCTTGGGTATCTTCAGGGGGTATTGTATGTTGATCTTCTTCAAATGTACTGTACCCTACTTGGTCTGGGTCTGCCAGAGTGGAATGGTAAGATAAGTTTCCTGGGGTATGTATCTTGTACATATCTTTATTGTATGAGGGGGAGCTGGTTCGGTAGGGGTAGGTAAGGGGGTTAGTTCAAATTGTTGATCCATAGAGTCCGCCCACTTGTCTAGGGATAGTGGGGAGGGGTTGACCTCCTCAGAGCCTGGTTCAGTCTGGATGCATGGTGGTTGTTTGGCATGGGGTTTCCTTGTATGTTTGTGTCTTTTACTGGGCGACTGGGGGCTGGTTGACCTTTCTCTCTTCTTGCTAGAATGTGACTTTTTCCTGTCGTGTGATGAGGAAGAGCTACGGGATCTAGCTACGGATATCTCTAAGAATTTTACATACTCTGGGTTTGCAATTTCTGGGTGTTTCTTCAATGTACCTGAAATATATGATTTTACAGCATGCCACACAGCTTTCAGAATATTCTTACATGTGTCTGGGGCTAGTGTAGAAAGTGGGTTATGGAACTTAGCTATGTAATAATTACACCTGTCACAAACTTTAGGGTTCCACCTAGCTTTTGTCCTATCAATACACATAGCGTGATAGGGGCAGAGATTATGAGCTGTAAGGGATAATGTGGTGCAATCCCTGCTTGAGCATAGGGTTGAGTCCTCGGGAGGGTCCATTTCATGTACTGTGATACTGTCCATGTGGGCTGGTGAGGGTTCCGGGGAGGAGAACCCTCTGAAGGAGAAATCGTCTTCCAGGATGAGGACTTCTGTTTGTTGCACCTTAGCTTTCTTCTATGGTTGCATGTAGGCCCTGACGAGAGGGGAGAAAAGAAAACAAAAGGATTCTTTTAGAGAGGGAAGACAATTTGTGTTTGTTTCCTGAAAACCTAAAACTTTGTACGTAGGCCTATCCCTGTAAATTAATTAAATTATGTAATTAGTGGGAATAATCTTAGCCGGTGGACCAGAACAAACGTCTAAAGATTTGACTCGTAGACTCACCTGATATTGCAGGTTTGTTAGGTGTGGGCCGGGGCCACAGGTGGCTTGGCTCGGGTTGTCGAGGGCTTGGAGTCCGGGATAATGTACAGGACCTGATGTGGTATCTCTTGGTATGGAGGGGTAGGTCTAATTGATGAACAGAGCTCCTCCTCTGTAATGTCGTGTCTTGCCTGAGCCTGTTGAAATATCAAGGAGTCAATGTTGCATAATGAGAACAGCATCGTTCTTAATATGTTTACTTTGTTTGGGCTAGGATTAGGGTCTAGCCTTGCATGATTTGTTTTAATTTAATTGGTTATCCAGATGTGTTTATCATAAGTTCTCGTATTTTGACTTAATTCTGAACATTTTGTTAAATATTGTTTAACATGTTTAAGGTTAATTAGTCTATTATAGTATGGTTTAACCAAGAGTACTCAGTAATAATTTCTGTTTGAATCCTGTATTTGGGGCCCTTCTCTTAGGGTACCTGGTGTTGATGGGATAGGCTTAGGCCTAGCCTAGTGTTAGAGTACCCGGTTCATAGCTTGATGGTATCCGGCCGGGTGTTGTGGGTTATAAAGACCTATTCTAGTCTGGGGATATCTGGGTACCAGGGACTGTTGTCATACTCGGTAGTTCTGGTACCGGGTCTTGGTGCTCTGGCTTTATAAATATAAGTCCTAGGGAAAAACCCGGGAGTCTTGGGTTATATTTATATGGTTGTAATGTCTTTCCTGACCATCCGGGTACCCGGGACTTTCGCCATACTCGGTAGTCCCGGTTGTCGGGTCTTGGTGTTAGAGTTTCATCGAAATGAGGACTAGGATAACCGGGGAAATTATGGGTGTATGGTAACATAGTGTTGTCCGCCTGTTTGGGTGGATCTTCCTGCCCGGCAGTCTTGAAAACCCGGGTCTTGGGGACCTGGGTTTGTTGAGATAATGACTCGGGAACCGGGAATTTGGTATTGAATGGTATTCTGGTGTCTCCCGCCTGATCGGGCACTCGGGATTGCCACCCTGCTGGCGGTCCCGGTGTCCGGGCCTTGGTACCCGACCCTTTTGTGATGGGTCTAGGTTACCTGGGTAATTGGAATAATATCAAACCGGGGATTTGGTCTTGAATGGTATTCTGGTGTCTCCCGCTTGATCGGGCACTCGGGACTGCCACCCTGCTGGCGGTCCCGGTAGCCGGGTCTTGGAATCGGAACCTTTGTGATGGGTTTAGGTTACCTGGGTAATTGGAATCTTATCAGCATGTCTTTGACATAATTTTTTTTTTTTTTCATTTGTAGTGGGACAAGGTCAACTATGATATTATTATGGGTGCTCATTGGGAAAGTAAAGGTATATATACGAATGTTTCGATGAGCAGAACCCGCGGGTTAATACAATTCCGATCCCTAGTTGATGTAATGCTGGTTTATAGGAAACATTGTCATGTGACAAAAACTTGAAGGTAATAATTATGAAGAGTGAATCGTGACCGACTAGAGTGGAAACTAAGCAAATTAAATTAAAAGAGACTTGAATGTAAATAATGAAAGCACTTTTGTCCCCAATAAACAAATTCGGTGGCGTGATGAGTAAACCCTGGCCAGGCACAACCAGCGGTTACTGTCTAAACGAATTAAATTGAAAGAGGCTTGAATGTAAATAATGAAAGCACTTTTGTCCCCAATAAACAATTTCGGTGGCGTGACGAGTAAACCCTGGCCAGGGCACAACCAGAGGTTACTGTCAGCCGATATAGTTAAAAGGGATAGGGCACTTTATATAACACTGATACTTAAGGGAAAACTGACGAATTATACTTCAAAAACAAATTTACAGAACACTAAGACACTGCAGCTATAGAGCCGAAGTTCGTGTGATACGAACAAACGAGATAAAATATAATAGTTAGCGGCTCTGTGGAAAGTGGCTTCTTGAATGGCACGTTCGTAGGCCAGCCAGACGAAAGATCTTACTTCACAGGCTTACAAGTGAAAATTAGTCCATATACATACTTTCTTAGACGCATATACTATTACAACTGCACAAAAACTCACTATGGACAAAGATTTCGCGTCGAAGAGGGGCTATATAAACACTGTGGTGGAGATAAGAAAACTTTGTCTGCCTCCTATGGCCTACGGACGAGAGAGGCCAGTTCAAGGTCAACTGGGATATCAGGGCATGCTCATGGGAACAGAGGAAGACCCGAATGCGCAAGTGGCGCGGTGTTCGAACTGTACTATTCCTTTTCCTTTTATTTTTCACTTTTCAGTGGCTCCGTCTCAATGACGTACCTTAGGAATGATTAAGGGGTACCCCCTAAGAAGATATTGGTTCTCGACCGTAGTGATCAGGATTAACCCGGGCTCAGAGGAGCCCGGAACGAGGCCATATTACCATAGGCCCTTACGTCATTGACGTAAGGAGCCACCAATAAATTGAGTTCTTTGCCTTCTCAAGCCTATTTCTTTCTTTGTAAATTTTCTTAGAGTGTCCTCTCGTTCTTGTTCCCTCCCGCATCAAGAAGATACCTTCACACACATCCTCATCGTACTTTCCTGACACTATCTTAAAAGTCTCTATCATATCCCCTCTCTTTCTCCTATATGCCAGTGTCGGAAGCCCCAGTGTCCTCAACCTCTGCTCATAGCCCGCGTTCTTCAACGTTGGTACCAGCTTGCTAGCTCTCCTCTGCTTCTATATCCTTTACCATATATGGAGCCCACACCTGGTTCGCATATTCCAGGTGCGGCCTAACCAGCGCTGTATAGAGATTCCTGAAGATTTCTTCGTCAAGTGACACAAATGTCCTCCTTATCAGCCCTACAATTCTATTGGCTTTGTTTATCTTTTCCGCTAAATGTTCTGAGAAATTTAACTTATTGTCTATCACTACTCCTATATCCTTTTCTGCATTCACTTCCTCCATCGCTTCATACATACTGTATCCTACCTTGTCTATCTTGCTGGTCCCAATCCGCATGTACTTGCATTTTTTTGGATGAAAAGGCATTAACCAATGTTCAGACCATCCCTTCATGCCCTCCACATCTCCTTGAAGCAAACCCATATCTTCCTTACTCCTCACTCTTCTATACAGCTTAGTGTCATCCGCATACAGGTATACCTCACTTCCATTAGTTATAACTTCAGGCAAGTCGTTGATAAATATAACGAACAGCAGTGGTCCCAACACAGATCCCTGAGGTACGTACCCCACTTGTAATTTCCCTCCACCCCGAGCCTATTCCATTCACCAGTACCCTCTGTCTCCGATCTTTCAGGAAGGCTTCTATCCATTTCACACATTTCTCCCCTATATTATAGCTTCTAACTTTCTCTATTAACCTTTTATGTGGGACCTTATCGAAGGCCTTCATAAAATCGCAATATACCACGTCTATTACATCACCATCTTCTAGAATTTGCATCCAATCATCTACCACCTTAATTAGCTGTAGTACCGTCGACCTCCCCGGCAAGAATCCGAACTGTCTCCCACTGAAAAGTTGGTTTGACTTCATATGATCCATTATTCCTTCTCTAATTACCGTTTCCATTAGTTTACACACAACACTTGTCAAACTGACTGGTCTATAATTCCCTGGGTCATTTCTCTTTCCCTTCTTAAATATAGCTGTTATGTTCGCCTCTCTCCAGTCCATCGGGATTTGTCCTGTATTAAACGATACCTCAAATAACATTTTCAATGGCTCTACTAACATCTCCCCTCCTTCCTTTATGATTCTTGGGTGTATCCCATCCGGTCCCGGTGACTTACTTCTGTTAATTTTTTCTATAGCCCTTCTTATTCTAGCATGGGAAAAAACTATTAGTTCCAGTGCCGGTGCCTGTAATACCATCATCACTACTACTATCACCATTAATCAGAACTACTACTATTATAATAATCACTACTATTCTCACCATCATTACTACTACTCTCACCATCATTACAACTACTCTCATCATCACTACAACTTTCACCATCATCACTACTACAATTATAATAATCACTACTA
Organism: Paralithodes platypus; assembly: GCA_032716605.1. Classification (NCBI taxonomy): domain Eukaryota; kingdom Metazoa; phylum Arthropoda; class Malacostraca; order Decapoda; family Lithodidae; genus Paralithodes; species Paralithodes platypus. The sequence continues at coordinate 16,935,027 of CM064506.1, read as the reverse complement.
CTCTCACCATCATTACAACTACTCTCATCATCACTACTACTGTCACCATCACTACAACTTTCACCATCATCACTACTACTATTATAATAATCACTACTACTCTCACCATCATTACAACTACTCTCATCATCACTACTACTGTCACCATCACTACAACTTTCACCATCATCACTACTACTATTATAATAATCACTACTACTCTCACCATCATTACAACTACTCTCATCATCACTACTACTGTCACCATCACTACAACTTTCACCATCATCACTACTACTATTATAATAATCACTACTACTCTCACCATCATTACAACTACTCTCATCATCACTACTACTGTCACCATCACTACAACTTTCACCATCATCACTACTACTATTATAATAATCACTACTCTCACCATCATTACAACTACTCTCATCATCACTACTACTGTCACCATCACTACAACTTTCACCATCATCACTACTACTATTATAATAATCACTACTACTCTCACCATCATCACAACTACTCTCATCATCACTACTACTGTCACCATCACTACAACTTTCACCATCATCACTACTACTCACCATCATCACTAATACTGTCACCATCATCACTACTACTATGACCATCATCACTACTACTAGTACTATCACCATCATATCTACTAGCCTACTGTCATCATCATCACTACAACTACAACCATCATCACTACTATTATCACCATCATCACTACTATCACCATCATCCTCACTATTACTACCATCACTTCTAATATCAACTAAACTAACTTACCGTAAAACCAGGTCGCTTCGGACTTGGGTCGTAACTTCGGACATCGGCGATAATAAGTAATTAGCCATTGTCATTATATAATGGAAACGCTTTTTATTTTTTTATTTTTTTGTGGGGTCCGTTTAGAGAAATGGCAAAGGAAGAGCATGTAATTGCCCTAGGGAACTGACATGAGTATATGTACACAAAAAAAATATTATATACGGACGAAAATTTGAACATTTTTCGCTACCCTCCCAAACTTCTATCACCCTGAAGAAATTTGTTTGTTTGAATGATGTTGTGACTGATATAATTTTGTAGTAAAATTACCAGAGACAACATCCACCAAAGAAAATTTGTTACACTTGTATAACGCTCTAGCTAGAACACTATCATTTAACGTATTGTGTTTTCCAAAAAAAAAAATGGTGATTTCGGACATGGAACAAACATATAGTTTGTTATTATTTGCCCTATGAAAATAATTCATAATACTTGTCCATCATTAAAATGGTGGTTAAAGATCAAATAATCATTCTCTGAGTCCAAAAACCCATAAAAATATGATATGCGAAATTATTTATGTATTCAGGATAATTCTGGATATATAATATATATATATTAGGAGAGGCATATATCTTGTCCAAAAAAAAATATTATCTGCCGTAAGAAACACCAACACACACGTTATACCTATACAAATGCTCAAATTAATAAAAATGTATACAGTATGCAGTGATAGAGTATACATACCTACCGGTACTGTATATATTTTCACTAGGCCTAGTTAATTTTCGAGTTATTGATTTGACAGCATTGGTTATTTTTCCTGTTCAATATTTTCTAAGAGTGAGTTCAATGCCTAACGAGAACAGATCCAAAAAGAATATTTGTTTAAACATTGTATATAACACCCTCCTATACTAATTATACAAGCCTAAAAGTATTGACTGTGCATTTTCCAGTAAGACATCGGACAAGAATAAGCAGCAATAATAAAATATTCATATAAAATAGTAGGAGCCGAAAAATGAATGAAATAAAACCACGAACGTACGTCCGAAGTTCCCCTCCACTTGTCCGAAGCTATCCCAGCTTTCTTGGCAATCATTTTCCATAAGAAAGCTTTCTTGGCAATCATTTTCCATAAGAAATCACTGTATGTCCGAAGTTATCCATACATGTCCGAAGTTAACCACTTTTCAAGATGACTTCGGACACCATTTAGGATAAGGATAGCTCTCTTATTATGGGGGATAATTTTAGGAGGCTCCCTGGATTACCGCGCACTATCACCACACATCACTTGAGCTAGTTATATCTCTATAATGTGTTTACAGTCAGGAGATATCGTTAAAAAACTTGAAAAATGTCCGAAGTTACACGGTTTTACGGTAACCTAACAAATGCGGAGCAAGTTGTTTTTGCCCCCAGAACGATGGTGTTCTGTGTGTGTACACAGAACACATAATTAGGCAAGTTAAAATGAACTATGAGAAGAACATAGTAAATAAATGTGAAAGTGATCCTAGATTATTTTATAAATATATAAACAGTAAGTTGAAGGTAAAGAAACAAATTACTAAATTAAGAGTTGATGCTAGGACGTATGAAAATGTATCGGACATGTGCGAGGTAATGAATAACAAATTGGGGTCAGTTTTTACTAGAGAGGAAGGTTTTGACGAACCACAGGCGGGAGTACTGGAGAGTGGTCTTAGTAAGATTGAAATAACTAGAGATGAGCTGTTATCTGCGATGAGAGGACTTGAAGTAAGGAAAGCTATGGGACCGGATGAAGTGTCTGCCTGGGTTTTAAAGGAGTGTGCAGAGCAATTAGTGGAGCCAGTGAGGGACATAATTCAAGCTTCCTTAGATAAAGGACAGGTTCCTGTTGAATGGAAAAGAGCTAATATCATTCCGATATACAAGAATGGAAACCCTGAGGACCCTCTAAACTATAGACCAGTTTCACTTACTAGTATTGTATGCAAGATTTGTGAAAAGCTAATTAGGAAGAGATGGATGAAAATGTTGGAGAGAAAGAAGATAATAACCCCAAAGCAATTTGGATTCAGAGAAGGGACATCTTGGGTTACCAGTTTGCTATGTTATTACAGTAGGGTGATAGATGTACTCCAAGAAAGAGGCGGATGGGTGGACTGCGTCTACTTAGACCTTTCCAAAGCATTCGATAAGGTACCACATAAGAGATTGTTATCTAAGCTTGAGACACTAGGATGTCAGGGGGAGTTTGCTGAAATGGATGGAGAGCTATTTAACAGATAGGGAAATGAGGACCAACATTAGAGGAACTTACTCATCGTGGCGGAAAGTTGAGAGTGGTGTGCCGCAGGGATCTGTGTTGGCACCTCTCATGTTCCTTATGTACGTGAATGACCTGCCGATAGGCATAAACTCCTACATGTCAATGTTTGCAGATGACGTAAAAATTATGAGACAAATAACAAATAAAAGTAGTTGTGAGGAGCTGCACGGGGATTTAGATAAAATATACGAATGGAGCACCAAGTGGAAAATGAAATTTAATATAAGTAAATGCCATGTGTTAAATATGGGAAGAAGTGTGAATAGACCAAATTGGGAGTACAGGATGGGAGATAATATAATTAGCAAGGCCGAAAAAGAAAAGGATTTAGGGTTGATTATACAAGATAATTTGTCGCCAGAGAAACATATTAACAAGCTCTTTAGCGGAATGTATGCAATGGCCGGGAATATGAAAGTTGCTCTGAACTACTTGGATGAGACCATGGTAGCGAAAATTATGAAGAGTATGATTAGACCAAGATTGGAGTATGCAGCAGTGATGTGGTCCCCGCATCTAAAGAAGCATATTCACAAGTTAGAAAGAATCCAGAGAGCAGTTACTAGATTGGTTGTTCCAAGTCTCAGAGAGCTGCCATATGAAGGGAGGCTAGGCAAATTAAATCTACCGAGTCTAAAAGAGAGGAGAGAGAGGGGAGACATGATAATGATGTACAAATGCACCCGGGGGCTGGAGAGGCTGGATAGGGAGGATATATTAATTATGGATACAGGAATAACTAGAGGCCACAGCTACAAAGTAAAAAGACCTACCTGCAAGAACGATATCAGGAAGTTTAGCTTCCCCTATAGATGTATTGACAAATGGAATGGGCTGGAGGAGGAGGTGGTAGGGGCAAGGAATATCCATATTTTCAAGAAAAAATTGGATAAAAAGTAGACTGAGAGACGGGACAACACGAGCTTAGCTCAACTCCTGTAAACTACAATTAGGTAAATACAATTAGGTAAATACAATCATCATTGCCGGGAGAGGGGGGGCTGGAGGGGTGCCGAGGGAAGGGGTATGGGGACATGTTTTTTCCGGTGGTACCCACTATACGGGGGGCGATACCAAACTCTGCTTACGCAGAGTTGATAGCCTAATATCTTTAGGCCTATTCCATACTAAAAAAATACATTCTACAGTTAACATAATTAGGGATGGATGTAGTGTCCGGGCGTACGGTCGTCATGTTTACATAGGTCTATCGCCGTGGTTAAGTTTGCGTCTATTTTGTCGATTATTTGCCCCCTGCTGGCAATATATATGATTATGACAATATGTCATGGGGGGGGGGGGTGAGGGGGGGCCCTCATCATATTATTGTATCCTAAGGCAGTCAAAATACACGGGACATGATAGCAAGTGTCCGCCACCGCCGTCATATGTCGATCGCCGTGGTTAAGTTCGCGTCTATTTTGACGGCGATTTTGTTTTGGTTATTTGCCTCCTGCTGGCAATATATATGATGACACTATGTCATATGGGGGTGAGGGGGGGCTTTGACATATTATTGTATTCAAAGGCAGTCAAACTAGACGGGAACATGATGGCAAGCGTCCGCCGCCGCTCCGCGTAGTGTAAACAAGGCTGGCGGTATGCCCGAACTTTACATTCTACCCCATAATTATTAGTTAGGCTAATAGGGTAGGCCTACTGTAGCCTAGTTTATGACAAAGGTTCTTTTTCAAGCTGTAAATAGACACCACCACAATAGCACTAAGGATTTGTAGAGCGTTATCATATGCAATTCACCAACCTGTTAGCCATTTTGCAGCGGCAACTTTGGCCTGGTTATGTAAGTTATGTTAGGTTAGGATAATAATGTTAGGTTAGGATGTCAGGATATGGTAATATATAGAATTATAGATATATATCGGTATGTATGTATATGTGTATATGTGTATATATGTGTATATATGTATATATATATATATATATATATATATACAGTATATAGGCTAGGCCTATATAAATATTTGGTCAAATTGGATTTTCGGACATGTATGTTTTTTGGTATTAGGCTAGGCCTATAATCCTTTTTCTCATCAGCTCCTTCATTGAATAGTGTGTTTTAAGGTGTTTTTCCTTCTGCAAATTCAATTTTACCCATTATTTTGCAATATTAAAACATGCCCCTTAACCCGGCAACGGCAAGAAAGCTCATAAGAAGTTTTACTGGGCGAGGGCGGCTCTTAAGAGGGAAGGCCTAAAAAAAACATTTTAAACAGCCCCAGTAGCACTAAACAATGTTTTTTTTCCCCTATACCTCATATCACTCCTCCACATCCCCTCCCCCTTCAATTATCACCTATTTTCCATGTTATTCCCTAATTCGTTGGTATATTTTTGTGCTAACATTAGCAAAATGTGTGGAGGATGTGCTTATGTGCCTAGCGGGTACACAAGCGAGAGTGTGGATGAGTAAGCTCAGTCAGGCTTGAGGCCTCATGAAGGGAGGGGTTGCCTCAATTTGCTCCATAATTCATGAATGGGCTGCTCCATATATATTCGCGATTTTGACCAGAAAAATTATATTTCCACTTGTTTTATTGTTGTTACAGGTTACTATCTTCATAGTGAAGGTAAAATAGCCGCATATGAATAAGTAATAACGATATTTATCGTAAAATTACGATTATAGGCATGAATGGAGCCTAATATGCTCGCCCAGGGGCATCGAGTTCAATACCCCCTGCTCGCCGTTTATAGGTTAAAACCGTATTTTGTCATTACCCTAACCTAACCTGGGGGCTGCCGCCCCCAGACCCCTGCAGGGTTAACATTGATATAGAATATGACAAAATACTAAAAATACGGTAAAAAATTGAAAAATATTAGTTCTCAGCTGATCAAAGATGGGCGCCATTTTTCCTTCCACCTTTATTTAACCCACAAAGTCTTAGGAAAAATAATTTAATATGCAGCGGTAAAGACATATAATGGGGTGACTAATACTCTATGACAAAGCTATAGTACACATTTAGAACATTATATCCCATATGTGACCGAAAATCCAATTTGACCAAATATTTATATTTAGTGCATCCTCTCCTTACACAATACCCTTGACACATAATAATGTGTCAAGCTTGATAGGGTAATCATAGCGCACTGAAGTTAGGCCTATAGTTACTTATTTACTTCAGCCTATCTTATAACATAGGCCTACTAAGCCTATTCTACAAAATTGGGATTTTTTTATTTTAATACCACAAATTTTCCGAGTGTTTTTTATAAAAAAACAAAAAAGTAAGATTAGGAGTAGTGGGCGTACCACTACCGACATACAGCATAACTCATTTATAAAACATTAACCTAGCCTAACCTAACCTAGTACTACATGAATACTAGGTTAGGTTAGGTTATGTTGTTTAGTTAGGTTAATGTTTTATAGATGAGTTATGCTGTATGTTGGTAGTGGTACGCCCACTAGGTCCTACTCCTGATCTTACCCCAAAAAAATGATTTGCATCAATAGGCCTATATAGGCCTAGTGTTTGTATTTAATTAGAAATCTCAGGAAAACCTATTTTCCCCATTAGGCCTATCGATCGATGTTGAGACACGGATAAATCTAGTTATACTACCCCTATTTTGTCGCTATTCTGTTGGTACTAATGGGTTAATATTATTAGTAGTAGACTTAGTATGGTTTGATGATGCGCAGAAATGTATATTTGACTTGAAATAGATACATTGAAGTATTACAAACCTTCGCGAACCCATAAACAGGGAACGTGAGCTGGGTTTAGACCGTCGCGCACCCATAAACAGCGAACATGAGCTGGGTTTAGACCGGTCGCGAGACAGGTTAGTTTTTGGTTAGGTTAGGTTAGGCTAGGCTAATGTTAAAAATACTAAAATGTGACGGTCCTCGGTATTAAACAACACTGTATATCAAATAAAAAATAAAAAAACAACAACAAATTACCTGAAAAACTCATATCTGGTTGGTGATAAATTTTGATCAAAATACGTTTTTTTCCAGTTTCAGCGTCTGCTGAACCATCCAAAAACACGCTAAAAGCCGTGTTTTAAAGGGGGGAGGAGGTGGGGGGTAGTGGGGGAGGGGTAGTATAACTGTAGATTTACCGAGACACGTCCCCTATAGGCCTCGAGGGGGACCTAACCTAACCTAAATGCGCCTCCGCTCGAAGTGTCCAGATACCGTAAATACTACCGCAACTACGAATCTTGTTTCTGAGACCTAGGCCTAGTATATTAACCTAACCAAACAACCCAACCTATCGACAGAGATGGGCAGGTGGAGTGGACTAAAAAGCTGGTGGACAGACCTCGGGAGACAGGTGAAAATGGCGTGTACGAATCGGTGCCGTCTATAGCCTAGGAAGGTATTGACAACCATGTTACGACAAAATTCCATTTTAGTACCATATATATTTATTAGGTTTTGCCGAGGCTTAAAACACATTTTCATATTATGTTTAGAGGGTAAATCTGACTTTTTGGACCGACAGCGATTTCAGTAAGTTTTATTTTGTTTTTTGTATTTTTTCCTTTAGATATAGTGTTGTTTTATACTGAAGAGGAGCGGAAATTAGTATTTACCCATTATCCAACAATCTAAAAACACACCCCTATTAGACTATATATTTTTTTTTCTAGGCTATTAGCCTAACCTAACAACCTTACCTAACCTAACCTAGTATATGGGTGGGGGCTGCCACCCCCGCTTGTTAGGTTACTTTTTTTTTTGTGCCATTAGCCTAACTTAACAACCTAACCTAACCTAACCTAGTATATGGGTGGGGGCTGCTGCCCCCACACCCCCGCTGGTTGAGTACTGGCTGAAAAACTTATTGTTTTACAGTAGCCTAGGCCTATACATGTATTTTAGCGTTTTTTTTTTTCTTCTCCCTTGTAATACATTTCCGCTCTTAATGCCATATATAGCAATGATGTATATGCTCTACCGGACCTATTAGGCCTAAACAGATCGATGGGCTAACTGTCGGTCCAAAACATCAGTATAACCGTTTAGAGCATATAAAATCCATATTTGTTTTCAAATATTGCAAAATAATTGGTGACCAACTTATTTAGTTAGGCCTATACTCAATTTTCCTTAGGCCTACCTACTGTAAAAGCGCGATTCACCCAATAAATGGCGCCATTTGACGGAGTATCTTCAGATTAATGAATAATGGGTAAGTTAATGCAAATCCTCCACTCAAACCATGATAAACAACAATTAAACACTATATTCCCTGGAAAAAATATAAAGAAACTTGGTAAATAAGGCGGCTCTAGCTGTCTTGAATGTTACCTAAACAGCTAAACAACTCAGAAACCCACGTTACAAACTAGACGCAGTTAAGTGCAATATTACTTACTATTAATGGTGAGGCGTTAATGACAACGTATGATAAACATAAATTAAAGCCAGTAAAGCTGCCCTAACAGTGTCAACCATTTTGTTATTGACACTGTTCCCAGAACATTTTGATATCTACCCGCCCAAATACACTCATTACAACACATAAACACACTAACAAAATCCATATATTTATTGACTTCTATATTTCCATAAACAAAATGAAAGTGTTACGCTATATTCATTACAAGTATGATCCTTAGCAAATAGTAGCTTATTAAAATTAATAGATGGTCGGTACTGGGCGACCATAATAATCTGGTAACATTGTGATCGCAGCCCATTGTCAACAAAGACAAACCGCGGTTGATCTAAAAGTAGGGATTCGCGGTGTGGTTCACGGAGAGTGTGGAAGTGCCTGCTCTCTCTCCTGTCCACTCTCGGTTTTTCTTTGTGTGTGGGTATGTGCTTGGTCGGCTGGGACCTCGTGGAGGTTCTGGCCATGTCCAATAGTGTGGAGGGTGGTGGGGTGGCCACTCCTGTTTCCTAGACGACGGTTGGGGAAAAGCGGAACAGGGATGCCTCGCCAAATGGTGGTGGTAGTCAGCATAGAGTAAGAATAGGAGGGAGGAGTCTGGGAAAATCAGCCGTGTTAATAGTATTTGGCCATTATTTCCAGATTTGGCTGGAACCATAGAGTAAGAATACCTATACACAATCTCTGGCTGGAACTAGGCAGTTGGCTGGCGTTGGTGGTGGACGTGCCCCTTGTGCTCCTCACATCCACATGCGTCCGGACTTTGACTCTGTTGGTCCCTTCTCTTTGGATTATTGAGGACCTTGCTGCCTCTACATTTGTCAATACCTGATGGGTTGTACCTGTCCTACTCCTAACAGCTATGACTGGAGGTAGGGTGATCACACGAGGCCGGGGTCGGGGTGGTGCAGCTGGTGTACCGCCTCGTCGTCCTCCCCCCTCCCTGGCTACCAACACTGCTGTGCGTCCCCCGTATAATTCCCCTCCCTCTAATTCGGATATATCTGTCACTAATGGCTCCCCTACCCTTTGTGGTACCTGTCATTTTCCCGTGGGTGATGAGGCCATAGGGTGTGACAGGTGTGATGGTTGGTTCCACCCAGGCGCCATGTGTCTGGGTCTGTCAGAGGATATTATTGATAAAATTCTCGGACCTGAAGGTAATGCCATTCTTTTTGTTTGCCTAAAGTGTAGAATAGATAATCCCATTATTAGTTCCCCATCTAACTCTGGTTCCTCCCGGACTCAAGGTGAAAATGTGGGGACGATCAAACAAGTGTCCGAAATGGTTTTAGCCTTGTGTTCAGCAGTTCGTACACTTACCAACCAAATGGAAGATCTTCAGCGTACTATGACCACCCTAATGCAGTCCCACACTGGTAAGGTCTCTCCTGTCCCCACCCCTCTCTCTAATAGTGAGGCCCTTAGAACTGACGGTGAAGCCCTTAGAACTGCAGTACGAGTTGAGGTGAGGGAGCGGGAGAAGCGGCACAAGTCTATTATTCTGTGTGGACTTCCTAACACTAATCTGGGCCAGGTTGCCCAAACATTTAAAGGTATTTCTTCCTTTTTGATAGACAGAGACCTCTCCATTGCCAATGTTGTCCTCATAGACCAGGATAAGGGAATATTTAGGGGAAATATCCTCGATGATAATGACAGAAAGTACTTACTATCCTCAGCCCGTAAACTGAAAGATTCTACTGACGATAATATTCAAGGACAGTAGTGCGACGTTATGAGAAACAATTTATTAGGGAAAATAGGTACCAATAGATTCGTCATATTTTTCTCCATATAGTCCACATGGAGGATTTTTGTTATCAACAAATTGAAAAATACCCACTTCACAGACAAATGCACCAAAAATCTAAGTCAAAGCGGGGGTGTGGGGGCAGCAGCCCCCACCTATAATACTAAGTTAGGTTAGGCTAATGTCCTTTCAAAGGGGTATAGGCTAGTAAACACTAGGATATCCTATACCCAGTCAGAGGTAAGAAGAAGAAGAAGAGTCCTGCAGTAGTCTCCTTGAATGTTACCCTACTGACTACCCCAGGGTTTACATCCACAAAGATTTAACTTATAAGCAGAGACAGGAACTTTTCCAGAGAAGATCCGAAGCCGCGAGTGCCCGGGCGGGTGCTGTGACATCCGCTCTGGCCCCATCCAGACCGCAGCCACAGGCCCCACCCGGTCCTGTTCCCCCTCGTGACATCCCCCCTGTTGCTGCTCAAGATGTCCCTGCGGCTTCTGCAGTGGATGGAGGCCGGGGGCCCCCCGGATCTGACACTCAAAGGAGTGAAAACGTTGATGATCTCCCTTTATCCCTGTAACTAACTCCATCATTGACAATAACGCATTCCATTCTTTGTCCATAGCTCATGTTAATGTTAATTCCATACTTAATAAGGTTAACTATATTTTTTAAATTTTATACGATTCCGATATCTCAGTTCTTGGTATTAGTGAGTCATGGCTGCTGCCTTATGTCTCTACCGCCGCTATTTCTATTCCCAATTATGCAGTCCTAAGAAAAGATGTCCACGGCGATATCCCAAAACATGGTGTATGTATGTATGTCAAGTCTTCCTTAAAATATATTGAAATTGATGTTGACCTTCAAAATACCCTTGTTATTTTTCTGCCCGACCATAATATTTACATAATAACAGTTTATCGCCCCCCTTCTTACACCCCCTTAGATAATGAGACATTACTTGACTTGGTCAATATTTACGAGTCACACCACAGCTGGGATCTCATTTCTAATGATAGTTTTGGGTTCCTATCATTCTATGCTTTATTGCTATATACTTTTTATCCACCGGAAAATATATATATATATATATATATACAGTATACAGTATAGGCCTAGGCCTTTTTTTTTTTTTTTTTTTTTTTTTTTTTTTTTTTAGCATTAACCTAACCAAAAAACCTAGCCTAACTTAACCTAAATGTATTTGGGGGCTATTAGGTTAGGTTAGGTTTTTTGGTTAGGTCAATGCTAAAAAAAAATAAAGCCAAGAAAAGAAAATATTTTCCAGTGGATAAAAAGTATATAGCAATGAAGCATAGAATGATAGGAACCCAAAACTACCATTAGAAATTAGATCCAAGCTGTGGTGTGACTCGTAAATATTGACCCTTGACTTTATTTATGATTTTTGCTCAGACAAGGAAATAGTTCTCATGGGAGATTTCAACCTCCCTTCTATTAAATGGTCTTGTGATCTTATTCGTAGAGGTCTCAGTCTCCTCGATACAACATTCCTTGACTGTTTTACATCCTTGGGACTTACTCAACTTATTACAGAACCCACTTTCCACCCGTCAGGTAATATACTGGACCTGATTCTTACCTCGGAAAACGACCGAATTGGCGATACACAGGTACTTCCTCCATTTCCCAACTGTGGCCATAGCCCAGTTATCACCAATTATATATTCCAGATCCAAACTATCAATCACGAGCCCACTAACATCAAGATATGGCATAGAGGTGACTACAGAGAGATTAACCTAATTTTGGAGGATATTAATTGGGATTTTGAATTTGCCCACAATGTTAATCTAATGTTTTCTCGTTTTACAGACATACTTATGCCCTTAATTAACCGTTTTATCCCTACAAAGAGTTTCAATAACTTTTCTTGTCCTCCATGGCCTGTCAGACCCCCTATATTATTAATAAATACCAGACATAACTTTTGGACTAATTATAAAGAAACTCTTACACAGTTTGGTCGTAACTCTAACCAGGCAAAGGACGCCCTGGATCAGTTTTTAGATATTAATTATCATTACAAAAATTATGCCATCCATAGTCAGTCCAGGTATGAGGCTTCACTGATTGACCATCTCACAACCAACTCTAAAATATTCCATTCTTATATCCGGAAAAAGAAGGTGGGTAGACCCAGTATTGGCCCACTCAAGTCTTCCACAGGTAACATCATTCACGATGCAGGGGCTATGGCTGAACTATTTGTGTCTTCCTTTGCCAGTGTTTTTTCAACATCTGCTCCCACCTCCCCTGCCTCACATCAGGTAACAGACTATAATTCCAGATATCAATATTAATCTTAATGATGTTATATCTGTTCTCAACAAACTTGATACGTCCTCATCGATGGGTCCAGACGGTATCCACGCCCACCTACTCAAATCCTGTGTCCATACCCTTGCATATCCTCTTTTGCTGATATACCGTGCCTCATTGGTCTCCGGAACCCTCCCTTCTGCCTGGAAGAGTTCCTCAGTTGTGCCCATTTTTAAAAAGGGTTCTCGCTACAATCTCTCTAACTTCCATCTGTTCAAAGTCCTTGGAACGTATTATAACTAAATTTATCTATGAATATCTTGACTCTAACAATCTTCTCAATAAGGACCAATTTGGATTCAGACCAGGCAGATCATCCGAGGACCAACTCCTTCTAACTTACAAGGACATCACCAAATGGATGGACCAGGGTTATAATGTTGACTTGATCCTGTTTGACTATTCCAAGGCCTTTGACGTGGTTAATCATGACATTCTGATCACCAAACTTTATAGCTTGGGAATTAGGGGTAGGGTACTGGACTGGATTAGGGACTTTCTCCATAACTGTATTATGCATGTCAAAGTAAATAATCATTTTAGTTCTTTCAGGGATGTGCTTAGCGGAGTCCCTCAAGGCTCTGTCCTTGGTCCCCTGCTTTTCCTCATATTTATCAATTATATTACTCGTAATATTAATTCGTCTACCAAAATATATGCTGATGATTTGAAACTGTATGTAAAAATCAAATATGATAACCTCTTAAATGTTCTTAATTGTATGTTTGCGTGCCAGTCTGATATAGACGTGCTTGCTAAGGTCTCTAAATCCTGGGGCCTAACGATGAACCCAGATAAATGTGTCCACCTAAGATTTTGTAGGAAAGAAATTGATTGGGATGACCTGGGTCATTCTGGCAGATACTATCTTGACAACTCCTTAATCCCTATTAGAGATTCTGCATCCGATCTAGGAATTTTAATCGATTCCTCCCTTAAGTTTCATACACACATCTCTAATATTGTCCACAAGGCTGGAGGACTCGCCCATAGTATCCTAAGGTCAACTGTCAACCGGGATGCCTCCTTTATGATGCCACTATTTATTTCCCATATTCGTCCCATATTAGAATATTCTTCCTCTCTGTGGAACCTTGGGTATTTGGGGGACCTAAGACTACTGGAGCCTGTTCAGAGACGCTGGACTAAATCTATTGGGGGTCTCGAGAATCTTGATTATGGTGAGAGATTGAGGATATTAAACCTATTTTCCATTAACCTCTGAAGTGCGCATGGGGGTAATTGGAAACGTCCCCCTGTGCTGACGTATTTGAGGTGTTTCCGTCACTAAAATATTCATTGTGCCATTAATAGCATTAATATTTATCCATATGCGCCTATTATGGGTTGATTATAAAGGTATTAACCTGAAACAACAATAAAACGAGTGAAAACAGCGTTTGGATGGTCAAAATCGGAGATATAGCCCGCGAGTTGTATAATGTATGGGTGAGGCAATCTGCTTTCCCGCCAATTTCCCCCAAGGCCACTGAGACACAGTCGATCGATACTCTCTCTCTCTCTCTTGCACTCGCTTGCTATCAGTGATGACCACACCCTCCAATCGGATTTCTAATGTTAGCACGAAAATATACCTCAGAATAAGGGAATAACAGGGAAAATAGGTGATAACTGAAGGAGAGGAGGAAAGTGGGGAAGGAGGGGAGGTAGAGGACTGAGATTTTGCATGGCCCAGGGGCCAAAAATAAAAAAAAAAAAAATATAATTTTTTTTTTTTTTTTCGATGTCAAAAGTTGATTTTTATTTTCTCTGACTCTTAAGAGTCTTCCCGCAGTGCGCCGGGGGAACTCTTAAGAGTCTCCCCGCAGCTCCCGGGTTAAGGGTAGACTTCTTAGGCATGACATAATTAAGTACTGGCAAATATTTCACGGTCTCTGCTCAATTACTCCTGAAGATGTTTTTGATCGTCCCCAATATTTTGCAACCAGGGGTCACCCATATAAAATTGCTCACTCGAGATGCCAGCTTGAAATAAGAAAAAGATTTTTTAATCTTAGATATGTGTCTCTGTGGAACTCTTTGCCCACAGAATTGGTATCCCTGACTTACCTATTATCTTTCAAGGCTGCCCTTTCCGACTATCTTGCAGGAGTTTTATATGAATATTCATGATTTTGTTCTCGATGTCACACCTTCTGGCCTCCTCAACCACTTATACTTGTACCTTGTTTGTAAACGTAGCTGCTTATGATGCACTTTCCAGTCCATAGATTTCTATACTCCCTGTTTTTACTACAAATTTTAAATTATCTTTGGGCTGGCGCATCAGCAGTGTGTGGCTTCCGTGGACCCTGACCTACCACTTAGCTCTGGGGTCTGGGAAGCCCACCAGGTAAGAACCCTGCACTAGATGGCGGTAGCGCATAGCTCCTCCCTATCGCGGGAAAATGCTTCTGTCCGGATCTGTCGTCTGTTTATTGACAGTTCCTTTCCCTTGGCTGCAATGGTGTACACGTGTTTCGTGTAGAGTCTGTAGAAACACGTGTAACTTGTTTGCTATCACCATATCAGCCATAGTCATTATGAATACAATGATTTAAGAGTACACGTACACTGATATTCAAAAGGACTCCAAAGTATTGCCTACACCGCAATGTGAACAATACTCCATTAACCCCTTCTGTACTGTCGACGTATGTTATATTTGATTCTAGCAATAGGCCTATGTAGACGATTTTATACAGCTTAGAAAGGATCTGTGGTAGTTAAAAGGGTTGATTGAGATAGTTCGAAGCCTTATAATTGCTAAAGATCCTTCCTAAAGTGAATACAATCGATTAGGAGCCAGAATAAAATCAAAAGACGTCTGTATAGAAGGGGTTAATTACATATAGCTTACCAAGCTGAACCAAGCTTTCGTGATGATGTGATGAGGCTGTGGTTGATCTTGAGAATAAGGATAATGGTTTGCAATGGATCATGAAGGCTGTTGATGATTATTTGATATTGACTAAATATATTAACAATGAATGTATATGAATAACAATATTCTCAATTGAAGAAAAGTATTTACATTAAAATATAAGTTACTATTAACCCTTGTCTAGCGGGGTGTTTTGGCCTATTTTGGGCATATTCAGGCCCTCCTGAATGATCAATCAAGTATTTGCATGAAAAAAACATTATTTAGCAAAAAACTAGGCACTAAAAGCTTCAAAATGAGACCAGAACGAGCTACGTAGCACTCGTGATTCTCATACAGTGTTACCAGTAACATGGGAGTTTAGCATATTTCGGCATATTTTTCCCAGCTATGCTCACTACTGGCTACACTGCCGGCCTCTTGAGAACACAGGGAACATGAGTTAACCCGGGAGCTGCGGGAAGACTCTTAAGAGTTCCCCCGGCGGACTGCGGGAAGACTCTTAAGAGTCGGAGAAAAAAAAAATCAATTTTAAACATAAAAAAACAAAAACAAAATTGCCCCTGGGCCATGCAAAATATCAGTCCTCTACCTCCCCTCCTTCAGTTATCACCTATTTTCCCTGTTATTCCCTTATTCTGAGGTATATTTTCGTGCTAACATTAGCGAGTTGCAAGCAGGGCATTGTCATCACTGTTAGCAAGCGAGTGCAAGAGAGAGAGAGAGAGTATCGATCGACAGTGTCTCAGTGGCCTTGGGGGAAATTGGCGGGAAAGGAGGTTGCCTCACCCATACATTATGTAACTCGCGGCCTGTATCGCCGATTTTGACCATCCAAACGCTGTTTTCACTCGTTTTATTGTTGTAACAGGTTAATACCTTTATAATCAACCTATAATAGGTGCATATGGATAAGTATTAATGCTATTTATGGTAAAGTGAATATTTTAGTGATGGAAACAGCTCAAATACATGCGCACAGGCATAGGTGTCTAATTACCCCCATGCGCACTTAAGAGGTTAATGGGCGGCGGTAAGCCCTGGGAGTCGGCTGTCTGGCCCGCTGCGCTCCCGGCCATTTGCACTTGATTTTAACACTTTAAAAGCCTTAACCCGGCAAGCGCGATAGGCCTCACGGAAGGCTTCCTATAGGGAACGCGATAGGCCTCACGGAAGCAAGACCATAAAAAAAGCCTTCCCAAAAAAAAAAGGGCCTATCAAAACAAAGGATTTTGTCTCTAGGTGAGATAATTCCCCTCTAGTACTCATCCATGTGTTTCTCACCCCTCCCCCCTCCCCTTATTCCCCCCTCCCCCCCGTCCTCAATTATCACCTATTTTTCCTCTTATCATCATCATTTATCGGTTATTTTTCTCTCCCGCGATAATGTAGCACAAGTGGGTTGCATAAAAGATCGTTATGCAACACCCAGACACCGGCACACACCGCCCCGCTCGTCTCAGTTGACTCCCAGAGGGGAGGGCTGCCTGTGGCTCTCTTTCGCCTGAGATTATGACCGGGTGGCCAATATCTTCGTTTTTCACCACCCAAATGCTTTTCCCACTTATTTTAGCACTCTTGAAGGTTCATATATACATCATATATGTAAAATAAAAGCATACCGAAAACAAATAATGCTTTATATTGTAAATATAACTAATTCTGTCAGAATCCAGGGCTAGAAATGCACAAATAACTACCCTAGCACCTAGGTCTATATCGCGCTTGTCAGGTTAATAATGCTCCTAACTTGCTGCAAATTGGTGCACGACTTAAGTCGAGCGCCGCTCTTTAAGGGTTAATAACTTGGAAGTACTGTACACACAGCCACACTCAAACTTTGGTCAAACATAAATAATATATATATATAGGCATATATATACGGTATATATATATAGACATATACAGTATATACGGTATATATATATATATATATATACTGTATATATATATATAGAGAGAGAGAGAGAGCGAAGTACTGTAGGGTACATAAAATACATAAACACAGAATGGAGGATACATCCGTAGATTTAATCACGTTGAGTAGTTCTAGAACCCTGCAATAGATGGCGCTGACATTTAAAAAAAAAAAAGGGTAACTGGCAACGTTTAGAGGCACCTTTTTATTAATAGAATGCATAGGAACACTCCTCTCTCCTAGTTAGGTTAGTGGGGTGAAGCAGCCCAAGGTCTCTGCCGCCCCCCCAGGTGAGTCTCCCCCACTTCTAACATTTCTAATCAATGCTGTATCTGGTGCCACTGTGTTTTGTAATCTGTCTAAGGTTTCCCGGGCCGTGGATCACGGTGGATGCTTCTCCTTTCGGGCGCTTCTGCAGGGATGGGCAGGGGATTGTGGAGTGTAGGGGTGGTGGCAAGACTTTGGTGGTGCGTCTTAGGGAGGTCGATGTCCCCCTGGTGTCGCCCTCCATGGAGGCGCTGACGGCCCTGGGTGAGTGGGCGGTCCGGTGTCACCGGGTCTGCGATCTGCAAGATACCTCAGTATCCTATGGTACTATCGGGCCTGTGAACCGGGATGTTACCTCGGCGGACTTATTGACTGGCCTACTGGTCCTTGAGGCCTCAGGGGCAGGAGCCATGTACCCTCCTGGAGGCTCATCGCCTTCCCGCTAGCTTCCCGGGCCTTGGTGATCCCCTCATATCCCTCACTGTCCGCCTCATGTTTAAGGGTCCGCTCCCAGTCCGTATGGGATTTTGCTCGGTATCGTATCCCGTCTCTCGGTATCATTTCGCCATGCTTAGGTGTTACGACTGCCACCAGTTTGGTTTTGGGTCCACTTCCTGCAGGAGCTCGGTCAGGTGCTTGATGTATAGCGGGGGTGTGCGGTGCGAGCTGGACCCGTTCTGCTACCTGTGCCTCGGCGATCACTGTGTTGTGTCTCGTACGTGCCCGATTTATGGCAGAGCGGTGGAGCTTCACCGTGCGGTTCGTGAGGATGGGGCCTCTGTGCTGGACGTCAACCGCAAACTGCGCGCACTTCCGGCCCGGTATCATCGATCAGGGACTGCCCCCCCGGGGGCCCGCGGCATCGCCTCGTCCGTCGTCGTCGCACCTTGGCTCGGCGCCTGTCCGGGGTCCTCCCCGTCACGGGACGCGCCGCGGCCTCATCAGTGCTCCCCTCCCCGTCGTCCGGATGTCTCGCTCACAAATCGCTTCTCCGCTTTCGCCGCCCCCGATGAGGACGAGTCGGTAGTGGTTCAGCCGCGTCGCCTTCGGTCGCCGTCTCGTCCGTGGTCATACTCGCAGGCTTTCAGTCGCCCTCCTGCCTCGCCTCGTGATCGTGTTGCTCGCCATCCCAATCCGCGCTCCCGCCGGTCCGCCGCTAAAGATAATTCGGGTGTTTCGGACGCGCCGTCTGACGTTTCCATCCCGTCGGAGATGGACGCCCCCCCCGCCGCCACCGTCCGTATTGTCCGTCCCTTTGTCACTCTTCCTTTCCTACCTCTTCTCGTCCCTCCCGGGGCTCTCATTTTTAAGGTAATTACCTCAGATTAGCGTAATCTCACCTCTTTTAAAGTAATTCTGAGGTAATGGAACTTTTGAGGTAATTCTGAAGTAATCCAAGTATCTACCAGGTAATTCTAACGAAATCCAAGGTAAAGCTTTAAAGTGTGGTCATTAATAGCCATTTGTAATACCAAATAAGTAGACAAATGTCAAATAATTATTAGAGTAGGCTACTTTGATAACCTTGCCCGATCACTTTGCGTCTGTACACTGTGTGACCATTGTCATTCAGTACCTGTATGATACGTGGCTGGGCTGGCTGTTGGTTTTCAAGGAGTCTACATCAACTCTTGTCCTCGTGCCGCCAGTCAGGGTCTTCAGGGTCTCAGTCTGACTGGCGACACGCGGACATTAGCAAGTTAAGAGACAATTAGGAGGACGAGGAAAGCAGCAACAGAGCTGCCTTCATTTGTGCTTACTATTCATTCAATAGGTGTGTACACTACATATATATATTTTGTCTCATATGTTTCAGATACTAATAGTTTACTGTTAGTTCTAGGGAATTTCAAGAATCATTGTCAAGGTCTTTGCGTTGAGATTATACGGCCATATTAAACCTCACTTACGTGAGACCTCACTGTAACCTATACCTTCATAAACGAAATAAGTAGAAACAGACAGTGATATTTCTGAAATTTAATGGGATTTAATCCTTTATCACAAACTAGACATCCATTATTTTATCTTCGTTCGATATTAGGGTTTGCCGGTTTGGTAGTACCCTCCTCATGTTTGCTTATGTTGTTGTAAGTACGAGGGATACAGTTGCACAACCCAGCCAAACACTGATGCAACCAGCAGAAACTTACTCAATTGTGTATAATGTAAGTAATCTGTGTAGTAAGGCCTACTTAAATGTCATTCCCATTTTCAATAGGTATTTTCCACGTTTCGTTATTTTGAGGTATCTCCCATGTATTTTAAACTGAAAATATACTAGTAGGCCTATAACTACTGAAAAATTGCATTGTAAAATTAAACAAAGCCATTAAACTTATTTGTCACCTAACTGGTAGTTTACTATAGGGTAAAGCAGAGATTAGTCACATAGATACTAATATATAGTTAGTTATAGGACACAAATAACAAATAATGTACTATTTAGACAAGGTAATTCTGGAGAAATTTCAATTGAAAACTGAGGTAATATCTTGCGAATTAAGGTAATTTTCCACACATTCCAAGGTAATTCCAATATTCCATTCTGAGAGCCCTGGGACTCCCTCCTCTCCTCCTGGTGTTTCAGGCACGTCTCCCACTGTCTCCTTGGAGGCTCTCCTCCGCTTACTTATTGAAGCTATCTCCTATCTCGCTGGTGTTGCCCATCAGGATATTTGTGAGCAGTTCATGCCTCGGTTTCTCAGTCTCTCGGTCTCTTCATAGGCTCCCTTCCTCGTAGTCTCTCTTTGGTTTTCTGGAATGCCCGCTTGTTGCTCCGGAAATCTCAGGATTTCAAGGTTTTCCTCGACGGGCTGCGACCCGTCGTGGTTGGGGTTTGTGAGACATGGTTTGCCCCTGCCACGCATTTTCGTCTCCGGGGTTACTCCCTCCTTCGAGTGGACCGGCCCAGGCGGGTTGGGGGTGATTTGGCAATCATAGTCCGTGAAGACGTACCGTGTCAACCTCTCCCCCTGCAGCCGTTCAGGGGAGGTGTACTGGAGGTTTTGGCTCTTCGCCTTGAGGTAGCGAGGGGTTGGTCCTCGGTTCTGTTGGTTTATAATCCCTGTCTCTCTGTCTCTCTTGCTGAACTTGATCACTACTTCGATCAGCTCCCTTTGCTGGCGCTGGTCATGGGTGATTTTAACGCCAGGCATAGATGTTGGGAACCGGATCTTCCGCTTCGTTCCCGTAATGCCTCTGGCTTTTCCCTCTTCCAATTTCTCCTCGGCTCTGCCCATTTCTCTCTTCTCTCTCTCCCTCCGGTCTCCATACCCGGTTTTATCCTCACTCTGGTTTGGCCTCGGTTTTAGACTTGTGTCTGGGTGATGCCCCTTTTCAGGGTGCGACCTATTCTCTTGGTCCCTACCTTGGTAGCAATCACTTGCCTCTTGTCGTTGGGTTTCCAGTCCTTTTCTTGAATCTTCCCTGTCCTACTCGCCCTCGGTGGTGCTTTTCGGAGGGGGGCTGGCTGGTGTTTGAGGAGGCTCTCTCCCTCCCTTGCCCGGCAGTGGGTCTCCCCCTCGAGTTCGAGTCGAGGCTCCGACTCGACGGCCCCATTTTAACCTGGATGCATCATATAGAATATTTGTGGTCGTCGTGTATGAAGCGGCTCGATATCATGAAGAGCTTGGCGGGTGTTCGTTGGGGCGCGGATCGGAAGGTCCTCCTGCGGTTTTATTCGGCGTACGTGTTCGGTAAAATTTGTTACGGTTGCTCCGTCTGCGGCTCGGCCTCCCCCACGGTACTCAAACGGCTGGATGTGGTGCAGCACACGGCGCTGCGCATCGCGTTGGGGGCCTTCCGCTCGTCGCCGGCGGTCTCTCTCCACGCGGAGACGGGTCTTCTTCCCCTTGCTTTGGACCGTCATCGTGCTCTGTCATTTTCATCTGCTCATCCTTATAGCCTCCTTATCTCTCATGCCCCTGTTTTGCCTCACGCTCCCTCCTGTCCTGTCCGCTCCCGTTTCCCTTTCCTCGTCCGTTCCCTCCTGTCCTCCTCCTCCCTCTCCTTGCCCCTTCCATCCCCTTCCCCCACCCTCTCAGTCTCCCCTTTCCCCCCCTGGTCTGACCTGTCCTCTATGTTCCACCTTTCCCTTCATGTTCCCTTCGTCAAATCTCAGGATAGCTCCCGTGCCCCCTCCCTTTTCCTAGAACTTGTCTCCCTCCGCTATAGTATTCACTTCCCTATTTACACGGATGGCTCCCACACCTCCTCCCCCCAGTCTTCTTCTGCCGCCATTTATGTTTAGCACCTTTCCCTTTGTCGGACTTAGCGCTATCTGGTTCCCATACAGTACTTGCCTCAGAACTATTTGCCATCCTTCAAGCTTTACTTTTCATTCATGATTTCCCCCCCCCCCCCAGTCAATAGTCATATTCTCAGATTCACTATCCTCCCTTGCCCTCCTCAGCTCCCAGCACCCTGTCTCTCATTGCTCCCTAGTATTTCAGGCCCATTCTCTCCTTTGCTCCCTCGGGCAGTCTGGCTTTTCCCTCCATTTTCAGTGGGTTCCCTCCCATGTCGGTATCCGGGGTAATGTAATTGTTGATACTGTGGCTTCACTTGCACACTCCTCTGCCCTTGAGCCATTCCCTCTCCCTCCCTCCTCCGTTTCCAGGCTAGCTTTTGCCCATTGCCGGACGCTCTGGGATGCCTCCCTCAGAGGTGAGCTCTCCCGCACTGCCCTTGGTCAGTACAGGCTAGATTCTTCCCCTCACCCTTGGTCCCGTTCCCTCCTCCGCCCCCTTGAGACAGCCCTGGTCCGTCTCCACATAGGCCATGTTGGGCTGGCCTCTCATCTCTTCCGTTCAATGACTGGTGACTGGCCCTTTCTGCCCATGGTGCCGGATGGTGGATGAAACGGTAGAGCACTTCCTTCTTCACTGCCCTCGCTTCTATTCCCATAGGACCCTCCTCCGCTGCAGCCTCCGCTCCTTTGGGGTCACCGACTTTACCCTCCCTGTCCTGCTGGGGGGCCGTGGACTGGACTCGGCCCTCCGTGACCGGGTGCTCCAGCACACCAAGATCTTCTTGCGACGTTCGGGTCGTCTCGGCCGCCTGTGATTCCCTGCCTGTGTTGGTCTGCGGCAGGGTTAATTGGGCCTGCCCACACAGCACTACAACCATCAATCAAGATCTAAAAGTAACCAAGTTTGACAGGTCCTCCTCATCTTACTTTGCTGTCACCTATAGCGCCCCGTCGTCTCACCCGTTCTCGGCCAATCTATGTGATGTTCCACTCTACCCGGATATCCCTAGGATGTGCAAAGTGACATTTAGGGAAAAGATAGGCCCCCTCATCCAGCGCCACAGGTTCATCTTCAGAAACAGCCAGCAACACCTCTGGTACCCCCTCTACCTCCATGGGATTTTGTAGCTACGAATGTATTGATTGATCCTCTACCTGGTATGCGGAAATGTGACGGCCCGTCCCTCATCAAGCAAGCGGTTCTCCAGTTGTTCACCTCCTTCCCTGCTGACACTACTTACATCTACACTGATGGTGTGGGGATCGGTTTTTACACCATACCCGAAAGAGAATTTATGGAGCTCCGATCTTACTCTCAACCATCTGAACAATTTTACCAACACACCTAAACTTTGTTAAATGCGGAAATAGCATGCCCTGGTGGGGGCACGAACTCTAGACCCTTGGGTGTGAGGCAGACACCTTACCAGTTAGACCAATAGAGATATCCCACTTGGCCTGTTCGGCGAGCCGAATCGACCGAGAGATGAACGGGAATGGTGAGTCAACTTCACAGCGGTGCATACACGCACCTACAAACTGCCCAGTTGGCAACTCGCTTGGGCGGCTGGCATCTTCCATAACCCAACCCAAGCGTGTCTCACATACACTCCCTGGTCTCTCCTCTCCCCTTCCTTGTTCTGTGGGGATCGGTTTTTACACCATACCCGAAAGAGGATTTATGGAGCTCCGATCTTACTCTCAACCATCTGAACAATTTTACCAACACACCTAAACTTCGTTAAATGCGGAAATAGCCTTACAAAAATATCATGCCCTGGTGGGGGCACGAACTCTCGACCCTTGGGTGTGAGGCAGACACCTTACCAGTTAGACCAATAGAGATATCCCACTTGGCCTGTTCGGCTCAGGGTATTTCCGCATCCGAGGTCTGTTTAGGCTAGCCTACTTTCACTGACTTTACACTGGGTCCCTCATCCGTGGTGCTACCGGTATCTCTGTCTCAACAGCTTTGTGGGTTCCCAAATTTCATTTAGTACAGGGTTGGCGACTGCCCCGCCGCTCTACCACATTTATCGCTGAACTTTTTGGCCTCTTCAAAGCCCTTGAGACCAAGATCGCGGCGGCTCGCCCTTCCCCCTGGTCATTATGTCCTCTGCTGTGACTCTCGAAGTGCTCTCCAATCCATCTCATACGCCACTAAGACCAACAAGGAGCTTGTCCACCCGATCCTACAGCTTCTTGCTCGGCATAAGAGTAATGGCTCCTCAGTCTCCCTCCAGTGGGTTCCGAGCCATTCGGGTCTCCTTCACAACGAGATCGTGGACTCCCTCGCCAAGAACTTACATTCCCTCCAGCATATCACTAGGTTACCCTACACAGTACAAGACAGGAAGGTGATCCTTAGCGACGCATTGCGACAATCATTTATCCACGATTGGAAGGCTCAGATTGCGCATACCCGTTATGGCACTGTCAAGGATGACTGGATGGTTTGGCGGCACACTTGCTATAAATCTTCGGCAAGAATGTTAAGTGCGGGCGTACCACCATCCTTGTTTACACTACGCGTAGTGGCGTCGGACCGTTGCCATCATGGTCCCGTCTATTTTGACTGCCTTTGGATACAATAATATGTTGAGGGGGGGCTTTGGCCCCCCTCACCCCCCCCATGACATATTGTCATCATCATATATATTGCCAGTAGGGGGCAAATTACCGAGAAAATCGCCGTCAAAATAGATGCGAAGTTAACTGCGGCGATCGCCCTATGTAAGCATGACAACCGTACGCCCGGAATCTACATCCATCCCAAATCTTCTTCTCTCAATAAGGCAGCCACACGACTTCGGCTGAGTCACACCCGGCTGGCGGCACATATGCATCGCCTAGGTCTCCACCAGGATGGCCACTGCCAGCACTGCAATAGGCTACCCCTGAAATGGTTGAACATTTCGATCAATATAAAGATCTTGTAGGCTAATTAAATTGCTAAAAAATTGTTTCGATTGTTTTTATCTAGTTTAGAGTTGTGTAAGGGTGTTTTGATGTGTGATAATACTAGGAAATGCATATTTACCCATTAAACAACAATCTAAAAACACACCCCTCCACTCGCGAAAAATAACTATTTGGCAATAACCGTTTGCCATGGGATACAAAATATGTTGGGGGGGGGGGGGTAACCCTCACCCCCCCAGGATTTATTGAAATCCTTATATATATAAACATTAGGGGGAAAAAAAACATATTTTCCCCAACGCGAGACGCCGAGGCAACACTCGCGGTGGATGTAAACAAACCCACCCGCCTCTTGCGAGGTAGGCGATATAGAGGATATTTTGTTTTTTTCAGGATCAGTAATACATTTTTACGGGCATTTAGACACATATAAGAATGAAATACGTGGTATAAGAAACCTATAGGCCACGATAAAATTGATGTATGAATTTAATTACAAGATCTTTATATTGTCCAACATTTCCTTCTACAGTGGTGCACCAAGTTTCGCGCCCAATAGGGACCGCCGAAAGTGCCGCGAAAGTGCGATTCGCGAAAGTTGGGGCATTGAGCTTATGGGCATTAATTTAATAGGGACCGGGCATGAACGAAAACTCACTCCCAAGTTGAACAAACCATCATAAAATACATATTATATAGAGTACATAGTAGATAAGCATATAAATGATAGATAAATATAATGAAACACAAATAAAACTAACCATAGACAGCAGAGTTAACCCGGGAACTGCGGGGAGACTCTTAAGAGTCAGAGAAAAAAAATATCAACTTTTGACATTGAATTTTTTTTGTTTTTTTTTGGCCCCTGGGCCATGCAAAATTGCAGTCCTCTACCTCCCCTCCTTCCCCACTTTCCTCCTCTCCTTCAGTTATCACCTATTTTCCCTGTTATTCCCTTATTCTGAGGTATATTTTCGTGCTAACCTTAGAAATCCGGTTGCAGGGTGTGGTCATCACTGATAGCAAGCGAATGCAAGAGAGAGAGAGAGTATCGATCGACTGTGTCTCAGTGGCCTTGGGGGAAATTGGCGGGAAAGCAGCTTGCCTCACCCATACATTATACAACTCGCGGGCTATATCTCCGATTTTGACCATCCAAACGCTGTTTTCACTCGTTTTATTGTTGTTTCAGGTTAATACCTTTATAATCAACCCATAATAGGCGCATATGGATAAGTATTAATGCTATTAATGGTACAATGAATATTTTAGTGACGGAAACACCTCAAATACATGCGCACAGGGAGAGGTGTCTAATTACCCCCATGCGCACTTCAGAGGTTAAGGGCTTGATGGGCTCGATGGTAGGGGTTATCCGAGGCATTGGGTAGGGCTAGTTGGCCCCACCACTGCCTCCACCACCTCTCTCCTCACCACTCATCTGCGCACATCGCCGTAGCACATCCATTCGGTGTTGGTTTTACCCTAAAGCCTGCTCCTCAACAAAGCCCGAGAAATCATCGTCGAGCATGAGGTTTGCCAATGCTTGGGGATCTGGTCGGTTGCCTTGTTCAGAGGAACCTTCAGCCTGGACTGGAACCTCTACCTCCCTAGGCTGCTGGGGTCTCGGCGGCTGCAGGTAACGAGTTATCAAAGCCTGTTGGCCTTCATTAACTTGTTTGTTGAAAACTTCACTAAGAAGGGAGATGACTGACTGAAGATTCTCCATTATTTTTTCTTTGTTGGTGATTGAAAGCTGCTCGGTCTCCTCAGCAACTGACTCGCAGGACACGATGGTGCGGGAGAGGAAGGCTGTGGTGGCAACTTTCACTTTTTCCTCTTGTTGTTTGCCATGTTGTGTGCCATCTTCAATTTCCATCTTGTCAGCTTCCATCATATCTTCTAGCGACTCCTCTTGCGTGTGGCCGATCAGGTCTTCAAGGTCTTCGTTTGTTACCTCAGCAAAGCCAGGAACAGGGACCTGCCTTATTGCGTCTAGGGTTTGTGCTAACAGCCGTTGACGTCCCTCTCGGCCTGGCTGGGTGGTGATGAGATGTGGCAACAGATTTTTCCAAGCGTGAGTCAAGGCGGCCACCGACAATGACTCCCATGCCTTCACAAATGCCTCGACGGCCTGACGGATGTTTAATTTTTTCCAGAAAATCTTGGCAGATATTGTCGATGATGAAGCAGCAGGGTCGTTTTGATCACTCTTGCTACCAGAAATTGAAGCCTGGATTTCTAGGAGTTCTTGTTGTGTGTCCGTGGCTGCCCTCATTCGATCGTGGATGTCCTTGTAAAATACGAGTTTGGTGTTTGCGATGACTTCCTGGTCCATCGGTTGGATCTTTGAGGTGGTGTTGGGAGGTAGAAACACTACCTGTACTGCAGGGTGCCGCCCGACAAGGAAGCGGGCATGGCCAGGAGCATTGTCCATAAACAATATGACACGGAAGGCTAGGTTGTTTTCTTCGCAAAAAGCTTGCGCATCAGGAACAAAATGGTTATCGAACCATTCAAGAGAAACGGTGCCAGTTATGTAACCCTTAGCATTTGCCTTCCATATGTACCCCCTCAGGTTATCCATATTTGCATGTTTGTATGCCCTTGGCCGCTTTGCATGGTAGAGGATAAGAGGGCGCATCCTGTGAGTGCCTGTAGCGTTGGCAGTCAGGAGCGCTGTAAAGCAATCCTTAGCCATCTTGATGCCCCTGGCCTGCTTCTCTGACTTAGAAATATAGGTTGAACGGGGTGAACGCTTCCAGTAAACACCAGTCTCATCACAGTTATACACTTGAGCTAGGTTGTAATTTCCTTCCTCGATAATTTTTTCTGCAACAGGGATGAAGGCAGTCGCAGCTTCGGTATCTGCCGACTGTGCCTCGCCATGGTAGGTCGCATGCTTGACTTTGGCCCTGCCTTTGAACCTTTGCAACCATCCTCGTGAAGCAGTAAACTCGGGGGGCGATGCAATATTGCGTTTCTTAGCATTAGCATCATAATACAGGCGGGCCTGATCTTGTATTTCCGGACCTGTAACACTGACACCTTCCCTAGACCTCCTATTTAACCACTTTAGTAAATAATGTTCAGCCACTATCATAATCGAACTGTAATCACTCACAGTCTTCACTCTTCTACCTGTACTTCCACCCTCTACACCTGCTCCAAAATATTTCTTGGCTAGGGCTAGATTGGTTTTAAGTTCATTCTGCTGCTTTCTCATGCTCCTAACTGTAGACTCTGGCACATTAAACATTCGACCGATTTCAGAGTTACGAGCACCTTTCTCCATTTCTGCCAATATTTTGTTTTTCAGTTCATCATCATACTTGCGCTTCGTCACCCCCTTCCGATAGTCTCGCTTTGTCTTCACTTTTCCTCCTGCTTTAGGCCTTCGATCGTCATTATTACCGTCACCTGGACCATCCCCCATTCCACTTGCACTAGAAGATGCCATAATTAAAGCATATATGGCGGGACAGCAACGAGAAGGCACGATGTGGTTGATCACAGCACGTAAACTAAACTGAACCAAGCGCGGGAGCAGGTCAACTGTTAATTGGTAGAAGATGGCGGCAGGGATGAAGGGTGCGGGCATAGCCCTCTCTCTATGTATCATCCTTCTCAACATCCAGAGGGGCTGTGCTGATATACAGGTGCAGAGGGGACCGGTAGTGTACCAGGTCAACACTAAACAAGTATTGAGGGACCTCGTCACACAGAAATCACACACAAGTGTAATTTCTGTCACCATTCCTGCCTGGTCTATTTCATATATCGGGAAGACGCCACGGCTTGGCAAGTACTCTGGCACAACCTCGCTACAACACCTATTGTGCTACACTCTAATTAGCTGCGGAGATGTAGAGACCAACCCCGGCCCTAGTTCAACGTTGAAGAAACCTCACCACCAAACAAGTAAGGCAGACACCGACATTTCAACAGTCCCTAGCAGTAAAATTCGTTATAACAAACTGGGCCAGCAGGCACCCAAGTCTCCCGTCACGCTCCAACTCACAACCAAGACCGCAGGGCAACCGCCAGCACAGTGCCAACACTCTACCTACTCAACATTACCCTCAACTGTATCATCACTACCACAGATATCGGTGACCCAAGTAACACAACATGCAACCAGAACACCCAAACAAGCAGGAAGCTCTAGCAAACACATCGACAATGAAGTAACAGCAACGAACAAGAAAGACAACAAGAGAAACCCCCCACCCCCCACAACACGACGCCGCTGCACAACAATTCAACCAAACCTACTACAACACAACCCAACACTATCGGCGACCCAGGTAGCTCAACATGCAACCAGAACAGCTAAAAAAGAAGGGATCAGTCGCAACAACATCAACAATAAAGCAGCAACAACGGCCAAGAACAAGGACATCAAACAACAAATACAGGTAGGGGTGGGAGGGGGGCAAGGGGGAGCCACAACCTGTCCCCATCTCACGCGCTCACACACCATCAGCCGCTCACGGCGCACAGCTGATCACCACACCGCCAGACGTACGATGAACAGTAACAGGAAAATATGTATAGTGTGCGATATTGGATTCAACAAAAGGAGTACAACGTCACAATGTAGTAGATGTAATGAAACAGTACACGATCGATGTACTTACGTTACTAGCAGAAAAGAATTGGAATGCGATAAATGTAGGGAAGTAGCTATTAAATGTCCTAAAATCATTTGTGAAATATGTGAATCACTCATAACAAGAAAACAAAGGATCCTAAACTGTATTAAGTGTAAAACTGTAGCTCACATGAAGTGCATCTCTAAGAAGACCAACTGCCTTGCATTCATTACCGAATATTAATGTAAATGAACCAATTAGTATTAACAACTCAGAATCCAGCCAGGACACATTCAAAATCAAAGATGAATACAGTGTTCACCAACAAAGGGCTCCATCTTATCCACATTAACGCCAGATCAATGTACCATAAATTGTCGGAAATTAACTTGTTAGCTAATAAGGCCAAAGCTTCAATAATTGCAATCACAGAAACCTGGCTGGATTAAAGTATAAACGATGGTGAAATAAACATTCAAGGTTTCAATATGGTTAGGAATGATCGCAATAGGCATGGGGGAGGAGTATGACTGTATGTAAAAAACAACCTCACACACACAACTACGACCGACCTCCATGTAGAAAATCACGAAGCTCTGTGGATCGATCTACACCTGCCGAGGACAAGACCCATCACAATTGGGGTATGCTATAGGCCACCAAACGACACACAATTCTTGACCAAATTTGAACGAACTTTGTCATCGCTAGACCCTCGGAATGAATCCATTATACTAGGGGATTTTAACCTGTGTTACAAACAACGAAATGATAGGCTTGTACGAGAATATAGGCATATACTGACAATGCACAATCACAAACAACTCATCACAACCCCCACACGTATCTCTGAGAACACTGCCACAATAATAGACCACATAAACTGTAACAGAGAGGACAAAATATCCCAATCAGGGGTTATACAGACTGGGATAAGTGATCACTTCGTCACATATTGCACACGAAAAACCACAAAAAGTTACCCTAGAGAATCACAAGGTTATCAAAACAAGGTCACTCAGAAACTACAATAAAGAAACATTTCTGGACATTTTATGGAATACAGACTGGTCTCCAGTGTTTGGAAGTACACACGTTAATGACGCATGGATTGGCTTCAGAACCATCATCACAAACATTCTAGACGAAATAGCTCATCTGAAAGACATACGAATTAAAGCAAGGTCAGACCCATGGATTAACAATGACATACTACACCATCTGGAACACAGAGACAATCTGTTAAAAAGGCTAGCGAAACATAGACAGGATCAAGGTCTGAAACATGAGTTCAACAGGGCCAGGAATAAACTAAGTAGGAAAATAAAATCAGCGAAAACTAATTATTTTCACAATAAGGCAGAGGAATATCAGAATAACCCAAAGAAACTATGGAGGCACCTAAAAACAACAGGCTACAGCAACAAGACAAGGGATTTGTCTAACACTAATATTGCTCTCACCATTAATGATCAGGTTTGCCACGATAAACGACAAATTTCAACCTACTTCAACTCCTTCTTCACCTCCATAGCAAACACACTTGCACAGAACCTACCTCAACCTCTCAATAAATACACGACAACAACGGCCACCTTTCGAAATTTCTACAGAGATAAAGACATACACCCGAACACATTTGGATTGCAAAATGTTACACCAAAATACACTTTTGACGAGCTGTCTAACCTAAATGTACATAAAAGCACAGGACCAGACAAAATTCCTGCCAAATTTCTACGAAATGGAGCCATTGGTATAGCAGGCCCCCTAACCCACATCATCAACTTGTCAATTAAAACCAACACTGTACCTGCTGAACTGAAGGAAGCTATTGTAACCCCTCTATTCAAGAAAGGAAATAAACTAGAAGTTGGTAACTACAGACCAGTTAGCATATTATGTATTGTATCTAAAATCCTTGAAAGAGCGGTATACACCCAAATTGAACACTACCTCAAACAAAATGATCTATTCTATAAGTTTCAATCAGGTTTCAGATGCATGTACTCGACAGACTCCTGTCTCATCCACTTAACGGATCACATTCGTAAAGAAATTTCTAAAGGTAACTACACCGATATGGTTCTTCTTGATCTACAAAAAGCGTTTGACACAGTAGACCATGATATCCTATGTAATAAACTACAAGCAATGGGCATAGGGTCTGTGAACTGGTTTAAATCTTATCTTAGTGGTAGAACCCAAAGAGTCAAAATTGATGATAATATATCTGATCCTATGCCAATTAACTGTGGGGTCCCGCAGGGAAGCATCCTTGGTCCCTTACTCTTTCTCTGTTATGTGAACGACATGGAACTGAGCGTCTCATGTAAATTATTACTGTATGCAGACGACAGCGTGCTTCTGGTTTCAGGAAAAGACCCAGTAAGTATTGCCGCTTCACTTTCCAAAGAACTAGAATCATGTAGTGAATGGCTAGTGGATAATAGACTATCTCTTCACCTGGGCAAGACGGAAGCCATCTTATGTGGAACAAAACGCAAACTGAAAGACATTGTGGGCTTCTCGGTCAACTGTAATTATATTCCTATAACAACAGTGTCACAAGTTAAATATCTCGGACTAAAACTGGACGCGAGTTTGTCAGGTGAAACAATTTTGGAATCTATCCCGAGTAAGTGTAGAGCACGTATAAAATACCTGTATAGACAGGTGGGATGCTTGCCTGCGGCGACCAAAAAGACCCTCTGCCAAGCGCTTGTTCAATGTCATTTTGACTATTCTGTGTCATCCTGGTACTCTGCATCATCTAAATCAGCACAGCACAAACTTCAGGTCACTAAAAATAAAATGGTTAGGTTCATGCTGAACCTAGGACCCAGATCTCATGTTGGCCAGGAACAACTTCAGTCACTAGGTATGCTCAATGTCTCTGACAGGGCCAAACAAATCAGGCTCACTAATGCCTTCAAAATGTTCTATGACAGAGCTCCAGAGTATCTAAAGAATGATTTTGTTAAAGCAAATGAGAGGAGTGGACATAATACAAGAAACAGGATGTTTAATTTTAAGGTCCCGAGAATCCAAGGACAGGGTAAGCAAACATTCTTCTTCACCGCCATCAAAGACTGGAACGACCTACCCCAGTCAGTCCGTGAAAAGAGAACACTGTATTCCTTCAGACGTAGCCTGAAGGAACACCTGAACCGGACAGCTGCGAGAAGGGAGCACCAAGCTTATGTCTACTACTAAATGCGACATAAGAGATAGACAAACCAAACTGAAATGATTACTGATTACGGATTACTGATATTTACTATAGGATGTAAGGTATCTTAAAATAACCCCCTAGAAATACTTTCTCTAAAGTGTCTATTTCTTTATCCTCCGCTTTTTCCCCAGCTAACCTAATCCCACAAGGACCCCAATGGAAATACGCCTAACGGCCTTATTGGGCTATCCTTAGTTGGAATTATGCAAGGCTGGTACATGTCATATTTGTTACATACTATGTGGTACCAACTCTGTAAATTGCTAACTGAATAAATATTATTATTATTATTATTATTATTGTCTGGCGGTGGTCAGATTTCGAAGCTAGGGCGCGAAAGTCAAATCGGCGGAATATTTAGAGACTGCCGCGAATCGAGATGTCGCGAAACTTGGTGCACCACTGTACATTGTCATAGATACCATGGTGCCAGGGTCGCCTTAAGGGAATGCATTCTCCGCCAGGGAGGGCAGTTTACTGTCAAGCATATTCTTGGAGGAGCATCTCTCAGCACCACCACTCTTCATATCATCTCCTCTGGACTCTCTACATTCCTCGCTGCTACGGGGAGGATCCCCGACCTCTGATGACCTTCCTCCAACTACTGCTTCTCATCGTTATTCGTCTCCTACACACTCCTCGCCATCTATGCTGCTATCTGCTAGAAATCGTACCCCCTCGCCATGAACCTTAAGTATTGTACTACTTGCGCAGTTATCTGGGGGCTACTTCCCTGTGGACACTGCATCGTTGTGAAGAAGAAGAAGACAGGTCCTCCATAACTCAATTAATTTGTCAATCTTATCGCCTCAGAACAATTGCCATTTCGTTAGATGCGATCAGACAATCTTGATGTAATGACAAAATAATTGGATTAAACATTAACTTAAAGGTCACATTGTGATAGGGTAAGTTGGCTAATTTAACCATCCTAACCTAACAATTAATGTAGACCTACTGTAGGGTTATACTTCGTCATTTGTGGCCCAGATATTAAGATCAAGGGAATCCAAAACTGTTCAACGAAGAGGGCTCCGTTTATTGTGTTCAAACCCCAAGTGCCTTGGTGTCCACCTTTATTGACACCAACGGCACCTTTCATCACGTCACGGCTACTTTAAGATTTTTAGAGGTCTGAGGTCAAGGCCTCAGAGCCATGATGATCCACTCCTGTGCCCTAGTCCTGCGTCCCTCTTCTTGACGTCCAGCTGATACGGGATAGAGTTCGATGCTGCTCTGCGAGTCTGCTGAGTTGGGTGTATCCTGAGACAAGGAGAAAAGAAGATATGGGAAGGATGTAGTATCCGGGCGTACGGTCATCATGTTTACATAGGTCGATCGCTCGTGGTTAAATTCCCGTCTATTTTTTCTGTTATTTGTCCCCTGCTGGCAATATATATGATAATGACAATAAGTCATGGGGGGGGGGGGAAAGCTGGGGATAGTGACCTCCAACATTGGCAAAAAAATACCAATCATGACTAAAAACAACTACCAAAGAAAACGTAAGTCTATCTATCTATCTATCTATTGCCTGATGCCGTGATCCCCGAAGTAACCGCCCCCATGCACCTCTGTCTCCAGTCAGTCGACGCCCCTCCCCCCAACCAGCACCGCCTTCGTTCATATACTTCCTCACTCAATCCTTCCACCTCTCTTTCGGTCTACCTCTCCCTCTCTGTCCTTCCACCTCACTCTCGTACACCCTCTTAGTCATTCTCTCGCTTTCCATACGTTCCATATGGCCGAAACATCTCAAGTTGTTCCTTTTCACACTTTCCAGCACATTACCTCCACACCACACCTCCTTCTTACTTCCTCATTAGTCTGTCTGTCCCTCATGTAACTCCGCACGCACTTAAGTAATTAATTTCCACTGCTCTCACTCTTGGTCTGAGTCTCTCAACCAACGTCCATGCTTCGCTTCCGTAAGTCAGTGTCGGGATTACCACACTGTCATGCAAGGACTTCTTCACTTCCATACTGACCATCCTATTTCTTGTTACTGCTTTCAGCATTCCTACAACCCTCTTCCCCTGTTGTACCCTCTCCCGCACTTCTTCATCCATAGTCCCATCTTTACTCAACACACTACCCAGATACTTGAAAGAGTTGACGATCTCCATAGCCTGACCGTTCAGCTTCACTTCACACTGTGACTTCACCCCTTTCGAAGACCATAACCTTGCTCTTCCCCGTAAGTCTGTTGATATAAAATCGCAAAAGGACACTACCGCAGATTCTTCCCCCAAGTTTTGGTTCGGAAGTGTGAATGTGGGTACTATGAAAGGAAGGACAGGTGAGATTGCGGAGATGCTAGAGAGACGACGAGTTGATGTATGTTGTGCCCAGGAAACCCGGTGGAAAGGGGGGAGTGCGAGATGGATTACGGGTAAAAATGAACGCTTTAAGTTTATATGGAAGGGAAATGAACATGGTACAGGAGGGGTGGGTTTCCTGGTGGCAGAGAGTGGGCAGATTGTGTTATAGAAGTTAAAAGGTTTAATGAAAGACTGAATGTACTAAGAATGAAAGTCGGGGCGAGAGTCATAGATGTTATATCAGCATATGCCCCCCAAGCAGGTTTAGCTAGAGATGTCAAAGAATGGTTCTGGAATGAATTACTAGGGGTGGTTGTCGGATGCAAGGAAGGGGAGGTAGTAATTGTGGGAGGAGACTGGAATGGACATGTCAGGGCAGGTGCCGACGGATATGAGGGCGTGCACGGAGGTCAAGGTTATGGCTGTAGGAACCTGGGAGGCGAATACATACTGGAGCACTGTACTGCCACAGGGATGGTGGTGTGTAATGCTATGTTTAGGAAGAGGATGAGCCATCTGATAACATATGAATCAGGTGGCTCCAGTAGCCAGATAGACTACTTCCTTATCAGCAAATCTGACAGGAAATGGGTTAGAGACGTTAAGATCATACCAGGTGAAGAATGCATCCCCCAACACAAGATCCTAGTATGTGATATGTACCTAGGTAAAGTTCCTGTTAGAAAGAAAGTTAATTTGCCAATAAGGAAAGTATGGTTGTTGGAAAAAGAGGAGTACAGAGACAGATTCCACAACGAAATGATGGAAATCGAAAGGAGAATGGGTGTCAGGCCAGATGTTGATAGCAAATGGAACTTTATAGAGTGCAGCGTCTTTGATACCACAGACTTTACAAAGGGACCACCTAGGCATAAATTCTGGTGGTGGAACAACAATGTCGAAGCTGCAGTCAGAGAGAAGGAGAGAGGTTTCAAAGTATGGAAGGAAGGTGGCAGCAAGGAAGAATATCTGTCCGCCAAACGTAATGCTAGAAGAGAGGTCTACAGGGCAAAGAAAACCATACAGGATAGCGTAATAGAACAAGTTTGCAGCACTAATAATACCAATGGAGTTTATAAATTAGCTAAGAATGTAAGGGACAGTAGCCAGGACGTCGTGGGTGTAAGATGCATAAATAATGACAGTGGCATGACTGTTTACACAGAAAAAGAAATCAGAGAGGCGTGGAAGGAGCATTATGAAAGACTGCTTAATGCGGAGTTTGAATGGAACAGGGAACAGCTCAGCACTGTAGTCCCAGTACAAGGCCCTCCGCCTTTGATAGGGTACGACGCTGTTAAAAGTGCTATAGATAAAATGAAGTCAGGAAAAGCCGCTGGGAGCTCCGGCATTGTCGCTGAGATGCTAAAAGCAGCTGGAGATATTGGGGTAAAATTGGTCACAGAGCTGATTAATGCTATCATAAAGGAGGAAAAAATTACTGATGCTTGGCAGGAAAGTGTTATAGTAAATATATATAAAGGCAAGGGTGACTCCTTAGACGGGAAATTATCGGGGTTTGAAAATGCTCGATCAAGTCATGAAAGTCAGCGAAAGGGTCTTTGAATGCATGATCAGGGAAAGTGTTGCTATCAGCGACATGCAGTTTGGATTTATGCCGGGACGTGGCACAACTGATGCTATCTTCACTCTTAGGCAAATGCAAGAGAGGTACTTAGAGAAAAACAGGGAATTATACCTAGTTTTTGTAGATCTGCAGAAGGCCTTCGACCGGGTGCCCAGGGAGGTAGTGCAGTGGGCTATGAGAAAACTTGGAGTAGAAGAGTGGTTGGTGCGTGTGATAATGAGAATGTATAAGGGGTCATGGGCAGCAGTTAGAGTAAACGGGGGCCTGAGTGAAGAGTTCCCAGTGAAAGTTGGAGTTCACCAAGGTTCAGTTCTGAGCACATTACTGTTTGTTTTAGTCCTGGAGGCTCTGTCAAGGGAATTTAGGACAGGACTCCCATGGGAGATGTTATATGCAGATGATCTAGTTCTTATCGCAGATAGTGCGCAGGAAGCAGAGGCGAAGTTCAAAAGATGGAGGAGAGGTATGCCAAATAAGGGTCTAAGAGTTTACATAGATAAAACAAAGGTCATGATTAGTGGAGTAGGGCGTGGAGCTATTGAAAGAAGCGACGACTATCCATGCGCAGTATGTGGGAAGGGGGTGGGAAGTAATTCAATTCAATGTTGTGTCTGTAGTGACTGGGTACACAAGAGATGTAGTGAAGCTAGAGGACCTTTGACAAGAATCATAGACTTTGAATATGCAGTGTGCAAGGGAGATCTTGTATTGAATGACCCGCCTGTCAGTGTTGATTTCGACAGTGTAACGCTGGAGTGTGTGAATAAGTTCTACCTGGGCGATATAGTTTCTGCTGGAGGTGGCGCTGAAGCTAGCTCCATTGCTAGAGTCAGAAGTGGCTGGGGAAAGTTTAGAGAGCTGTTGCCACTCCTGACCATGAGAGGGCTCCCACCCCACCTTAAAGGGAAGGTGTATACCTTGTGTGTTAGGAGCGCGATGACCTATGCCTCTGAGACGTGGCCGGTTAAAGCGGAGGATGTCAATAGAATGGAACGCAATGAGAAGAGAATGGTGAGATGGATGTGTGGGGTTAATCTTAGGGACGGTATCGAGCGAGGAATTGAGAAGGCGTCTGGGCATTAGGAGTATCAGTGAAGTGATGCGCACGAGCCGACTTGGTTGGTTTGGACATGTGGGGAGAATGGATGATCAGAACTGGGTGAAGAAATGCCGGACTGTGAACTTGGGTGGAGCTGCGCGTAGGGGTGGACCTAGAATGACGTGGGCTCGGGTACTCCGGTCAAATCTCAAAATAAAGAACTTGAGAACAGAGGCAGCCTTGACAGGACCACCTGGAAAGCTGTCATTTAGGACGTGAGACTGTAACCACAGTCTCTGTGGACAAACGGTCTTTAAACTTGTATGTATGGGGGGGGGGGGGGGGGTGAGGGACATATTATCCCACGGCAGTCAAAATAGACGGGAACATGATCGCGAGCGTCCGCGTAGTGTAAACAAGGCGGGCGGTACGCCCGAATACTACATCCTTGCCGAAGATATTTCAAAGCATGGAAGAGTGGAGGCAGCAGGGAGGAATACCTGGCGGATAAGCAAATTTCAGAAAAAAATAAGAGATGAATAAAAACCGCACAGGACAAGGACAAATGCCCCCCACAATCTCAGACTTGCTAATGTGAATGTTGGTAGTTTGAATCTGCGTGCAAATGAAGTGGCTGAGATGTGTGACAGGAGGCGAGTGGACGTCTGCTGTACCCAGGAAACACTCTGGAAGAGGCATGGGGTACAGTGGATTGTCGGAAGAAAGAAAAGATATAGGATCTACTGGATGGGGGTGGAGACTGATAAAGCAAAAGGAGGAGTGGGTGTTCTGGTGGCTGAAGAGCTGGCGGAAAGTGTGCTTCAGATTACGAGAGTTAGTGAAAGGTTGATTGTTTTGAAGTTGAAAGTTGGTGAAAGAATTCTGAATGTGATATCTGCATATGCCCCACAGGCTGGTCTACAGAAAGAGATAAAAGAGGACTTCTGGAATGACACCGTCAGTGTCATTTCAGGCCTCTCGGAGAATGAAATAACAATCGTGGGTGGGGACCTCAATGGTCATGTGGGAGCATCTGCAGATGGATATAAGGGGGTACATGGAGGAAATGGTTACGGAAGGAGGAATCTGGAAGGCGAATATATATTGGAGTCCTGCGTTGCACTCAACATGGTTGTGTGTAACACGAAGTTCAAGAAAATACAGAGCCATCTGATCACATATAACTCTGGGGTCTCCAGTAGCCAGATAGATTACTTCTTGGTTAACCTCTGAAGTGCGCATGGGGGTAATTGGAAACGTCCCCCTGTGCTGACGTATTTGAGGTGTTTCCGTCACTAAAATATTCATTGTGCCATTAATAGCATTAATATTTATCCATATGCGCCTATTATGGGTTGATTATAAAGGTATTAACCTGAAACAACAATAAAACGAGTGAAAACAGCGTTTGGATGGTCAAAATCGGAGATATAGCCCGCGAGTTGTATAATGTATGGGTGAGGCAATCTGCTTTCCCGCCATTTCCCCCAAGGCCACTGAGACACAGTCGATCGATACTCTCTCTCTCTCTCTTGCACTCGCTTGCTATCAGTGATGACCACACCCTCCAATCGGATTTCTAATGTTAGCACGAAAATATACCTCAGAATAAGGGAATAACAGGGAAAATAGGTGATAACTGAAGGAGAGGAGGAAAGTGGGGAAGGAGGGGAGGTAGAGGACTGAGATTTTTTCATGGCCCAGGGGCCAAAAAAAATAAAAAAATAAAAAAAAAAAAAATATAAAAAAATATTTTTTTTTCGATGTCAAAAGTTGATTTTTATTTTCTCTGACTCTTAAGAGTCTTCCCGCAGTGCGCCGGGGGAACTCTTAAGAGTCTCCCCGCAGCTCCCGGGTTAACAGGAAAGACTGGAAACTGGTTCGAGATGTAAAGGTTATCCCGAGCGAAGAATGTATCCCCCAGCATAAGCTACTTGTGTGCGACATGAGCTTATACAGAGTTCCTAAGCGCAAGAAGGTATACATACCCAAAAGGAAAGTGTTGCTGCTAAAGAACAAGGAAGTTAGGGATAGGTTTCATAGTGAACTGGAGGAAATTAATAGAAATAAGGAAGCTAGGCCTAACGATGTAAATAGTCAATGGAACTTTCTTAAGCATAGCCTTATCGCTGCCACTGACAAAGTCTGTGGGAAAACAAAAGGTCACCCCAGGAATAAGACCTCCTGGTGGTGGAACGATGAGGTAGAACATGCTGTGAAAGAGAAAAGGAGATGCTTCAAAGCATGGAAGAAGGGAGGCAGTAAGGAGGAATACCAGGCAGCTAAACGAACTGACAAAATAGTTATTTACAATGCTAAAAAAGGCATTAAGGACCTGGTCCTCGAACAAGTGTGTAACACTGACAATCCCAATGGGATCTTCAACCTAGCTAGGCGAGTTAAAAATGACAGTACAGTGGTCCCTCGCGTTTGGCGAGTTTCAGCTTGGCGAAACACAGTATTGGCGATAGGTTGGATATGGTACCAGAATCCGAATTTGGCGCTTCAAATGCACTTTTGGCGAGAATGCTGACGTCGGCCCAGAATGCACCGCCTGCAAGCGTCCACAACCACCACACTCACTCGTCTCACCAGACCTAACTCAAAATAATTCATGGTAAATAAAATTGTTATCTATTATCTATTGTCTTTTTCATTGCTGTTAATGTTTCATGTATAATGTCTTTGCTTTTAAGCAGTTAAAGTACAAAAATGGAGGTCAAAAGGGTGAACTCGGGCCTCGTCAAAGACTAATGGATAATTTTCCCATTTAAAGTACTATTCGCGTTTGGCGAAATTCACTTTTGGCGAGACTAATGAAATCGCCAAATGTGAGGGACCACTGTAGGGATATTATAGGTGAACAGTGTGTTAGAAACGATATTGGGAAGATTGTGTATGCAGAAAATGAGATCAGAGAAGCATGGAAGGCACACTATGAACGATTGCTAAATGTAGAGTTTGAATGCGATACGGACTGACTCCCTGCATAGGCATACTCTTTCGTCTCTGTCTATCCTCTCACGCAGCGATTCCCAACCTTTTTTCTGTCATTTCCCCCTCCAACCAGTTCAACCATCCAGATTTCCCCCTTCATGTGGACAAGGGAAAGAGTAGTCGAAACACACTGTGACTACACTCTCTCTCTCTCTCTCTCTCGGGCATGAGAAAATCCATCTCCGAGATTTTTTTTTTATTGCTAGTAGTAGTAGTAGTAGTAGGCAGTGTAATCATGTAATTATTTCCCCCCTGGTAGCTTCAAATTTCCCCCCAGGGGGAAATTTCCCCCAGGTTGGAAAATGCTGCTCTAACGTCTTCCCTTCATGCTGGAAGTTTGCTCACATTCAACCTGTCCCAAAGAAGGGTGACCGCTCTCAACCCTCCAACTATCGTCCAATTGCTCTCATCTCGTCTTTCTAAAGTTTTTGAAACTATTCTTGCTTCAAAATTTCTTAGGCATTTCTCTTCTTATAATCTGCTCTCAGATTGCCAGTATGGCTTCCTTAAGGGTCGCTCTACTGGTGATCTTCTTTCATATCTTACTAACTCTTGGTCATCCTCCTTTCGGGACTTCGGTGAGACTTTTTCTATTGCACTAGATATATCGAAAGCCTTCGATAGAGTCTGGCACAAATCTTTAATTTCTAAACTACCCTCCTTCGGTTTCTATCCCTCCATCTGTGCCTTTGTCTCTAATTTCCTCTCCGGCCGTTCCATAGCCGCGGTTGTGGACGGCCATTGTTCACTTCCTCACCCTATAAACTCTGGTGTTCCTCAGGGCTCTGTCCTATCTCCTATTCTCTTTCTAATTTTTATAAATGATCTCCTCAACTGTACCTCAATTCCCATCCATTCATACGCAGACGACTCAACCTTACACTACTCCATTAGTTTTTCAGAACGCCCCAGCCAGCAATCCCTCAACGACAAACGTAATGAAGCCATAGAACTCTTAAATTCTGATCTAAATACCATCTCCAATTGGGGCAGAGAAAACCTGGTTACCTTTAACCCGGGAGCTGCGGGGAGACTCTTAAGAGTTCCCCCGGCGCACTGCGGGGAGACTCTTAAGAGTCAGAGAAAATAAAAATCAACTTTTGACATCGAAAAATTTTTTTTTTTTTATATTTTTTTTTTTTTATTTTT
Organism: Paralithodes platypus; assembly: GCA_032716605.1. NCBI lineage: Eukaryota > Metazoa > Arthropoda > Malacostraca > Decapoda > Lithodidae > Paralithodes > Paralithodes platypus. The sequence continues at coordinate 16,893,289 of CM064506.1, read as the reverse complement.
TATTTTTTTTTTGGCCCCTGGGCCATGCAAAATCTCAGTCCTCTACCTCCCCTCCTTCCCCACTTTCCTCCTCTCCTTCAGTTATCACCTATTTTCCCTGTTATTCCCTTATTCTGAGGTATATTTTCGTGCTAACATTAGAAATCCGATTGGAGGGTGTGGTCATCACTGATAGCAAGCGAGTGCAAGAGAGAGAGAGAGAGTATCGATCGACTGTGTCTCAGTGGCCTTGGGGGAAATTGGCGGGAAAGCAGATTGCCTCACCCCTACATTATACAACTCGCGGGCTATATCTCCGATTTTGACCATCCAAACGCTGTTTTCACTCGTTTTATTGTTGTTTCAGGTTAATACCTTTATAATCAACCCATAATAGGCGCATATGGATAAGTATTAATGCTATTAATGGCACAATGAATATTTTAGTGGCGGAAACACCTCAAATACGTCAGCACAGGGGGACGTTTCCAATTACCCCCATGCGCACTTCAGAGGTTAATGCTTCCAAAACCCAATTTCTTCATCTATCTACCCGTAAGGAACTCCCAGCGGACTATCCCTTATTCTTCAACAATACAAAAATCAATCCTTCATCTTCTCTCAATATTCTTGGTATCTCTTTTTCTTCTGCTCTCAGTTGGAAGGACCATATTACCAGTCTTGCTAAGGCAGCCTCCCAGAAGCTGGGTGTGCTCAACTGCCTTAGGGGGTTCTTTTCCCCTGCACAGCTTCTTGCTCTGTACAGGGGCATAGTGCGTCCTTGTATTGAGTATTGTTCACATGTGGGGAGGTTCCTCTCACACCGCTCTCCTAGACAAAGTTGAAAGGAAGGCCTTTCGTATCATTAACTCCCATCCACTCACCAACTCTCTGCAATCTCTCTCTCTCCGCCGCAATGTTGCATCTCTCTCACTATTCTATCGCTACTATAATAATCAGTGTTCCTCAGAGCTTTCCCAGTGTATACCACCTCCTTTACGTAGGGCACGTGGTACCCGTCTTGCAACTCAATCCCACCCCTACTCTGCAACTCTCCAACCCGAGAGTGAAACGTTACTCTCAGTCTTTCTTCTACACAACAGCTGAGCTCTGGAACTCTCTCCCAGAATCAGTCTTTCCCTCTTCCTACGACTTAATTAAATTGCTTCAAACTCCGTGTGTCCAGGCATTTTGGTTTGAGCGTCCCTTGATTTTGGCCCTGTCACTCTTTCAACTATGGGGGAGGCACTCGCTATAGGCAGTTCTGCCTCTTGCCTCCCTCAATCACATAGAAAAAATATATATATAATAAAAAAAAGGAACAGCTTAGTATAAAAAAAACAATATCTGGACCCCCTCCTTTGATAGCACCAGCTGTAGTAAGCGACACAATCAATAAAATGAAGGACGGTAAAGCTCCAGGGTGCTCTGACATTGTCGCTGAGATGATAAAAGCCTCAGGGGAGACTGGTGTCAACTTAGTTACTGAGTTGATAAACACCATTATTAAAGATGAGAAAATCCCCGAGGATTGGCTCAAAAGTGTACGGTAATAGTAAATATATTCAAAGGAAAAGGGGATGTGCTAGATAGAGGAAATTATAGGGGCCTGAAAATGCTTGACCAAATCATGAAGGTCTGTGAGAGAGTCTTTGAGGGTTTGATCAGGCAAAGCATCTCCATTGATGATATGCAGTTTGGTTTTATGCCAGGACGGGGTACAACCGATGCTATCTTCATAGTCAGGCAGATACAGGAAAGATACTTACTAAAAGGCAGCGATCTTTACTTTGTGTTTGTAGACCTGGAGAAGGCCTTTGATAGGGTGCCTAGAGATGTTGTGCAGTGGGCTATGAGAAAACCTGGTGTGGAAGAGTGGCTGGTGCGTGTGATAATGAAGATGTATGAGGATTTGCGAAGTGCGGTGAGGGTGAAGGGTGTACTGAGTGATGAGTTCGCAGTCTGTGTTGGAGTCCATCATGGTTCAGTGTTAAGCCCCCTCCTCTTTATTATGGTCTTGGAGGCACTGTCTAGAATTTTTAAAGGCGGACTCCCATTGGAACTGTTTTATGCAGATGATTTAGTCCTAATAGCTGACAGTATGCAAGATGCTGACTCCAAATTCAGAGAATGGAGAGAGGGCATGGCGAGCAAGGGTTTAAGAGTCAATATTTACAAAATCAAGGTTATGCATTGTAGATTGAGACGAGGCAATGTGGAAAAGATCGGTGCATACCAATGTGCAGTGTGTGGAAAGGGTGTGGGCGTTAAGTCAATTCAATGTAGCATCTGTCGATGTTGGGTACACCATGGGAGTAAGCGCTGTAGTAGAATAAAGGGACCCCTGCCGAAGGATAAGTCAGAAATAGAGAAATTTGAGTGCATAGTGTGCAAAGGCGAGCTTGTGTTAAGTGATGATCCTGTGGCTGTGAATTTTGGAAACGAGTTATTGGAGCTGGTGAACAAGTTTTGTTACCTAGGAGATACCATCTTTGCCAGTAATGGGGCCGAGGCTGCCACTGTTGCTAGAATTAGATGTTCAGAGAGCTGCTGCCAATCCTGACCATGAAGAGAATGCCTCTCCCCCTGAAGGGAAAGGTGTATGCCTCATGTGTTAGAAGTGCAATGACGTATACCTCAGAAACATGGGCCGTTAAAGTAGAGGATGTCAACAGAATGGAACGTAATGAGATGAGAATGGTGAGATGGATGTGTGGGGCCAGTCTACAGGATAGAATAACAAAAGTTGAGCTGAGGAGACGTTTAAGTATAAAGAGTATTAGCGAGGTGATGCGTACAAGTAGACTGGGATGGTATGGAGATGTGGAGAGAATGGATGAACAAAATTGTGTGAAAAAATGCAGGTCTGTGATTGTGGAGGGAGCTGCACCAAGGGGTGGACCGAGGAAGACCTGGGATCGGACTATACGTGCCGATCTCAAATCCAAGAACTTGACAAGTGAAGCAGCCCTTAAGGGGAGGTTTTTAGTGTATTTCCTAGACTTCCATCAAGCTTGAAATTACACTCCCTTGACCCCCTTTCAAGATAATTTTTTACATTTTTCGATAGAAAAATTTCCCGGCCGATGGCCGGTTCCTTTTAACCCGCTGAGACCCAGCGTCGAACGTGTTGCGTCTGCAATGTTCGATCACCAGAACCCAGCGACGCAATGGTTGCGTCCAGGTTAATTACTTCGGTCCTATGGCACCTAGAGGACTCAGATTTGTATGGGAACTGTAAGTATCCCACGCAACCATGCCGATGGTTGAAAACTCAAAGTCCAACCGCGTGCGCGTGAGCACGCAAAAACCTTTTTTTTGGGGAAATTGCCTTCAATTTTTTTACCCTTGTAAAATCCATTTTCGGGGGCTCTGTAGGACCATTTTTTTAGTTTTTTATCGGTTTTTCGTGGTTTTTCCTTCATTCCTAACCCATTCGCTATTGTTTCTGGAAAAAAAAAATTCAACCCTCTGGGCCCTGGTGGGACATTTATTACAAACTAGCTGGGGCTCAGCGGGTTAAATTACAGGCTCGCTATCGCTCGCCAGGAAAAAATCGACACTCAACCCGGGAACTACGGGGAGACTCTTAAGAGTTCCCCCGGCGGACTGCGGGGAGACTCTTAAGAGTCAGAGAAAAAAAAAATCAACTTTTGACATCGAAAAAAAAAAAAAAATTATTTATTTTTTTTGGCCCCTGGGCCATGCAAAATCTGTCCTCTACCTCCCCTCCTTCCCCACTTTCCTCCTCTCCTTCAGTTATCACCTATTTTCCCTGTTATTCCCTTATTCTGAGGTATATTTTCGTGCTAACATTAGAAATCTGGTTACAGGGTGTGGTCATCACTGATAGCAAGCGAATGCAAGAGAGAGAGAGAGAGTATCGATCGACTGTGTCTCAGTGGCCTTGGGGGAAATTGGCGGGAAAGCAGCTTGCCTCACCCATACATTATACAACTCGTGGGCTATATCTCCGATTTTGACCATCCAAACGCTGTTTTCACTCGTTTTATTGTTGTTTCAGGTTAATACCTTTATAATCAACCCATAATAGGCGCATATGGATAAGTATTAATGCTATTAATGGTACAATGAATATTTTAGTGACGGAAACACCTCAAATACGTCAGCACAGGGGGACGTTTCCAATTACCCCCATGCGCACTTGTTAGGTTAAATGGGATGAAAGGTCTTAAAAGTTACATAAATGGGGTGAAAGTTCTTAAAATTGCCAAACTAATGGGGCGAACGTCTTAAAATCTCAATAGCAATAGGGCTAAACATGAGGGAGAAAGGGGTAAAGAAAAAAATCCCTCAAGTGGAAATCTCCCCTTAACAGGGTTGCCTGGAACGCCGCCATTAGGACAAGAGACTGAAACTGCACGTGTGTGAAACACTCAGTCTTAAAATTTTATGTATGTATACACAGTATATACAAGGCAAAGAAAATTAGACAAGACGTGGTCATTGACCAAGTGTGTAATGCAGAAAATCCCAATGGTATCTTCAACTTAGCTAAGCGAGACAAGGATGTCAGTATAAATGTTGTAGGAGAACAGTGTGTCAAGAATAATAATGGGACAATATTATTGTTTACACTTACAAAGAAATCAGAGATGCTTGTTGAGTACACTACAGGTAATTACTCAACGTGGAGTTTGAGTGGAATAGAGAGCAGCTTGGCAACGAAAATCCTCCCCCATGATAGCGCCAGCTAGGATGGAAAAGCTGCAGGGTGCTCTGGCATTGTTGCTGAGATAATGAAAGCCTCAGGTGACATAGGAGTGAGATTGGTCATTGAGCTAATAAACTCCATCATTACAGGAGAGAATCCCAGATGAATGGCATACAAGTGTAATAGTAAACATATATAAGGATAAGGGGAATTCATTAGATGGGGGACATTATTGGGGCCTGAACATGCTTGACCAAGTCATGAGGGTCTATGAAAGAATCTGAAGGAATGATCAGGGAGAGCATTTTTATCGAAATGCAGTTTGGCTTCATGCCAGGACATATCCCCTGGTGATTACCACACACTATGTTTTCCCCTTTACCCTTATACAGGGGGACTATTATGCCTGTCTTCCAGTCATTAGGCGCACTTCCCTTCTCTTATGCTTGTTGTTGTTTTTGGCATACTCTCCTATCCAGGAGTTCGTTCTTTGAATGATGGCAGTTTCATTATAGTTATTAGTATTTTTTTTAACCCTTTTCATATTACTTTTATATATATTTGTTTTCAAAGTAATGATAGTCTCCCTCCTTTTTAAAACTGTTTTTATAGTCTCTGCTACCCTTTTCAAGTAACTTTGTTCAAATATTTCCTTCAAATTGCCCCTGCCTCTCAGATCTTTGTATAGGTCTTCGTATGATTCACAGTTGAACAGGTGCATTTGATTTTCATTTTTATTTTGAAAATATCACACAATAGGTTAGATTCATATTTGCTTTTAAGTTTTCTTTTACTTCTATCATTATTGTCCGTCATAAAAATAGTTCTACCATTTTCAAAGCTTAAGTCCTCAATATAGTTACCTGATATGTCTTGTTCAACTGCTTCTCTAGTTTTACTTCCACTTCTCATATCTTCTATTATCTCTTCCATATTTTGTATTTGCACTTTATCTTTAACCAATTGTTTAGCTTCGATTTAACTCATTCTTACAAGATTTTCCGTTTTACTGTTTTTTTCTTTAAGATTACAAATTTATTTTTTGTATTTTCTTTCATTGTCTTCACTATACTGTATGTTTTAATTTTAACCTCTATTGCTTCATTGTCTCGGTTGCTCAAATTAATGTAATATTCCATCTTTCTTTGGTTTATTATATGTTCAGTTTTTATTTTCTTAATTTCATGGAGGAGAGCACATTTTGGGGTTTTTCTATCTATCTATCTATCTATCTATATGCTCAGGCCCAATCCCCATTTTGGGGGTAGCCGACTCAAGACAGAGCAAGAACAGGGAAAACACAAAAACAACATAAAACAAAAAATAAACACAGATAAAAAACACAAACTCACACACATCCAGGTCACCCAGGAGAAGACCCAGAGACCAGGGTTACCAAGGTCGCTCCAGCACTCCCCCGGCCCCTGACCACCCGGAGAGGTTCCGATCTCGGCAGGCAGACATGCAGCGGAGCCAAAGCCACAAGCCCTCCCACCACACTTCCAGGCACACCCTTCATATTAATCGTCCCCCGGGCCAGGCGCCTGATGGACTATTATCTAGTCGAACTTGCGCCCGACCCCTTACTCCAAATGACCACGTGTTCACTCAACTATTCACAAGCATTCTCCATTCACTCCTGTCCACCACCACTTCCCCTGCCTGATCTATAGTCATTCCTCTATCATCCAAAGCCTTTCTTACACAGTCTCTCCATCTCAATGGGGGTCTTCCTGCCCTTCTATCTCCACTTGTACCTGACTCACATATTCTCTTTGTAAGCCTTTAATCTCCCATTCGTTCAACATGACCATACCAGCTCAGCACCCTTCTGTCCACTCTGGCTGACAAATGTTCCTGCTGCCCCACTCTCCTACGTATCTCTTCATTCCTCTACGAGTAACTCCACACATACTCTGTTTACTTTAAACAGTTTGGTTAAATGTGATTTATTTATTTTGTATTGCTTGTTTACACATTTTCCCTACCCATTCTAACCATTCAATCACTATCTCACCACCATACCTCAGCATTTCCCCACACACTCTTGATCCCCACCTCCTCCTCCACTACTACTCTTCTTCTCCCTTCCATACCCCATCCAACTATGTTTGCTAGCGTTTCATTCCTTACCTTCAACAACTCATTGAAGTGCTCCCTCCATTTCTCGACTCTCTCTTGCTTTTCGGCTAACACTCACCTATTCTTATCTTTCACACCCTTACTACCCTCTTGAAATTTTGTGACCTTTTTCCAAAACAGTTTCTCACACTCCCTCCATTTACACTTGAATTCCTCATCTAATCTTCTCTTACTTTCCTTCACTACTCTCTTCACAACTTTCTTGTTCTCCAAGTACCTTTTCCTTTTCTGTCTCTCCAAATCTTCATTCCCTCTACTCCTAACCACTCTCTATATGCTTTCTTCATATCTTCAACAGCTAGTTTTACCTCTTCAGTCCACCATGCTGTACCCTTCACTCCCCTCCCTCTTCTCCTAACTCCACATACCTCCTCACATGCTGCACACATCTCTTCCTTATACACTCTACTCACCTCTACCACTTCCTCCATACCTTCCAAGTCAAACCTACCTAGTTGTCTTTCTACTGCTCTCTTGAACTCTTCCCTGGTCTCTTTCTCCTGTAACCTTTTCACCCTCTTCACCACTCCCGCTTCACTCTAGCTCTCTTCACCCACTTCTTCTTATCCTAATTTTAGCTACTACTACAAAATGGTCAGACAACCCCCCCCCCCATTACCCTATCATCTAGCACAAAATTCTTCATTCGTTCATTCACACATATATAAGTCAGTGCCTCTTGTTCCACTGTCTATCTCTCCTTCCTCCACTCCACTTTCCATGTGTATCTGTATATCATTCTGTATCGGAAGAAAGTGTTAGCTATCAACAGCCTCCTCTCCACACATGCGTTCACTAATGCACTGCCATTCCCATCTACTGTACCTCTGACGGTATACCCCACCCTCCCACCACCCTATCTACTTTTCTATCACCCACATTCCCATTCATATCCCCAATCAGAAATATTCTTTCACTTTTACCAAAATTATCCAGGCACACCTCAACATTCAGCCAGAACTCTTCTTTCTCTTTCAGGTTTATCCTGTCTGAGCATGCACACACAACCACCCACGTTTTGTATTCCTACTTTCATTCTTACCCACACAATCCTTGCCCCCAGAAAACCATAGTCCTTTACATGCTCCTTCCACTTGTTACTTACAAACAAACACGCACCTTCTTTCGCTCTCTCATTCTTATTCACTCCAGCACACACTTCTATTCTATATTCCCATTCTTTCACACATGTACCCTTTCATTTGGTCTCAGTCATTCTGCATACATCCAGCCTGGCATTCGCTTACACTTCCAGAGCTTCTCTCTCTTTTGTGTCATCATTCACGCCTCTTACATTCCATGTGGCAATCCTTAAGCAGTCCTTGTTTGGTCGGTGTTCGTCAACAGTAGGTCCTTCAGTGTCCGAGGCTGATTGATCGTTTTTTGTTGCTATTGATTTTTTTGCGGGTGGAGGGTTGCAGGCCCAACCAACTCGACCTCTTTTGTCACCTTGTATGACACACACAAGGCACGTGAGGCACATTCTGACCCCTTACCCCCAGGGGAGAGATATATAATAAGCATAACTATGCAATGGAGACAGGGGGCTATGAATCCTCCTCCCCTTGTATAATTCTCCTACTTGACAAGACAAGAGAATAGGAACTTTAAATTTTTCTGTTCGGGCTCTGTCTCGTGTTGGCCACCCCCAGCAATGGGGTATGTGCCTGAGTATATACATACATACATACATACGGGTTTAAAGAGCACAACCGTCCACAGTGAATGTGGCTTCCATGGTACAATCACAGTACTGCACACAGTGCATAGCAATCATAACACAGTGGCCACAGTCTTTACTGCAGCACAGTACTGTACAACAAAGCCTTGCCACAACAACGCCCCATCATGTTATCACTGTGGCTGATGTTGGTACAGTATAGTGCTAACAGTACCTCAGCAAGACTCAACAAAGTCCCCCTGAAGCACTTGCACCTGGCGAAATCGCACCACACCAGCCTTAACCGTGCTACAATAAGGCAGTAACAAGAAATCACCGTAACTGCTACAGACATCCCCTACAGTACCAAATGAATACAGACCACACTTACAACACATCACAAACACCCCACACCCCACACATCATCCTGGGTGGTGACTTCAACGCCAAGACGTCGGCCTGGTTTGTCGACAACCCCGACACAGACAGAGGGCTGGTACTACAAAACCAAACCGATAACCTCATCATCCTTAACGACATCCATCAACATACCCATATTCCTCACCAAGCCCTCTATAACCCATCATCTCCAGACATCACCTTTTGCTCCCCAGAACTCGCCCCACAACATCCTGGAGGGTGGTCAGAACCTTAGGCTCTGACCACCTCCCGATCATTATCACCACCAAAACCAGACTCACCCCAGCTAGCCACAAACACACATACACCAATTATAAAAGAGCTAACTGGGAAGCATTCACAAATGAGACAGAACAACACTTCACAACTCTAAACAGTACACCCATCACTAACATCAACAATGCTGTACACATAATTTGTTAGTAGTCTTGGCAAATCCAACGTCAAGGCTATTAACCTAATTGCAATGACGACTTGTCTATTTTGACTGCTATGTCGTCATTCCAATCGCGTTTAAAAAGAAAACGTCTAGAGTCTACTCCTTATCTTGCTCTAGGAGACGTTGTACATTAACCAAAACTACCACCGAAGGTGAAAAAAGCATAGAAGAGAAGAAAAAGGGGTTTGCCTTAGTTACCGCTTAAGGCCCATCCCGTGTTCCGTCATGTGCAGATCCCTGTCGAACGTGCGCATGAGCGACCCTCTCTTGTCATCATTTTTTCACGCGCTCCATTGAATGAAGTCGCTTTTGTTGTGCTCCTTTAATTCACCCTGTTTAGGTTCGTTTCGGCTTATTTGGCCTTCTTTTTTGTTAGACAGATGTTACGTGATCTACGGCACACGTAAATGGGCTCCTAAGTGTGTATAATGGAGACGCGTGTGGAAACAGCCTACCGAAGGTACGGGGGCGCCTGGCGTTCCTCGTATATGTTTTTCATTCTTTCTCTTTTCATATTCTTTTTTCCTGTTAGTCTGGGCATAGTTTAGCTTTTAGCTTATTTTAGCCTAGCTGGTTTTCTCATTCCGGAATTGCTATGCCCCTATGAGTTTTCATTTTTCATAGCCTAAGGTGTACCGTTGGTAAACAATCTGAGATTTCGTTGGTGGCGGTGCTGTTTGTAGAGTTTGTGTCGGCCGCATTATTAGCGTTATTCCCGAGTCCCCCCTTTCGAGCCTTCACTGTGTCTCAAGGGCCTGGGCGACAGGTGGTTCGTGATAATCCAGGGGTCCCTCCTTCACACCACAGGGTTTTCCGCCCCTGACACATTCTCTGCTCACGGCTAGGCCACCTTTTTTCTCGCCAGTTTCATTTACTGGTTTTTGTTTTCTCTTCCTGTTTCACCTCCATCCTTTCATAATCTATTTTGCCCAATCCAGGGGTACCCCACGGGGGCCCCTGTTTGTGCGAAACCACCCTCCCTGCCACTTCTCCTCATGGGCTTTGCTCTATCTCTGTGGGTTGGGTGGTTCCTGGGGGATGTGCCTCCTCTCCCCTGGTGTGTCTTCCTTGCCTCTCCCTTTACCGGTTGAGTTAGGATCAATTCAAGGAAGACACTGCTCAGCTTGATGGCCATCATCGCTTGGAGTTCATAAGGAGATGACGCTTTTTTGTGGCCTTTTTTGGTATTCCCTAGACGCTCCTCTCGCTTTTTCGGCGCTGGACCATTTCGGCCGGTCCCGCAAATTTGCGGGAGCTCAATTCGGTCCTCTGGGACATTTCGGCTCCCCGCAAATTTGCGGTGATCGCTGGGGGGTCCCTCAAAGATGCGGGAGGGTTGTGTCGGTACGGTTACGCCTCCATTGGCCCTCAAATTTGCGGTTCTAGTTGGCTTTCACTGTTGACCTTTTTGATGTCATCTTGTTGCCTGATACTATATTGGTGTATGCACTTTACTGGTGTTATAGGCCCTGCATGTAAGATGTTGAGTGGTGGTTAACACTTTCTCCATCTTTGCAGGTTCTGCTAGTGCTCTTCCGCCTCGGCCGCCCTCCTCACCTACCTCTGTGCTCCCAGTTTAGGGTGAGTACGGATACCTGTTTGCATGTGTGTTCCTGTTTCCCCATGCTCGTTCCCTGGTTCTTCTTGGACATTCTCTCCACTTACTCCTTCGACGTGCTGATTATGGTGTGTGTTCTTCCAGTGCAGGTAGGCTGCCTTGCTTGTCGCTCTCCGTGCTTGGAGAGCCACAAGTCCTGCTTGCGCCACTCGCTCTGTGTGTCCTCTACGGCCTACCTCCCTGCTCTGTGTGGCACGTGTCTGGCCCTGGTGAATGTGCTGCACCATAGCCCTGGTTCCTCGGCGGCGGCTGTGGCCTCTGCTTCCCTTCCGTCGGTGTGGATGATGGTCTCCCGCCACATTAGGACTGTGGGCCACCGTTCCCCGGCCTTTGTTGCCGACCGGATCCGCGTCGCCCTGGGTATCCCTGACCCGACTGAAGGCCGTTCACCTGGCCCTCTCCCTGCTCGGGCCCTCTCCCCTGGGTCCCGCAGCCGGTCGTCACATCGTCGGGGGGTTCCCCAGCTCCGTCCACGCTCTCGCTCGCCTCGTGTTCCGTCCTCTACTGCCCCTCATCGTCCTCCTGATTGCCTTGACGACGCCCGTCGCCCTCGTCATGGTTCTCGCCCTGAGGCCGGGGTTAGCGGCTCTGCCCCTGTGCGCCCTCCCCTGGCCTCTACGGATAGGGGCTCTACTCCCTTCCGCCCGCTTCCCCAGCCCAGACGACTTCCTCTTACGTTGTCCTCTCCGCGCGCGGTTGTTCATGCTGTAGCTGGCCCTCTGCTCCCTCCTCCTACACTGTCCAGGAGGGTCCGCCTGGATGTCGTTGCTTCACTCACTTCACCTGCTTCAGTGCCTATTCTTCCTTCACGGTCTCGTCCCACGGTGGAGGTCCCTCCCTCCTCCGCCTCGGTGTCGGGCCACCCTGTTATCTCAGCCCCGGGTATCCTTGCTCTGTTTCCCCCCGCGGCTCCTTCTGGCCTCCTTTCACCCGGCCAGCCTTCCCACTCTCGTCGTCCTGCTCCTCCTCATTCTTCTCTTCCTGACCTTCACTTACCATCTCGCCAGGGGGGTACCCCTCCTCTTGCCTCGGTGGGGTTTAGCGAAGTTTCGGGGTCCCCTTTCTCAGGAGCTGACGTGTCGCTGGAAGAGGGGGATGGTGCTGTTTCCCCCTCGGCCGTTCGTGATCGGGGACGAGTCCCTCAACGGCGACACAACCGTCGTCGCTCGCCTTCCTTGGGCCGCGACGCTGCTGGTTCGTGTTGTGGGTCTCGCTCCCGCTCACGCTCGCCCCTGCGGGCCGACCAATCTTGGGGGGGGGTCGCCTCTCTCGGATCGATTGTCGGCTATGCAGGGCTGGGTTGTGTCACGCATCGACGGGCGCTTGGAGTCGTTGCAAGACTCCCTCTTCTCGCGCTTCTTGGCGGTGACACACCCTCAGCGCCTCACCCTACCTACCCCTGCTACGGTCCCCCTCCCTTCTGCAGGCCTACGCTCTGGTCAGACTTCGGCCTCCCTGACATCCTTCCGGCTGTTCAGTCCCTGGCTGTGTTGACGGGTCTGTCCTCCTATGGGACAGGTTTGTGCGACGCCGGTACGCCTGGCTTAGCCATTATGCTCGGTCTCCCTCTCCCATTGGAGGCCTGGTTTGCTGAGGCCTTCGACATCACCGACCGATCCGTCGACGGCTCTCCTTCAGTCCCTCCCCCGGAGTCATCACTGCTTTTGCCTCCTCTTGTGTCTGTCGGCGGGTTGGACGGCGCGTTCTGGTTCTGGATAAGCGCGCCCGTTCTTGAACTTTGTTCTATTGCTACCCCGTTCTTCTCTCACCCGAATCAGCCCTCTGTCGCCAAGGATTTTCCCTTGCGACAGAGGGTGACGGACTTATTGTCTTGTCTTTAGGTTCCCTCCGGACGTCTGTTCACCACCTGCGGCTTATCGAGGCGTCTGCGCCAGGCGATCTTCGCGAGGGTTTGGACCGCGTTCAGCGGATCCACCTTCGGCTCGCGGTGTCTTTGGTTCCCGAGCTGAAGGCGGTTTTGTGCGCGGCAACTCGGCAACGCCCGATGGTACGGTCCTCGTTCTGCCGGCCGGCCCCCTTGGATATTCGTCAGGGTTTGTTGTACTCTGCGCTATATACGTCGGGTTTTTTTGAGCAGGATGCTTGGGAATGCTACGCTTCTCTGTCGGCGGCCCCTGCTTCCGACACGCGACGACGCGCTGTGTCGTTGCGGACCCTGCTTACGACACGCACCGACACGCTGTGTCGCGCGGCGGGGTCTTCTCAGTCCCGTCCTTCTCCCGGTCCTCTTTGGGGTGCTGCTGCAAGTGCTGCCGCCTTGCACGGGCGCAGGACTGGGACGTTGCAGGCCAGTGCGTCGGTTCCGCCTCGCACTTCTGTTCTTGCCCCCTTTCATCCCCGCCGTGTCGGGGCTGGCCGGCCTTCCACTTCCGGCCGCCCTTCGACGGGGTCAGCCCCGCGACGGCCAGGGGTTGGGGTGGCCCGCCCTTTTCGACGAGGTTGGGGGGGGGGGGGTAGAGGAGGTCAACGTGGCACTCATGCCCGCACGGCCCGTACCGGGGGTACCTCCACGTCAACACAATGTGTAGGTTCTCTGGGTCGGCCTCCTTGTTCTCCTTCTCGCCTGGCCGACCGGGTCGCTCCCCTCCTCTCGGGTGCTCCCTCGGGTTGTTTTCGCCCTTGCGCCCCTCGGGGGCGGTGGGTTGCGCGGAGGGGTCTCACCTGGAGGTGGACGTCCAGACCCCCACTCCGCTCTTGTCACCGACGCCGGCCCATCTCTTCAGAGGTGGCCCACGTGTTCACTTCCATGCCCGAGCTGGGTAGCGTCGAGGGAGTTGACCGCCGGTCACCCGGTTTTCCTCTCCCGTGTCTTTCTGGTACCGTAGACGAACTGCGACGCGATGCGACCGGTGGTGGATCTGTCGGCCCTCAACGGGCACATCATGCACACACAGTTTCAGATGCTGCCGGTACCCCTGGTACGCCTGGCCCTGCGCCCTCTGTCGTGGGTAGTGTCGCTGGCCCTCCAGGATGCGTCTTGGCTAGTTCCTCTCCATCCTCGCTTCCAGCGATTCTTGGCCGTTCGGACTTCCGATCGTGTGTTCCTGTTCGACGGCCTTCCCTTCGGTCTCCACATCGCGCTGCGGATCTTCTCCGCACTCGTGGGGCGGGCTCTGGGTCCACTCCTCAGGAGCGGGCTCCTGATCCTGTTTTCCTTGGCCGATTGGTTGGTAGTTTCCGAAGCCCTAGGACTGTGCGTAGGCGACGCCCTCACAGTCGTTCGCCACGTCGCACGGTTAGGGTTCCCCTTCGATGTTCCCAAGTCTCGCTTGACTCCGTCGCGTGTCGTGCCATGGGTCGGTCTCGCATGGGTTTTGTCCGGCGCTACGGTGACCCGGGGTCTGCCGGCCGCGGTGCACCTTCGGTGGAAGGTCTTCGCCGTGTTGCACTCGGTCTCCCTCCCGGGGTGGCTCTGGGACTCGTTCGTGGGTTCGCTGCATTGGGCCGCTCTGCCCCTTCCCTTAGGAGCCTCTGGCTACGCCGCCTCCTCCTCATGGGCACCGCGGTGTTTCCGTTGCCCCTATGGATCGGCTCCTGCCGCTCCCGCGTACCGTTCGCAGACGCTTCGGTCGCTGGGTTGCTCGGGGCGCGCTCTCTGCGGCTGTGCCCTGGACCACCCCCCCGCCGACGGTCGGGATAGACACCGATACGTCGAGCGAGGTTGGGTGAGGTTCCCGATCGAACCTGGGACGTCCACTTCCCGGCAGATGGGTGGGTCTCCCTCCACTTACCCGTCTATGCCCTCGGACTGTTGGTTCCTTTGTTCTTCCTGCGGGACCACGCGCTGGCCCTTCGGGGTAAGTCGGTGGCCTTCGGGTTGGACACTCAGACAGCTGTCTACTGTTTCCTAATGCGGGGGTCCTCCAGGTCGTTGACTCTATTGGGGGTCTCGGTGGAGTTGTTCTTCCTCGCGGACCGACTCCCCTTCTCCTTGCATGCCTCCTCCCTGCCCGGGCCTGCCACCCTGTGGGCGGCCGCCCTGTCGAGAGGGCAGGGCGTTCTTGTAGAATGAGCGATGCAACGGACTGTGTTCGCCGACCTCGCGGCTTCCTGAGGTGTTCCGGAGGTCGCATTGTTCGCATCGGGGGTGCCGCGCCAGTTGCCTCTGGACCTCTCCCTCCGGCCTCGCGCTCCGGGGGGGGGGGGGTCCGGGCGCTTTCATGGTAGCCTGGTACAGGTGGCGGTCGATATATATCTTTCCGCCACCAGACGCGCTGTTGATGTGCCCAGTCCTCGCGAGGCTGCGGCTGTACCGCGGCTGCGTCTGGCTCCTCGCGCCTCTGTGGCCGGCACGGGCTTGGTACGCCCGGTTTCCGCGGTGGTGCCTGAGTCCGGTCCCTCTACCTGTCTCCAGCTTCCACTTGAGCTAGGACCTGCGGACCTCGTTGGCCTTCGCGTCGTGCTTGTTCATGAGGCACGGTGGCTCCCGGTCCCCGGCCGGGCCCTGACTGACTTCCTGCAGCGTTCCTGGCCGTCTTCTCCTTGGGGGACCCACGGGTCCCGTTGGAGGTCTTTTACTAGGTGGCTACAGGACACTCGCCTGCCAGTTGGCTCTCCTTCCCTCGTCCTACGCTCCTTGTTTCACCTCTTCCGTACACGTCACTTTCAAGTCGACGCTATACGTACCCACTTGTCTGCCGTCCGGGGGGTCTTTGGGTCCGTCGCTGGGCTGGTCGTTCCGCCGCAGGAGCTGGATTCCTTCCTGACGGCTGCCTTCCGGGATCGACCGCCTCCGCGCCAGGTCCCTCCACAGTGGGTTCTGGGGCGGGCTCCGGTCCTTCTGGCTTCCCCCACGTATACAAGGGCCGCTACGCCGGTTCCGTTGCTCGGGCCTCCACTCTTCCTTGTCGCTCTGGCCACTGGGGATCGGGTGTCTGCACTAGCGGCATTGTCACGGCCCCGGGACTGCGTGCGATTCTCCCCGTCCTTGCATGGCGTCTCGTTTGCCTCCTCCCCTCCTTTTGTTACCATGCATGGGAGGGAGGCCCCCGTTTTCCAGCCTTTCACCGTCCAGGCTTTACGGCGTGGGCATCCTCGCCATGTGTTGTGCCCGGTGTCAGCCTTGCACTCCTCTGTTGCGTCTGTGGCGCCGCCTTCGGATACTGCTGTGTGGGTGTCTCCTCGGACAGGTGGGAGGCTCTCGCAGGTGCAGATGGGCCGCCACGTTTGTCGGACCGTTCGTGCCCGTCACCCTGTTTGTAGGGGTTCTGCGCACGATGTCAGATCCTTTGCTGCCTCCTTCCGGTTCCTGCCACGTCGATCCTTACCTGCCATCGCCTCAGCGGTTTTGTGGTCTTCTATCAATTCCTTCATCTCCTCCTACCTCTCCGTGTCCAGTGTTCGACCCCCTCGGCCGGTGTTTGCTGTCGGGGGTCGTGTTTCCTGGTGCTCTGGCAAAGATCCCTGGTCTTCCCCCCTTGTCCCTCGTTCTTTTCCTTTGTTTTATTTTACAAAGGGGGGGGGGGGTGTACGGGTTTGCAACACTGGATTGCAAGTTTGGGATTATGTATTGTTCCAGTACATAAGTGTTTTTGCCACATTGAAAATTGTGTTTTGTTCTTGTGTTCAGTGTTTTTGTTGGTTTTGGAAGAAAAGGGATTTTGGGTACAGTACCTTTTTGGTTTAAGACAAGTCTATGTTTTTGCATTACTATGAATGACGGGCATGTGTTAAAACTGTTCTTTTTAGCTACTCCTCAGTTTTTCACTCTTTTATTAAACTCTCTTGTTTAAATTGTGTCTTTGTCATTCATAATTTTGTTTTATGCATTGGTTTTTTTGGTAGGTTGGGCTTGGATGTCCTCCTCCTATTTGTTATGCAGCCTTGACGTTGGATTTGCCAAGACTACTAACAAATTGGGAGGTTTGACGTACCTCCCAACCTACCAAATAGGAAAACCTACTATTTGGTAGTAGTCTTGGAAAATCCAACATACATAATACCCTCCCTCACGCCGGACCCCTGCCCATCCGCCTTCTTCTGCTGACGTGGGATGTGATGACAAGAGAGGGTCGCTCATGCGCACGTTCGACAGGGATCTGCACATGACGGAACACGGGATGGGCCTTAAGCGGTAACTAAGTTAAACCCCTTTTTCTTCTCTTCTATGCTTTTTTCACCTTCGGTGGTAGTTTTGGTTAATGTACAACGTCTCCTAGAGCAAGATAAGGAGTAGACTCTAGACGTTTTCTTTTTAACCGCGGTTGGAATGACGACATAGCAGTCAAAATAGACAAGTCGTCATTGCAATTTGGTTAATAGCCTTGACGTTGGATTTTCCAAGACTACTACCAAATAGTAGGTTTTCCTATTTGGTAGGTTGGGAGGTACGTCAAACCTCCCACTCAATAAAACTATCCAAAACGCTGACAAGAAACACATTCCAAGAGGTAACAGAAAAAGACACAACCCCAACTTCACACCAGAAATTCAAACCCTCATCAGACAATGCGACATACTGAAACACTCCCCAGCACCCCACAGACAAGACATCACACAACAAATTCAAGCACTCAACACCCAAACTAACAATAAAATACAAGAACAACAAAAACTAAATTGGAATAACTTCCTACAAACACTTGATCACAAAACAAACCCCAAAAAACTCTACAAAACACTAAACAGCATCACACTTTCCAACAGCAACACAACACAATCACATGCTGCAATTACAACAACAGACTCTACTCCTTCATGTAAACAACAAGCAAACATTCTCATCAATCACTTTTCACATGTCAGCCACCTAAAACCTCGCAAAGACGACCGACGTGTCATCCGACGTAAGAGACAATTCCCCACAGACCCTGACTATACACCCTTCACCAATCACCAGACAAAGCATATCATCAAAAATCTCAAGCACTCACCCGCCTGTGGCCTAGACAACATAAGCAACATACACCTCAGACACCTTGGACCACAAGGCATACAAGCACTCACTAACATATCAAACTACAGCTATTCACACAACACAATACCAGACATTTGGAAGCATGGTATCATCATCACATTCCCCAAACCCAACAAAGACCCCACGCTACCCTCCTCGCACCGCCCCATCACACTCCTTTGCTCCCCCTCCAAAGTCATGGAACGCCTAGTATTACAACTAATTACACCTGACCTACCCCTAGCTCCAACACAACATGGCTTTAGGCCACTGCACTCCACAACTCTTCTCACAGACCTTAAACAAAGAGCTTTCGACGGCATCAACTCAGCTAGACCACCACACAGATCACTATTAGCCACACTCGACATTAGTAAAGCCTTTGATGCCATCCCCCGCCACAACCTAACAAACAAAATCTACAACACAAACATGCACAACAACACAAAAAGGTGGCTGGCCAACTTCCTAGCAGGCAGATGTGCACACGTATCTTTTGCCGGTCAGTCATCTAAAATCAGAAACTTTCCAAACGGAGTCCCACAAGGATCCGTCCTATCGCCCGCACTCTTCAATCTGTACATGCACGATATAACTACACCCAATACGCCCCAAATAAACTTAGCCTCCTATGCAGATGACATAACACTCACATGCACACACCATGACCCAAAAAGAGCAACAGATCTCCTCAACCCTATCTCAACACACTACATGGCTGGTGCACTACAAACAGACTTAATCTAGCCCCAGCCAAATCCACCACAACCCTGCTCACAAGTTGGACAGCCTGCTCACAAGTTGGACAGGAGAACACGAATACATCCCTCAACTCACCATAAACAACACACCCCTAACACATACCCAAAATCCTAGGAGTAACATATGATACTCATATGACATTCAAACAGCACACCACAAACATTAAAAAGAAACTGACACCCAGACTTAACGCCCTCAGGTCACTTGCTCACACAAAATTTGGACACAACAAAGAAACTACCACCACAGTATTTTTTTTTTTTTTTTTTTTTTTTAAGAGACAATGAACGGAGGAAGGAAAAACACAGATAAAACAAAAAGGTCCATGTGCCTAAAGGCATCCTCCATTCATAAAATGTTTGTAACAACTGGATTTAAACATTTGTTGATTGTAAGTTTGTGGAAAGCAATTCGAGGGAAGTGAATTCCAAAGAGTAGTAGCTCTGGGGATAAATGAATTCTGATAAGCAGAAGTTCTGCATTGTGGAGGAGAAAGTGTAAATTCATGGGCGCTCTCAGCTATAACAGTATATAAACAATACATAAGATCAGTGATGGAATACGCAAGCCCAGCCTGGGCTTCTAACCTAGCTGAAACACATCATAAGACCTTACAGACTATTCAAAACAAAGCCCTGAAGATCATTACAGGCTGCACAGCTACTGCACCCACAGATCACCTACATCAAGAAACCAAAATCCTCAAAGTCAAAGACCATCTGGACATGAGAGGCACTCAATTCCTGGCAGTAGCCTCCACGAACCAAGACCACCCACTAAACTACATGGCAACACACCCACAGACACCAAGAAATATCAAAACAATACAGCACACGGTATCACACACAATTTGTCCTCTCTCCCTCCCTGCCCACCCGAACCAACTTCCAGAAGCACATCCATACTCATATCTCTCACCGATCCATCCACTCACTCACAGACAACACGCAGCTGCATGCACGACCTCCCGAAATCCATCCTTCCGAATCCTCCCTTCCTCACGAGGACAGAGTCCACCTGGCCAGGCTGAGATGCGGACACCATCCAGCTCTCCTGAGCTATCAGAAGAGACTGGATGACTCCGTTGTCGACGCCTGCCCGGGATGTAACACAGCACCCCATACCATTAAACACATCATGGAAGACTGCATTTCACACAACCACTTACGCCAACAACACAATCTACACTCAATGAGAGCTCTGTGGGAAAGCCCAATCGTGGCCATGGCCTTTCTCAGGGACTCGGGGCTGTTCGGCCAGGCAGCTTAGGGAACAACAACAACAACTGCTACAGAGGCTGACTGCACCACTGCAATGACTGTTATATGTTCTGAGGGACTTACTTCAATTGTACCACCTCTCTGCATCTTTCCCTGCAGAACTAGGGCAGCTGGAAATGCCCATGAATTCACACTCTCCTCCACAATGTAGAATTTCCGCATATCAAAATTAATTTATCCCCAGAACTTCAACACTCTGGAACATTTTATGAATGGAGGATGCCTTTAGGCACATGGACCTTTTTTTGTTTTGTCTTTGTTTTTCTTTCCTCTATACAGTATATTGTCTCATAAAAAAGAACAAAAGAAAAAAAAATGTCAGCTACAGAAATTGTGACACAGCATATAACAAAGATTTATTGATGGAGAGGGAGGGTGGAGAACTATCGGATATTGTTTTTGAAAAGGCCAGGGCCTTACAGTGCAAAACAACTTGTGTCAGGCGGCAACCCCAGACATATGTTGGTAGGGAGAATTTACGGGTTAATCAAGCTGGACCTCCTCACTGCCACCAGTTACATAATCAAGCATTCAAAGTGCCCTCATTATTTAAAGAAAGGTAAATTAACCAACTTACCTTTGGATACCTTTGGATGTGTTCGCCGCTCCTCTAGCGGCACCAAGGAGCGCGACGCCCCTCGTTAATCCATATTCATATACAGTATCCATATTTCCGCCCGGGCAGCATTTTAAAACGACACCGCGGCAGATGGGCAGGAGCCTGGGTGTCATTTTAAAATCTGTAAGCTTAAAAGCCTATTAAGCGTGTTTTGAAAGCCGTGCGTCCGACGTATGTAAACAAAGCCTGTCTTTGCGTCACCGCACCTCCGAAAACAAGAAGAAGAGTCGGAGTTTGTTATTGTGTTGTCTGAAAGAACAGATTTAGTGTTGAAAAGTGTCTGATATTGCTAACATTACATCGAAACTCTCCACGGAAATCGTCATCACAACTGAACCAGTTGACCTAGAGAGCTAAACTCAACGCCAGTCTACAGATACGAAATACACCTACGTTTAGAGATGCGTGGGAATTCTGTAGCAGTTAAAATAACAAAGATACGGGTAGCCTATTAAAGGCGTTTTTCGGCCAGATCGCCCGGATCTCAATGCTGTCATTAAGAAGGCGAGCCCGGGCGGGAAGGGTTAAAGAAAGGTAAATTAACCAACTAATCCATATTCAGGATAAGATAGAGTATGATTTGGCAGGTTAGATTACTTTAATTATATTTTATGTTGATTTTATAACACTTGTCCGAGACTTAATTATTATGTTACCTCCACCAACCGACTTTACTCCTAAACTCAATTAATGAAATCAACAAATACAAATATCCACCGTCTACATCTACAATATGGGGAAAAGGGTGGTTGAAAAAAGCCTAGACTATATCCCTAATTTTCCCATAAGAGGTTAAGTCCCAATTGTGCTATACTGTATTAATATACTTGCCAACTACTCATTCTATATCTATAGTATATCTACTGCGTAATTTGAAGGCTCACTGTTATTACTTAAACAAAGTTACATATATTATAAATATAGGAAAGTAACAAAGAACAATTACTGTATATTGTATATTTCTTATATACAGTATTTCCGAAAACATATTATTTTCTATAAGCGTCTTACACATGTTCCAAGTAATATTTAGTTGAATCTTTGTGAGAGGTCTGCACAATAACAGTGGTGTCGTTGATGGTCTTGTGGGCTCTGTCTCGAGTCGGTCACCCCCAGCTATGAGGTATGTGCCTGAGTATATATACAGTATATGCCGAGTATATACATACTGTACATGCAAATACAGTACAAGGTCATAGAATCAGACAACCTAAAGCCGGCGTCACACAAACAAGTTTATCGGCAACATGTGAAAGTGTGAAATGGGAGGTTTGACGTACCTCCCAACCTACCAAATAGGAAAACCTACTATTTGGTAGTAGTCTTGGAAAATCCAACGTCAAGGCTATTAACCTAATTGCAATGACGACTTGTCTATTTTGACTGCTATGTCGTCATTCCAACCGCGGTTAAAAAGAAAACGTCTAGAGTCTACTCCTTATCTTGCTCTAGGAGACGTTGTACATTAACCAAAACTACCACCGAAGGTGAAAAAAGCATAGAAGAGAAGAAAAAGGGGTTTACCTTAGTTACCGCTTAAGGCCCATCCCGTGTTCCGTCATGTGCAGATCCCTGTCGAACGTGCGCATGAGCGACCCTCTCTTGTCATCACATCTCACGTCAGCAGAAGAACGCGGATGGGCAGGGGTCCGGCGTGAGGGAGGGTATTATGTACGTTGGATTTTCCAAGACTACTACCAAATAGTAGGTTTTCCTATTTGGTAGGTTGGGAGGTACGTCAAACCTCCCAATTTGTTAGTAGTCTTGGCAAATCCAACGTCAAGTCTGCATAACAAATAGGAGGAGAACATCCAAGCCCAACCTACCAAAAAAACCAATGCATAAAACAAAATTATGAATGACAATGACACAATGTAAACAAGAGAGTTTAATAAAAGAGTGAAAAACTGAGGAGTAGCTAAAAAGAACAGTTTTAACACATGCCCGTCATTCATAGTAATGCAAAAACATAGACTTGTCTGAAACCAAAAAGGTACTGTACCCAAAATTCCTTTTCTTCCAAAACCAACAAAAACACTGAACACAAGAACAAAACACAATTTTCAATGTGGCAAGAACACTTATGTACATAAGTGTACATAATCCCAAACTTGCAATCCAGTGATGCAAACCCGTACACCCCCCCCCCCCCCCTTTGTCAAATAAAACAAAGGAAAAGAATGAGGGACAAGGGGGGAAGACCAGGGATCTTCGCCAGAGCACCAGGAAACACGACCCCCGAGAGCAATCACCGGCCGAGGGGGTCGAACACTGGACACGGAGAGGTAGGAGGAGATGAAGGAATTGATAGAAGACAACAAAACCGCTGAGGCGATGGCAGGTAAGGATCGACGTGGCAGGAACCGGAAGGAGGCAGCAAAGGATCTGACATCGTGCGCAGAACCCCTACAAACAGGGTGACGGGCACGAACGGTCCGACAAACGTGGCGGCCCATCTGCACCTGCGAGAGCCTCCCACCTGTCCGAGGAGACACCCACACAGCAGTACCCGAAGGCGGCGCCACAGACGCAACAGAGGAGTGCAAGGCTGACACCGGGCACAACACATGGTGAGGATGCCCACGCCGTAAAGCCTGGACGGCGAAAGGCTGGAAAACGGGGGCCTCCCTCCCATGCGTGGTAACAAAAGGAGGGGAGGAGGCGAACGAGACGCCATGCAAGGACGGGGAGAATCGCACGCAGTCCCGGGGCCGTGACAATGCCGCTAGTGCAGACACCCGATCCCCAGTGGCCAGAGCGACAAGGAAGAGTGGAGGCCCGAGGAACGGAACCGGCGTAGTGGCCCTTGTATACGTGGGTGAAGCCAGAAGGACCAGAGCCCGCCCCAGATCCCACTGCGGAGGGACCTGGCGCGGAGGCGGTCGATCCCGGAAGGCAGCCATCAGGAAGGAATCCAGCTCCTGTGGCGGAACGACCAGCCCAGCGACGGACCCAAAGACCCCCCGGACGGCAGACAAGTGGGTACGTATAGCGTCGACTTGAAAGTGACGTGTACGGAAGAGGTGAAACAAGGAGCGTAGGACGAGGGAAGGAGAGCCAACTGGCAGGCGAGTGGCCTGTAGCCACCTAGTAAAAGACCTCCAGCGGGACCCGTAAGTCCCCCAAGGAGAAGACGGCCAGGAACGCTGCAGGAAGTCAGTCAGGGCCCGGCCGGGGACCGGGAGCCACCGTGCCTCATGAACAAGCACGATGCGAAGGCCAACGAGGTACGCAGGTCCCCAACCTAGCCCAAGTGGAAGCCGGAGACAGGTAGAGGGACTGGACTCGGACACCACCGGGGCAACCGGGCGTACCAAGCCCGTGCCGGCCACAGAGGCGCGAGGAGCCAGACGCAGCCGTGGTACAGCCGCAGCCTCGCGAGGACTGGGCACATCAACAGCGCGTCTGGTGGCGGAAAGACGTATATCGACCGCCACCTGTACCAGGCTACCATGAAAGCGTCCGGACCCCCCCCGGAGCGCGAGGCCGGAGGGAGAGGTCCAGAGGCAACTGGCGCGGCACCCCCGATGCGAACAAGGTGACCTCCGGAACACCTCAGGAAGCCGCGAGGTCGGCGAACACAGTCCGTTTCATCGCCCATTCTACAAAAACGCCCTGCCCTCTCGACAGGGCGGCCGCCCACAGGGTGGCAGGCCCGGGCAGGGAGGAGGCATGCAAGGAGAAGGGGTGTCGGTCCGCGAGGAAGAACAACTCCACCGAGACCCCCAATAGAGTCAACGACATGGAGGACCCCCGCATTAGGAAACAGTGGACAGCTTGTCTGAGTGTCCAACCCGAAGGCCACCGACTTACCCCAAAGGGCCAGCGCGTGGTCCCGCAGGAAGAACAAAGGAACCAACAGTCCGAGGGCATAGACGGGTAAGTGGAGGGAGACCCACCCATCTGCCGGGAAGTGGACGTCCCAGGTTCGATCGGGAACCTCACCCAACCTCGCTCGACGTATCTGTGGCTACCCAGACCGTCGGCGGGGGGGCGGTCCAGGGCACAGCCGCAGAGAGCGAGCCCCGAGCAACCCAGCGACCGAAGCGTCGGCGAACGGTACGCGGGAGCGGCAGGAGCCGATTAATAGGGGCAACGGAAACACCGCGGTGCCCATGAGGAGGAGGCGGAGTAGCCAGAGGCTCCCTAAGGGAAGGGGCAGAGCGGCCCAATGCAGCGAACCCACGAACGAGTCCCAGAGCCACCCCAGGAGGGAGACCGAGTGCAACACGGCGAAGACCTTCCACCGAAGGTGCACCGCGGCCGGCAGACCCCGGGTCACCGTAGCGCCGGACAAAACCCATGTGAGACCGACCCATGGCACGACACGCGACGGGGTCAAGCGTGACTTGGGAACATCGAAGGGGAACCCTAACCGTGCGATGTTGCGAACAACTGTGAGGGCGTCGCCAATGCACAGTCCTAGGGCTTCGGAAACTACCAACCAATCAGCCAAGGAAAACAGGATCTGGAGCCCGCTCCTGAGGAGAGGACCCAGAGCCTGCCCCACCAGTCCGGAGAAGATCCGTGGCGCGATGTGGAGACCGAAGGGAAGGCCGTCGAACAGGAACACACGATCGGAAGTCCGAACGGCCAAGAATCGCTGGAAGCGAGGATGGAGAGGAACGAGCCAAGACGCATCCTGGAGGGCCAGCGACACTACCCACGACAGAGGGCGCAAAGCCAGGCGTACCAGGGGTACCGGCAGCATCCGAAACCGTGTGTGCACGATGTGCCCGTTGAGGGCCGACAGATCCACCACCGGTCGCATCGCGTCACAGATCGTCTACGGTACCAGAAAGACACGGGAGAGGAAAACCGGGCGACCGGCGGTCAACTCCCTCGACGCTACCCAGCTCGGGCATGGAAGTGAACACGTGGGCCACCCCTGAAGAGATGGGCCGGCGTCGGTGACAAGAGCGGAGTGGAGGTCTGGACGTCCACCTCCAGGTGAGACCCCTCCGTGCAACCCGCCGCCCCCAATGTCCCTCGCGGCCACCGAGGGGCGCAAGGGCGAAAACAATCCGAGGGAGCACCCGAGAGGAGGGGAGCGACCCGGTCGGCCAGGCGAGAAGGAGAACAAGGAGGCCGACCCAGAGAACCTACACATTGTGTTGACGTGGAGGTACCCCCGGTACGGGCCGTGCGGGCATGAGCGCCACGTTGACCTCCTCTACCCCCCCCCCCCCCAACCTCGTCGAAAAGGGCGGGCCACCCCAACCCCAGGCCGTCGCGGGGCTGCCGGAAGTGGAAGGCCAGCCAGCCCCGACACGGCGGGGATGAAAGGGGCAAGAACAGAAGTGCGAGGTGGACCCGACGCACTGGCCTGCAATGTCCCAGTCCTGCGCCTATGCAAGGCGGCAGCACTTGCAGCAGCACCCCGAAGAGGACCGGCAGAAGGACGGGACTGAGAAGACCCCGCGCGCGACACAGCGCGTCGGTGCGTGTCGTAAGCAGGGTCCGCAAGACACAGCGCGTCGTCGCGTGTCGGAAGCAGGGGCCGCCGACAGAGAAGCGTAGCATTCCCAAGCATCCTGCTTAAAAAAAAACGACGTATATAGCGCAGAGTACAACAAACCCTGACGAATATCCAAGGGGGCCGGCCGGCAGAACGAGGACCGTACCGTCGGGCGTTGCCGAGTTACCGCGCACAAAACCGCCTTCTGCTCGGGAACCAAAGACACCGCGAGCCGAAGGTGGATCCGCTGAACGCGGTCCAAACCCTCGTGAAGATCACCTGGCGCAGACGCCTCGAAAAGCCACAGGTGGTGAACAGACGTCTGGAGGGAACCTAAAGACAAGACAATAAGTCCGTCACCCTCTGTCGCAAGGGAAAAACCTTGGCGACAGAGGGCTGATCCGGGTGAGAGAAGAACGGGGTAGCAATAGAATAAAGTTCAAGAACGGGCGCGCTTATCCAGGACCAGTACGCGCCGTCCAACCCGCCGACAGACACAAGAGGAGGCAAAATCAGTGATGACTCCGGGGGAGGGACTGAAGGAGAGCCGTCGACGGATCGGTGTGTGAAGTCGAAGGCCTCAGCAAACCAGGCCTCCAATGGGAGAGGGTGACCGAGCATGATGGCTAAGCCAGGCGTACCGGCGTCGCACAAACCTGTCCCATAGGAGGACAGACCCGTCAACACAGCCAGGGACTGAACAGCCGGAAGGATGTCAGGGCGGCTGAAGTCTGACCAGAGCGTAGGCCTGCAGAAGGGAGGGGGACCGTAGCAGGGGTAGGTAGGGTGAGGCGCTGAGGGTGAGTCACCGCCAAGAAGCGCGAGAAGAGGGAGTCTTGCATCGACTCCAAGCGCCCGTCGATGCGTGACACAACCCAGCCCTGCATAGCCGACAATCGATCCGAGAGAGGCGACCCCCCCCAAGATTGGCCGGCCCGCAGGGGCGAGCGTGAGCGGGAGCGAGACCCACGACACAAACCAGCAGCGTCGCAGCCCAAGGAAGGTGAGCGACGACGGTTGTGTCGCCGTTGAGGGACTCGTCCCCGATCACGAACGGCCGAGGGGGAAACAGCACCATCCCCCCTCTTCCAGCGACACGTCAGCTCCTGAGAAAGGGGACCCCGAAACCTCGCGAAACCCCACCGAGGCAAGAGGAGGGGTACCCCCCTGGCGAGACGGTAAGTGAAGGTCAGGAAGAGAAGAATGAGGAGGAGCAGGACGACGGGAGTGGGAAGGCTGGCCGGGTGAAAGGAGGCCAGAAGGAGCCGTGAGGGGAAACAGAGCAAGGATCCCCGGGGCTGAGATAACAGGGCGGCCCGACACCGAGGCGGAGGAGGGAGGGACCTCCACCGTGGGACGAGACCGTGAAGGAAGAATAGGCACTGAAGCAGGTGAAGTAGGAGAAGCAACGACATCCAGGCGGACCCTCCTGGACAGTGTAGGAGGAGGGAGCAGAGGGCCAGCTACAGCATGAACAACCGCGCGTGGCGAGGACAATGTAAGAGGAAGTCGTCTGGGCTGGGGAAGCGGGCGGAAGGGAGTAGAGCGCCTATCCGTAGAGGCCAGGGGAGGGCGCACAGGGGCAGAGCCGCTAACCCCGGCCTCAGGGCGAGAACCATGACGAGGGCGATGGGCGTCGGCAAGGCGATCAGGAGGACGACGAGGGGCAGTAGAGGACGGACGACGAGGCGAGCGAGAGCGTGGACGAAGCTGGGGAACCCCCCGACGATGGGACGACCGGCTGCGGGACCAGGGAGAGGGGCGGCAGGGAGAGGGCCAGGTGAACGGCCTTCAGTCGGGTCAGGATACCCAGGGCGACGCGGATCCGGTCGCAACAAAGGCGGGGACAGTCCTAATGCGGGAGAGGGAACAGACGGTCCACACCGAGCAGGGAGGCCAGGCCGAGGAACAGACAGGGCCATGGTGCAGCACACAGAGCAGGGCCAGACACAGAGCGAGTGGCGCAAGCAGGACTTGTGGCTCTCCAAGCACGGGGAGCGACAACCAAGGCGAAAGCAAGGCAGCCTACCTGCACTAGAAGAACACACACCATAATCAGCACGTCGAAGGAGTAAGTGGAGAGAATGTCCAAGAAGAACCAGGGAAGGAGCATGGGGAAACAGGAACACACATGCAAACAGGTATCCGTACTCACCCTAAACTGGGAGCACAGAGGTAGGTGAGGAGGGCGGCCGAGGCGGAAGAGCACTAGCAGAACCTGCAAAGATGGAGAAAGTGTTAACCACCACTCAACATCTTTCATGCAGGGCCTATAACACCAGTAAAGTGCATACACCAATATAGTATCAGGCAACAAGATGACATAAAAAAAAGTCAATAGTGAAAGCCAACTATTACCGCAAATTTGCGGGCCAATGGAGGCATAACCGTACCGACACCACCCTCCCGCAATTTTGCGGGACCCCCCAACGATCTCCGCAAATTTGCGGGGAGCCGAAACGTCCCAGAAGACCGAATCGAGCTCCCGCAAATTTGCGGGACTGGCCGAGATGGTCCGGCGCCGAAAAAAGCGAGAGGAGCGTCTAGGGAATACCAAAAAAGGCCACAAAAAATGCGTCATCTCCTTATGAACTCCAAGCAATGATGGCCATCAAGCTGAGCAGTGTCTTCCTTGAATTTATCCTGACTCAACCGGTAAAGGGAGAGGCAAGGAAGACACACCAGGGGAGAGGAGGCACATTCCCCAGGAACCACCCAACCCACAGAGATAGAGCAAAGCCCATGAGGAGAAGTGGCAGGGAGGGTGGTTTCGCACAAACAGGGGCCCCCGTGGGGTACCCCTGGATTGGGCAAAAGATATCGAAAGGATGGAGGTGAAACAGGAAGAGAAAACAAAAACCAGTAAATGAAACTGGTGAGAAAAAGGGTGGCCTAGCCGTGAGCAGAGAATGTGTCAGGGGCGAAAAACCCTGTGGTGTGAAGGAGGGGCCCCCGTGGGGTACCCCTGGAGTATCACGAACCACCTGTCGCCCAGGCCCTTGAGACACAGTGAAGGACTCGAAAGGGGGGACTCGGGAATAACGCTAATAATGCGGCCGACACAAACTCTACCAACAGCACCGCCACCAACGAAATCTCAGATTGTTTACCAACGGTACACCTAGGCTATGAAAAAATGAAAACTCATAGGGGCATAGCAATTCCTGAATGAGAAAACGAGCTAGGCTAAATTAAGCTAATAGCTAAACTATGCCCAGACTAACAGGAAAAAAGAATATGAAAAGAGAAAGAATGAAAAACATATACGAGGAACGCCAGGCGCCCCCGTACCTTCGGTAGGCTATTTCCACACGCGTCTCCATTATACACACTTAGGAGCCCATTTACGTGTGCCCTAGATCACGTAACATCTGTCTAACAAAAAAGAAGGCCAGATAAGCCGAAACGAACCTAAACAGGGTGAATTAAAGGAGCACAACAAAAGCGACTTCATTCAATGGAGCGCGTGAAAAAATTATGACAAGAGAGGGTCGCTCATGTGCACGTTCGACAGGGATCTGCACTTGACGGAACACGGGATGGGCCTTAAGCGGTAACTAAGGTAAACCCCTTTTTCTTCTCTTCTATGCTTTTTTCACCTTCGGTGGTAATTTTGGTTAATGTACAACGTCTCCTAGAGCAAGATAAGGAGTAGACTCTAGACGTTTTCTTTTTAACCGTGGTTGGAATGACGACATAGCAGTCAAAATAGACAAGTCGTCATTGCAATTAGGTTAATAGCCTTGACGTTGGATTTGCCAAGACTACTAACAAATAGGAACACCTTGAGATGGTTCGGCCATATGTAACGTATGGGAAGCAAGAGAATGACTAAGAGGGTGTACGAGAGCGAGGTGGAAGGACAGAGAGGGAGAGGTGGAAGGATGGAGTGAGGAAGTATATGAATGAAGGCGGTGCTGGTTGGGAGGAGGGGCGTCGACTGACTGGGGACAGAGGTGCATGGGGCGGTTCGTTCGTGGCCACCCCTTCGGGGATCACGGCGTCAGGCAATAAATAGATAGATAGATAGATAGATGTATCAGCGCCTTGAATCTGCTACAATTTACAATATTTCTATTGACATGTTCTATATTTATATATTAATCTGAATTGTACACGTTTAGGAGCTCTAAGATACATAATACAGTCACAATGAAAGATAAAATTGTCAGATAGTAGACTCAATTTTAGCTACTTTTTGGCCTAGATACTGTGATTGAGTGATGCCAGCATAAGCTAACATAGGTAGGCCTATCTTAATTTTGAAACAGTACAGGCTCTGTCTCAAGTTGGCCACCCCTAGCTATGGGGTATGTGCCGAGTGTATATAGATACTGTATATAGATAGATAGACTGGCAGGCCTCACTTAAAGATGCCTCATTTTAAGTTTCATTATTTCACTGTTCATGAATTAGGGAACAAGATTCATTTCAAGTTGTTATGCTTCATTATTAAATTGTAAATGTGATAATGGTGCATATTCACAATAATAATTACACAATATACATGTGTTACTTGGTGTTGCCTCAATTAGTCTAGTTTTACAGGAATGTACAGTAACTACTTTAGGTGAGGAAATATTGTATAGACAATGTTGACTCATAACTGTGGCATAGACCTCTCCTCAAGATTCACCTATATACGGTATATATATTTATATGTGTAAGGAAACAAAAGGTAAAGCTGTCTAGAATAAGTGCCCCCCCCCTCCCCCCCACCACCAAATTGAAAGAGTGACAAAGAGCCAAATTCAAGGTACATCAAAGTCAAAATGTCTGGATACACAGAGCTTGAAGCAGTTAAGTCATAAGGTGAGGGAAAGATAGATTGAGGGAGATAGTTCCAGAGTATGAATGAAATACTGGTACTGTATATAGTACCCCCTGATACTACTCTCCTTGACGCGGTTGGGGGGCTTCAGTGACTAATTTTGAGTAGTTTTTCATTCCTCATTCTATGATTTTCCCCTTCTATTCTTATTCTGTCCCATCTAAATGCCTGTGCAGTAATCTGGAAACAACCCTCCAAGCAAACTGCACATTTAAACAATAATAATAATAAGAAGAAGAAGTAATATATATCAAATCTATAGGCTATGCAGTATTCAGGAATGCATTAAAGAAAAACAGTTGTAGTACATTTAATAAATAGCAATTCCCAAGAATAAATGAACTTTCAAGAAGTACCGCATAGTATATATCCTAAATAAGAGCAGAGAAATATGTTTACTTAATAATTATTTTTACTTTATAAAGCTATATGAAGTAAGGATACTAAAATAGAGATAATGTAGTAAATTTGATACCGTACCTACCTAATAACCCTAAAACATTGACTATCTAGAAATACACAATAAGTTGCATTATTTTTTATGAATAATATTACGAGACGTGGATAAACTATAGGCTATTATAAAAATAATTAAATAGTACAATTATATATATTAAGTCCTAGAAACCTATTGGCCTACTAGGGCTATAACATCTATGTTACTTGCTACCATTATCTAAAACCATCTGGTCTGACGTCTTGGGGGTTATTATGATATTTTGTTTAATTATTATTGAAAATTTTGCTTGATTTTGCCATTATAGAGCAATGTATTTTAGTTTGTCCCCTAGGCTAACAAAAAATCCTTGGAAGAAATCGTCCTTTGTCCGGGATATTTTTCTAATATTTGTACAAATTTAGCTTGAAAGGGGTCTGGGTGGGTATTTTTTTTAGTTTGAAGGAAGTCTGGGAAGGTATTTTTGTTAGCCTAGGGAACAAACTAAAATACATTGCTTGAAAATAGCAAAAGCAAGCATAATCCTCAATGATAATTAAACAAAGTATAATAACTCACATTGCTCATAATAAATGTGTGCCTTAAGGATTTGAAAGAAAATATTTTAGAATTGTTTTAATAATTTAACCTTATATCATATTGCATCTGGTATTTCTATTGCTTAATGCTGTATTACTAATTATTACTTATCCTATATTTATCTTAAATAGTAATAAGATGTGGACCTAAATATTTGTAGAGTTTATTTATTCATGTATAATCGTATTGTATGAATATGTCTAGAATAAGTTGATATCATTATTATTACTTATAATAATAAACAAAAGAATATCTTATATCATCAATACATATCTATTTAGCTGGCTTCCTGCTGACTACTTGTTTGAGCCACTAATGAATCAATACCTTTATGGATTAATTTAATATGTTTCTTGAGGCTACTTTTGGCCGTGAAACCTTTACCACAGAGCCCACAATTGTAGTCTCTAACCCCTGAGTGAACTACTGCGTGTCTGGTTAGTCTTGTTTTAGTAGTGAAAGATTTGCCACATTTCTCACACTTAAACTGCTTTATCCCAGTGTGAACGCCAATATGGTCGGCCAGGTTACTCTTACTTCGAAACAACTTATCGCAATAGTCGCACTTAAACCTCTTAATTTCTGAGTGCATGATTGTAGTGTGATTGTTAAGGTAGCTTTTCTTGCTAAATAATTTACCACATATTTTGCACTCGTAGTCTTTAGTTGTTTCGGTATGAACAGTCATGTGCCGGATTAAATCACGTTTGGCTTTAAATAATTTACTACATGTGTCACACTTAAATTTCCTCAACTCTGAATGAATATATAAATAATGTTGCTTGAGGCTGACTTTTTGAAGGAATAATTTACCACAAAGCTCACACTCAAACTGCTTGACTCCCGAGTGGACTAGAGAATGATGGGTCAGCTGGCTCTTCCGACCAAACTCTTTATGGCACACCTCACACTTGAATTTCTTCTCTCCGGAGTGCAGTAGGGCGTGTTGTGCCAGGTGGCTCTTCCTGCCAAACTGCCTCCCACACACCTCACACGCTTCGTTTTTCTCCCCGGAATGAACCACATGGTGTGCGGTCAGATTGTCTCTCCGGGCAAACCGTTTACCGCAGATATCGCAGGAGAACTCCTTGATCCCTGCGTGGAGGACCAAGTGTTTGTCAAGGTAGCACTTCCGGCTGAACCACTTGCTACAGACCCCACACTGGTGCTCCTTGACCCCCGTGTGGACCGAGGAGTGCTGGATCACCTGGCAGTTCTTCACAAACCACTTACCACACACCCCACACTGGTGTTTCTTAACTGGGGTGGTGGAGCCTTGGTCGATAGTTTTGTTACCCTCTGTTCTTTCACCGTCTTCATGCCCATCTTCTCTTTCATTGTACAAATGATCAGATATGTCTTCTTCAGAGTCTATCATCCCTTCATTCTTCACCATTTCGTCACAATCAGATACTTCTGTTTCAGAGTAAACATCTTTCATTACCACTTTATCATGATCAGACATTTCTTCTTCAGAGCTTAGTATCCCTTCGTTGTTTGCCACTTCATCTTGACCAGGCGTATCTTCTTCAGAATGTAGGATATCTTCCCTCTTTGACACTTCATTATTATCAAACTTATCTATTTTAGAGTCTCTTCTCCTTTTGTTCACCGCCACTTCATTATGATTAGACATTTTTTTCTTCACTTTTCACCACACTTACGGTACACTATCAAATTTCTGAACTAAATCTTCCTCCATCTTTCATTTATCCTATTATCATTAACTAAAATATTTTATGTATACAGTATATTTCTTACTGCTATCATGGTATGAACTTATCATAGCCAAGACATAATTGATAATCACTACTAAGCCCATATTGACAAATTTGGAAGGTGTTCACCCCAAATGATATCATGTATTGTTAATGTGGAAATATAATTGTATAGAAAATGAATAATTTGAGAGAGGCTGATGGAATACCGGGTAATGGTGTTTGTAAGAGATATTGCCTGTATTTGGCGGCCATTTTCATCTATTGCTATATTCTTTACGTTACTTATCATCCTCCTACTCTTTGCTGATCCCTCCCTTACTCCTTCATTGGGATCCCAAACTGGTTATTGACTGACCAAGGCCATCACTTACACAGTTCATAACAGTCACACACTTAGGTTTCTTCATGATGGTTGTCTCCAGTTGTGGACCTGGAAGAAGAAGTTACATTTGCCATATTTAATACTGAAGTTTTATACATGAAGCATTTACAAGGAATGTAGTCAAAATTAATAGTTCACTGACCATTTTGCTCGTAAACTGTAATAGTCAGTGACAACATTCTATCCAGTCACATTGACTCACACTGTCTCTACTTCATCTGTCTACAACTGGACATAAGTGTATAAGAGTTCCACTTAAGTCCTGCCAATCTGAAAGCTGGATGAGCATTCGCCTCAAAAATAATTCTTAGCTTTTATTTTGGGACCTACAGTGGACCAATCAAGGGTTGAAGGGAGTCATGGTATTCAAGGATTGTCCAGAGGAATGGGTAAGTTAACCCAATCTAGTTTGACGGCTTATGGGTTACTATGCTATTTTTGGGAAGGATGTAGTATCCGGGCGTACGGTCATGTTCACATAGGTCGTGCTCTCACGGTTAAGTTCCCGTCTATTTGTTTCTGTTATTTGTCCCCTGCTGGCAATATGTGATGATGACAATAAGTCATGGGGGAGAGGAGAACAAAGCTCACCCTCAAGTTCCTCAACCTATTATTGTATCCCAAGGCAGTCAAAATAGACAGGAACATGATCGCTCGCGATCATGCGCGTAGTGTAAACAAGGCGGGCGGTACGCCCGAACACTACATCCATACCATATTTTGTTTAATTATTTCCATTTGGAGGTGTTTGGTGTTGGAGTGAAATTAATCAAAATAGATTATGAAGGATTTTGCTTGTTTTTGCCATTTTTAGTAATATACCGGTATTTTGGTTTGTTCCCTAGGCTAACAAAGACACCTTCCTAAACTTCCTCCAAACTACTAAAAAATATATCGACCCAGATTCCCTTCAAACTATCTATCTAGCTATATATCTATTGCCGGACACCTTACTCCCCTTAATGATGGTGGCCATACACAGAAAGCCCCCAAGTGGACCTATCCCCTGCAATAGGGACAACCTATGCCAATTTACTGAAGGACTTACAGGATTGACCACTCAATTTAGGTTCCGTCCGACTCCAAGGCCCTCTATGTATCTTTTTAGCTCTATTTTTCTACAGTGGTGTTTGGCTAGTCCATCCACAAACCTGCTTCACCCTTATGTAAGCAGTACAGATTTGTATCAGGCTTACTCCGTTAGACAGGTACCCGACCAAGGCTGATGTGTCCCATCCACCCGGATTTTTATAAGGTTGTCTCCCCTAGATGAGTTACCGACCAAGGCTAACGAGTCCCATCCACCCACAAGCTAAATTTGTAACACAAATTTTTAGAAAAATTGTCAAGAATGTAGGGTTCGGGCGTACCGCCCGCCTTGTTCACACTACGCGGAGCAGCGGCGGACGCTTGCCATGATGTTCCCGTCTATTTTGACTGCCGTTGGATACAATAATATGTTGAGGGGGTAAACATATTGTCATCATCTTGTATATTGCCAGGGCAAATAACCGAAAAAATTGCCGTCAAAATAGACGCGCACTTAGGGTAAAAACCGAAATAGGTACAGTACTTGGTACTTTTCTTCCATAATTGAGTACCGCCAACTTCAGGTGGGTGGTATTCTTTCCGTCTTTCTTCTTCGGCGTATTTACACACGTCAGCCAGATCCCCCATTAACACTCCACTTTAAAGGTAAAATATATCATATTTAAGCATTTCCATAGGTCTTACTAGTTATAAGTGAGTATTTAATATGGCCCCTCCATCATTGACAATGTTGCCTATTAGTATAATAGTCTCCATTCAACACCCACGTCAGTCATTTGAATCAACCGCCGCGAGGAAGAACAGAGTCATTCATCATAAGTGCAACGCTACTTCTCTTATGGTATCGTCATAGATTGGGTACCCACTACGAAAAAACTTAAGTAAAAAATAAGAGAAGAAAAAAGGAAAAGATTAAAGTACTTAACCCTCCCCCCCCCCAGGGGCCCTATCCTAAGGACGTTGTTGAGACCCGGGCGATATGGCCAAAATACGTCTACGCCTAGGCTACCGTATCTTTGTTATTTTAACTGCTAGAAAATTCCCACGCATGTCTAAACGTACTGTGGTTTCCAATCTGTAGACTGGCGTTGAGTAGAGCTCTCTAAGTCAACTGGTTCAGTTGTGATGACGATATCCGTGGAGCGCATTTTGCCGCGATTTTAGCCATATGAGACTTTTCACTACTGAAATAACAACATACAGCCACACAAAAACAAACTACGCCTCTCCTTCTTGTGTTTGGAGGTGCGCGGCGTCGGTCCAACCGGCTGTGTTTACATGCGTCAGACGGACGGCTTTCAAGCTTACTTCCTGTTATAAAGACACCCGGGGTCCTGCCCATCTGCCGCGGTGTCCTTATAAAAGGACAGTCGGGCTGGAAGGGTTAATCAAGGTTATAATACGCTTCCAACTTCGGTGGATTTCTTGCGTTGTGGCTTCTTGCCGCTCCTCACCAAGCGCACCATTCGTCCTTCTCTTCCTCGCGGGCAACGGGATAGGTTGTGTGCCCCGCGCTCTGCTTCGTTCGACGTTCGCTCAATTCTCGCAAGTCCTTACTCATTTGTATATATCTGAGTTGTAGTGAACAAGGTTTAGATTAGCTAGCACGGGTTATCACATTGTTGCCCGCAGGAAGTGTTAAATTAGGGTACTATTCAGGCGCTAACGTGTTGTGTTCAGGACCGACGCCTTAAGTGCTTTTCGTTGGTTCTGCGCACATTATTTTTTGCTATTCCTTAGTTAGGAGGCTTTTTGTTTTTCACAAGCTGTTCTTCAGTCCTGTGTTTATGGCCTAGGGGCCTTTTTCTTTTTTCATTTTAGCAGACGCGCCAGTCTAAGGATTGTCACACGTGGTGTGGAATCTTCTGGCGTTCGAGCCTGCTCGGAGGCCCCTTTCGGGGGCTTCACCTGCTTCATGCTGTCTGGGGTTGTCTTCAGGGTAAGTTCGTCCTACTTGAAGGGTGTGTTACCTCGTGATAAGCCTCCTTAGGTTCTACTCGTAATGGGTGTACTTTATCATTACGGTATATGATATTGTGTTGTGCTCCCTTTTCTTGTGCTCCCTGGGTGTTAGTGTTGTGCACTTTCCAGGAGTTCAAGGAGACGTCCTTGCTGCAGGGTTTTTTGTGGTGGGTTTTCTCTCAGTCTGGTGCCCTTGCCTGAGTGTTTTCCTCTTTGGGGACCCGCTGGTCCTTGGTTTTGCGGCCTGAGGTCGGTTGCCGCTGTGCCGGCGTGCGGTCTCGGTTTTCCCTTACCCCTGTGTTTATTCTATGTTTTTGGTAGTGTGCCACTACACCTCCTTCCGGCGGTCTTGTAGGGCCGGCGGATGGAGACGTATCCGTTATAATACGGTATCGGCTCGCCTTTTTACTTACCAGTTTACCCCGTCCGGCGGCGGCTCAGTGTGTAAACAGACCAACGGCTGCTAGATATTGTAAGTTATAGCACGCAGATATCCGCTGAGTTCATGGTTCCTTAACCTCTGACCCATGTCACAGGTAGGCAGGCTGATGTGAAACTCCCCCCACGATTGAAAGGGGCGTGGGGGCAGGTTTTCACTACCTCTTAGGAGTCAGGAAAAGATTGTAGGCAGTTGCCTAATGCCGGGAGGAATAGGATGTAAAAACCTCTTGGGTTATCCTTATGCGCATTGATTCCTGGAAATTTTCTATTTCCAGACCCCTTCCACGTTCCGGGCAGCTAAGGAGAAAAGCGTTTCCGCCGGGGAGGGGAGAGAGTGACCATGCCTCTGTTCTCAACTTGTTCGACGCCTACGTGCCTCTTGGTACCGGTAGCGGCGCACAGGCTGTGTATTCGATGTGTCAAGTGTTTGGACAGATCCTCTTTTTTTATGGAGCTCAAGGAAATGTCCGGTGTGCTCTGACCTGTTTGAGGAATGGCTAGCAAGCCAAGACATGTCGTGTTTATTAACTCTTATAGAAGTTAAGAAAAAATTTGCCGCGTACGCTTCACGGGTAGCAAACGTAGAATTCTATCTATCTATCTATTGCCTGACACCGTGATCCCCGAAGGGGTGGCCACGAACGAACCGCCCCCATGCACCTCTGTCCCCAGTCAGTCGACGCCCCTCCCCCCAACCAGCACCACCTTCGTTCATGTAGTTCCTCACTCCATCCTTCCACCTCATATTCGGTCTACCTCTCCCCCTCTGTCCCTCCACCTCGCTCTCGTACACCCTCTTAGTCATTCTCTCGCTTTCCATACGTTCCATATGGCCGAACCATCTCAAGTTGTTCCTTTTCACACTTTCCAGCACATCTACCTCCACACCACACCTCCTTCTTACTTCCTCATTAGTCTGTCTATCCCTCCATGTAACTCCGCACGCACTCCTTAAGTAATTCATTTCCACTGCTCTCACTCTTGGTCTGAGTCTCTCAACCAACGTCCATGCTTCGCTTCCGTAAGTCAGTGTCGGGATTACCACACTGTCATGCAAGGACTTCTTCACTTCCATACTGACCACCCTATTTCTTGTTACTGATTTTAGCGTTCCTACAACCCTCTTCCCCTGTTGTACCCTCTCCCGCACCTCTTCATCCATAGTCCCATCTTTACTCAACACACTGCCCAGATACTTAAAAGAGTTGACGATCTCCATAGCCTGACCGTTCAGCTTCACCTCACACTCTGTGACTTCACCCCTTTCGAAGACCATAACCTTGCTCTTCCCCGTATTTACCTTCAAATTCCGTTTTTCGCACACTGTTCCAAACTCATTTACCAGACCCTGCAACTCCCATTCATTATCACTCATCAGAACTGTATCATCCGCAAACAGCAGTATAGGTAGCTTCCACTCAATTCCCTCCCTTTTCAGCGATACACCAACATCCACTGCTCTTGATAGTATTTCTTTCATAACTCCATCCATATATACAGTAAACAACCACGGGGACATCACACACCCCTGTTTCAAACCAACATTCAGGTCAAAGAACTCGCTCTGCTCACTCTCCACACGTACTGCCGCCTTTGCACCCTCATACATGCTTTTCACTGCTTTCAGCAACTTGCCCTCTACTCCGTATATTCTAAGTACTTTCCACAAACCTTCTCTATCCACTCTGTCATAGGCCTTCTCCAAGTCCATAAAGGCAACATACACCTTTTGTTTCTTCTCCAGATACTTCTCCACAACACAATTCAGGGTAAAAATCTGATCTACACATCCTCTTCCCTTCCTAAAACCTCCCTGCTCGTCGCCTATCCATTTCTCCGTTCTCACTCTCACTCTCTCAATCACTACCCTACTGTATACCTTCCCTACTACGCTTAGAAGACATATTCCTCGGTGGTTACCACACACTCCTCTTTCCCCTTTGCCCTTATATAGGGGGACTATTATGCCAGTCTTCCAGTCATCGGGTGCACTCCCCTTCTCCCATGCTAGTTTGCACATTTTCCATACCCATTCTATCACTATCTCACCACCATACCTCAACATTTCCCCACACACTCCATCTGTTCCTGGTGCTTTCCCCAACTTCACTCTTTTCATGGCTTCCCACACTTCTGACCTCCTGATCCCCACCTCCTCCTCCACTACTTCTCTTCTTCTCCCTCCCATACCATATCCAGCTATGTTTGCTGGCTCTTCATTCCTTTCATTTAGCAACTCACTGAAGTACTCCCTCCATCTTTCGACTCTCTCTTGCTTCTCGGCTAGCATTCTCCCATTCTTATCTTTCACACCCTTACTGTTTCCCTTGCTACCTTCCCTAACTTTCTTGACTTCTTTCCAGAACAGTTTCTTACTCTCCCTCCATTTTACACTCAGATTCCTTCCAAATTCCTCATCTACTCTTCTCTTACTTTCCTTCACTACTCTCTTCACCACCCTCTTACTCTCCACGTACCTCGCTCGTTTCTGTCTCTCGGAATCTTCATTCCCTCTACTACCCAACCACTCTCTATATGCTTTCTTCTTTTCTTCCACAGCTATTCTTACCTCTTCTGTCCACCATGCTGTACCTTTCACTCCCCTCCCTCTTCTCCTCACTCCACACACCTCCTCACATGCTGCA
The DNA here is from genome assembly GCA_032716605.1 of Paralithodes platypus. Taxonomy (NCBI): domain Eukaryota; kingdom Metazoa; phylum Arthropoda; class Malacostraca; order Decapoda; family Lithodidae; genus Paralithodes; species Paralithodes platypus. Next base: position 16,853,253 of record CM064506.1, on the reverse strand, counting down.
CAGATCTCATCCTTAAACACCTTGCTCATCTCCTCCACTTCCTCCATAACTTCCAGGTCGAACCCACCTAGTCGTCTTTCCACTGCTCTCCTGTACTCCTCCCTGACTTCCTCCTCCTGCAACCTCTCCACCCTCCTCACCATTCCACCCTCCTCTCGCCTCCCTCCCGCTCTCCTCACCCACTTCTTTTGTATCCTAACCTTAGCTACCACTACATAATGATCAGACAGACCCCCTCCAATACCCCTATACACCCTAGCATCCATCACAGATTTCTTCATTCGTTCATCCACACATACATAATCAATCAATCAACGTAGAATTGTTTTGCGATAATGCTGAACTATTGAGGCTAGTTCATCTTTATTCATTCGACGACACCTCAGTCCCTCAGGCACAGGTCCTCCCGGTACCAAACACGAACTTTGCTTCACCCCAATCTTCTATGACCTCTGAACAGAGCTCCCCTCCCCACGCCAAGAGGATTCGCTTAGAGTCATCGGAGTGTGTGCCGTCAACCCAGCCGTCAACATCCGAGGGACTTCGGCAGAGGGCGTCCAGCTTGGAGTTCTTACCAGACAAGACACGCAAGCTATCTAGCCCCAGGCTTACTGAGAGAGATGTAATGTTGTTGTTGTTGTTGTTGTTCCCTAAGCTGCCTGGCCGAACAGCCCCGAGTCCCTGAGAAAGGCCATGGCCACGATCGGGCTTTCCCACAGAGCTCTCATTGAGTGTAGATTGTGTTGTTGGCGTAAGTGGTTGTGTGAAATGCAGTCTTCTATGATGTGTTTAATGGTATGGGGTGCTGTGTTACATCCCGGGCAGGCGTCAACAACGGAGTCATCCAGTCTCTTCTGATAGCTCAGGAGAGCTGGATGGTGTCCGCATCTCAGCCTGGCCAGGTGGACTCTGTCCTCGCGAGGAAGGGAGGATTCGGAAGGATAGATTTCGGAAGGTCGTGCATGCAGCTGCGTGTTGTCTGTGAGTGAGTGGATGGATCGGTGAGAGATATGAGTATGGATGTGCTTCTGGAAGTTGGTTCGGGGTGGGCAGGGAGGGAGAGAGGACAATAATTGTGTGTGATACCGTGTGCTGGGTGTTGTTTTGATATTTCTTGGTGTCTGTGGGTGTGTTGCCATGTAGTTTAGTGGGTGGTCTTCGTTCGTGGAGGCTGCTGCCAGGAATTGAGTGCCTCTCATGTCCAGATGGTCTTTGACTTTGAGGATTTTGGTTTCTTGATGTAGGTGATCTGTGGGTGAAGTAGCTGTGCAGCCTGTAATGATCTTCAGGGCTTTGTTTTGAATAGTCTGTAAGGTCTTATGATGTGTTTCAGCTAGGTTAGAAGCCCAGGCTGGGCTTGCGTATTCCATCACTGATCTTATGTATTGTTTATATACTGTGGTGGTAGTTTCTTTGTTGTGTCCAAATTTTGTGTGAGCAAGTGACCTGAGGGCGTTAAGTCTGGGTGTCAGTTTCTTTTTAATGTTTGTGGTGTGCTGTTTGAATGTCATATGAGTATCATATGTTACTCCTAGGATTTTGGGTGTGTGTGTATGTGTTAGGGGTGTGTTGTTTATGGTGAGTTGAGGGATGTATTCGTGTTCTCCTGTCCAACTTGTGAGCAGGGTTGCGGTGGATTTGGCTGGGGCTAGATTAAGTCTGTTTGTAGTGCACCAACCATGTAGTGTGTTGAGATAGGGTTGAAGGAGATCTGTTGCTCTTTTTGGGTCATGGTGTGTGCATGTGAGTGTTATGTCATCTGCATAGGAGGCTAAGTTTATTTGGGGCGTATTGGGTGTAGTTTTATCGTGCATGTACAGATTGAAGAGTGCGGGCGATAGGACAGATCCTTGTGGGACTCCGTTTGGAAAGTTTCTGATTTTAGATGACTGACCGGCAAAAGATACGTGTGCACATCTGCCTGCTAGGAAGTTGGCCAGCCACCTTTTTGTGTTGTTGTGCATGTTTGTGTTGTAGATTTTGTTTGTTAGGTTGTGGCGGGGGATGGCATCGAAGGCTTTACTAATGTCGAGTGTGGCTAATAGTGATCTGTGTGGTGGTCTAGCTGAGTTGATGCCGTCGAAAGCTCTTTGTGTAAGGTCTGTGAGAAGAGTGTTTGTGGAGTGCAGTGGCCTAAAGCCATGTTGTGTTGGAGCTAGGGGTAGGTCAGGTGTAATTAGTTGTAATACTAGGCGTTCCATGACTTTGGAGGGGGAGCAAAGAAGTGTGATGGGGCGGTGCGAGGAGGGTAGCGTGGGGTCTTTGTTGGGTTTGGGGAATGTGATTATGATACCATGCTTCCAAATGTCTGGTATTGTGTTGTGTGAATAGCTGTAGTTTGATATGTTAGTGAATGCTTGTATGCCTTGTGGTCCCAGGTGTCTGAGGTGTATGTTGCTTATGTTGTCTAGGCCACAGGCAGGTGAGTGCTTGAGATTGTTGATGATATGCTTTGTCTGGTGATTGGTGAAGGGTGTATAGTCAGGGTCTATGGGGAATTGTCTCTTACGTCGGATGACACGTCGGTCGTCTTTGTGAGGTTTTAGGTAGCTGACATGTGAAAAGTGATTGATGAGAGTGTTTGCTTGTTGTTTACATGAAGGAGTAGAGTCTGTTGTTGTGATTGCAGCATGTGATTGCGTTGTGTTGCTGTTGGAAAGTGTGATGCTGTTTAGTGTTTTGTAGAGTTTTTTGGGGTTTGTTTTGTGATCAAGTGTTTGTAGGAAGTTATTCCAATTTAGTTTTTGTTGTTCTTGTATTTTGTTGTTAGTTTGGGTGTTGAGTGCTTGAATTTGTTGTGTGATGTCTTGTGTGTGGGGTGCTGGGGAGTGTTTCAGTATGTCGCGTTGTCTGATGAGGTTTTGAATTTCTGGTGTGAAGTTGGGGTTGTGTCTTTTCCTGTTACCTCTTGGAATGTGTTTCTTGTCAGTGTTTTGGATAGTTTTATTGAATGTGTACAGCATTGTTGATGTTAGTGATGGGTGTACTGTTTAAAGTTGTGAAGTGTTGTTCTGTCTCATTTGTGAATGCTTCCCAGTTAGCTCTTTTATAATTGGTGTATGTGTGTTTGTGGCTAGCTGGGGTGAGTCTGGTTTTGGTGGTGATAATGATCGGGAGGTGATCAGAGCCTAAGGTTCTGACCACCCTCCAGGATGTTGTGGGGGCGAGTTCTGGGGAGCAAAAGGTGATGTCTGGAGATGATGGGTTATAGAGGGCTTGGTGAGGAATATGGGTATGTTGATGGATGTCGTTAATGTAATAGGTTACTTTAGCTCTAGCTCCCAGTTTTATCAATCTGATGCGCAGCCGGTTGCCTCGACTTCCACTTCGGAAACGCCGGGGGGTTTCCCCGGTCTTTTCGAAACGGATGCCGAGCGACCTCATTCTGCAATGAGGATTAGGAAGAATGTGAAAGTTAGGCTCCAGGGCTCTAAACTCGTGCTGATTAAGGGTTCTCTACCGGAGTCCAGAATGGGTCTAGATATATCTCAAACGCCGGAGGCCCAAGGCCTTAGTAGTGTTACAAGTCTTACGGCTCAAGCGCAGAAGTCGGGAGACACAGACGCAGGGGTATCAAGGTCTCTTACTACTTACTACGCCGGAGGCGGTCACTTCAAAAGGGTCTGACCCCAGAGTAGACCCTCCTTCGACAGGACAGTTCGTACAGGCAACTCCTATGAAATCAGTCCCAAGGGACACGAGTCTACAACCCTCTAAGGAGACCAGTAAATTGCCGGGGGGGGAAAGTAAAAGAGTATCCGGCGAAAGGTCCCCTTTCAACGATTAAACCTAGTGGTGATTCTTACAGTTTCTTACAGTTTCTTACAGTAGATCCTCTGGAAAAAGGCAAACTATGCCTGTGTATCCAGCTCAGTACCAGTACTTGCACTGCTGCGGTCGTTTACAGTGTTGGCGGCGCAACATTTTTACTATTCTGTATTTTTGTTTTATAATCAAACTTCAAATCTTGTCTTCCCCATACTTTATCAAGATTACTTTCAAACTCCCTTATTGATTCGGAATCGACTACATACTGGGGCAGTGCGTTCCACTCATTTACCACTCTATCACAAAATGAGTTCTTTGCCTTCTCAAGCCTATTTCTTTCTTTGTAAATTTTCTTAGAGTGTCCTCTCGTTCTTGTTCCCTCCCGCATCAAGAAGATACCTTCACACACATCCTCATCGTACTTTCCTGACACTATCTTAAAAGTCTCTATCATATCCCCTCTCTTTCTCCTATATGCCAGTGTCGGAAGCCCCAGTGTCCTCAACCTCTGCTCATAGCCCGCGTTCTTCAACGTTGGTACTAGCTTGCTAGCTCTCCTCTGCACTTTCTCCACTGCTTCTATATCCTTTACCATATATGGAGCCCACACCTGGTTCGCATATTCCAGGTGCGGCCTAACCAGCGCTGTATAGAGATTCCTGAAGATAGGGTACTAGCAATTGTACAAGTAGATGAACATCAATTAGAGGAGAAAGGTTCAAAGTCTATGAAACGGCCGAAACCTCAGTGCTTTACATCAAAACAATTAGACGATCTGTTGCATAGGGTGCTACAACAATGTGCCATTTCGAAAAGACATCAGGAAGCCCCGACGGAGGCTGCGGTACCTCCGCCGGTGGACTCTGGGCCCACCTCCTCTAGGGATAACGAAGTTTTGCTTCTTAACTCAGTTCCCCCCGTGACAGGGACGTGGCCAGAACAAGTTTCCATCCGCCCTTTGTTACCAGCCAAAATTAATGTAATTGCAGACCCTGATATCATCAGGGCCCCGACAACATTAAACTTATCTCTCCCCAATGCCGTTAGGCATGGGTAAGACTTACCGGCCGACAGCCAGGTTCACTCCCGGCGGGTGGATGAGTCTCTTTTTCAAGGGGAAGGGTCTAGTAGTTCCTTGCTAACTGACAAGCGGGTATCTGGCACTAATGTGTCTTCCGTGGGAAGGAAGGAGACTAGTTCTGGCCCGCTAACTCATGTCAATAGTGCGAGACATAACGTAAATTCTTACCTACAACATAAAACTAAGTCCCCTAAAGTTGATAGGGCGCCTCGATATCCGGCGGCTCTTCCGCCGGATCTCTAGAAACCCATGGACTCTCAGTCAGTTACTCAACCTAAAAAATCTTGGTCAAAATCGGAGGACCAACCTCGGACTCAGAAAGAGCCAGGTAGGTTGTGGCTCCCAGTAACCGCGTTAACTAGAGGAGAGGGGCACAAGTCAACACAGCGGGAGGTTCCGGTGCCAATAGAATGGCCTATAGAAGTGAATAGGATAAAGGTCTTCAGGGCAAAAGATGCACAAGGAAAAGTGTTAGAAGTGCAGGTTCAGGCAGTGCCAAACCCGGCTAACTTTCGATACTTTGTGTACAACCCTGGTCAGTTGACCCCTTTTCCGCCAGATGACCCTAGTCCTCCCCCAGATGTCCCGGTTTGCCCTGATTGCTCTCAACGCTGTGGCATCAATGTGTATCATTCTATAAAGTACGACGCGCCTAGCTTAACTTTTCATCGTTGTAATCCTCATCAAGACCGAAGGGAATTACATCTAGGTGAGGTGGGACATGGACCTTGGGTGACATGGGATCAGGAGGTCCAACAATTTGCTATTGATGTGACGTCCAGTCCCTCGTTACCGGTTCCACCACCGCAGCATGCTGAATTTGACTGGCTAAAAGCAACAGCCCGGCGGAGTTCCCAGGGCTATTTTTGAATTTCTCATTGCTCCCCAATTCGAGGCCAAAGATTTTCTGCCCCCTTTTATTGTCCCAGATCCTATTGAACTCCAGAGGGAATTCCTAGTCAGAGATAACGCCCACCGGAAATTTATTAGTTTTCTCCTCACCAGGGATACGGCTCAGGCCATTGCTAAACCAATCCCCGATCCACCAAGGCAAAGGGCCGAGATAGTCAAAGCTTTTCAGCAATATCTTCTACCGCATCCGGCACAATCCTTATTAGACATCCGGACAGCCTTATTTGAGGCAGTCCGAGCGAGGCAGCTACTCAGACTCGGTATGGTACAGGGGTTACCGGTGAACGTTTATTATAGAGTTGTTTTCTCTCCGGTACTGATGGCAACTACAGTTAATCCACAGACACAGAGAGACGTAAGAATGATGCTTCAAGGGAGCAAAGGGTCTCCCAAGTAAATAACTGTTTAACTTTACATGCACTAGATGGCCGGCGATCGCCGGACATTGAACTTTAACGAACTAAAAAGAGTAGAGATCCTCGACTCTTTTTTCCTAGTGGGGGTCGGTTTTCCCACTTAAAATTCCTGTTTTCTCTTCCTCTCTCCTTCGGCCTGGAAAGGGCACAAGGTATCGAAGGGGAATTGTGTTTACCGCACTTGGGCCGCGCCTAGAATCTCTGCTCTGATTCAAAAGTCCGGACTGCGTCCCGGCGGACAATTACCAGACCAGGCTGATCACGAGGACTCTCCGGAGCCGGATCAGACAACCATGGGTGAAACAAGTAAACCGTCCATAGAGGTTGACCGGGAAGTTCACCATGCGAAAACACTAGGAAGTGCGTCAGACAGTTTTGTGCCAAAGCTCAGACCGCTCCAGAAGGATTTTTGTTAGACCCCACTCGAAACCTTACACGGGTCGGGAATTCCCGAGCAAACAACGAAGAGCTAGACGTCCGCCGGTGGCTGGCCATCAGCTATTGGGGGTTACTGGTAATTTAGGGCCACTCAAAGAAATTTCCCTGATCTTAGCCATTAACCCTCCAGCCCCGGCTACGCATTACATAAATATTCCCCGAAACCCGGGTGTTTTGGCCGAAAAACGTCTAGGCTAGGCTGCCGTATATTTGTTAATCTGACTGCTTCCCGCATTCCCACGCATCCCCAAGCGTAGCTGTGTTATTTACCTGTAGAATGGCGTTAAGTAGAGCTCTCTAAGTCAACTGGTTGATTTGTGATGATGATTTCATTGGAGATAACTTTATGGCAAAAACAGCCACTTTACACTACTTTTCGATACTTAACAACAACATACAGGCACACACGAACAAGCGACGCTTTCCTTCTTGTGGCCGGAGATGCGGGGCGTCGGTCCAGCCGGCTGTTGTTTACATGCGTCGGACCGACGCCTCGCACAAGAAGCTCACAGGCTTTCAACCACTGGGCGTTAAAGAGCCCTTCCGGGTAGCTCGTGTATGCTTTTTTATGGGCGTTCAAGAGCCCTTCCGGGAACAGAGGGTTAACCCTCCAGCCCCGGCTATGTATTCCATATATATTCCCCAAAATCCGGGGGTTTGGCCGAAAAACGTCTACGCCTAGGCTACCGCATCTTTGTTATTTGGCTTGCTTCCGCATTCCCGCGCATCCCCAAGCGTAGATGTGTTTCGTACCTGTACAATGGCGTTAAGTAGAGCTCTTTAAGTCAACTGGTTCAGTTGTGATGATGATTTCATTGGAGATAACTTTATGGCAAAAACAGCCACTTTACACTACTTTTCGATACTTAACAATAACATACAGGCACACACGAACAAGCGACGCATTCCTTCTTGTGGCCGGAGATGCGGGGCGTCGGTCCAGTCGGCTGTTGTTTACATGCGTCAGACGTACGCCTCGCACACCAAGCTTACAGGCTTTGAGCTCATGGGTGTTTAACCCTTCCTCCCCGGGCTGTCTTACCAAATGACGGTCGCCCCTACCCGGGCGATATGGCTGAAAAACTTCTAGGCCTAGGCTACCGTATTTATGTTTATTTTCACTGCTAGAACTTTCCCACTCATCTATAATCGTAGTGCGGTTTTCAATCTGTATTTTGGCATTGAGTAGAGCTCTGTAAGTCAACTGGTTCAGTTGTGATGACGATTTCAGTGGAGCCAATATTGCAGAGATGTTGCCAATATGGGGGCTTTTTAGACACTAATTTCGTCATGACGTCAGAACAATAACATTGAGGAGTCTTCTCCTTGTTTTCGGAGGTGCGGTGACGAACGCTTGGGTTTGTTGACATACGTCGTACGCACGGCGTTCGGACCAAGCTTAATTAGGCTATTAAGCTCATGCCTTAGATAAGGCATACCGGGTAGCGGCCCTTCTTTCGTGCTGTCCTTACCTAAGGCAGACCGGGTAGGAAGGGTTAAGAGCCCTTCCGGGTAGCTCGGGTGTGTTTTTTATGGGTGTTTAAGAGCCCTTCCGGGTCTGATGGGTTAATACATCTCCGGTGATATACATTGATTTATGCTAGGGGGCGCATATCAAGGGGACACTAACTACTCCGGTCGGGGAGCTGGATAGTTGCTGGTTCACCTAAGTCAGAACTATGATGTTTTCTCCCAATTAAGTAAAATAATAAGCTCACTTGTTTACTCGTAACACAAGGGCAAGTCAGGCTCCGAGGGAAGGTGGTTTTTTCCTTAAGTGGTTTATTTGTTAGTAGTCTTGGCAAATCCAACGTCAAGGCTATTAACCTAATTGCAATGACGACTTGTCTATTTTGACTGCTATGTCGTCATTCCAACCGCGGTTAAAAAAGAAAACGTCTAGAGTCTACTCCTTATTTTGCTCTAGGAGACGTTGTACATTAACCAAAACTACCACCGAAGGTGAAAAAAGCATAGAAGAGAAGAAAAAGGGGTTTACCTTAGTTACCGCTTAAGGCCCATCCCGTGTTCCGTTATGTGCAGATCCCTGTCGAACGTGCGCATGAGCGACCCTCTCTTGTTATCATTTTTTCACGCGCCTCCATTGATTGAGTCCGCTTTTGTTGTGCTCCTTTAATTCACCCTGTTTAGGTTCGTTTTCGGCTTATCTGGCCTTCTTTTTTGTTAGACAGATGTTACGTGATCTAGGGCACACGTAAATGGGCTCCTAAGTGTGTATAATGGACACGCGTGTGGAAATAGCGTACCGAAGGTACGGGGGCGCCTGGCGTTCCTCGTATATGTTTTTCATTCTTTCTCTTTTCATATTCTTTTTTCCTGTTAGTCTGGGCATAGTTTAGCTTTTAGCTTATTTTAGCCTAGCTCGTTTTCTCATTCAGGAATTGCTATGCCCCTATGAGTTTTCATTTTTTCATAGCCTAAGGTGTACCGTTGGTATACAATCTGAGATTTCGTTGGTGGCGGTGCTGTTTGTAGAGTTTGTGTCGGCCGCATTATTAGCGTTATTCCCGAGTCCCCCCTTTCGAGCCTTCACTGTGTCTCAAGGGCCTGGGCGACAGGTGGTTCGTGATAATACCCCACGGGGGCCCCTCCTTCACACCACAGGGTTTTTCGCACCTGACACATTCTCTGCTCACGGCTAGGCCACCCTTTTTCTCGCCAGTTTCATTTACTGGTTTTTGTTTTCTCTTCCTGTTTCACCTCCATCCTTTCATAGTCTTTTTGCCCAATCCAGGGGTACCCCAAGGGGGCCCCTGTTTGTGAGAAACCACCCTCCCTGCCACTTCTCCTCATGGGCTTTGCTCTATCTCTGTGGGTTGGGTGGTTCCTGGGGGATGTGCCTCCTCTCCCCTGGTGTGTCTTCCTTGCCTCTCCCTTTACCGGTTGAGTTAGGATCATATATCAAGGAAGACACTGCTCAGCTTGATGGCCATCATCGCTTGAAGTTCATAAGGAGATGACGCATTTTTGTGGCCTTTTTTGGTATTCCCTAGACGCTCCTCTCGCTTTTTCGGCGCCGGACCATCTCGGCCGGTCCCGCAAATTTGCGGGAGCTCGATTCGGTCCTCTGGGATGTTTCGGCTCCCCGCAAATTTGCGGAGATCGCTGGGGGGTCCCTCAAAGATGCGGGAGGGTTGTGTCGTTACGGTTATGCCTCCATTGGCCCGCAAATTTGCGGTAATAGTTGGCTTTCACTGTTGACCTTTTTTATGTCATCTTGTTGCCTGAAACTATCTTGGTGTGTGCACTTTACTGGTGTTATAGGCCCTGCATGTAAGATATTGAGTGGTGGTTAACACTTTCTCCATCTTTGCAGGTTCTGCTAGTGCTCTTCCACCTCGCCCGCCCTACTCACCTACCTCTATGCTCCCGGTTTAGGGTGAGTACGGATACCTGTTTGCATGTGTGTTCCTGTTTCCCCATGCTCCTTCCCTGGTTCTTATTGGACATTCTCTCCACTTACTCCTTCGACGTGGTGTTTATGGTGTGTGTTCTTCCAGTGCAGGTAGGCTGCCTTGCTGTCGCCATGGTTGTTGCTCCCCGTGCTTGCGCCACTCGCACTGTGTGTCCTCTACGGCCTACCTCCCTGCTCTGTGTGGCCCGTGTCTGGCCCTGGTGGATGTGGTGCACCATAGCCCTGGTTCCTCAGCGGCGGCAGTGGCCTCTGCTTCCCTTCCGTCGGTGTGGGCGATAGTCTCCCGCCACATTAGGTCTGTGGGCCACCGTTCCCCGGCCTTTGTTGCCGACCAGATCCGCGTCGCCCTGGGTATCCCTGACCCGACTGAAGGCCGTTCACCTGGCCCTCTCCCTGCTCGGGCCCTCTCCCCTGGGTCCCGCAGCCGGTCGTCACATCGTCGGGGGGATCCCCAGCTCCGTCCACGCTCTCGCTCGCCTCGTCGCCCGTCCTCTACTGCCCCTCGTCGTCCTCCTGATCGCCTTGACGACGCCCATCGCCCTCGTCATGGTTCTCGCCCTGAGGCCGGGGTTAGCGGCTCTGCCCCTGTGCGCCCTCCCCTGGCCTCTACGGATAGGGGCTCTACTCCCTTCCGCCCACTTCCCCAGCCCAGACGACTTCCTCTTACGTTGTCCTCTCCGCGCGCGGTTGTTCATGCTGTAGCTGGCCCTCTGCTCCCTCCTCCTACACTGTCCAGGAGGGTCCGCCAGGATGTAGTTGCTTCTCCTACTTCACCTGCTTCAGTGCCTATTCTTCCTTCACGGTCTCGTCCCACGGTGGAGGTCCCTGCCTCCTCCGCCTCGGTGTCGGGCCGCCCTGTTCTCTCAGCCCCGGGGATCCTTGCTCTGTTTCCCCCCGCGGCTCCTTCTGACCTCCTTTCACCCGGCCAGCCTTCCCACTCCCGTCGTCCTGCTCCTCCTCCTTCTTCTCTCCCTGACCTTCACTTACCGTCTCGCCAGGGGGGTACCCCTCCTCTTGGCTCGGTGGGGTTTAGCGAGGTTTCGGGGTCCCCTTTCTCAGGGGCTGCAGTGTCGCTGGAAGAGGGGAATGGTGCTGTTTCCCCCTCGGCCGTTCGTGATCGGGGACGAGTCCCTCAGCGGCGACACAACCGTCGTCGCTCGCCTTCCTTGGGCCGCGACTCTGCTGGTTCGTGTCGTGGGTCTCGCTCCTGCTCACGCTCGCCCCTGCGGGCCGACCAATCTTTGGGGGGGTCGCCTCTCATGGGTTGTGTCACGCATCGACGGGCGCTTGGAGTCGATGCAAGACTCCCTCTTATCGCGCTTCTTGGCGGTGACACACCCTCAGCGCCTCACCCTACCTACCCCTGCTACGGTCCCCCTCCCTTCTGCAGGCCTACGCTCTGGTCAGACTTCAGCCGCCGGGACATCCTTCAGGATGTTCAGTCCCTGGCTGTGTTGACGGGACTGTCCTCCTATGGGACGGGTTTGTGCGACGACGGTACGCCTGGCTTAGCCATCTTGCTCGATCGCCCTCTCCCATTGGGGGCCCGGTTTGCCGAGGCCTTCGACTTCGCCGACCGTTCCGTCGCCGGCTCTCCTTCAGTCCCTCCCCCGGAGTCATCACTGCTTTTGCCTCCTCTTGTGTCTGTCGGCGGGTTGGACGGCGCGTTCTGGTCCTGGTTAAGCGCGCCCGTTCTTGAACTTTGTTCTATTGCTACCCCGTTCTTCTCTCACCCAGATCAGTCCTCTGTCGACAAGGTTTTTCCCTTGCGACGGTGGGTGCCGAACTTATTCTCTTGTCTTTTAGGTTCCCTCCAGACTTCTGTTCACCACCTGCGGCTTATCGCGGCGTCTGCACCAGGCGATCTTCGCGAGGTTTTGGACCGCGTTCGGCGGATCCACCTTCGGCTCGCAGTGTCTTTGGTTCCCGAGCTGAAGGCGGTTTGGCGCGTAGCTACTCGGCAACGCCGGACGGTACGGTCCTCGTTCTGCCGGACGGCCCCCTTGGATATTCGTCAGGGTTTGTTGTACTCTGCGCTCTCTACGTAGGGTCTTTTTTGCGCAGGATACTTGGGGACGCTACGCTTCTCTATCGGCGGACCCTGCTTACGACACGCGACGACGCGCTGTGTCGCGAGCGGGGTCTTCTCGGTCCAGTCCTGCCGGTCCTCTTCGGGGTGCTGCTGCTCGTGCTGCCGCCATGCACGGGCACAGGACAGGGACGTTACAGGCCAGTGCGTCGGTTCCGCCTCGCACTTCTGTTCTTGCCCCCTTTTCATCCCCGCCGTGTCGGGGCTGGCCAGCCTTCCACTTCCGGCCGCCCTTCGCCGGGGTCAGCCCCGCGACGGCCAGGGGTTGGGGTGGCCCACCCTTTTCGACGAAGTTAGGGGGGGGGGGTAGAGGAGGTCAACGTGGCGCTCATGACCGCAAGGACCGTACCGGGGGTACCTCCACGTCAAAACACTGTGTAGGTTCTCCGGGTCGGTCTCCTTGTTCTCCTTCTCGTCTAGCCGCCCGGGTCGCTCCCCTCCTCTCGGGAGCTCCCACAGGTTGTTTTCGCCCTTGCGCCCCTCGCTGGCCGCGAGGAACGTTGGGGGCGGCAGATTGCGCGGAGGGGTCTAACCTGGAGGTGGACGTCCGGACCCCCACTCCGCTCTTGTCACCGACGCCGGCCCATCTCTTCAGAGGTGGCCCACGTGTTCACATCCCTGCACGAGTAGGGAATCGTCGAGGGGGTTGACCGCCGGTCACCCGGTTTTCCTCTCCCGTGTATTTCTGGTACCGAAGTAGAACTGCGACGCGATGCGACCGGTGGTGGCTCTGTCGGCCCTCAACGGGCGCATCGTGCACACACGGTTTCGGATGCTGCCGGTACCCCAGGTACGCCTGGCCCTGCGCCCTCTGTCGTGGGTAGTGTCGCTGGCCCTCCAGGATGCGTCTTGGCTCGTTCCTCCCCATCCTTGATTCCAGCGATTCTTGGTCGTTCGGGCTTCCGATCGTGTGTTCCTGTTCGACAGACTTCCCTTCGGTCTCCACATCGCGCCGTGGATCTTCTCCACACTGGTGGGGCGGGCTCTGGGTCCTCTCCTCAGGAGCGGGCTCCAGATCCTGTTTTCCTTGGCCGATTGGTTGATAGTTTCCGAAGCCCTAGGACTGTGCGTACGCTACACCCTCACAGTCGTTCGCCACGTCGCACAGTTAGGGTTCCCCATCGATGTTCCCAAGTCACGCTTGACCCCGTCGCGTGTCGTGCCATGGGTCGGTCTCGCATGGGATTTGTCCAGCGCTACGGTGACCCAGGGTCTGCCGGACGCGGTGCACCTTCGGCGGAAGGTCTTCGCCGTGTTGCACTCTGTCTCCCTCCCGGGATGGCTCTGGGACTCGTTAGTGGGTTCGCTGCATTAGGCCGCTCTGCCCATTCCCTTAGGGAGCCTCAGGCTACGCCGCCTACTCTTCATGGGCACCGAGGTGTTTCCGTTGCCCCTATGGTTCGGCTCCTGCCGCTCCCGCGTACCCTTCGCAGCCACTTCGGACGCTGGGTTGCTCGGGGCACGCTCTCTGTGGCTGTGCCCTGGACCGCCCCCCCTGCCGACGATCTGGGTAGACACAGATGCGTCGAGCGAGGTAGGGTGAGGTTACCGTTCAAACCTGGGACATCAACTTTACAGCAGATGGGTGGGACTCACGCCCCTCCACATCCATGCCCTCGAACTGTTGGTTCCTTTGTTCTTCCTGAGGGACCACGCGCTTGCCCTTCGGGGAAAGTCGGTGGCCTTCGGGATGGACACTCAGACAGCTGTCCACTGTATCCAAAAGCGGGGGTCCTCCAGATCATTGACTCTATTGGGGATCTCGGTGAAGTTGTTCTTCCTCGCGAACCGACACACCTTCTCCCTGCATGCCTCCTCCCTGCCCGGGACTGCCACCCTGTGGGCGGACGCCCTGTCGAGAGGCCAGGGCGTTCTTGTAGAATGGGCAATGCAACAGACTGTGTTCGATGACCTCGCGGCTTCCTGGGGTGTTCCGGAGGTCGACTTGTTCGCATCGAAGGTGCCGCACCAGTTGCCTCAGTACCTCTCCCTCCGGCCTCGCACTCCGGAGGGGGGTCCGGACGCTTTCATGGTAGACTAGAACAGGTGGCAGTCGATATGCGTATTTCCGCCACCAGACGCACTGTTGATGTGCGAAGTCCTCGCGAGGCTGCGGCTGTACCGCGGCAGAGTCTGGCTACTCGCGCCTCTGTGGCCGGCACAGGCTTGGTACGTCCGGTTGACGCGGTGGTGCCCGAGTCCGGTCCCTCTACCTGTCTCCGACTTCCACTTGAGCTAGGTTGGGGACCTGCGGACCTCGTTGGCCTTCGCATCGTGAATGTTCATGAGGCACGGTGGCTCCCAGTCCACGGCCGGGACCTGACTGACTTCCTGAAGCGTTCCTGGCCGACTTCTCCTTGGGGGACTTACGGGTCCCGCTGGAGGTCTTTTCCTAGGTAGATACAGGACACTCGCCAGACAGTTGGCTCTCCTTCCCTCGTCCTACACTCCTTGTTTCACCTCTTCCATACACGTCACTTTCACGTCGACGCTATACGTCACCACTTGTCTGCCGTCCGGGGGGTCTTTGAGTCCGTCGCTTGGCTGGTCGTTCCGCCGCAGGAGCTGGATTCCTTCATGACGGCTGCCTTCCGGGACCGACCGCCTCCGCGCCAGGTCCCTCCACAGTGGATCTGGGGCGGGCTCTGGACCTTCTGGCTTCACCCACGTATACACGGGCCGCTACACCGGTTCCGTTACTTGGGCGTACACTCTTCTTTGTCACTCTGGCCGCTGGGGATCGGGTGTCTGCACTAGCGGCATTGTCACGGCCCCAGGACTGCGTGCGATTCTCCCCGTCCTTGCATGGCGTCACGTTCGCCTCCTCCCCTCATTTTGTTGCCACGAATGAGAGGGAGACCCACGTTTTCCAGCCTTTCACCGTCCCGGCTTTCCAGCGTGGACATACTCGCCATGTGTTGTGCCCGGTGTCAGCCTTGCACTCCTCTGTTGCGTCTGTGGCGCCGCCTTCGGGTACTGCTGTGTGGGTGTCTCCTCAGACAGGTGGGAGGCTCTCGCAGGTGCAGATGGGACGCCACATTTGTCGGACCATTCGTGCCAGTAACCCTGTTTGTAGGGGTTTTGCGCACGATGTGCGATCCTTTGCTGCCTCCTTCCGGTTCCTGCAAAGTCGATCCTTACCTGACATCGCCTCAGCGGTTTTGTGGTCTTCTATCAATTCCTTCATCTCCTCCTACCTCTCCATGTCCAGTGTTCGACCCCCTCGGCCGGTGATAGCTCTCGGTGGTCGTGTTTCCTAGTGCTCTGGCGTTGATACCTGGTCTTCCCCCCTTGTCCCTTGTTCTTTTACTTTGTTTTATTTGACAAAGGGGGGGGGGGGGAGTACGGGTTTGCAACACTTGATTGCAAGTTTGGGATTATTTATTGTTACAGTACATAAGTGTTTTTGCCACATTGAAAATTGTGTTTTGTTATTGTGTTCAATGTTTTTGTTGGTTTTTGAAGAAAAGGGATTTTGGGTACAGTACCTTTTTGGTTTCAGACAAGTCTATGTTTTTGCATTACTATGAATGACGGGCACGTGTTAAAACTGTTCTTTTTAGCTACTCCTCAGTTTTTCACTCTTTTATTAAACTCTCTTGTTTAAATTGTGTCTTTGTCATTCATAATTTTGTTTTATGCATTGTTTTTTTTGGTATGTTGGGCTTGGATGTCCTCCTCCTATTTGTTATGCAGCCTTGACGTTGGATTTGCCAAGACTACTAACAAATTGGGAGGTTTGACGTACCTCCCAACCTACCAAATAGGAAAACCTACTATTTGGTAGTAGTCTTGGAAAATCCAACGTACATAATACCCTCCCTCACGCCGGACCCCTGCCCATCCGCGTTCTTCTGCTGACGTGAGATGTGATAACAAGAAAGGGTCGCTCATGCGCACGTTCGACAGGGATCTGCACATGACGGAACACGGGATGGGCCTTAACCCGGCAAGCGCGATAGGCCTTACGGAAGGCTTCCTATAGGGAACGCGATAGGCCTCACGGAAGCAAGACCATAAAAAAAGCCTTCCAAAAAAAAAAAGGGCCTATCAAAACAAAGGATTTTGTCTCTAGGTGAGATAATTCCCCTCTAGTACTCATCCATGTGTTTCTCACCCCTCCCCCTCCCCTCCTTCCCCACCTTATTCCCCCCTCCTCAATTATCACCTATTTATCCTCTTATTATCATCATTTATCGGTTATTTTTCTTCCCCCGCGATAATGTAGCACAGTGGGTTGCATAAAAGATCGTTATGCAACACCCAGACACCGGCACACACCGCCCCGCTCGTCTCAGTTGACTCCCAGACAGCGAGAGGGGAGGGCTGCCTGTGGCTCTCTCTCGCCTGAGATTATGACCGGGTGGCCAATATCTTCGTTTTTCACCACCCAAATGCTTTTCCCACTTATTTTAGCACTCTTGAAGGTTCATATATACATCATATATGTAAAATAAAAGCATACCGAAAACAAATAATGCTTTATATTGTAAATATAACTAATTCTGTCAGAATCCAGGGCTAGAAATGCACAAATAACTACCCTAGCACCTAGGTCTATATCGCGCTTGTCAGGTTAAGCGGTAACTAAGGTAAACCCCTTTTTCTTCTCTTCTATGCTTTTTTCACCTTCGGTGGTAGTTTTGGTTAATGTACAACGTCTCCTAGAGCAAGATAAGGAGTAGACTCTAGACGTTTTCTTTTTGAACCGCGGTTGGAATGACGACATAGCAGTCAAAATAGACAAGTCGTCATTGCAATTAGGTTAATAGCCTTGACGTTGGATTTTCCAAGACTACTACCAAATAGTAGGTTTTCCTATTTGGTAGGTTGGGAGGTACGTCAAACCTCCCAATATTATCTGCACTGCCAGTTTGCTCTGGACTCCAGGCCGGAACGCCGCGGCGGATTGGCCAGGATCTCGCAGTTCATCGGAATTTTTTTTTGTTGCTCTCGGCTAAGACGACAAGACTTTGTTATACTCCATTAGCAGGGGACTTGTGTCTTAGTCCCCCCTTAATTTTTGTGTCCCCGGAGGCCTGACTAGTCGGCTTGTGCGTACGTGGGTAAGAGTTTTTTTGTTCCTGTCACCGGCAGCATGAGTAGCTCAGGAGCCGGTCGATTTTACGAAACTTAACAATTTACAAAACCAAGCCCTCCTCAGAATTTTTTGAGCCCTTAGCCAGTTTCGTGTGCCTGCGCACATCCCACCCCCTCACGCAGTATGTGGAATAGACCAGCAACCGGATGGTTATTCATCTCCGCCGCTTGCTTCCAGTTGTTCCATGGCTTCGGCCCACATAGGACACCATCAATGGGACTCGGTGGGAGGGCCCTCTTGAAGGATTAGATTCTCAGTTACAGTGTTTTCATACTAACAGGTAGTCGTACAAGGAAGGGCCTACTGGTTGCATCTGGTACGAACCGGTCTCGGATCAAATCTGTTCTTCCTGGAAGGGCGGATTTTGTCAGCACAGCCCTTCCCTTTTTTCCTGGTATAAATTTCTTGTTCTACAGCCGGCAGACTATTAACTATCCCTTTCGGGAAGTAGAGTGGCGGAGACCACAGAAACCATACGCGGAGACAGCAGTTCTCTAATGGGTAATTGTTTTTTCAGTCAGGTTTGTTTCAGCCCCGAGCTTACTGAGCTGCTCATGCCCCGAGAATTAAAATTGTTTTGCCCTTTTTTGAGTCGGGTTAATAACATGTAATTTTTAAGCTACACTTCTGTGTGAAGTTTGGTTTACGCCGGCGGAGCTTACCCCCCCGGCATGTAGTGGCCGGCGAGTTGCGGTACATAGTGGCTTGTAAGCTCCTCCGGCGTATTACCGTGTTTGTTCTAACAAGCACAATATTAAGTTCCTTCGGTACTAATTGATCCATATTTGGAAGTTCAGCGAACTACTTTATCTTTTGTATCTGTTTAGCCACTCTCAGGTTTTCAACCTGAGCGGTTTTCTTAGTGAAGAGAGAGTGGACTCTACCCCACCTTGGTAATATTAGCTTCGGTTCATTTCCGAACGACCTCGCAGTAGGTTATCCTTCTTTGTTCTCGTAGAAATGTTCTTGAGATACTCTCTCTTCACTAGTTTGGTTATTGGGGTAGGTTTTTCACGGCAGTTGGGCTGTTTAGGTTATGTGATAGTTCGGCCCATAAGTGGGCTAAGAAAAGGGAGGGGGGGGGGAGAGATGAGGCTATCCCAGTACACCCTAAGGTAAAAGCCCCCCTCGCCGGAATCACACTGCTACGCCGGGTAGAAGTCCAGGCGCTGCTTCCGCCGGGCAGAAGCCTGAGCATTACTTGTAGTTAACCTAAGAAGTGCGCATGTGGGGTATGAGACACCACACTCCTGTGCTGACGTATTTGAGCTGTTCCCATCACTAACATCGTTATTTTACCATAAATAGCATTAATACTTATCCATATGCGCCTATTATAGGTTGATTATAAAAGTATTAACCTGTTACAACAATAAAACAAGTGGAAACAGTGTTTGGATGGTCAAAATCGGCGATACAGGCCGGGAGTTACATAATGTATGGCTGAGGCAACCTCCCTGCCCTCCTCCCCTCCCCTTGTCTGGAGAGACACTGTTACGCAATAGTCTCTCTCTAGCTCTTTCCCACGCTTGATAACAGTGATGACAACGCCCTGCTACCAACTCGCTAATGTTAGCACGAAAATAGACCACAGAATAAGGGAATAACAGGGAAAATAGGTGATAACTGAAGGAGGGGAGGAAAGTGGGGAAGGAGGGGAGGTGGAGGAGTGATATTTGGCATGGCCCAGGGGCAAAAAAAAAAAAAAAAAAAAATGGGGGTTTTAAATGGATTTTTGTTTTTCCCTTACTCATAAGAGTCTTCCCGCAGTCCGCCGGGGGAACTCTAAAGAGTCTCCCCGCAGTTCCCGGGTTAAGAGCTAGAAGCTCTAGTTTTTATGTTAAATTGAATCCATAATTATTTTAAGGGATAAATATATAAGAGCTCCCTTAACCTAACAAGTGCGCATGGGGGTAATTGGAAACGTCCCCCTGTGCTGACGTATTTGAGGTGTTTCCGTCACTAAAATATTCATTGTACCATTAATACTTATCCATATGCGCCTATTATGGGTTGATTATAAAGGTATTAACCTGAAACAACAATAAAACGAGTGAAAACAGCGTTTGGATGGTCAAAATCGGAGATATAGCCCGCGAGTTGTATAATGTATGGATGAGGCAAGCTGCTTTCCCGCCAATTTCCCCCAAGGCCACTGAGACACAGTCGATCGATACTCTCTCTCTCTCTTGCATTCGCTTGCTATCAGTGATGACCACACCCTGTAACCGGATTTCTAATGTTAGCACGAAAATATACCTCAGAATAAGGGAATAACAGGGAAAATAGGTGATAACTGAAGGAGAGGAGGAAAGTGGGGAAGGAGGGGAGGTAGAGGACTGAGATTTTGCATGGCCCAGGGGCCAAAAAAAAAAAAAAAAATCGATGTCAAATGTTGATTTTTTTTTTCTCTGACTCTTAAGAGTCTCCCCGCAGTCCGCCGGGGGAACTCTTAAGAGTCTCCCCGCAGTTCCCGGGTTAAGTAAGGTGTAAGAGCTAAGTTATGTTTAGAAACAAGCTATGTAAAGCTAGTCAGATTATGTTTTTATGTATAAGTTAAGGTTGGCTATCCGAGAGGCATCGGGATAGCTGGATGAGTGTTGAAACTGGTCATGGGACTCAGTTATTTTTACCAGATGATAAACTATGAATAGTGTAAAATCTGAAGAGTGATAGGGAGTTTTGTATTAGCTCCTCTTATCACGATTTCCAACATTATCTCATGTAAGAGAGCCTGTTTTTTCGAGCAGGTCTTCTTCGAAGCAACGCACTGCTCACATTCTTTAATATTTATATTTTTCTATATTGTATTAAAAAAATAAAATAGCTATTCTGTTATACATATTCTTGACTATACCTTGCGGGTTTGGAGGTTTTTAGATATTGATGCGAATGTCCCCCTCCAGTCTTGGGAATTCAGGCAACATCGTCAATGATGGAGGGGCCACTATTAAATTGTAGGTTTGATTCCCGGAGGGAAGTAGAGAAAACCTAATATTTAGTAGGGGCCCCGGAATCATTGATGATGAAGGCCCTCCCAGCCATCCCCTTCCCATTCGCTTGATATCTTGAGTATTATCTTGATATATCAGTGAAGGACGAATGGTGCGCTTGGCGAGGAGCGGCAAGAAGCCACAACGCAAGAAATCCACCGAAGTTGGAAGTGTGTAACCCTCCAGCCCCGGCTATGTATTCCATACATATTCCCAAAAACCCGGGGGTTTTGGCCGAAAAACTTCTACGCCTAGGCTATCATATCTTTGTTATTTTGACTGCTTCCGCATTCCCGTGCATCCCCAAGCGTATATGTGTTTCGTACCTGTAGAATGGCATTAAGTAGAGCTCTCTAAGTCAACTGGTTCAGTTGTGATGACGATTTCATTGGAGATAACTTTGTGGCAAAAACAGCCACTTTACACTACTTTTCGCTACTTAACAATAACATACAGGCACACACGAACAAGCGACGCACGCCTTCTTGTGGTCGGAGATGCGCGGCGTCGGTCCAGCCGGCTGTTGTTTACATGCGTCGGACGGACGCCTCGCACCCCAAGCTTACAGGCTTTCAAGCTGCCGGAGCCTCAGAGCCCTACCGGGTAGCGCGGGGGGGTGTTTGTTATGGGGGCCTCAGAGCCCTACCGGGTCTGGAGGGTTAAGTAATTTAATCTTTTCCTTTTTTCGTCTCTTATTTTTTACGAAAGTTTTTGCGTAGTGGGTACCCAATCTATGACGATACCATAAGAGAAGTAGCGTTGCACTTATGATGAATGACTGTTCTTCCTCGCGGCGGTTGATTCAAACGACTGACGTGGGTGTTGAATGGAGACTATTATACTAATAGGCAGCATCGTCAATGATTCCGGGGCCCCTACTAAATATTAGGTTTTCTCTACTTCCCTCCGGGAATCAAACCTATAATGTGTGCGCGACAGAACAAGATTCGCCGATTTGTCGGTGCAGACAAGGTCTGAAACTTTATAAATATTGATAAAACTACACTACCTTGTCTCACGATGGTTGTCGGAACAGAACTGGGGATGATCAGCTGACTTGTGTTCGATTCCATGAGTTATGAAATGCATCCTGTGGCAAACTGGATTTTTATCAAAATTTACGCGATTTTTGAGGCTCGTCGATAAAAGTACAGTCAGGTCTCGATATACACACATTTTTTATACACGGTTTCATTTGGACACGGTAACCTTAAAAGTTCCAAAGTCGGCCACAACACGGAAAAGTCGGGATCATACACGGGTGGCGGCCCAAGCCTAGGTATATATAAATGATTAAGAATGTTATTTATGCATAAAATGTCTGTCTGTCTATCTATTTAATGCATCTATCTCCCTTATACATAAATGAACTACTATATGTCTTATTTGGTATTTTTGTAATCTATGAATCATTTCTAATAGGATAGAATTTAAAACAATATTATCCTTCCAACACACAAATAATAAAATGAAAAAGAGTCAATAAAAATGTCTCCTTTATCTTTTCAGAAACTTAAGTCCGTCTCATAATAGTTTGTATGATATAGATAACTTGCCCCTAGCAACTCTCTCTCTCTCTATCTATCTATCTATCTCCTTTATACATTAACACAACTATGTCTTATTTGGACTTTTTGTAATCTATGAATCATTTCTAATGCGATGGAATTGAAAACAATATCATCCTTCCAACACACAAATAATAAAATGAAAAAGAGTCAATAAAAATGTCTCCTTTATCTTTTCAGAAATTTAAGTCCGTCTCATAATAGTTTGTATGTTATCGATCACCACTTGCCCCTAGCAACTCTCTCTCTCTATCTATCTATCTCTCTCTCTAATGCATCTATCTCCCTTATACATAAACAAACTATGTCTTATTTGGATTTTCTTCCGACGCCATAAGATTTGAGTTTTATTTATTTATTGTTTTCTCCCACGGTATATTTCGCCTTGAAAGTGTCTACTGACATTTGTAATTTTTGCTGATTATGAGTTGGTGGAAAAAAAAATTCTTTAATTCCATCATATTGGAAATAATTAACAGATTATATAGAGACTCAATAACATTCACTTTTAAGTGTTCAATAGTTTTGCATTATCAATAGGGTCATAATATCTTCTCTACTTTCTGGTCTATTGAACCATAATAAAGAGAGGGGAAGGGAGGGAGCGCCCCCGACAGTGACAACCAGTCTGATGATGATAATGATATGATGAACAATATTTCTATGTTCTCTGGTTTCGATAAGAACGATGAACATGCTGGGAAACATGGAGGGGCCGATATGCGAGCTTGCAGCACAAGGCTTATCAAGTTCATCACAGTAACGGGGTTGGGGTTAGTGCCGGGACGGGGAGGGTCCGAGGGAGTACAACGGCGGGGATATCTACCGAACGTCAACACATCTATCCAACAAATAAGTCAGTAACAGGTCCAAAACAGTTCTTATTGATGCTTAATGTATTCTATGTTATGTTATACATGATGTTAGTGGTATAATGTAATATAAGTCGGCTGAAGGTAGGCAAAAAGGGCCAAAAGGGTGACTTTGGGAAAATGGCTGGAACGAATGAATTAATTCCCATAAGGCCTGTTATTTCTAAAACACGGTTTTGATATAAACGGTACGTACACGGTACGAATTAACCGTGTACAGTAAACCCCCGCTAACTCCAACTCTTTTTAGTCGGAAACCTGCACTTCTCGGAATGGCATCGGCCTCTCGGAAATGTCCCTGTATATCTCGGAAATTTCCGAGTTGGACGGGTTTTGTGTCCGGTATACAATGTTCTCTCACTCGGTTTTAACCCTCTGAGTACCAGCGACGACAACGTGTCGTCGGTAATGTATGTTCCCCACAGTACCACGACGCACAAGTGTCGTCGGGGTTTAATTACTCCGGTCCTATAGCACCTAGAGGGCTCAGATTTGTATGGGATCTGTGTAAGTATCCCACGCAACCATGCCGATGGTTAAAAACTCTCAAAGTCCAACCGCGTGCGTGTGAGCGTGCAAAAACATGGTTTTTGGGTGTTTTTGCCTTCAATTTTTTACTTTTGTAAAATCGACTTTCGGGGGCTCCGTAGGACCCCTTTTTGATCGTTTTTTGGGGGGGCGGTCCTTCATTCCTAACCCATTCGCTATTGTTTCTGGAAATTTGTTTTTTTTCAAAACCTGCTGGTCCCTGGTGGTACATTTATTTATAACTAGCTGGGCTCAGTGGGTTAAGTGATTTTAGGATGAATTGAAGCCTGTGCCTTTTAATTATTGTGTTAATATTAATTATTATGTACTGTACTGTCCCTGAAAACATAATAAGGTTCGTATTTGTCATTAATATGATGAATTTCACATGTAAAAAAAAAAAAAAAAAAAAATTATCTCAATTTTCTCTGACGCGGACTTTCCTCTTCTAATTCGGAATTTTCCCTCTCTTAACCCCTCCAACCCGGAAGGGCTCTTGAACGCCCATAACAACCTCGGCCCGCGCAACCCGGAAGGGCTCTTGAACGCCCATTGCTTGCGTGCGTGCTTTCGAATGCCGCGCGTACATTTTTGGTATCATGGGACGGTAGGTGGCGCCACCCGGCGTAAACGACGCCACAACAACAGTATCTACCCCGACACCATCATGGACAGTACGCCAAATAGTGATTCCGCTGTGTCCGATACCGTGCTTCCTACGACGCCCTTGCTAGTTCGTCGCGCCTTACCCCGACGCCATCGCCTAAATGTGTTATCTCCCGGAGGTATTGAGACGACATTGAGACTATATGAGCGTGCTGATGCCAAGTATAGTGTTGATGATATAGTCAGTGACGACTCCAGTAACTATAAGTCGAGTGATTATGGCCATGAGAGTGAGAAAGAAGAGCAATTCCTGGGATTTGCGAGAGAACATGACAGTGATGAGAGTGATGAAGGTGATGTACCAGTTGTTGAGGAAGCTGGTTTACCTAAAGACAGTGAACTTGAGAGAGTGAGTGAGTGGGAGAGTTCAAGGTCACTCACCAAATTTCGCATAAGTGACACGACTCCAAGCCCTTCCCCAGGTAAATCGCCTTTCAAGCTACACTTGTATAAGCAGAAAATACTTGAGAAGGCGGCCGCGGCAGCTAGGGAACAAGCAAAAATAATTGGTGAGGATGAGGCTGTGAGTGAGGGTCAGCGTGGTGACCCTTCTCGTCCGCCATTGTCTCCCTTATCTACCCACGCCACCCAAGATGACCCGGATGCCCCGCATTCTTCCCCACCACCCCCACCATTGCCAAGGGATGAGGACCCCCCATTTTCAGTCTATTTGCCTCCTAGGTCCCCCGACAGGAGACATACTGCTGCCGAAAAGGGGAAAGGTAGGAAATATACCAAAAAAATTAAGAAAAGTAAGAGAGTTTTGTTCGAGGCTCCCGCGGCGTCCACCCCTGCCGGCCCCAGCCATACGTCCCCGCAACTTTCCCCACGGTCCTCCCCACCTCTCCCGCCTTCAACATGTCTTCCTGAAGAAGTCTTTGAGCTCGCATCACCAATACCTGGGCCTAGTGACAGTGAAACATTGCTTTCTGTCACTCGTCGCAGGCCAAGGAGCCCAGGACCTCGGGGGGACACAGCCTCACCTGCCACTCCTTCCCCACCTCGCCCACCCGCACGCCGCCCACGCATCACTGGTTCCCCGCCAGATTATGTGGGGGCCACTGATGATGAAGGGCACCTCTCTGAAGACTCTGGCCATGATTACATAGGTCCACCGTCAGGGCAAGATGACCACTCTGACGATGACTATATGGACATCGACGACCCTCGACCCATCCGCTTGGCCCGGCGTCGTGCTGCCCGTCGTGCTGGCCGCCGCCCTCGCCGCCCTAGGGCGTGCGCCTCCCGAGTTGGCCGTGGGCGTGCTGGGCCACCAGCTGGAGCTCCTCGTCAGCGTAGACAAGACCCATTCTACGTTTTTCAGTGGCAAGACGTAGTTGATGGGGATGGATACAACCCTGATGTGCCAGCTTTTGATGAGGTACTGGAGGGTTCAGGCATTACCCCCAATTTTCCTGCAGGCCCCAATGCTCCACCACACGAACTATTTGAGGCCTTCTTTGATGAGGAGGTGGTAAGCTATGTTGTCAAAGAGACAAATAAGCAGCACCAATTCCAGGTCCACTTTTTGGGCAAGGTGACCAAGGGCCACATGAGGCAGTGGACCCCAGTGACTCATAAAGAGTTCATGGTGTTCCTGGCACTCACCATGCTAATGCCTCATGTCAAGAAGCATAGGTTGCCCGACTATTGGATCACCAATGATCTGATATCCACCCCTGCCTTCGGGAAATATATGTCTCGCGACCGGTACCTTGATATCCTCGCAGCGCTCCATCTTGTCACCAACACGACGTCCACCTCGGTGACAAGCTGTGGAAGATTAGGACGTTGTACGAGATGATGCGAGAACGCTTCACCTCCTACTTCAAGCCCTTCCGCAAGGTCGTCATTGACGAGTCTCTTGTGCTGTTCCGGGGAAAACTCAGCTTCCGGCAGTACATCCCCTCAAAAAGACATCGCTTTGGCATAAAATTCTTTGTGCTGTGCGACTGCCAAACTGGCTATGTCCTGGACTTCCTGGTCTACAGCGGGAAGGAAGGGGACTTGCTTGTGGACCCCCTCATTGGCTTTGGCGGAGCAGTGGTGCAAGCCATGATGGACCGCTACTTTCACAAGAATCACGTCCTCTACACGGACAATTATTACACGTCCCCCACTCTCTCACAGTACCTGCATGAGCGCAAGACGGGGACTGTAGGCACAGTACGAGGGAAAAGGAAGGGCATGCCACCTTTCCCTCCAAAGACCAAAAAAGGTGATGTGTTCAAGAAGAAGTCGGGGCCCATTCTGGCTATCCACTGGCACGACCAGCGGAAGGTCAACCTCCTGACCACCATCCACAAGGGGGAAATGGTGGAGACTGGCAAGGTGGATCGCCGCACCCAGGCCAGGGTGAACAAGCCCGATGCTGTCCTGGACTACAACATCAACATGAGGCTGGTGGACAAGTCCGACATGCAGATAGGCTTCATTGACTGCCTGCGTACCTCGTGCAGATGGTACAAAAAGTTCTTTCTGCATATGGTGGACATGTCAGTTCTGAATGCCTACAATATACAAGCTTCGGAATGTGAACACACCCATGAAGTTCAATAGCCTGCGGAGGTTCCAAAAGCAGGTGTTGACGGAGCTCCTGGAGAAGTATGCTACGCCACAGAGGGCAGTGGCACATCCTGGGCCCGCCGTTATTGACCGCTTGCAGTGTGCTCAATACTTGATTAGGCACAGGCTTGGTTCCCTGCCTCAGAATGAATCGGGAAGAACACAGCAGAAGCGGTGCCATGTCTGCTACAACAGCAGGGTGAGGCCGAGGCCAGGTAAAAAGTCAACCATGGAGTGTGTGGAGTGCAAGGTGGCACTCTGTGCTTTAGAGTGCTTCTTTGATTACCACTCCAAGCTGGAGTTCTAATAATCATAGTGAAAGTGCCAAAGATAATGACAATATGTACAGTATATATATAGGCAAAAAGTGGAAGTAAACCAATTTATTGTTATACAAAAGTCATGTATTATGAACGTGCCTTCTGAACACCTTCTTATACAGAATGATCCACAGGTACACGTGGAAACGGATGTTGACGATGAAGGATAAGACAGTGGTGGAACGAAAGTCATTGATTGATTATGTATGTGTGGATGAACGAATGAAGAAATCTGTGATGGATGCTAAAAGATAAGAATGGGAGAATGCTATAGAGTGGATAGAGAATACTTAGAATATACGGAGTAGAGGGCAAGTTGCTTAAGCAGTGAAGAGCATGTATGAGGGTGCAAAGGCGGCAGTACGTGCATCCCGACACTGACTTACGGAAGCGAAGCATGGACGTTGGTTGAGAGACTCAGACCAAGAGTGAGAGCAGTGGAAATGAATTACTTAAGGAGTGCGTGCGGAGTTACATGGAGGGATAGACAGACTAATGAGGAAGTAAGAAGGAGGTGTGGTGTGGAGGTAGATGTGCTGGAAAGTGTGAAAAGGAACAACTTGAGATGGTTCGGCCATATGGAACGTATGGAAAGCGAGAGAATGACTAAGAGGGTGTATGAGAGCGAGCAGGTGGGTCAGAGGGGGAGGTAGACCGAATATGAGGTGGAAGGATGGAGTGAGGAAGTACATGAACGAAGGTGGTGCTGGTTGGGGGGAGGGGCGTCGACTGACTGGGGACAGAGGTGCATGGGGGCGGTTCGTTCGTGGCCACCCCTTCGGGATCACGGCGTCAGGCAATAGATAGATAGATAGATGTTTGAACATTTATACAATACAATTACATAATAATATGTGAAAGTGACACATATGTATATACCAAGTGACATTCATATGATTAAACGAAATATAGAAATCAGTGAAAAAAGACACAATAAATGTATAAAACGTTTACAAATCATATAACTAAGTGAAAGTGACACAAGACCTAATATTTGATGGCCAAAGTATAATAAACACCTGTGATAACGAATAATCAGTGCCTAATACAACAATAACCTACCTCAATTACTAATAAAATGTACGGTATCGAGTGAAAATGAGCATTATCAGTGACAGTGACACTCTCTAAAGCATATTTGTCAAAGAAAGTGACACAAGACCTAATATTTGATGGCCAAAGTATAATAAACACCTGTGATAACGAATAATCAGTGCCTAATACAACAATAACCTACCTCAATTACTAATAAAATGTACGGTATCGAGTGAAAATGAGCATTATCAGTGACAGTGACACTCTCTAAAGCATATTTGTCAAAGTGAAAGTGACACAAGACCTAATATTTGATGGCCAAAGTATAATAAACACCTGTGATAACGAATAATCAGTGCCTAATACAACAATAAGCTACCTCAATTACTAATAAAATGTACGGTATCGAGTGAAAATTAGCAATATCAGTGACAGTGATACCCTAATAAACATATTTTATATAATTGGCCTCAAAATAACTAGAAAATATCAAATAAACATCACATTCTCAATATCAAACACTAAAATCGTCTAAGGGAGATAAATACTTTGGCGCGACGAGCGGCTAGGTGCATCGTAGCCATGGCCGGGGCGACGCGTCCGAACGCGGGAAGAATTTGCCGCCGAAAAGCACTCGTCTTCCCGCGCTCACCATTATGCAACCAGAGGGGCTAGAGACCTCTACTCAATGCCATTCGACAGAGGAAGGTTTGTAGAACATTATTATTTTTTATTCACAACATTACATGCAATATTCATTGACTTACAGAGTAGTTAACATAGGCTAAAGATCGTCAAAACACCTGGTACCGCAGCACAGTCGCAAGCTATAGCCCCCGGGGCTGGAGGGTTAAGTCGGACATAGGGCGGACTTCGGACATCTCGGAAAATCGGCCTTCTCGGAAGTGGTCTCCCCCCAATTAGTCCGAGTTAGCGAGGGTTTACTGTATATCAAAACCTGACTGTACCATTGTTTTGGGTGGCCTGACACTACTTTTATCGCATAAATCTACCTCTTATGTTATATTTTATATATTTCAAAGTAAGATACAGTCACCGTAAGTGTATCAAGTCAAAGCCAAAGCCATTTTCCGAAGTCACGATGTCTAGTGGTGATTTTTAGTACAGTAGTTACCTTGGGAAATAATGGCTATAAATCGCTCAAATTCTATTAATTGTATACTAATTGTGTAATAAATATGTGTTACAGGTTTATTTATTTATTGACATGCTCTTATGTAGATTGACCATTTAAGCTAGTAGTTTTCGTATATAATCAAAGAATAGATGCGTGTAAGGGGGTGTTCAGAACTTCAGTCACTCTCTCACTCGTGGTTAAGAAATGGCGGTCTTTCGGTCTCGTCATATTACAGGCTAATAAGGAGAATGTAGCTTCAGTATCAGCATTTCCACACATGATTTACAATTGTGAATAACTGAACGTCTTAGATGACGGATATGACAACGAGGAGCTGCTTAAAATGGCGAAAATAGGAATATATCGAGACGATTCTGATGGCCTTACAGCGACCTGTTGGTAAGTATTCGAATTACGTATTATTATGTGGCATTTGTACAAAATATGCATATGTATGCAAAGCTGAAGGCTTTCTGAATCATATGTAGCGGCTCGCTTGGTATAGTGACTAGCGTCTCGGACTTCCACCCAGAAGGCCCGGGTTCGCGCCCACGCTCGGCGCATTAAAGATTTTTCACAAGCACTGAGTCATTACCATCCCTCATGAGCAAAGGGATGGGGTAGTAGTACAGGACCCCAATGGAAATACGCCTAATCGGCTTTATTGAGCTATCCTTAGCTAGCTTAGCATGCGCTAGCTTTAAGAACTATTATTATTATTATTATAAAGGAAAGCTGCGAGTTATATTACCAACGTTACAAGGGTGGTACCGCATTGCGGAACGAAAGCACTCATTTCTATCCACCGCTAAATTTGCCGTTTCGCGCCAACTTTACGAAGGTTCACCATGTTATTACATGGCTCCCGTAAGCCGATTTTAGTGTTTTAAGTGACTTATGAATAGTTTAGAATATGCTCTTTACGAATAGCCTATACCAATGAAAGTTGTTTAGACTCAGCAAGTCTAGCTAAAACAAACATAGGCCAATGCTTCTCAGGCTCACCGACACCGACCTCCTCCGCCGACCTCCGAGCTGTCAACACCTCGCAGCTGCTCCCCGATAATGAGTTACCTTGTGTGAAGTTGATAGGAGTGTCTAAGTGTTGTCCCGGAAATTTATATGTGCATTTCAATAAGTAATTAGGTGTTTTATGAGCAATTCAGATTTAATTGGATATTCCAAGTAATTGAAAATATGGATTAAGTAAAACAGTTCCTGGAGTGAGATGGGATAGTGGGGCGATTGTTGTTTTTAGGCTGGCAGACGACCACCTCGCGATGGCGGGAAGGCGTGAAAGCCTAGCTGGGGATGAGGAGGATTATGAATTTGAAGGCTTTATCACCGAGGACAAGGATGATCAGTTGGCAAGTATGAAAAAACAATTAATGGGTCTTGTGAGATGGAGGGGAGTGATGGAAAATTGGAGGAAGGAGTTAGGGGCTAAAGTAGAAGTTTTGTCCGATATGTGTGGCGTTACTAGCGGGGTGGATAGGCCTAGGCCAGTAAGCGACAGCCTAGAGGCAGTGATGGCCAGAGTAGACGAGTTAGCGTCGGAAAATGTGGCACTCAAGGCTCAGCTTAAGGAATATGAGGGCCACCTGAGTGAGGAAGTAAAAGGAATTAGTGAGGTAAAAAATGAGTGGACAAGGGTAGAGAGTGCCACGATGGTAGCCCTTGAAGAAATTGTGAAGGAGCAGAAGGAAGAGAGAGAAAAGGAAGAAAGAGTTTGAAAAAAATGTAGTGCAAGTTTTAAAGAAGAAAGAGAAGGTAGTGAGAGAGACAATAGATAGAGGTAAGTGTGTAGTAATCTTTGGAGATGTGGAAGAGCACCTGGCAGATATGAAGGTAAGAAAGGAAAGGGATGTTGTGAAAGTCAAGGGGATACTGGATTACTTAGACGAGGGTTATGGATGGGTAAAAGAACTGGAGGAGGTGAGAAGGTTAGGAATATATAAGAAGGGCGAGATGAGACCACTAAGAGTGGAACTAAAGTTTAGATCAACAGCAGAAGCAGTAGCCAATGTGAGCTGGAAATTAAATTCGACAGAGCTGAATCATATAAGGGTAAAAAGGACCTAAGTGTAGAAGAACGAGAACAGTTAAGGGAACTCCAAGCTAAGGCTGATGAAGAGAATGGAAAGTTGTCTGAAGAGCAAAAGAAGATTTTTTTTGGAGAATAAGGGAAGGGCAAGTAAGGAAGTGGTACATCAGGAGCCACCAAGAACCGAAAGTAAGAGGAGTGATAGGGAAAGAGACAGAGAGACAAGTACGAAGTCAAAGCAAGGAGACGGAGCGAGAGATAATGCAGGGAGCAGGGGACCGGAGAGAGAGCCAGGATGTGGTGGAGAGGGTGGAACAGAGGGAGAGAGAGGGGGGAGGAGAATAGAATTAGTGGGGGAGGTGGAACTGGGTCAGGGAAGGGATGGAGGAGGAGGAGGTGAACCTGGTAGGAGGCAGAGAGGGAAGAGAAACAAGGAGGTGGATTCAAATATACTGTGCTACTACACTAATATAGATGGAATAAACAGTAAAAAGGTGGAGAGTTAGATAATATATTAAGAAAAGATCAACCACAGATAGTCTGTTTGACAGAGACAAAGCTGAACCAGGACTTTGACAGCAACATAGTGTTTAGTGAAGGATATAATATATGGAGAAATGATAGAAAGGGTAAAAGGGGAGGTGGAGTGGCAGTATTAGTTAAGAACCCTATGACAGCAAAGCACGTGGAGTTAAATAATGACAAGGCAGAAATAATGGCAGTTGAACTCAATGATATAGAAGGAAAAAAGCTAGACATAGCAGTAGCTTACATGCCACCAAAGACCAGAGCATGGAGGGAGTTGGAGTTTGAGGAGATGGTAGAGGATATGATTCAGTCGTTGAGAAGATTGCTTTTAAGGAAGAATCGATTGATCTTGGTAGGAGATTTCAACTGTAGTGAGGTTGATTGGGAATCGGGAGATGCAGGGCCAAATCAGAGATCTTGGGGAAGTCGGCTAGTGGAGTTGGTTACGGAAAATGTACTTACACAACATGTGAAGGAAAATACAAGAATGAGGGGTAATAACGAACCTTCTAAACTCGATCTGATTTTTACAAAAGATCCTCACGAAATTAGTGATATAAACTATCTATGTCCTGTAGGTAAAAGTGATCACCTATTACTAAAATGGAAGTTGACCTCGAGTAATGCCAATAGATTAGACAATAGCTACATAAATGACAGATTAAATTATAGTAAAGCTGATTATGTATCCTTGAAAAGATATTTAGAGGGAGTAGATTGGGATCTTATTTTGAAGGAACGGGACGTACAAGGTAAATATAGTAGATTCCTCGAAATTTATAGAGTAGGAACCAATATGTTTGTCCCAAGATATAAAACTGGAAATTTTACTAAGCAGAAAGATTGGTTTAATTTGAAATGCAAAAGAGCTTTGGGTAGGCGTGATGCAGCTTGGGCTAGATTAAGAAGAAGGAACACTGAGAGTAATCGGAATAAATATAAACAGGAGAGGAATAGATATGTTAACATAATTAGGCAAGTTAAAATGAACTATGAGAAGAACATAGTAAATAAATGTGAAAGTGACCCTAGATTATTTTATAAATATATAAACAGTAAGTTGAAGGTAAAGAAACAAATTACTAAATTAAGAGTTGATGCTAGGACGTATGAAAATGTATCGGACATGTGTGAGGTAATGAATAACAAATTGGGGTCAGTTTTTACTAGAGAGGAAGGTTTTGACGAACCACAGGCGGGAGTACTGGAGAGTGGTCTTAGTAAGATTGAAATAACTAGAGATGAGCTGTTATCTGCGATGAGAGGACTTGAAGTAAGGAAAGCTATGGGACCGGATGAAGTGTCTGCCTGGGTTTTAAAGGAGTGTGCAGAGCAATTAGTGGAGCCAGTGAGGGACATAATTCAAGCTTCCTTAGATAAAGGACAGGTTCCTGTTGAATGGAAAAGAGCTAATATCATTCCGATATACAAGAATGGAAACCCTGAGGACCCTCTAAACTATAGACCAGTTTCACTTACTAGTATTGTATGCAAGATTTGTGAAAAGCTAATTAGGAAGAGATGGATGAAAATGTTGGAGAGAAAGAAAATAATAACCCCAAAGCAATTTGGATTCAGAGAAGGGACATCTTGTGTTACCAGTTTGCTATGTTATTACAGTAGGGTGATAGATGTACTCCAAGAAAGAGGCGGATGGGTGGACTGCGTCTACTTAGACCTTTCCAAAGCATTCGATAAGGTACCACATAAGAGATTGTTATCTAAGCTTGAGACGCTAGGATGTGTCAGGGGGAGTTTGCTGAAATGGATGGAGAGCTATTTAACAGATAGGGAAATGAGGACCAACATTAGAGGAACTTACTCATCGTGGCGGAAAGTTGAGAGTGGTGTGCCGCAGGGATCTGTGTTGGCACCTCTCATGTTCCTTATGTACGTGAATGACCTGCCGATAGGCATAAACTCTTACATGTCAATGTTTGCAGATGACGTAAAAATTATGAGACAAATAACAAATAAAAGTAGTTGTGAGGAGCTGCAAGGGGATTTAGATAAAATATACGAATGGAGCACCAAGTGGAAAATGAAATTTAATATAAGTAAATGTCATGTGTTAAATATGGGAAGAAGTGTGAATAGACCAAATTGGGAGTACAGGATGGGAGATAATAAAATTAGCAAGGCCGAAAAAGAAAAAGATTTAGGGTTGATTATACAAGATAATTTGTCGCCAGAGAAACATATTAACAAGCTCTTTAGCGGAATGTATGCAATGGCCGGGAATATGAAAGTTGCTCTGAACTACTTGGATGAGACCATGGTAGCGAAAATTATGAAGAGTATGATTAGACCAAGATTGGAGTATGCAGCAGTGGTGTGGTCCCCGCATCTAAAGAAGCATATTCACAAGTTAGAAAGAATCCAGAGAGCAGTCACTAGATTGGTTCCAAGTCTCAGAGAACTGCCATATGAAGGGAGGCTAGACAAATTAAATCTACCGAGTCTAAAAGAGAGGAGAGAGAGGGGAGACATGATAATGATGTACAAATGTACCCGGGGGCTGGAGAGGCTGGATAGGGAGGATATATTAATTATGGATACAGGAATAACTAGAGGCCACAGCTACAAAGTAAAAAGACCTACCTGCAAGAACGATATCAGGAAGTTTAGCTTCCCCTATAGATGTATTGACAAATGGAATGGGCTGGAGGAGGAGGTGGTAGGGGCAAGGAACATCCATATTTTCAAGAAAAAATTGGATAAAAAGTAGACTGAGAGACGGGACAACACGAGCTTAGCTCAACTCCTGTAAACTACAATTAGGTAAATACAATTAGGTAAATACAGGAACAAAGCAAGAGATTTTTAGGAATATCAGGAAACTTCGGGGCAAACAGGCATATGAAGGAGTAGGAGTCGCACACGATCTGACCAAAAAGGAGAGAGACCAAGAAGCAACCCTATACAAGAAAGCAAAAAACTTGGAAGAGAAAGGGGAGGGACGACACAAAGTGATAGGCCCACCGTGGAAGAGGAGAATAGTCAAGATGACAGAAGATACACGACCCCAAGAAGAACCAGGAGCAGGAACTCCAGAGAGAAATATAAGGGTGGAAGAAGCATCACAGGAGGAGGAGCAAACAGTAAACATGTAAACAGTGCTAAGGCAAAGAACTATGTGCAAAGTGCCATGGATAACAAGTTGTATATTTGTTAGTAGTCTTGGCAAATCCAACGTCAAGGCTATTAACCTAATTGCAATGACGACTTGTCTATTTTGACTGCTATGTCGTCATTCCAACCGCGGTTAAAAAGAAAACGTCTAGAGTCTACTCCTTATCTTGCTCTAGGAGACGTTGTACATTAACCAAAACTACCACCGAAGGTGAAAAAAGCATAGAAGAGAAGAAAAAGGGGTTTACCTTAGTTACCGCTTAAGGCCCATCCCGTGTTCCGTCATGTGCAGATCCCTGTCGAACGTGCGCATGAGCGACCCTCTCTTGTCATCACATCATTTTTTCACGCGCTCCATTGAATGCAGTCGCTTTTGTTGTGCTCCTTTAATTCACCCTGTTTAGGTTCGTTTCGGCTTATCTGGCCTTCTTTTTTGTTAGACAGATGTTACGTGATCTAGGGCACACGTAAATGGGCTCCTCAGTGTGTTTAATGGAGACGCGTGTGGAAATAGCTACCGAAGGTACGGGGGCGCCTGGCGTTCCTCGTGTGTGTTTTTCATTCCTTTCTCTTTTCATATTCTTTTTTCCTGTTAGTCTGGGCATAGTTTAGCTTTTAGCTTATTTTAGCCTAGCTTGTTTCTCATTCAGGAATTGCTATGCCCCTATGAGTTTTCATATTTTCATAGCCTAGGTGTACAGTTGGTTCACAATCTGAGATTTCGTGGTGGCGGTGCTGTTTGTCGGGTTTGTGTCGGCCGCATTATTAGCGTTATTCCCGAGTCCCCCCTTTCGAGCCTTCACTGTGTCTCAAGGGCCTGGGCGCTTGGTGGTTCGTGATATCCAGGGGTACCCCACGGGGGCCCTCCCTCACACCACAGGGTTTTTCGCCCCTGACACATTCTCTCCTCACGGCTAGGCCACCCTTTTTCTCGCCAGTTTCATTTACTGGTTTTTGTGTTCCCTTACTGTTTTCTCCTCCATCCTTTCATACCCTTTTGCCCAATCCTGGGGTACCCTACGGGGGCCCCTGTTTGTGCCAAACCACCCTTCCTGCCACTTCTCCTCATGGGCTTTGCTCTATCTCTGTGGGTTGGGTGGTTCCTGGGGGATGTGCCTCCTCTCCCCTGGTGTGTCTTCCTTGCCTCTCCCTTGACCGGTTGAGTCAGGATATTATCAAGGAAGACACTGCTCAGCTTGATGGCCATCGTCGCTTGGAGTTCATAAGGAGATGACGCTTTTTTCTGGGCCGCTTTTAGTATTCCCTAGACGCTCCTCTCGCTTTTTCGGCGCCGGACCATCTCGGCCGGTCCCGCAAATTTGCGGGGGCTTGATTCGGTCCTCTGGGACATTTCGGCTCCCCGCAAATTTGCGGAGATCGTTGGGGGGTCCCGCAAAATTGCGGGAGGGTGGTGTCGGTACGGTTATGCCTCCATTGGCCCGCAAATTTGCGGTAATAGTTGGCTTTCACTATTGACTTTTTTTTTTATGTCATCTTGTTGCCTGATACTATTGGTGTATGCACTTTACTGGTGTTATAGGCCCTGCATGTAAGATGTTGAGTGGTGGTTAACACTTTCTCCATCTTTGCAGGTTCTGCTAGTGCTCTTCCGCCTCGGCCGCCCTCATCACCTACCTCTGTGCTCCCAGTTTAGGGTGAGTACGGATACCTGTTTGCATGTGTGTTCCTGTTTCCCCATGCTCCTTCCCTGCTTCTTCTTGGACATTCTCTCCACTTACTCCTTCGACGTGCTGATTATGGTGTGTGTTCTTCTAGTGCAGGTAGGCTGACTTGCTTTCGCCTTGGTAGTCGCTCCCCGTGCTTGGAGAGGCACAATTCCTGCTTGCGCCACTCGCTCTGTGTGTCCTCTACGGCCTACCTCCCTGCTCTGTGTGGCACGTGTCTGGCCCTGGTGGTTGTGCTGCTCCATGGCCCTGGTTCCTCGGCGGCGGCTGTGGCCTCTGCTTCCCTTCCGTCGGTGTGGACGATGGTCTCCCGCCACATTAGGACTGTGGGCCACCGTTCCCCGGCCTTTGTTGCCGACCGGATCCGCGTCGCCCTGGGTATCCCTGACCCGACTGAAGGCCGTTCACCTGGCCCTCTCCCTGCTCGGGCCCTCTCCTCTGGTTCCCGCAGCCGGTCGTCCCATCGTCGGGGGGTTCCCCGGCTCCGTCCACGCTCTCGCTCGCCTCGTCGTCCTCCTGATCGCCCTCGTCGTGGTTCTCGCCCTGAGGCCGGGGTTAGCGGCTCTGCCCCTGTGCGCCCTCCCCTGGCCTCTACGGATAGGGGCTCTACTCCCTTCCGCCCGCTTCCCCAGCCCAGACGACTTCCTCTTACGTTGTCCTCTCCGCGCGCGGTTCATGCTGTAGCTGGCCCTCTGCTCCCTCCTCCTACACTGTCCAGGAGGGTCCGCCTGGATGTCGTTGCTTCTCCTACTTCACCTGCTTCAGTGCCTATTCTTCCTTCACGGTCTCGTCCCACGGTGGTGGTCCCTCCCTCCTCCGCCTCGGTGTCGGGCCGCCCTGTTATCTCAGCCCCGGGGATCCTTGCTCTGTTTCCCCCCGCGGCTCCTGGCCTCCTTTCACCCGGCCAGCCTTCCCACTCCCGTCGTCCTGCTCATCCTCATTCTTCTCTTCCTGACTTTCACTTACCGTCTCGCCAGGGGGGTACACCTCCTCTTGCCTCGGTGGGGTTTCGCGAGGTTTTGGGGTCCAGGAGCTGATGTGTCGCTGGAAGAGGGGAATGGTGCTGTTTCCCCCTCGGCCGTTCGTGATCGGGGACGAGTCCCTCAACGGCGACACAACCGTCGTCGCTCGCCTTCCTTGGGCCGCGACGCTGCTGGTTTGTGTCGTGGGTCCCGCTCACGCTCGCCCCTGCGGGCCGCCCAATCTGGGGGGG
Source organism: Paralithodes platypus (assembly GCA_032716605.1). NCBI lineage: Eukaryota > Metazoa > Arthropoda > Malacostraca > Decapoda > Lithodidae > Paralithodes > Paralithodes platypus. The sequence continues at coordinate 16,815,725 of CM064506.1, read as the reverse complement.
GGGGGGGGGATAGCCTCTCTCGGATCGATTGTCGGCTATGCAGGGCTGGGTTGTGTCACGCTTCGACGGGCGCTTGGTGTCGATGGAAGACCCTCTTCTCGCCCTTCTTGGCGGTGACTCACCCTCCGCGCCTCACCCTACCTACCCCTGCTACGGTCCCCCTCCCTTCTGCAGGCCTACGCTCTGGTCAGACTTCAGCCGCCCTGACATCCTTCCGGCTGTTCAGTCCTGGCTGTGTTGACGGGTCTGTCCTCCTATGGGACAGGTTTGTGCGACGCCGGTACGCCTGGCTTAGCCATCATGCTCGGTCACCCTCTCCCATTGGAGGCCTGGTTTGCTGAGGCCTTCGACTTCACACAACTATCCGTCGACGGCTCTACTTCCGTCCCTCCCCCGGAGTCGTCCCTGATTTTGCCTCCTCTTGTGTCTATCGGTGGGTTGGACGGCGCGTTCTGGTCCTGGATGAGCGCGCCCGTTCTTGAACTTTGTTCTATTCTACCCCCGTTCGGATCAGCCCTCTGTCGCCAAGGTTTTTCCCTTGCGACAGAGGGTGACGGACTTATTGTCTTGTCTTTAGGTTCCCTCCAGACGTCTGTTCACCACCTGCGGCTTTTCGAGGCGTTCTGCGCCAGGCGATCTTCGCGAGGGTTTGGACCGCGTTCCGCGTTCAGCGGTTTTCGGGCGGCGGATTGCGCGGAGGGGTCTCACCTGGAGGTGGACGTCCAGACCCCCACTCCACTCTTGTCACCGACAACGGCCCATCTCTTCAGAGGTGGCCCACATGTTCACTTCCATGCCCGAGCTGGGTAGCGTCGAGGGAGTTGACCGCCGGTCACCCGGTTTTCCTCTCCCGTGTCTTTCTGGTTCCGTCGCCGCCCTGCGACGCGATGCGACCGGTGGTGGATCTGTCGGCCCTCAACGGGCACATCGTGCACACACGGTTTCGGATGCTGCCGGCACCCCTGGTACGCCTGGCCCTGTGCCCTCTGTCGTGGGTAGTGTCGCTGGCCCTCCAGGATGTGTCTTGGCTCGTTCCTCTCCATCCTCGCTTCCAGCGATTCTTGGCCGTTCGGACTTCCGATCGTGTGTTCCTGTTCGACGGCCTTCCCTTCGGTCTCCACATCGCGCCGCAGATCTTCTCCGCACTGGTGGGGCAGGCTCTGGGTCCTCTCCTCAGGAGCGGGCTCCAGCTCCTGTTTTCCTTGGCCGTTTGGTTGGTAGTTTCCGACGCCCTAGGCCTGTGCATTGGCGACGCCCTCACAGTCCGTTCGCAACATCGCACGGTTAGGGTTCCCCTTCGATGTTCCCAAGTCACGCTTGACCCCGTCGCGTGTCGTGCCATGGGTCGGTCTCGCATGGGTTTTGTCCGGCGCTACGGTGACCCGGGGTCTGCCGGCCGCGGTGCACCTTCGGTGGACGGTCCTCGCCGTGTTGCACTCGGTCTCCCTCCCGGGGTGGCTCTGGGACTCGTTCGTGGGTTCGCTGCATTGGGCCGCTCTGCCCCTTCCCTTAGGGAGCCTCTGGCTACGCCGCCTCCTCCTCATGGGCACCGCGGTGTTTCCGTTGCCCCTATGGATCGGCTCCTGCCGCTCCCGCGTACCGTTCGCCGACGCTTCGGTCGCTGGGTTGCTCGGGGCTCGCTCTCTGCGGCTGTGCCCTGGACCGCCCCCCCCCCGCCGACGGTCTGGGTAACCACAGATACGTCGAGCGAGGTAGGGTGAGGTTCCCAATCGAACCTGGGACGTCAACTTCCCGGCAGATGGGTGGGTCTCCCTCCTCTTACCCGTCTATGCCCTCGGATTGTTGGTTCCTTTGTTCTTCCTGCGGGACCACGCGCTGGCCCTTCGGGGTAAGTCGGTGGCCTTCGGGTTGGACAAGACAAGCTGTCCCCTGTTTCCTTATGCGGGGGTCCTCCAGGTCGTTGACTCTATTGGGGGTCTCGGTGGAGTTGTTCTTCCTCGCGGACCGACACCCCTTCTCCTTGCATGCCTCCTCCCTGCCCGGGTCTGCCACCCTTTGGGCGGCCGCCCTGTCGAGAGGGCAGGGCGTTCTTGTAGAATGGGCGATGAAACGGACTGTGTTCGCCGACCTCGCGGCTTCCTGAGGTGTTCCGGAGGTCGCCTTGTTCGCATCGGGGGTGCCGCGCCAGTTGCCTCTGGACCTCTCCCTCCGGCCTCGCGCTCCGGGGGGGGTCCGGACGCTTTCATGGTCGCCTGGTACAGGTGGCGGTCGATATCCATCTTTCCGCCACCAGACGCGCTGTTGATGTGCCCAGTCCTCGCGAAGCTGCGGCTGTACCACGGCTGCGTCTGGCTCCTCGCGCCTCTGTGGCCGGCACGGACTTGGTCCGTCCGGTTGCCGCGGTGGTGCCTGAGTCCGGTCCCTCTAGCTGTCTCCGGCTTCCACTTGGGCTAGGTTGGGGTCCTGCGGACCTCTTTGGCCTTCGCATCGTGCTTGTTCATGAGGCACGGTGGCTCCCGGTCCCTGGCCGGGCCCTGACTGACTTCCTGCAGCGTTCCTGGCCGTCTTCTCCTTGGGGGACTTATGGGTCCCGCTGGAGGTCTTTTACTAGGTGGCTACAGGCCACTCGCCTGCCAGTTGGCTCTCCTTCCCTCGTCCTACGCTCCTTGTTTCACCTCTTCCGTACACGTCGCTTTCCAGTCGACGCTATACGTACCCTCTTGTCTGCCGTCCGGGGGGTTCTTTGGGTCCGTCGCTGGGCTGGTCGTTCCGCCACAGGTGCTGGATTCCTTCCTGACGGCTGCCTTCCGGGATCGACCGCCTCCGCGCCAGGTCCCTCCGCTGTGGGATCTGGGGCGGGCTCTGGTCCTTCTGGCTTCCCCCACGTATACAAGGGCCGCTACGCCGGTTCCGTTGCTCGGGCGTCCACTCTTCCTTGTCGCTCTGGCCACTGGGGATCGGGTGTCCGCACTAGCGGCATTGTCACGGCCCCGGGACTGCGTGCGATTCTCCCAGTCCTTGCATGGCGTCTCGTTCGCCTCCTCCCCGCCTTTTGTTACCACGCATGGGAGGGAGGCCCCCGTTTTCCAGCCTTTCGCCGTCCAGGCTTTACGGCGTGGGCATCCTCGCCATGTGTTGTGCCCGGTGTCAGCCTTGCACTCCTCTGTTGCGTCTGTGGCGCCGCCTTCGGGTACTGCTGTGTGGGTGTCTCCTCGGACAGGTGGGAGGCTCTAGCAGGTGCAGCTGGGCCGCCACGTTTGTCGGACCGTTCGTGCCCGTCACCCTGTTTTGTAGGGGTTCTGCGCGCGATGTCAGATCCTTTGCTGCCTCCTTCCGGTTCCTGCCACGTCGATCCTTCCCTGCCTTCGCCTCAGCGGTTTTGTGGTCTTCTATCAATTCCTTCCTCTCCTCCTACCTCTCCGTGTCCAGTGTTCGACCCCCTCGGCCGGTGATTGCTCTCGGGGGTCGTGTTTCCTGGTGCTCTGGCGAAGATCCCTGGTCTTCCCCCCTTGTCCCTCATTCTTTTCCTTTGTTTTTTTGACAAAGGGGGGGGGGGGGGGGGTATGGGTTTGCAACACTGGATTGCAAGTTTGGGATTATGTATTGTTCCAGTACATAAGTGTTTTTGCCACATTGAAAATTGTGTTTTGTTCTTGTGTTCACTGTTTTTGTTGGTTTTTGAAGAAAAGGGATTTTGGGTACAGTACCTTTTTGGTTTCAGACAAGTCTATGTTTTTGCATTACTATGAATGACGGGCATGTGTTAAAACTGTTCTTTTTAGCTACTCCTCAGTTTTTCACTCTTTTATTAAACTCTCTTGTTTAAATTGTGTCTTGGTCATTCGTAATTTTGTTTTATGCATTGGTTTTTTTGGTAGGTTGGGCTTGGATGTCCTCCTCCTATTTGTTATGCAGCCTTGACGTTGGATTTGCCAAGACTACTAACAAATTGGGAGATTTGACGTACCTCCCAACCTACCAAATAGGAAAACCTACTATTTGGTAGTAGTCTTGGAAAATCCAACGTACATAATACCCTCCCTCACGCCGGACCCCTGCCCATCCGCGTTCTTCTGCTGACGTGAGATGTGATGACAAGAGAGGGTCGCTCATGCACACGTTCGACAGGGATCTGCACATGACGGAACACGGGATGGGCCTTAAGCGGTAACTAAGGTAAACCCCTTTTTCTTCTCTTCTATGCTTTTTTCACCTTCGGTGGTAGTTTTGGTTAATGTACAACGTCTCCTAGAGCAAGATAAGGAGTAGACTCTAGACGTTTTCTTTTTAACCGCGGTTGGAATGACGACATAGCAGTCAAAATAGACAAGTCGTCATTGCAATTAGGTTAATAGCCTTGACGTTGGATTTTCCAAGACTACTACCAAATAGTAGGTTTTCCTATTTGGTAGGTTGGGAGGTACGTCAAACCTCCCAATATTTAGTTTAGATAAGCAACTAGAGTTAACACTTATGGTGTTAGCCCCAACCAAATCCACCGCAACCCTGCTCACAAGCTGGACAGGAGAACACGAATACATCCCTCAACTCACCATAAACAACACACCCCTAACACATACACACACACCCAAAATCCTAGGAGTAACATATGATACTCATATGACATTCAAACAGCACACCACAAACATTAAAAAGAAACTGACACCTAGACTTAACGCCCTCAGGTCACTTGCTCACACAAAATTTGGACACAACAAAGAAACCACCACCACAGTATATAAACAATACATAAGATCAGTGATGGAATACGCAAGCCCAGCCTGGGCTTCTAACCTAGCTGAATCACATCATAAGATCTTACAGACTATTCAAAACAAAGCCCTGAAGATCATTACAGGCTGCACAGCTACTGCACCCACAGATCACCTTAATCAAGAAACCAAAATCCTCAAAGTCAAAGACCATCTGGACATGAGAGGCACTCAATTCCTGGCAGCAGCCTCCACGAACCAGGACCACCCACTAAACTACATGGCAACACACCCACAGACACCAAGAAATATCAAAACAACACCCAGCACACGGTATCACATACAATTACTGTCCTCTCTCCCTCCCTGCCCACCCCGAACCAACTTCCAGAAGCACATCCATACTCATATCTCTCGCTGATCCATCCGCTCACTCACAGACAACACGCAGCTGCAAGCACGACCTCCCAAAATCCATCCTTCCGAATCCTCCCTTCCTCGCGAGGACAGAGTCCACCTGGCCAGGCTGAGATGCGGACACCATCCAGCTCTCCTGAGCTATCAGAAGAGACTGGATGACTCCGTTGTCGACACCTGCCCGGGATGTAACCCAGCACCCCATACCATTAAACACATCATAGAAGACTGCATTTCACACAACCACTTACGTCAACAACACAATCTATACTCAATGAGAGCTCTGTGGGAAAGCCCGATCGTGGCCATGGCCTTCCTCAGGGACTCAGGGCTGTTCGGCCAGGCAGCTTAGGGAACAACAACACTTACGGTGCGGGCATATTTCCGCCATATTAGGGCTCATTCAGGCACTCCTGATTGATTAGGCAAGTATCTGAATTAAATTAAATGTATTCAGCCGAAAACTAGAAGACAATACTGTAGCTTCAAAATTACACCAAAATGAGTATTATAGCTCGCGGGGTTCACCCGCAGCGTTACCATAGACATTTGCTAAAATTACCAATACTTGCTAATGTCTCGCTAAATTTGCCTTTGGCAGCACTGTATATATCCCGAGACTCTGACTCAGAGCCCTCAGTGCCTCAGCTGCCTGGCTGAGAGAAGGACGTGTGGCCTGTCGTGGTCCTGCTTCCTTGCGCTCGATTTTACAGGTTTTTAGAGGCCTTAACCCTCCAGACTCGGAAGGGCTCTTGAACGCCCATAAAAAACACACCCGAGCTACCCGGAAGGGCTCTTAAAGACCCATGAGCTCAAAGCCTGTAAGCTTGGTGTGCTAGGCGTACGTCCGACGCATGTAAACAACAGCCAGCTGGACCGACGCCCCGCATCTCTGGCCACAAGAAGGAGTGCGTCGCTTGTTCGTGTGTGCCTGTATGTTATTGTTAAGTATCGAAAAGTAGTGTAAAGTGGCTGTTTTTGCCATAAAGTTATCTCCAATGAAATCATCATCACAACTGAACCAGTTGACTTAGAGAGCTCTACTTAACGCCATTCTACAGGTACGAAACACATCTACGCTTGGGGATGCGCGGGAATGCGGAAGCAAGCCAAATAACAAAGATGTGGTAGCCTAGGCGTAGACGTTTTTCGGCCAAAACCCCCGGATTTCGGGGAATATATATATAATACATAGCCGGGGCTGGAGGGTTAAAAGCCTGTAAATTGCTGTAAATTGCCATGGCGTTCGGGAACGTCTCCCGCAGCCAATGGGTTAAGTGAAAGATTAAAACTAATGGAATATACTCCACATATAATAGCATTACAGGAAGTTAAACCAAAGAATTATAAGTATGAAAAATCTGCACAGGAGTATAGTATAGAGGGATATGAGATTGTCAAGCAAAATCTGTGTGCCGACGAAGGAAGAGGACTACTATTGTATGCTAGGGAAGGGGTGGTGTTCAATAATATACAACTAGAAACAAACTATAGTGAACACCGTAGCATAAAGTTGAAGTGTGGTAATGAAAGTGTACACATAACATCTGTATACAGGAGCCCCAACAGCAGTGACGATAACAACACAAAGCTTCTCCAACTTTTACAAGAAATTAGTGATAAAGAGATTAAGTAAAAGAGACTTTTAAGATAGTGTCAGGAAAGTACGATGAGGATGTGTGTGAAGGTATCTTCTTGATGCGGGAGGGAACAAGAACGAGAGGACACTCTAAGAAAATTTACAAAGAAAGAAATAGGCTTGAGAAGGCGAAGAACTCATTTTGTGATAGAGTGGTAAATGAGTGGAATGCACTGCCCCAGTATGTAGTCGATTCCGAATCAATAAGGGAGTTTGAAAGTAATCTTGATAAAGCATGGGGAAGACAAGATTTGAAGTTTGATTATAAAACAAAAATACAGAATAGTAAAAATGTTGCGTCTGCTACCGCCGCCGCCAACACCGTGAACGACCGCAGCAGTGCAAGTACTGGTACTGAGCTGGATACACAGGCATAGTTTGCCTTTTTCCAGAGGATCTACTGTAAGAAACTGTAAGAAAAAGAGAGTATTAGGGGATTTTAACCCTTTCACGCATTTATGACGCAGAGGTTGCCAGATTAGCAATAAGAAATAGAGTTCTCTCACTCTTATAATTAGGCCTACCTCTCCAAAATTAGTTTTCTGCCCACAGCTAACTCAAAGACAACTGCAGAGGTTGAAGTAACTAAACTAAAGGTTTCTAAATACCCCTGATGGTAACAAAGGCTTTAAAGTATCCCCAATAGGCTCAAAATTGCGTCTTATGTCGGAGGGTTAACATGCCGCATATTAAATGGACAAACTATACTATATCTAACACAGGTTGCTTGGGGTTCCCCCATTTATTCATTGAAAAAATAAGAGATTGCTTCTTTACCCAGCACATAACTGACATAACAAGGATGAGAGGTACAGTACATTGCTGACATAACAAGGATGAGAGGTGATACCGCAGGGAACATCTTAGACTTGCTGTTCAGCAGGGATGAATCTATAATTGAGGAAGTAAGGATAAACAGTCCGCTGGGGAGAAGCGATCATGCCTGTATTTATGTTAAATGCGACCTGCAAGAACTAGAAGGGAGAAAAAATAAAGTGTTATGTACAAGAAGGCAGACTATGAGTTGATGAAGGAGCGCCTGATCATTGACTGAGAACAGTACCTATCAAGTGACTTAACGACAGAGGAAACCTGGAAAAAGTTCTCCAATAAACTAAAGGAAATCATCGATGAGTGTGTACCTAAGAAGAATATAACTTGTACACCAACAAGAAAGAGGACCAACAAAAATCTTCCAATGACAAGGAAACTGTGGTCAAAGGTGAAAAGGAAACAGAGACTGGGAGAGATTGTGGGAAATGAAGAAGGATGCTGGGGTACACTTAGACAGAAGATACTCTGAGATGGAAACCGAATACAGGTGACTAAATAACCAGATAAGGTGGGAAACACGAAAGGCCACTAAAATGAAAGAAAAAGAAATTGCCAGGCATGCAAAAGAAAATCCAAAAATATTCTGGAAGTACATGTCCTCTAAGACCAGAACAAAATCTCGGATAGATCTTTATATGGACGACGAAAAGCAAAGGAAAACATCCTGCGACAAAGGAAAGGCTGAGGTTCTCTCTAACAAGTTCTCCACAATCTTTGTTGTTGAGACTGAGGGGGAATTGCCACAGACGCAAACTTGGGATGTACAGTTGTTGTTGTTGTTCCCCAAGCTGCCTGGCCGAACAGCCCCAAGGCCCCGAGGAATTCCAAGGCCATAACCGAGCGCCCCCACAGAACCCTCCCTGCCGACCACAATAAAGCCTGGGTGACCGAAGACACTCCATGGCGGGGAGCTGAGGAGGGCGTGGAAACGCCCGGAAAACCAAAGCCCCACCCAGGGCCCTGTGCCCCTCAGCAATTATGAAGAGAAAGTTGAGGGGCAAGGGAAAAATGTGACGCTTTGGCTTCCAATCTTGGTAGATTGGGAGGTCAATCCACGGAAAAGACGCCGTCACTTGAGATCTAGAAAATATATAAGTTAAAGGAACAGTCAGAGTAAGCTATGGGTATGGCAGAGATCGCTCAGTTCTCACTCTGATAGACCAGCCCATCACCACATGACTAGAACCCAATCCTCTCAGCATCAGCTAGGAAAGGCCCTAGAAAGCCGCCTTTGGCGGGGGGATAGCTCCCCTATTTCAACCCCTTTCGGGGTCGGGCACCCGCCTGGGATGTACAGTTGGTCAAAGTTCCAGCTGACCCACCCTCGCTCTGGGGCTCGCAGAATTATCTGGCAATACTGGTGTAGGAAGGTGGTCTGTCTTACAAAAGATTGGGATTGGTAAATCTGATTTTGGCTATATCATTGTTAGAACATATACCGTAAAGTGGGGTAACTTCGGACTTGGGTCATAACTTCGGACATCGGCGATAATAAGTAATTAGACATTGTCATTATATAATGGAAACTCTTTTTATTTTTATTTTTTTTTGTGGGGTCCGTTTAGAGAAACGGCAAAGGAAGAGCATGTAAAAGTCCTAGGGAACTGACATGAGTATATGTACAAAAAAAAAAAAAATTATATATGTGACGAAAATATGTAAATTTTTCGCTACCCTGCCAAACTTCTATCACCCTGAAGAAATTTGTTTGTATGAATGATGTTGTGACTGATATAATTTTGTAGTAACATTACCAGAGACAACATCCACCAAAGGAAATTTGTTACACTTGTATAACGCTCTAGCTAGAACACTATCATTTAGCCGATTGTTTTTAAAAAAAAAACATGGTAACTTCGGACATGGAACAAAACAATCGTTTGTTATTATTTTCCCTATGAAAATCATTCATAATACTTGTACATCATTAACATGGTGGTAAAAGATCAAATCATCATTCTCTGAGTCCAAAAACCCATAAAAATATGATACTATGCTACCGATTTATGTATTTCGGATAATTCTGGATATATAATATATATAAATTAGGAGAGGCATATATCTTGTCCAAAATTTGTTTTATCTGCCGAAAGAAACACCAACAAATACGTTATACCTATAAAAATGCTCAAATTCATAAAGTGTATATGCATTGATATATTATACATACCTATATATTTTCACTAGGCCTAGTTAATTTTCGAGTTACTGATTTGACAGCATTGGTTATTTCCTGCTCAATATTTTCTAGGAGTGAGCTCGATGCCTAACGAGAACAGATCCAAACAGAATATATGTTAAACATCGTATATATCCCCCTCCTATACTGATTATACAGGCCTAAAAGTATTGACTGTGCATTTTCCACTATAACATTGGACAGGAATAAGCAGCAATAATAAAATATTCATATAAAATAGTAGGAGCCGAAAAATGAATGAAATAAGGCCACGAACGTAGGTCCGAAGTTCTTCTCCGTTCGTCCGAAGTTATCTCAGCTTTCTTGGCAACCATTTTCCATAAGAAACACTGTATGTCCGAAGTTATCCATACATGTCCGAAGTTATCAACTTTTCAAGCAAACTTCGGACATCATTTAGGATAAGGATACCTCTCTTATTATAGGGGTTAATTTTAGGAGGCTTCCTGGATTACGGCGCACTACCACCATACATCACTTGACCTAGTTAAATCTCTATAATGTGTTTAAACTCAGGAGAAATTGTTAAAAAACATCGAAAAATGTCCTAAGTTACCGCATTTTACGGTGCTAAACAAGGGAAAGTAAGCCTATCTGAAATGAAAATGCATACATCGCTATGTATGATCCCGAACATTCACATTATCACTGTCTTCAGCTTCCCTATGCTTTTCTGCGGCTGCCTTGCGTTCTTTTTTAGCTGCACTTTTCACCAACGATTGTTTGTAGAAATATTTGCCCACTTTCAAGGGCGTACGGGCAGGCAAAGGGGAAGGTCCTGGGCTAGGGCTAGGCCTAGGCTGACCTAGCAAAGATGGCGAGGGGGTAGGCCTAGGTTCTAGCACACTCGGAAGCTCAATGGCACCTTCCTGAAACACTTCAACATCAGGATCATCACTACTGTCTCCCCCCTCAAATAAATCGACATTATCGTCGTCTCCAAAGCCCACGAAATCGTCATCTTCACTTGCACTTATGAATTGTACCTTGTCCACCAAGCTTTCGCCACTGCTCTCTTCACTATCAAAAAGTTGTCGCTGTATAGCGCTATCACTCAACAAACGCTTAACTTTCTTTCGTTGAGCTTTCTTCTCGGTTGCAACAGGCGTTGAAGTTGCGAGCGGGGTAGCACTGGGGCCCGCGGGAGGTTGCAGCGAATCGGACACGTCGGATTTTTTTTTTCAGTATTACTCGCTATGGCGGCCACGTACGAACTGATAACACTAGTAGTTGAGGCTTGGTGGCGCTGCGGTCGCTCCTACAATGCAAAAATTGGCCGCGCGAATTTTGAAGCACGCTTTCAAGCACAAGGATTTTAAAATGACACCCGGGTTCTTTCTTCTTCTTCTTCTTCTTTTGAACCCGCCCGCAGACCGTGCAGATCCGCAGGGCTGACCTTTGTATCGGTACTGGCTCAGAAACGTTAGTAGGAGGGAAAGTTTAGAGTAGAAGGATAGTTTAAGAGACAGTTTTTGTTTTGTTTGTATAAACCCCCCCTCACTTCCTCACTGTCCCCATTCCTCCACGCCTCCCCCCCCCCTCCCCCCCCCCCCACGCTCCCCCCCCCCCCCCCTCACCTCCGCTCCCCCCCCCCCCCCCTCACTCATTTCTCTTCCTCCACATTTTCTCCAATATCCTCTTCATCATCTCCATGTGTCTTGTGTTTAATCTCCTGTGTTAACCCCAATAGCGCCCCCACCCCTCTATCTTCCCTCTGCTTAATCTCCTCCCACCCCCTCCCCCCACCTCTATCCCTCATGTACCTCTCCAACTCCTCTCTCTCTCTCCTCATTATATCGTGTACACTCAGTACTATGTGTTCTACATCCTCCACTATTGGATCCCTCCCATTCACATTGACTGCAGTGCGGTTCCCACTCCATTCCATCTCCTTGTTCTCTCATTTGTTTCTAGCGATCCTGTTCTTGCTTTAATAGGAGTTTCGATCCCCATCCCCCATCATAGTACAGTTCTCTAGCTGGTTTTTCCTTTCTTCTCTCTATAATATGCCAGCGTGGCTTTATTTTCTACCCCCTCCCTCCATCTTCTTCTCCCCTCCTCCTTTATCCCCTTCTCTATCTCTCTGACACATCCCCTCCCATTCCCTAGTATGACCCACTCCCCTCTCTCATTTCTTTTTCTAAATTCCCCCCCACCCCGGTCCTGTTTTATATTTATCCTCCCCAATCTTTTTTTTGCACTCTCTGTTCCATTTACTTTGCTCCACTCGCCCATCTGTATACCTTCCCCGGCCACCTATCTTCCTCCATCCCCTCTAGTCTCACTTTGTACTTCCCTTTCGCTTTCCCCAATCCTTTCCTCAAAACGTACTCCACCCCATCCCCCTCGGATTGCTTCTTGAGCTACGTATTTATTTGCCCCCAATCCTGTCCTCCCGATTTTATTCTGTATCGTTTCTAATTTCTTCGTTTCCGCCTCTGTTGTTTTCTACCGCCTCTAAGCCGTACATTATTGCAAGGTTACTCCCAATCCTTTCCACAGCCCTCGCAACTATTTCATAGCTATTTCGCTCTTAGCCTTGTCGCGCTCCATAGTCTTCCATTCCATTTGTTGCATTTGTCCCACCTTTCCACTTTTCCGCCTTCTCAAACCCTTTCTCCGTGATCGTTACCCCCAGATATTTATACTCCCTTGTCTTCTTCATTCTGTTTCCTTCCAGTGTCCATTCCTCTTCTTCTTGAAGCTTTTCTCCATTCATTTTCATCACCTGGCTCTTTTCTTTACTAAATCTTACTTCAGTTCCTCCCCGAATCTCGTTGCTTCCTCTAGTAGTCTCTGGCAACCTCTCCTCCCGTTTCTGCCATCAGAACTACGTCGTCAGCAAACAGCAGTACCCCCAGTCTTTCTTTGTTTATCTGAATCCCCTCCCCAACTCTTTTTTATCCTCTGTGTCATTTCTTCCATATATAACGCAAATAATAACGGCGATAATACGCACCCCTGCCTTACCCCCCTCGTTGCTTTCTACCCATCCCGTTTCTATATTTCCTAGCGCGTACTTCGCTTTTGTTCTGTCTTGGTTACATCGATGTTATGATGTTTATATACTTTTCTGGTATTCCAACTCCTTGCCATTATTTTCCATAGCAGTTCCCTGTTTACTCTATCATAGGCTTTTTCTATATCCAGGAATGCACAGTAACCCATTTTTTTGTTTTTTCTCTTTTTCATTTTCCCCCCATCACTTTCGCATCAGTATATAGATATTATCTGTCCCCCTCCTATCTCTTCTGAACCCATTCTGCTCATCACTTATTAGCCCGTTTCCCTCTATGGCTCTATTCATCCTTTCCTTCAATATCCCGCAGAAGAGTTTCCCTATTGTGTTTGTCACTGTCACTGGCCTGTAGCTCTTCATTTCCTTCTTACTCTTGTACCCTCCCCTTGTGCAATAGTGTTACTCTCGCTCATTCCATCTTTCTGGTACTCTCTAACATTTCCCATTACCTCATTAAACATTGTTTCTTCAATCTTCTTGCCATTTCTTCCCCCCCCTCTATGTACATTTCATTAGGTATCCCATCCGGGCCGGTCGCCTTTCCCTTTTTTAGTGCTTTGATCCCTCTCCTTACTTCTTCTATTGTGAGCTCCCTTTCCATTTCAATCTTAATCCTGTTCTGGTAGCCTTCTCTCTCTCATTTCCAAGTTCCATTCCCTCTCCTCCCCTTGTTCATTTACTCCCCCTATTTCCTCCCAGTATCGCTTTATTTCAATCTTGATTTCATCTTCTGTCTTTATTATTCTATCTCCCACTATTAGTTCCAACGCTTTCTTCCTCTCTAACCGGTCTCACCTCTTAAAATCCTATACCACTCCTTTTGGCCCTCTTTCCCTTGCTTCTGATCTTTTTCTACTTCTTCTTTCTCGTGTTTTATCATTGCCTCTTGTATTAGTATTTTTACCTTCTTTTCCTTTTCTCCTCGTATACTTGTACCGCTTGTCCTTTCTTCTCGTTCCCTCTCTCCGCCTTCCCTCCTATTTCTCTCTATCATCCTTCTCCTTTCCTCTGTTCGCATCCCTTCTTTCACTTCTTGCTTGTTTTATTTCCCCATTCCACCATGGTTTTTGTTTTCTTTTTCCTGTCCATCTTCTTATTCTTCCTATACTCCTTTCTGCCGCTCTATTTATATCCATCATCAACTCTCCATCCATTTTCCTCTACGCTCCACTCTGTTCTTTCGTCTATGTCTTCCATGTAACCTCTGTACTCTACCCATCTTTCACTTTTTAGATTCCATTTATTAATCCTCCATCTCGTGCTTCCTTTGCTTTTCCATTCCTTTGTGTAGTTTATCACCATGAGTCTGTGGTCGCTTTGTATCCCTACTATTCATTTTCTTCATCTAATCCACATGTTTTGGATCTCTTCCCTTGCTCTTTCTTCCATTTCGCTAGTATGAAGTCTATTCGCCGATCTTTGTCCTTCTCCGTGTCCCTTATCCATGTCGCCTTCCCCTCTCCCATTGTTTGGTTCAGTATTTCCATGTCATTTTCTTCCGCAAATTGGATCAAGGCTTCTCCATTTCCATTTATCCTCTCCCCTAATATCCCTATATGTGCATTCATGTCTCCATTATAATTATCTCCTCTTCCTCCCTACCCCTTATCATTTCCTGTTTCCTTGTACTTGATTCTGTTTTCTTTCCCGTTCCCTTCTCCCCCCTTCCACCGGAAGTACCCTATTATTGCTGTTATTTTTTCTTCCCTTCCATTATTCATCCTCGCTAGTGTCACTCCCCAAGTATATCCTCCATTTCCTTTGATTCTCCACCCTTAAGTTTCTCTATTTTCCATTTTGAGTTGTTCCTAATCATTAACCCTACCCCTCCCCCTTTCTTTTCTGATTTCTCCCCTCCCTCTCCCAAGAGCGTCTATTTATCCGCTTCCCATTTGTCTCTCCCCTAAGGTGTGTTTTTTCTGTTATTCCTATCATTTTCCATTTCCCACTCACTCCATACCTCTTCAATGTCTTGTATTTTTCCCTCTATTTATCCCATTTAGGTTTAGACATGCTATTTTTATTCCTCGGTATACATGATCCGCCTCCCCCCCCCCCCCGCTCTTTCCCTTTGTTCTTCTTCCCTTTTTTCCCTTGTTCTTCTGCTTTCCTCTTCCTTGCTCCTTATTTCTCTTTCTTCCCCCTCCTCCTCCTTCTTTCTCTCCCCACCGTTCTTTCTCCCATGTCTAAGTTTCCCTCTACTTCCTTTTCAATCTTCTTCTCATTTCCCTCTCGCTTTTCTTTCTTTCTCTTTTCTTTTTTCTCATCCTCCCTTTCTCCTCCCACTTCCTCTCTTTCTCCCCTTCCTTCACCTTTCTGTGTTCTTTAGCCACTCTTTCCTCTGCTCCTCACTTTCTTCTATTGCTCTCCTAATCTTTCCCCCTACAGTCCATTTCCCCTTTTCAGACAGGTGTATTCCATCCCTCGCAAAATCTCCTGGGCTCAGCTTGTAGTCTGGGTCGATGTATCCTACTCCTGCTTCATCCCTTGCCCCATAGCCTTTTGTTCATTTTCTCCAATATCCCTCTGTATTCTCTCATTTG
This sequence comes from Paralithodes platypus, assembly GCA_032716605.1. Taxonomy (NCBI): domain Eukaryota; kingdom Metazoa; phylum Arthropoda; class Malacostraca; order Decapoda; family Lithodidae; genus Paralithodes; species Paralithodes platypus. The sequence continues at coordinate 16,800,400 of CM064506.1, read as the reverse complement.
ACATCTTTCTCTCTTTCTCGTATATTGCCCCCGTTTTCCCTTCCCTTGGCCTTTCTATAATTCCCACCACCCATATCATTACCATTGGGTTGGTTTCTTTGAAGTTTTTTATTCCTTCCATTACTGCTCCTACCGTTCCTTCTGCTCCTTTCCCCTCTAGCCCATTTCCTCCCCCCTGTATCACTATAGTTCCACCTTCCCTCTTGTCCATTTCTGTATTCCTCAAACCTCGCATTATTCTTTCTATATTCGCCCCTGGGAGGCTTATCACACTTCTCCCTCTCTTTTCCTTGCCCATCAGTTCCTCCTCTGGCCCTTTTTTTTTGGTGTCCTTAGGAAATGACACCCGGGCTGGAAGGGTTAAATATTAAAGTTGTTATATCCACTGATTGGCAACTACACCAGTATTGCCAGCTAATTCTGCGAGCCCCAGAGCGAGGGTGGGTCAGCTGGAACTTTGACCAACTGTAGCCTACCTTGTCTGGGGCAGATGGAGATTACACATGACAAGATCAGGAAGATCCTGCAGGAAGTGAAAAGAAATAAGTCTCCAGGTCCAGACGGGTGGCATCCGAGGATTATCAAGGAAATGTCAGAGGAGCTAACTGAACCACTAAGAATAATATTCAAAAGATCACAGCTGGAAGGAAAAGTACCAGATGGCTGGCGGATTGCATATATAACGCCAATTTTTAAGAAAGGAGACAAGTGTGACCTTGGGAACTACTGACCTATCAGCCTGACAAGCATGTTCAGTAAATTAATGGAATCGCTGCTGAGGGAAGAGATCATGAATCATATGAAGAGGAACAGGCTTTTCAGTAATAGACAGTTTGGCTGTATCTCGGGTAGATCAACCGTGCTGCAGTTGATACAAGTCCTGGACAAGTGGACAGAGGCCATCGATGAGGGACAGGCAACCGACGTCATTTACTACGACTTCATAAATGCCTTTGACAGAGTGCCTCACAAAAGACTTCTGAAAAAGATACAAAGCTATGGGATTAACGGACACATCCTGAGGTGGGTTAAAGACTTTCTGAAAGGCAGGCAACAGAGGGTTATGGTGAATGGAGAGGCGTCCAACTGGAAAGAAGTCACGAGTGGAGTCCCACAAGGCTCAGTGCTTGGCCCGTTGCTGTTTGTACTATTCATTAACGACCTACTGCAGATAACCAAGCATGAAAGTGAGGTATATCTGTATGCGGATGATACCAAAATATTCAGGAGGATTGGTGACAACGAGGACTGCGGCAGGTTACAGGAAGACCTTGATGAATTGAAAAGATGGTCGGAGAAATGGATGCTTGAATTTCACCCTGAGAAAAGTAAACATATGAGGATAGGACTACACAATATTTAACAGTATAACAAAGACCATCACAGAGAAGGACATAGGCGTTGTGATAGAGACAAACTAACATTTTCAAACCACCTTGCTGAGAAGATCAATAAGGCGAATAAAATTGTGGGCCTGATCAGAAGTTTTGTATATCTTGATCCTGAAATTTTCAAATCTTTGTACACTGCAATAGTGAGGCCACACATCGAATACGCGAATCAGATCTGGTGCCCATATTTGATCAAAGACTTGGAGGCTCTAGAAAACGTTCAATGCCCTTTCCCACTCTGATGGCACAACCATCACTTCTTCCTCTGACAAAGATAAACTCTTCGCTCAAACTTTTGCTAGAAACTCCACCTTGGATGATTCCGGTGCTATTCCTCCCTCTCCACCCTCCTCTCTCTTACTTATGCCTAATATCCTAATCTCTTCTAAAGATGTACTTTCTACCCTCTCTGGGCTTAACACTAATAAGGCGTACGGTCCGGACGGTGTTCCTCCTGTTGTTCTCAAAAACTGTGCTTCCGTGCTGACTCCCTGCCTAGGCAAACTCTTTCGTCTCTGTCTATCTTCTAACGTCTTCCCTTCATGCTGGAAGTTTGCTCACATTCAACCTGTCGCAAAGAAGGGTGACCGCTCTCAACCCTCCAACTATCGTCCAATTGCTCTCATCTCGTCTTTCTAAAGTTTTTGAAACTATTCTTGCTTCCAAATTTCTTAAGCATTTCTCTTCTCGTAATCTGCTCTCAGATCGCCAGTATGGCTTCCTTAAGGGTCGCTCTACTGGTGATCTTCTTTCATATCTTACTAACTCTTGGTCATCCTCCTTTCGGGACTTCGGTGAGACTTTTTCTATTGCACTAGACATATCGAAAGCCTTCGATAGAGTCTGGCACAAATCTTTAATTTCTAAACTACCCTCCTTCGGTTTCTATCCCTCCATCTGTGCCTTTGTCTCTAATTTCCTTTCCGGCCGTTCCATAGCCGCGGTTGTGGACGGCCATCGTTCACTTCCTCACCCTATAAACTCCTGTGTTCCTCAGGGCTCTGTCCTATCTCCTATTCTCTTTCTTATTTTTATAAATGATCTCCTCAACTGTACATTTTAGGGCACATGGTACCCGTCTTGCAACTCAATCCCACCCCTACTCTGTGCAACTCTCCAACCCAAGAGTGAAACGTTACTCTCAAACTTTCTTCTACTCAACAGCTGAGCTCTGGAACTCTCTCCCAGAATCAGTCTTTCCCTCTTCCTATGACTTAAATTGCTTCAAACTCTGTGTGTCCAGGCATTTTGGCTCGAGCATCCCTTGATTTTGGCCCTGTCACTCTTTCAACTATGGGGGAGGCACTCGCTATAGGCAGTTCTGCCTTTTGCCTCCCTCAATCACATAGAAAAAAAAAAAAAAAAAAAAAAAAAAAAAAAATTGGTGCCTCAGTTTAAGGATCTTTCCTATGAAGAGAGACTCAGCAAGCTGAACCTACCAACCCTGGCGTATAGAAGATCTCGAGGGGACCAGATCGAGGTGTACCCGGTATAAGATTATCAGCAGGAAGTATGACCAAGACTGCACGGAGGGGATTTTTCGGATGAGGGAGGGCGACATCATCTGCGGCAACTCAAAGAAGATATTCAAACCGAGAGCAAGACTCAACATCAGGATTTTTTTTTTTTTCAAATAGAGTAGTAAATATCTGGAACGAGTTACCAGAGTAGGTGGTGAATGCTGATACCATCGTGCAGTTCGAGTCCAGACTTGATAAAGTGTGGAAAGGCCAGGAAAGTAAATTAAATTATAGAGCACAAATAACCACCACACGAAGCCAAAGTCACGATAGTAATGACCTGGCTATAGAGCTGGAGTCACAGGCATAAGCCTCTTCCAGAAGGACATCTGTGAGTACAATAGTACATGCATAATGTGCAAATGAAAATCGGTACTTTCCTTGACCGACGATACTTATATCGGTGTTTTACCCTAACCGCGGCGATCGACCTATGTAAACATGACGGCGCCAGACGCTTGCAATCATGTTCCCGTCTATTTTGGCTGCCATTGGATACAATAATAATATGTCTCACCCCCCCATGACATATTGTCCTCATCATAGCTTACTGGTATATATTGCTAGCAGAGGGCAAATAGCCTAACCTAAAAAATCGCGGTAAAATTCTAGTTTCACGTACACAGCGACAAAAGGGAGGCGCCGTTGTAAAGGCATAGCTTCCCGACCAACTATGAAGATCAGGGAAATTGCTGGGTAAAAGACGTAATATAATGATAATAAACTACATTAGCCTAACCTAACCTAGTATTATGTAATAGCTATGGTGCCGCATATGGGGAGAAAATATTATTTTTCTTTACAGTAGGTATAATTCCTTATAATGCATTTCCGCCGCTTTGGATATATATAGGAATTAAGTATGGTATATGACAACTCTAAAGTAGCCATAGAAATTTATGAGTAGGCCTATGCTGTGAAAGCGAAACTAGAACTAAACCAAAATCGCCGTCAAAATAGACGCGAACTTAACCGTGGCGATCGACCTAGGCTAAGTAAACATGACGACTGTACGCCCGCACACTACATCCATCCCGAAAAATGTACATAAGCCTTCCGGTACTTTTTAACATTTGCATAGGCTAGCCTATAGCCCAGGCCTATGATAATCGGATAATATAGGCTAAGCTAAAATAAAAGGACTCTAGACTATATTAGCCTAGTTTTAAACCATTTATTTTATGTTGTAATGAGGAAATAAGAGGGTGACACTCAGCAGAGTATAACCTAATGCAGCTTGGAATTCGGGAAGTTTAGCCTTAACGTCGGCACTTCCCTAAGAGGTTTTGTAATTTTTCTTTTTGTGACTTTTTGTGACGTGCTCATTTGTCTAAAAATAAATATATCTCATTTTCATCTAATAGTTGTACATTAGAGGGGCTGGGCCAAGATTCTCACGCATGCGCAAATGGTGAGTGACGTCATGTTTTAGAGCTACGTACATAGCAGTAGTCTCCTTGAATGTTACCATATTCTGATTAGACAAGTCTTCTTCTTCTTCTTCTTTAGAACCCGCCCGCAGACCGTACAGATCCACAGGGCTGACCTTTGTATCGGTACTGGCTCAGAAACGTTAGTAGGAGGGAAAGTTTAGAGTAGAAGGATAGTTTACGAGACAGTTTTTGTGTTTGTATAAACCCCCCTCCCCCTCACCTCCGCTCCCCCCCCCCTCCTGCACCCATTTCTCTTCCTCCACATTTTCTCCAACATCCTGGTGGTCGTGGCCGTGGTGGTCAAGTGGTGAGCACGCTCGCGTGTGAATCTGAAAGACCCGGGATCGAATCCCTGCCACGGCGGACATTTAGTGGGTGCGGTAGTACGTCCTAGCATGTTTCACATGCTTGCACCCAGTCAGGGGACATCCTGACGACGTATACAGACAAAACACACATAACAAAGCCACTCCAACACCCCTTCTCTCCTCTCAACACTCTTCTCTGAGCTATTGCCGATAAAAATGGCATGTTCAGTCCTGTACAGAATCGTAAGATTCAGAGTCGTAAAGATTCCAGGACGAGCTCATCAGCGGCGGATCCCCAGATCGACCGTGGTGATTGTCACCTAAACATCTACAAAAACAATCCTCTTCATCATCTCCATGTCTTGTGTTTCCATCTCCTGTGTTAACCCCAATAGCGCCCCTACCCCTCTATCTTCCCTCTGCTTAATCTCCTCCCACCCCCTCTCCCCAACTCTATTCCTCATGTACCTCTCCAACTCCTCTCTCTCCTCATTATATCTTGTACATTAGGTTACTGTGTTCTACATCCTCCACTATTGGGTCTCCTCCCATTTCACATTGACTGCAGTGCGGTCCCACTCCATTCCATCTCCTTGTTCTCTCATTCGTTTCTAGCGATCCTGTTCTTGTAAATGTAAGTAAATGAAGTAAAACTAAAAAAAATAGCAAATCTTGACTTGGTTAGTGTAGTCAAAATCCTGCCAGCTGTTGAAGATCATAACTTGGTAAAAATGCGCTTCGAAGTTGGGAAGGTAATGGAGCTATATAAGCGCTGTCGAAAATCAAATGGAAAAGCGAATCCTTTTCTTAGTTACGAACACAATTTCGTGGATGTTATCAGTTACTATAATAATGATACTTCACGCCCAACACCAGCTGTTAACATTGTCAGGTTTAATTCTAGTTTCGCTTTCACAGCATACTCATAAATTTCTATGGCTACTTTAGAGTTGTCATATACCATACTTAATTCCTATATATGTCCAAAGCGGCGGAAATGCATTATAAGGAATTATACCTACTGTAAAAAACAAAAAACAAATCTCCCCATATGCGGCACCATAGCTATTACATAATACTAGGTTAGGTTAGGTAAGGTTGTTAAGTTAGGCTAATGTCGTTAATGTAGTTTATTATCATTATATTACGTCTTTTACCCAGCAATTTCCCTGATCTTCATAGTTGGTCGGGAAGCTATGCCTTTACAATGGCGCCTCCCTTTTGTCGCTGTGTACGTGAAACTAGAATTTTACCCATTGTCCCATTGTCAAAATTGGTTTGTGTAATGCATTAAAGTTTAAGTCAAACTTGAAAAATTAGCAAATCTTGACTTGAATTGTGTAGTCAAAACCCTAAAAATACGCTATCAAGGTAATGGAGCTCCATAAACCCTGTCGATAATCAAAAGCAAAGGCGAAATTTCTAGGAATCCATTTCGTGGATGTTTTCAGTTACCAATGATACTTCACGCCCAACACCAACTGTTAGCATGTCAAAACTGGTTTGTATAATGCATTTACTGATTCTAAGTTAACAATATAATTAATATATTAATAGACCTAGGCCGGGGAATATTACCTAAACTACCACTAATTTTCCCATGGTTTTTCTGTTTGGTTTTAGGCTAGGCTAGGTAGTTTGCTTCATTATACAGTAGCCTAGTTGAAATTAGTTACAATTTGCGGAAAATGTTATTTCGGTAATTATAGGGCTGTGAGCCTATTCCCTATCATTATCGTTATTTCTCCCATTTCCCATTAGCCTATCCAACGATCTTAAAACACTCAGATGTAGGCCTATTTAGGCTAAGTGGTTAGGATATAGCCTACTGATGTTTTGGACCGACAGTTAGCCCATTGATCTTGTTAGGCCTAATAGGTCCTTTAGAGCATTTACATCATTGCTAGCCTATATATGTCATTAAGAGCTGTAATGTATTATAGGCTAAGGGAGAAAAAATTAAAACACTAAAATAGCCTACATATAGAACATAAGAACATAAGATAATGGGAGTCTGCAGAAAGCCGATTGGCCTAAGCAAGGCAGATCCCTGTCGCACACAACCCCAGTTCAATTACAAAGCCCAATTATAGGCTCAACACTCTAATACCCTGAGGATCATCTTACCAAAACGGTTAGAGATTAACGCAGGATTATGGGGGTATGCAGAGTGCTGATTGGCCCAACCCGGCTGATCCCCCTTCACACCCAACCCTTCTCGTCCATATGCTTATCCAATTTTATCTTAAAGCTCCCTACCGTTTTAGACCCCACTATAGCACTTGGTAGTCCATTCCACCCATCTACAACTCTGTTCCCAAACCAATATTTGCCTATATCTTTCCTGAAACGAAATTTATCTAATTTGAAACCATTGGTACGAGTTCTTTCGCTATCACTGAGCTTTAGTACATTTGTCATGTCCCCTTTGTCAATCCCACTAACCCACTTGAACACCTCTATCATATCCCCTCTAACTCTGCGTCTCTCTAACGAATGTAAACCTAATTTCTTCAACCTTTCTTCATACGAAAGATTTCTAATATTATGGATCATTTTTGTCATTCTACGCTGTACTCTCTCCAATGAATCTATGTCCATTCTGTAATAAGGACACCAAAATTGGACAGCATAATCCATATGGGGTCTCACTAATGACAAGTAAAGTTTTAAGATAACATCAGCAGTTCTGTTACTCACACTCCTAGAGATGAACCCGAGAATCCTGTTTGCCTTATTACGAACGCTTATACACTGTTTTCTAGGCTTCAAATCATTGCTAACAAACACACCTAGATCTTTCTCACAGTCTGAATTTTCTAATTCTAAATTAGCTAGTTTATATTTAACATTTGTATGCATCTTCCCTATCTTTAATACCTTGCATTTGTCAATGTTAAACTTCATCTGCCAATTTACTGACCATTCATGTAAGGTATCTAGATTCCTTTGGAGGCACTCTATATCGCTATCTGAATCAATTGATCTCCCCATTTTAGTATCGTCTGCGAATTTACTTATCCTACTAGTTATACCTAAATCTAGGTCATTTATGTATATAAGAAACAACAGGGGACCTAATACCGATCCCTGGGGGACACCACTTTTGACTGCTCCCCACTCTGACTTGGTACCATTTATGCTGACTCTCTGTTTCCTACCAATTAGCCATGACCTAATCCATCCCAACAACGATCCTCCTATTCCATGTGCCTCAACCTTTCTCATCAATCTCTCATGAGGGACTCTGTCGAAAGCTTTACTGAAATCTAAATAAATAATATCATATGACTTGTCACTATCTACTGCTTCATATACCTCTGAGAAAAAGCTAAGCAAATTAGTAAGGCAAGAACGTCCCTCAGTGAATCCATGCTGAGAAGAATTTATTAAGTTAAATTTGTCTAAGTGGCTTCTAATTTTCCTAGCAATAATAGACTCTAGCAACTTTCCTATGATTGATGTAAGACTAATGGGACGGTAATTGGATGCTATCGATTTATCACCTTTTTTGAAGATCGGAACTACATTTGCAAGCTTCCAAGCTTCTGGAACTAAACCTGTTTCTAAAGACTTGTTAAATAAAAATGCTAATGGGCTACTTAACTCATCTCTGCATTCTTTTAATACTCTAGCATATACCTCGTCAGGACCAGGCGATTTTTGAGGTTTCAGTCTGTCAATTTCCTTAAGCACATCATTTCTACTTATACTAACTGTAGTATAGGCTAGCCTATACTGTAAAACAATAAGTTTTTCAGCCAGTACCCAACCAGCGGGGGTGTGGGAACGGCAGCCCCCACCCATATACTAGGTTAGGTTAGGTTAGGTTGTTAAGTTAGGCTAATAGCCTAGCCTAGGCCTAGTACATAAAAAAAAAAAAAAAAAAAAAAAAAAAAATAACAACCTAACCAGCGGGGGCGGCAGCCCCCACCCATATACTAGGTTAGGTTAGGTAAGGTTGTTAGGTTAGGCTAGGCTAATAGCCTAGCACATTTAAAATAATAAAAAATAGCCTTACTCAACCATCGGGGGGATGGCCACCCATAATACTAGGTTAGGTTAGGTAAGGTTGTTAGGTTAGGCTAATGTCTTCCCAAAGTTGACTATTTTTATAACATGAGGTGGCCGGGGAAGGTATACAGATGGGCGAGCGAGCAAAGTAAATGGAACAGAGAGTGCAAGAAAAGATTGGGGAGGATAAATATAAAACAGGACCGGGTGGGAGGGGAATTTAGAAAAAGAAATGAGAGAGAGGAGGGGGTCATACTAGAGAATGGGAGGGGATGTGTCAGAGAGATAGAGAAAGGGATAAAGGAGGAGGGGAGAAGAAGATGGAGGGAGGGGGTAGAAAATAAAGCCACGCTGGCATATTATAGAGAGAAGGAAAAACCAGCTAGAGAACTGTACTATGATGGGGGATGGGGATCGAAACTCCTATTTAAAGCAAGAACAGGATCGCTAGAAACGAATGAGAGAACAAGGAGATGGAATGGAGTGGGACCGCACTGCAGTCAATGTGAAATGGGAGGAGACCCAATAGTGGAGGATGTAGAACACATAGTAACCGAATGTACAAGATATAATGAGGAGAGAGAGGAGTTGGAGAGGTACATGAGGAATAGAGTTGGGGAGAGGGGGTGGGAGGAGATTAAGCAGAGGGAAGATAGAGGGGTAGGGGCGCTATTGGGGTTAACACAGGAGATGGAAACACAAGACATGGAGATGATGAAGAGGATGTTGGAGAAAATGTGGAGGAAGAGAAATGGGTGAGGGAGGGGGGGGAGGGAGGAGGAAGTGAGGGGGGGGGTTTATTAAAAAAAAAAAAAAATTCTCTTAAACTATCCTTCTACTCTAAACTTTCCCTCCTACTAACGTTTCTGAGCCAGTACCGATACAAAGGTCAGCCCTGTGGATCTGCACGGTCTGCGGGCGGGTTCTAAAGAAGAAGAAGAAGAAGAAGAAGAAGATATTAGGCTACCCACTCCACCCCGTGAAATCCGAGCCAGCTTTCGTCAAAAGTTGGCTCGGGTATTCACAAAATTGGGTTTTATGGGTTTGCAATTTAGGAAAACCCGAGCCAAGTTTTGATACATGCTATATTATTGTATTTTTACGCTTTTAACCCCTCATTTTCCCTGAACTTCATAGCCCTCCCCACTAGTGGGGGCGTGTTTTTAGATTGTTGGATAATGGGTAAATACTCATTTCAGCCCCTCTTCATTATAAAACAACACTATATCTGAAGGAAAAATAGGTAAATTGATATGGTGTGACAGTCACAAGTTTTAGCATGTGTTTTTTTTTTTTTTTTTTTTTTTCTTTGATATACAGTGTTGTTTTATACCAAGGACTGTCGCAAATGAGTATTTACCCATTATCCAACAATCTAAAAACACGGCCCCCACTAGTGGGGAGGGCTATGAAGATCAGGGAAATTGCGGGGGAAAAATAGGGGTAATATGGGAAGAACTCTGAAAATAAAATATACAAAAGTAAGAAAACGTTAAAATGTGAAAATCCGAGCCAAGTTTTGGCAAAAGTTGGCTCGGATTTGGGTATTTTTCAGAGTACAATAACTCCAAAATTGGGAAAAAAAGTTGGCTCGGCTTTTGGCATTTTTCAAAGTAAAAAAAAACTAATTGAATTTTGAGAGTTGGCTCGAGTTTTCATGTTTTTTTAAACCCATTAAACCCCAAAATTTGCCAAAACTTGGCTCGGGTTTAGCGATTTTTTGAAGTAAAAAAACAGTAACCTAACCTAGAACGTTGGATACAAGAATAACCCTTACCTGGCCTGCAGCTTGTATGTGTCCCTAGTTTATCCCATACCTACCAGCTGATACCTTGTCATGAACCTAACTAAGAAACCTAACCTAACCTAACCTAAAAGTAATACGTGGATAGAAACTAACCTTGAAAAACAGGACTTGTCATTATGCAGACAAGACTCTGTGTTTTACCCTATATCTCCCATATAATACATTTGCGAAGGGAAGGACATATATAGGACTGAAGACTATTATATAACATACCTATAGGCTACACAAACATCGATGGGGCTTGTAACCGTCACACCGTAAAATCTTACCGAAAAATATAAAAAATAAAAATAAAACTTACTGAAATCGCTGTCGGTCCAAAAAGTCAGGTTTACCGGCTAAGTAATTGGAAAAATGTTAGGTAGCCTAATAATCTAATTTAGTATAGGCCTAGGCTAACTCCATTTATTGGTCACCAATTATTTTGACATATTTGAAGACAGATATGGAATCTATATGCTCTAAGCATCATAGTAAAATTAGTTTCAACCCTCGGCAAAACTATATCGAACAACTTTCAGCCAGCTCGGCAAAACCTAATAAAAATATAGCCTAGGCTATGGTACTAAAATGGAATTTTTTTGTAACATGGTTGTCAATACCTTCCTATAGGCCTAGACGGCACCGATTCGTACACACGCCATTTAGAACATGGGTGCTTGACTACTGATGTGACGTGTAAGAGGTAAGATTTTTACGCATAGGTTTAAACTTCCGGAAATTAATGGGTAATAAATACCACGTACTGAGTACTATGAATCCGCTCTACCTGGCATGCAAGGTCTAGTTTAGTATGCCACGTACTGAGTACTGTACTATGAATCCGCTGTACCTGGCATGCAAGGGCTAGTTTAGTATGCCACGTACTGAGTAGCCTACTATGAATCTGCTCTACCTGGCATGCAAGGGCTAGTTTAGTATGCCACGTACTGGGTACTATGAATCCGCTGTTGCTGGCATGCAAGGGCTAGTTTAGTATCCCACGTACTGGGTCTAGGTTAGGTTAGCTTGGGTTGTTTGGTTAGGTTAATATACTAGGCCTAGGTCTCAGAAACAAGATTCGTAGTTGCAGTAGTAGGGTAGCCTATTTACAGATACGCCCGAATACTAAATGGGCGGCGGTAAGGGTTCGTGTTGTATCCCACGTAGGCCTACTAGGTACTACGGACACATTGTAGGCGTTAGGTGTGGATTAGGCTTGTATCCAATGTACTAGGTCTATGTTACTGGATATTTATGATTTAAATAAGTGCTACGTTTTCGATAAATCTGGTTAGGCTATTTAGCTTTGCAATTAGGGAAATCATGAGCCGATTTCCGACATTTCGTTAGTCTTTTTCGATTCTCAAAATACGATCCAAGTTTTGCCAAAAATTGGTTCGGGTTTTCCAAAATTATGCTTGTTGGGGTTTGCAATTTAGGGAAACATGAGCCAAAATTCTAAATTAGGTTTCTGTAATTTGTTTAGGTAAAAATTTACCTATGGTCCCGTTAAAATATCCTCAAGTAACCTATTAAGAACTGTTCAGGGGACTGGTTAGAACTTGTAGGATGTTTAATTGAATGTCGGAAATCAGTATTTACTGAGAAATAAGTCTTAAAATGCGCTATGTTTTACGGGAGGGTCTGTACGCCGCCACATACGCGCGGCCGGGCGGCCCCGCCCACTGCCCAAAATGTACAAATATTACCGTATATTCGATTAGATTAACCTAACCTAACCTAACCTAACCTAACCCTAATATAATATAATATAATATAACATAACATAACAACATTACCTGGGAAAAAGAGAGCAGGGACCCTGGGTGACCCATAGCGCATTTTAAGACTGTTATTTCTCAGTAAATACTGATTTCCGACATTCAATTAAACATCCTACAAGTTCTAACCAGTCCCCTGAACAGTTTTTGATAGGTTACTTGAGGATATTTTAACGGGACCATAGGTAAACATTTATCTTTGTTTACTCTTAAAACTTGCAAAATCCGAGCCAAGTTTTGCCAAAACTTGGCTCGGGTTTTTTCAAAATTTGTGTTTTATGGCTTTGCAATTTCGGGAAACCTGAGCCAAATTTCTAAATGAGGTAACTATAATTTTTTTGTCTACAAACTCTCAAAATCCGAGCCAGCTTTGGCCAAAACTTGGCTCGGGTTTTCGAAATATTGGGTTTTAGGCCTTTGAAATACCTTAAAACCCGAGCCAAGTTTTGCTAAAATACGTTTTTATCGCCGTTTTACGCATTTAACCCCTCATTTTCTCTGTACTTCATAGCCCTCCCCACTATCGGGCGGCGTGTCTTAAGATCATTGTATAATGGGGAAAACGGTTTCGCCGAGGGTTGTAATTATTTCCAAACAATATATATTGATGAAAACTAACAGGGAAAAATAACAAAATCCATGGGAAAATTTGTGACATAAAAATGGAGTTTTTCCGGTAATTTTTTTGAAAAGACTCGCGACGTTATTATACATAATTTATTAGGGAAAGTGAAGCTCTATGGAATCCTTATAATATACTCACATAGATTCCACTGTGGGAGAATAGTTTTGATAGTTAACTATAGTTTTGATGTAAATACAGTACTACCGCAACTACGAATCTTGTTTCCGAGACCTAGTATATTAACCTAACCAAACAACCTAACCTAACCTAACCTAGACCCAGTACGTGGGGTACAACACTAGCCCTTGCATGCCAGCTACTGTGGGTTCATATATTAGACATACAGTAACATCTTTGTACAACATAACACTTTACCGTAGCGAGTGTACTCCATTCCGAACACTTTTTGTAAACATGAACACGTCCGTAGCAGAACTCTCAAGATTGCGGGACTGAGTTTGTTTACGCGCGGGACTATTTATATCGACAAAATCGAGTTACAAAACTTATCAAAACTATTCTCCCACAACGGAATCTATGTGAGTATATTATAAGGATTCCATAGAGCTTCACTTTCCCTAATAAATTATGTATAATAACGCTGCGTGTCTATTCGCGATAATTATCAAATGTTATTTTATTACCACAAATTTTCCGAGTGTTTTTTTATATAAAAAAAAAAATAAGTTGAATCAATAGCCTATATAGTGTTTGTAATTAATTAGAAATCTCGGGAAAACCTATTTTCCCCATTAGGCCTATCGATCGATGTTGAGACACGCCTCCCGATAGTGATTTGAAAAGACATTAGCCTAACCTAACAACCTTACCTAACCTAACCTAGTATTATGGGTGGGGGCTGCCGCCCCTACACCCCCGCTGGTTGAGTACTAATACCTTAGTTAATAAAAAACAAAAATGGCTGTCGATTATACGAAGGTGAAAGAAAGTCGATGAAGTCTACGGTGTTTACTCTGCAATCTTCAGCTTTGATTGTACAGTACTGTACATTGATAACGGGAAAGAACCGTATTGACAACCTTTTTACAAAAATTAAATTTTAGTACCATACTTTTATATTAGGTTTTTCCGAGGGTTTAACACATTTTCATATGATCTTTAGAGCTCTCGATAACTGGAAGTACCGTATTGACACCTTGTTACGAAAAAGATATTTTAGTACCATACTTTTTTATTAGGTTTTGCCGAGGGTTAAAACAAATTTTCTTATGATCTTTAGAGCATATAGATTCAATATTTATCTTCAAATATATCAACAAAATTTGTGGTATTAAAATAACATTGAACCAAGTAATTTTCAGAGTATATATACAAATTGTATTGCCTTTGGATACAGGATGGGTTGAGGGGGACTTCCCCCCCCCCCTCACCTCCCCATGACTTATTGAAATCAGCATCTATTTTAACAGTAAGGGGCTTAACCCTTTCACGCACATATGACGCAGAGGTTGCCAGATTAGCAATAAGAAATAGAGTTCTCTCACTCTTATAATTACCTCCAAAATTAGTTTTCTGCCCACAGCTAACTCAAAGACAACTGCAGAGGTTGAAGTAACTAAACTAAAGGTTTCTAAATACCCCTGATGGTAACAAAGGCTTTAAAGTATCCCCAATAGGCTCAAAATTGCATCATATGTCGGAGTGGGTTAATAAGAGTTTCACTGCCATCAATAGGTAAATTTTTTTGTTTTTACAGTACAGTACTTTATATAGTGCACATAAAATGTATCTCCGGAGGTTGAAACACATTTTAGCCTAATATGATCTTTGCAACATCCTTATTCTATACAGTCCTCCCTCGGGTAGCGCGGCTTTGGACAGTGCGGTTTTGGTCTAACGCGGGTACCCCTAGTGTGCCGAGTCAAAATCTAACACGGTTTTATTTATGTAGCGCGCTCTGTGGTCGGCTGGGGGCTCGGCATCTCTCGCCATATCTCGGCCGTGACGTCAGACTCGGTAGACTCGTGACGTCAGACTCGGCTAGGCTCGGCTCGGCCTCCCCCACGCTTGGGTAGGCCTAGTCCTACGCCGCGTCTCTCCGTGATAACATAGTGCCCGCCCAAATCGTTTCTGTTCTACCAAGTATCACCGCAACCATGCCCCCACCACTTAAGCGCCGCAAGTTCACTTATGCAGAGAAGCTAGAGGTGGTGAAGAAGGTGGAATCTGGTACCAAGAAGGCACATATTGCCCGTACTTATGGGGTGAATGAATCGACAATACGAGCAATCTTCAAGAATAGAGACAAGATACGAAAAGTTCTCAAGGGTAACCCAGGCGTAGCGAGTCAACATGCCTTTAAGGTAGCCAACCCTGTTCTCAAGACGACTGAGAAACTTGTTGGTCGTTATATTGATCGCCAAAGCAGGAGGGGGGTCCCTCTTGATGGAAAAGCAGAAGGCCAAAAAACTTTATCTAGAAGTTGCTGTCAAGTTGAGCGTGCCTAACCTGCCACCATTTCAAGCATCATACGGATGGCTCTGGTCTTTTCTTAATCGGCAGAAGGTTAAGAATGTGCGAATAACTGGAGAAGCCGCAAGTGCCAATGTTGCAGCTGCCCGAGAATTTCCTGCCTACCTACGCCAGATTATAGAAGAGGGTGGATATTCAGCTGACCAGATTTTCAACGCCGATGAGACAGGCTTTTTTTGGAAAAAAATGCCCAAACGCACCTACATCCACAGGAAGCAGAAGAGCGCCAAGGGTTTCAAAGGGGCAAAGGAAAAAAAAAGCCTGGATGTCAGCTGCCCTCAGTCTTGAGTGGTTTGATAAATATCTTGTACCTGAACTTGAACAGTTTTGTCTGCGGAAATATCTAGCGTTTAAGATCCTGTTCTTGCTGGACAACGCACCTGGTCATTCGCCCCTGCTAGTTGACAGACACCCTTCAATAAAGGTGATGTTTATGCCACCCAACACAACCTGTCTTCTACAGCCATTAGATCAGGAGATCATCGCCTGTCTTAAAGCTGCCTATGCCACGAAGACCTTCTTAATGTTGGATTCTGCAACCGACACAAATGAAGAAATTGGTCAGATGTCCGACCTGGATTCTGATCCTGATGACCCCAATGCCGCCCCACAACAAGCCCAAGATCCAGCCCCTGACCAAGCCCCTGACCAAGCCCAAGATCCAGCCCCTGAACAAGCCCCTGCACAAGCCCAAGATCCCCCTGAAAATCCAGCCACCCTTACAGTCTTCCAATTTTGGAAGCAATTCCACATAAAAATGGGAATTGACTTCATTGTCGAGAGTTGGAACTCAATCAACCAGCCCACTATCCACCATGCATGGAGGAATATTTTGGAGGGGTTACCTGGCCACAAGCTAGACCTGCCAGGTGAGCGTCAGAGGGTAGAAGCTGCGGTTGAACAGGCAGTGGCAGCAGGTCGTAACGTGGCAGGCCTACAAGATATCAACGAGGAAGACGTCCGAGAGATGATTGTTCCACCTGAGCAGGATCCCGAGGACATACTGCCGGAATTGGATGAGGAACTAGCGGATGAAGAAGCGCCTGCCGTAGATGGAGTTAACGATGGAGACCCTATCACCAGTGACTTACGTGAGATCGTCGAGTTGGCTGATCGCTTGGCTGACCGTATCCAGAACAAGGATCCAAATAGGGATAGGGCTCGAGCAACGTCTATGCAACTCTCAACTCTGCTGAGACACTACTCAGAGATGTTTACTGAGAGGGTCAATGCTCGCCAACAGAGAAGGATCACAGAGTTTTTCCGTGACCGCCAGGAACAGCAGGAACGGCAGCAGGGTGACAATTCGGAGGAGGAAGAACGCCAGCTGGGTGACGATTCGGACTCCCTCCCTTCTGACGTTGACATTGACGACAACATGTCATTGTTCTCAGGGTTCGGCGATGACGACCAGATCCTGGGAAGGCCTTCAACCTCCTCAAGGCCTTCAACCTCCTCTCAGTGACGCCCATCTTGGTGTCGTGGGGGAGGGAAGGGGAAGGGTCAGGCGGGCGGGCGGGAGGGAGGGAGAGAGAGGGAGGCGACGCACCACATCCACAGCACCACTCGACAAAGTAATGAACAGTAACTTACCTGTGTGTCTCATTTCATAGATATGATCTGTAAAATAGGGTTAGGTTGTCTGTTACCGGTACTAATGTTTGATCCATATTTGGTAAGGTTATTGGGTGGTAAATGGTCAAAAAGGTGACTTTGGGGAAGTCGTCAGAACCAATAGAATTAATCCCATAAGTTCTTTGCTTTGTGTAGCGCGTGTTTGCGTAGCGCGGCGCGTTCCCAGTACGATATACCCGCGCTACCCGAGGGAGGAGTGTATTAGGCCTAGCCTTCAAATATTGGTAAATAATTAGTGGTAGTTTCGGTAATTAGTACCCCTTGGCCAATCCTATTAGCCTAGGCCTATTTATAAAAATAAAGAGAACCGTGGTATCAGGGGTAATATTGTGACGTAGCCTACTAGGCCTAGTCTTAAAATTGCTGGTATCGATTTATCACCTCCATAATTTCGTTGTGAACGCAGTTTCCGGTACTCATACTAGTGAAACACAATGTACTGTACATCCTTGGCACTTACCATATCCATTACCTACCAATAGCCTATGTGCACAACACTCCGTGTTAGAGGCGCCTGGTAGTCTGATAAATCCGCCATTTCTTGTGTTCGTCTCTCAGGTTTGTTGACTACCTAGCCGGTCCCAGTGGTCCTTTCATACCAACTCGTGCGCGGGATTATTATATCTCAATCTTGGTAATGCCCCCTACTGGTAACATAGATGATTATTACAAGTCCTGGGTGGTGAGAGGGGGTGGAGCCACCCCTCAACCCATCTTGTATCCAACCAAATCCCATATTAACCCCTCTTGAAACATACATAAACCCAGCCAAGTGTTGCCTCGATTTTTACCATATTTTCCTAGAAAATATGGCAAGAATGTAGTTACCGGGTGTACTGCCCGTCTTGTTTACAGGACGCTCACCATCATGTTCCCGTCTATTTTGACTGCCTTTGGATACAAAAATACATTACCCTAACCAAACAACCTAACCTAACCTAACCTAACCTAACCTAACCTAGTATTATAGGCCTAGATTTATAAGTATTTATTTTATGTATAAGGTGTTGATTTTCGGTGTGAGCGTCCTGGGTCGAGTCCACGGACTGCCACATGTGTTTGTAAATTTCATTAATCGATTTTAGGAGTATGGTTGGTTGTTGGAAGGAACATAATAATTATAAGTATTTATAGATGATTTATGTTGTATGTCGGTAGTGGTACACCCGGTAACTACATCCTTCCCGAAAATATGCAGAAACACTATTTTTTTAGGTAAATTTAATAAATAAAATGGCTCTACAACTGGCTGAAGTAATCAAGATTTTGTACCAAATAAAGTCATATTGAAAGAAAATTGTTAGGCCTACAGTATATAGTAGGCGAGACTTGATTTTAACCCAATTACTGCGGGCATATTTTCGCTATAATAGGGCTCATTCAGGCACTCTTGATTGCTTAAGCAAGTGCCTGAATGAAATAAAATGTGTGCAGCAAAAAACTAAAAGAAAATAGATTTAAAATTACACAAGTACGAATTTCGTAGCGCGCCGGGTTTACCCGCAGCGCTACCACAGACATCGGCAATATTCGCTAATAATTATCAACGTCGCTCTACCTTTGCCTTTGGTAGCGCTGCATATATCTTCCGAGACATGGAGTGAGGCTTTCAGTGCCCCAGTAGACATGCCGGAGAGCGGATGGGAGCCTGTCGCACTCCTGCTCACTCACACTCGTCTCCAAAGGCTTTAATGGGTTTTAAATTGCAATACATTGCCATGGCGTTCCAGAAAGGCTCCCGTAGTGTAAGGGTAAACTACTTTTTTACTTCGATACTGTGGCTCCAATACAGCCCCCCACTAAAGTGCAGTAAGAGTTGTGTTTACGGGCGTATCGTTGCTTTGCTTACATTATGCTTGCAGTTATGTTTGCGTCTAATTTGACCAATTGTTTTTCCCGAAATTAAGGCATGATAATAAAAATAATCTGAACCTAATCTAGTTCTGTATATTAGTGGTAACTGCCACTACCACAGTCACGCTATATAGCCTATTAGTAGGGAGGTGTGGGCGGCTGCCCCAATGGCCATGTAGGGAGGCCATGTAGACCATCTGATTCCACTCCAAATACCTCGCACATGTTCAAATCAACCTCTCCTCCACAACTTCACAATTTCGCCTCATAGCTCAGAATACCGGTATTTATTAGGTCTTGTAACCAGTAGGTCTAACGTTTGATCCAACCTGTAGATAATGTTTTTACATTATATATTTGTATTTTTATTATATAAAATTAGGTTAGGTTAGTTGGATTAGTCTAGTAAAAAATAATAAAATACTCTATAACCATAGAAGAAAATATCAAAGTCGTCGCACATGTGCAGATCAGTTGAATCAGGCTGACCACATGGCCACTCCTAATAATACTAAGTTAGGTTAGGTTAAGGTTATATAGATGATTTATACCATATGTATCAATATTATTTGTTACCATACTCAATACTTCAAATCCGGAGTTCCATTTCTGATGTTTGAGGATTCATATTGGATCAGGATTCATGTCATTGAGTGTACAATCTGGTTTTTCAACTTGACAACCACCATTTTTACCATTCACATTGGGTCAGGTTCATGTCTTAGGCTATAGTGTACAATCAGGTTCTTCAACTTGACAACCACCTAATTTTTACCATTTGTTTTGTGTCCAGATTTCAGAAAATAACAGCTTAACAAACTTGAAGACAACTTCTATATATATACAGTACAGTACCCACATATTAATGATATTAGAAACATCAACAAAGATCAGTCTCTGATTAACAGGTGACTGCACAAGGTGTTTGATGACTGTTTAGCATTTTTGTTGTCAATATACACATTTTCTTACTATTTTATGTGTTAAGTTTCTTTGTAAGCCTTTAGTGTCATGATGGAGGCAGACTGATTTAAAGTTGGAGAATAAAATTATGGCACAATGTGAAAATAAACTAATGAATGCTGAGAAACCTAAGGAAATAAAGAGTGAAGAAGTGCTTGATGAACTCAATGTGGCAGTAAAATATGAAGCAGTTTTCAAAAGTAAAAATAATTATGAGATGTTTAAGCATGAAAGGGATAAGCCTACGCTCATGTCTGGAGAGGATAAGAACTTCATTACCCATGAAGAAAACTTTTTTGAAAATTATGAAGTGATGGATAATGAGGAAATGCATAATTATCAAGAGGAGGCACAACAGTCAGACGATAACAAGACTGGCGGTAGCGGTAATAAGTATAAAAGAGAAATATTTATGACTGGTGATGATAAGAATTGTATTACGTATAAAGAGGAGGAGGCTTTGGAGACTGATGAAGTGCCAGAAAATAAAGAAACACAGCATTCAGATATTTCCGAGACGGTCAGCAGCGGCAATGAGGTAATCCCCTCGGGCTCAGTCAACACAGAAGCACCGGTTAAGAACCACCTGTGTGACATATGTGGTAGAGTGTTTAGCTATAGGAGCCACCTTGCACGACACTCCATCATTCACTTGGGAGTCAAGGAACACAAGTGTGAAGTGTGTGGGAAATATTTTGGCAACTTAAGCTACCTCAAGTCTCACTTGTTAACCCATTCAAAGACAGGGAAACACAGGTGTGAAATATGTGGCAAAGTGTACCATTATAAGAACCAACTGACGGTACACACCATGATACATTCTGGGGTTAGGAAACACGAGTGCCAGGAGTGTGGGAGAAGATTTAGTTATAAGAGCCACCTCAATACCCATTCCTTAACTCACACAGGGGTGAAAAAGTACAAATGTGATCATTGT
Organism: Paralithodes platypus; assembly: GCA_032716605.1. Taxonomy (NCBI): domain Eukaryota; kingdom Metazoa; phylum Arthropoda; class Malacostraca; order Decapoda; family Lithodidae; genus Paralithodes; species Paralithodes platypus. Next base: position 16,779,657 of record CM064506.1, on the reverse strand, counting down.
CAAAAACTCTTTAAAACAAAGAGCGAGTTAGCCAAGCATATTCTCATCCATAGTGGGGTGAGAGACGTCAAGTGTAATGACTGCAGTATGTTGTTTAGAACTAATAAGGAGTTAGCCAAACATGTTCTCACTATACATCCTAAAGTGATGATGTACAAATGTGATCAATGTCAGAAAGAATATAAAACTGAAGATAAGTTAATGAAGCATATCCACATCCATAATATAGTGAGGAAACATAAGTGTGAGGAATGTGGCAAATATTTTAGTAAACTCGGTAATCTCAATACACACGCATTAATACACTCGGGAGTTAAAAATTTCACCTGTGATGATTGTGGCAGGAGTTTCTTGCGGAAGGGTCACCTTTTAAGGCATATTGGCAGGTTTCATAACAACAGTAGTTGTAATTAATTATTACACATAACATGTAGCAGAGGTAGTAATAGAATATTTGTAACAGTAATAATTGAATACAGTACAGTATTAGTTAAAGTAGTACCGTACTGTACTGTAATAGTACTAATAGAATGACAAGTTTCATAATAACAGCTTGCAGTATAGGTATTGCTCACTTAAAGTTGCCTCATTTGAAGTTGTTGTATTAGTACGCTGTTAATCAATTAGGAAATAAAAATTAACTTCAAGTTGTCATGCTTCAATAGTAAGTTGTAATCTGACAAAAATTATACAGAATCACAAGAAAAAAAACAAAAAAACTACTGTACTTCACTTTAAGTGGTTTCATTTAAGGGGAGATGGACCGTTTTTCTGGTCCCCTTTCTTCCTCATGCTTATACCCATTAGTTTTGAGATTTTAAGATGTTTGCCCCATTAGTTTGTCAATTTTATGACCTTTCACCCCCATTTCATTGACAATATTAAGACCTTCGTGCTCTTTATGTGTCAATTTTTTTCCTGGTGAGCGATAGCGAGCCTGTAATTGTAGAGGAACCGGCCTTCGGCCTTGAAATGTTTCTATTGAAAAATTTACAAATTAATCTTGTAGGGAGATCTAATGGATGTTTTTTTAAGTTTGATGAGGGTCTAGGGTGGAAACTAAAAAATAAATTAATATAAAAATAAATAGAGCCCCCAAAATATCCACTGTCCCCTTAAAGTCTTGATTTCCAGGAATGTAACTACAACTTGAAGTGAGGAATTACTGTACAGTATAGCTATTTGTAACTCTATATAATTATAATTATTAATGTATTATAAGTAGAAATATAGAGGAGATCCAAGTCTGTTTTGTAGGAGCAAGCCCAATAATATCCCAAATAAAAATGTCTCGCAGAGTTAGAATAACCTTACCCTTAACACTAACTGATCTGACCTCTTGAGGGATATTATATATAATGTATGTGCACTGCATGCACATACTCCATAGCTGAAGGTGGCCGACTTATTATAATATTTTGATTAAGTAGTATTGAGAATTTTGCTTGTTTTTGTCATTATTGTTTGTCTCTTAGGCTAACAAATAAAACACCTTCCCAGGCTTCCTTCAAACTAAAATTGCCTACCCAGATTATCTTCAAGCTAAAATTGTAGAAAGATGTATAGAAAAATGTCAGGGCCAAAGGCCGATTTCTTCTAAATTACAGCCTCGCCATCACTTGCACAGAAAATAATAGAGGGTCATAAAAGTACCTGTCCATCCCCCTCTTATAATTGATTCTGACTAATGTAATGAGATCTCTGTGAAGTTTGGGAAGTTTGGAGTCGCAGAGGGAGGTGAGGCCTTTGGCAGTGTGAACCTCGTATGGGTATGTGTTGGTACTGGGCCGAGGGGTAACTTGGGGCGGTACAGTGTGTATGCGTGTGATTCTCGGGTGCCGTGACGTCACCTCCCCATCCCCTCTCCGTCCTTCAGACCGATGTAAATTCAGACTTTATTCACTCTCTGTTCGTTTGGAGTCTTCACTACCCGGATGATGAAGCGATGTAATGGCAGTAAAATTGTTGCAGTAGCTTAAATGGAAAACTAGATGCAGAAATACACTTAAGCTGCCTGGCCAAATGAGGTACCTTTATTGACCTCACAATAGAGCGTTCACCTCATATGCGAGGGGACCCGGGTTCAAATGTGTAATCGGGATAGCTCCTCAAAGTTATTTTTGGGATGTGATTTCAGCTTCTAACGAAATTTAGCTTTTATGGTCAATGTGTAAATACTGTAGTAAAGTAAAAACAACAGAGGGTTATAAAAAGTTCCTGTCCTTCCTACCCCTTACAATGCCAATACTGTACTTAACTTGGTCAAACAAAATGTCTTCCTAAGACAGACATAGGTTCTCTCTAACTTGTGAATTAAAAAATCTGGATGACAATGTACATACTGTATGTAGACAGATAAAGCAGTTACATGTGTTGCGGATGTGTGGATGAATAGTATATTATATATATTATATTATAGTCTTGCAGATATATTTATAATTTGAACATGAAAGGAGGTTGCAAGTAAGGGGGGTGACCTGCTTTTTTCTCTTTCTTGGTTATATCCATTCGGTCCCATTCAGACAATGTACATACTGTATGTAGACAGATAAAGCAGTTACATGTGTTGCGGATGTGTGGATGAATAGTATATTATATATATTATATTATAGTCTTGCAGATATATTTATAATTTGAACATGAAAGGAGGTTGCAAGTAAGGGGGGTGACCTGCTTTTTTCTCTTTCTTGGTTATATCCATTCGGTCCCATTCACACTGTTTTAAGACATTTATCCCCATCCAGGTGTCGATTTTTTCCTGCGAGCGATAGCAAGCCAGTATTTTATGGAGAAATCCGGCTTTGCCGGAGAAATTTTTCTATACATTTTTTTAGAAATTTAGCCAGCTGTCTAACTCATCCAAAATATGGTGGCTCGCTATCACTCTCCAGGTATAAATCGACACCTGGATGGGGATAAACGTCTTAAACAGTAGGCTGAATGGGGCCGAATGGATACAACCCAGAGAGAGCGAGTCATTAGCAATTATACTACAGTATAAAATAAACCTTGGTGGTGAAAAAATTAAGTTCGATCTCTCCGTCACATGTGTCTGCTATATCTTTCTAAAAATTATTTGGCTTCTTATAGATTATATGTAAAGTACTGTTTATATGAACTGTTTCCATTCATATTACACAACCATATGTAATGGAAATTGTAATTTATATTGTAAATATATTGTAATTAATCTATTTTTGTTTGCTAACGTACGGTACTGGATTCCTGGCCTGGTTAAGAGGTTTGGTTATTCTATATTTATTAATTTCACTCCAACACCAAACACCTCCCAATGAAAGTAATGAAGTACAGTACTGTATGTGATCCACCGGGATTCGAACCTGGGTTACCACACACAGATTTTTAAACACACTAATCATTATACCATCAAGACAGATATAAGTACAGCACATGACTACGATTAATATCCATTTATCGATACTGGACAATGGTACATTAATCTAATCATGTACAGTACCGTCATCTGGGGTGGCTTCGGACAAGTGGACAACTTCGGACATTTTGGATAAAAATTAAAACAAATAAAAATAGAGAGAAGAGGAGTTTGGTTTTGAAAAATAGATGTGTAGCATTCAAGAGGAATGTTGTAACTATATGTAGGATGAACTAATAATTTAAATTAATTAATTTAATTTGTGGTAAATATTTGTGAATATGTAACAAAGAAAACACATGTTTTTGTAAGTGTGTCAAACTTCTACTGAGCATAATTAATGGGATGTGAGGAAGACAATTAACCTACACCAGAATGTTCTACAATTATCTGTGAGACCATACACACAGTAACTCTTTCCCCAAAGTTCATAATACACAGCCTATAGCCCTAACAATTTACTTTTATTGTTTTCCATATTTATTGGGGTGTTTTCGGACATAGTTTGGGGTTATTTCGGACATGAGGTGACATCGGACATCTAATATTAGTTACAAGGTCCTTCCAATATGAACAACAATTAGTACCTAAGTGTATGGTACTCTTACCTAGCCATACATAGCGAGCATCTGTCGAATCATGTCATCACAGGGATCTGCCTTGTATGGGCCGATCGGCTTTTTGCAGACTCCCATTTTCTTATGTTCTTATCATCTGTCATCTTGCTCCCGTTTGAGTAACGCCAATTAACCCGGGAGCTGCGGGGAGACTCTTAAGAGTTCCCCCGGCGCACTGCGGGAAGACTCTTAAGAGTCAGAGAAAATAAAAATCAACTTTTGACTTTTTTTTGGCCCCTAAGCAAAATATGATATACAAAAGAAGAACATGAGTGTACGTGAGGCTGCTAAAAAGTGGAAGTTAAGTAAGAGCACCTTACATGACTATATAAAAGGGAAACATAGTAAACCTGCTGGTTATTGTTAAAGTTCCGTTTGATGGTAAGAAGAAACATCAACATTATATTGCAGTCATAGTAAAGGTTGAAAGAGGCAATAATGTGATACAAAGTTATATTTTTTGTAAGGTCCTTTTTATTTCATATTATGATTATTTTAAGGTATATACCCTGAAAGGGTTAATTAGTATTTCGGGCCATTAATTAGCGGCATCTAGTCGGCTGTGTGCCATTAGTATTCCTTTAATATGAGATATTATGCTAAGCTTTAATGATATCAGTATTATTTTTTAGAAGTTTGGTCACAAGTGTGAAATACGTTTTCAAGAGTCATTATGTGTAATTTGAATGAATTAATTGTATTTTTTTGGTATTAGAAAAGTGCCTATACATACGGTGTACCTGAATGCATTAGTGATAATAATATAATTGCTTTGTTATTGAGAATACATAACAATTTATATGAAGGTGCTAAAATGCACAGAAACTTGGAATCTAATGTATATGCTACTCTAGCTACAAATGTAAGCATTTCAGTTTGTATTATTTTTAAAACTCCGTCTTGTGTCCGAAGTCGCCTCTGCATTGTCCGAAGCCGTCGTTCAATACACACACTCAGATTTAAAGGGGAAAACCATTAATGTCCGAAGTCACCTTACCCCAGTCCGAAGTCACCTCATATCGATGATGACTTCGGACACCATTATAAATATTAGTTATAATTAAGCCAAAGGCCTATAATTTTTCCACTGTACACAAGATTATTCTACGTTTCTAAGCTATACATATAGATGCAAAAGATTGCATTATTAAGGCTTTACCTATTGAGTTAGGCTTAAAATTAGGTCAATTAGGTCCGAAGTCACCCCGAATGACGGTACTACACCCAACTGTGCTTATGAATAGCCTAATGGTGAAGTGAGAGTAAAGGATATTCATGGGGCACAGATTTGATAAACTAATGAAACAAACATCTTCCTACTCTTCATTTGATGTTAATATGACATCTTTTAATTCCTTTTCCATTTTGTTTATATGTTAGGATGTTGTTGTTGCTGTTGTCGTTCTCTAAGCTGCCTGACCGAACAGACCTGGGGCCGGATACTCAAAACTGTCCTAACTTGGGGCACTTAGGACTTCCTAACTGACTTAAGGCGCCCTAAGATATGAACAGGTTAGGACAAATTATCTCGTGTCTTAAGTTGTACAGTACAGTACAGTATACTCAAACAAAATTTAGGATGTCCTATCCTGTTCCTAAATGGTTAGGAACTCCTAAATTGTCCTTAATCTTCTAGGGTGCCCTATGTTGTTCAGCCAATCAGTGGTCTTGCCACTGGACTGGTAATCCAATGGACCCAGGTTCGAATCCCAATATGTCAATGGAAAGATATTATTGGGATGGAATTTTTGCTGTACTGTACTGTACCTAGTATCAGTGCATTACCACAGCACACCGAAATGCCCAAAAATACCCTCATTGTTCCCTGATTAAATAGCATTGTATGAATATTCTCATATTCAAAAATATGCTACAGGGGGTCAATGCCTAGTGAGTTAATTGCTCAATAGGTGGCGTTCTGAGAGTGAGGGTCCGAGTCTGGGGAATGAGACTGAAGCGCAGAGGCGAGGCGGCTTCAGAGATGCAGTTGCTTCGAGCCGTGAAGCTTCGCATGTCTCACTTCCTAGACTGGAGCAAGACCTCACGGGCCTCACCGTGTTCAGCGGTAGAGTGTAAAGGCCTATGCCCGAGAGGAAGTAGTTGGAATACAGTATAGAAAAAAAAAAAAAAAAAAATCCCATTGTTTGGGTGATTCAACCAATCACGGGACATTAATATCAGCTGATCAAAATAAGCAAACGCCACTGTGGCAGAGAGAGCACCCAGCTGTTGTATTACCTTATTTTGTGCTTATGTATCTATATATACGGTACTGTATATAATAAATCGTGCAATATCCTATATTTAACCCCTAACAAAGGCCCATTTACATTGTTTATAGTAGGTCTATAGGCTATTAGATTCTGCTAGGTTATATTTTCCCATAAACTCAATTTGTGTACAGTAGTTTGCAGCATATTAAGCTAGGCCTAGTCCAGATTAAGTTAGGATAGGCTATTTTCCCAGAAGTCCCATTTATAGTTTGTCACTAGGTTAGGGTAGGGGAAGGAGTATTTTGCCCCCTGATGGCAATATTATGATGATAATAAGTCATGGGGGGTGAGGGGGCTTTAGCCCCCCCTTAACCTATTCTTGTATTCCATGCCAGTCAAACTAGATGGGGACGTAATCTTGAGCATGCGAGTAGTTTAAACAAGGCAGGCGATACGCTCGAATTCCTCCATCCTTACCTAGGGTAGGTTAAAGTAAGTTAGCGTAGGTTAGTTCTTTTGGTAAAAGTTGTGTTAGCGGTTGTAGCGCCTGCTTCGTTTACATAGTCGCACACTCGCAGTTACATTTGTGTCTAATTTGACTGCTGTTATTTGCCCCTGCTGGTAATATAGCCCTATAGGCCTATGAGGATGATATTAAGTCATGGGGGGTTAGGCGGACAAAGCTCCCTCACTAACTAATCTCTCCATAAATCAAACAAAGTCAAATGTATCAAAAACTCTCTCTAGGCCTAGACACCATGCTGTAGGCCTATATATTATTTATGTTTTTTTGTTTAATACCACATTTCCTGATCTTCATAGCCTAGCCTATAGTCCTCCCCACTAGGCTAGGGCTGTATTTTAATATTCTTGGAAAATGGATAAAAATGCATGCAATTGCATAATGAAACAACTAACTCATTATTAGAATAGTAAAAGGTAGGCTAAGTAAAGATTGTAAATTAAAAATATATATAGGCTAAGCCTAATTTGACCCAGGCTAAACTCAATATCCGCCACCCAAAAGGCCAAAACTCCAGTGTGAAGTTACCAATAGCCTATGCTACTTCAAAAAGGTCATGAGCCCCCAAATCCAGTATATTGAGTAGGCCTACATATTACACAAGTAATTCCATTATTGAAAGGGTTAATCAAGTAAAATCACAAAATCATAGGCTTGGAGAGTATCCTTTTATTTGGCTGTTTACATACATTCTCTCAAGCCTTAAAAAGCGACCAAAATGGTATAAGACCACTAGTTCCATTACAAAATGTCACGGTGTAACCATTAATTACACCAGTTATTTCCATAGCCTCCTTAAATGACGATTAAAATAGGCTAGTCACTTTGAGGCCGGCCATATTTAATCCACGCCAAGGCTCGGCCAATATTTGGAGGTACACCCTAAATAACAGCTCCCACTATCAATTTTTTTCCTCTGTTGAGTGTCCTAAGTTGAGTTAGAGTAGCCCCCGACCTACCCTAAGTCAGGACATCCTAACTTTTCACAAAATGGCTGCCCACAGCTTCTGAGTATGCCGTCTTAACTTGTTTTGAGTATAGCATCATAAGCGTACTGGAGCAGTTAGGGCGCCCTAAGTGATATAGGACGAGTTACGATGTCCTAAATAGTTATGAGTATCCGGCCCCTGAGTCCCTAAGGAGTCCCAGGAAATATGTTAGGATGTTAATATACTGTATTCCATAACCATTAAAAATTGGCGGGTGCCCAACCCCGAAATGGCGGGTGCCTAACCCCGAAAGGGGTTGAAATAGGGGAGCTATCCCCCCGCCAAAGGCGGCTTTCTAGGGCCTTTCCTAGCTGATGCTGAGAGGATTGGGTTCTAGTCATGTGGTGATGGGCTGGTCTATCAGAGTGAGAGCTGAGCAATCTCTGCCATACCCATAGCTTACTCTGCCTGTTCCTTTAACTTATATATTTTCTAGATCTCAAGTGACGGCGTCTCTTCCGTGGATTGACCTCCCAATCTACCAAGATTGGAAGCCAAAACGTCACATTTTTCCCTTGCCCCTCAACTTTCTCTTCATAATTGCTGAGGGGCACAGGGCCCTGGGTGGGGCTTTGGTTTCCCGGGCGTTTCCGCACCTTCCTCAGCTCCCCGCCATGGAGTGGCTTCGGTCACCCAGGCCTTATTGTGGTCGGCAGGGAGGGTTCTGTGGGGGCGCTCGGTTATGGCCTTGGAATTGCTCAGGGCCTTGGGGCTGTTCGGCCAGGCAGCTTGGGGAACAACAACAACAACAACCACTTAAAATTGTCCCAGGAAACATAAATAGATGGTATAAATAAGTGGGTCTGGAGGCGGGTACCGCCCATAAGTAATTAATCCCATAATGTACATTATTCCGCATATCAAACCATCATCTACTCTCTGGAACTGCTTTGAGACATATTGGGTGTATGATTAGCAAGTGCTAAAAGGGCCCGTCTTTTTAAAATTCAATCTGCTCGTGCAATTGTTTCAGTGGGTGACAACTCTTAACCCTTTGTTCCCGGAAGGGCTCTTGAACGCCCATAAAAAAGCATACCAGAGCTGCCCGGAAGGGCTCTTTAACGCCCAGTGGTTGAAAGCCTGTGAGCTTGGTGTGCGAGGCGTCGGTCCGACGCATGTAAACAACAGCCGGCTGGACCGACACCCCGCATCTCCGACCACAAGAAGGAGAGCGTCGCTTGTTCGTGTGTGCCTGTACTGTATGTTGTTGTTAAGTATCGAAAAGTAGTGTAAAGTGGCTGTTTTTGCCATAAAGTTATCTCCAATGAAATCATCATCACAACTGAACCAGTTGACTTAGAGAGCTCTACTTAACGCCATTCTACAGGTAATAAACACAGCTACGCTTGGGAATGCGGAAGCAGTCAGAATAACAAAGATACGGTAGCCTAGCCTAGACTTTTTTCGGCCAAAACACCCGGGTTTCGGGGAATATATATAATTATAATACATAGCCGGGGCTGGAGGGTTAAGTGGCTCTTATGTAGCTGAGGCAAGCTGTTAAGGGTTACCGTGCTCGAAGTGTGAAAAGTTGTGGCAAGTATAGCCTCGGCAGGGGAAACCGTCATATATATACATATATACAGTACCGTAAAGTGGAGTAACTTCGTACTGCGGTGATAACTTCGGACATCGGCGATAATAAGTAATTAGACATTGTCATTATATAATGGAAACGCTTTTTATTGTTTTTTTTGTGGGGTCCGTTTAGAGAAATGGCAAAGGAAGAGCATGTAAAAGTCCTAGGAAACTGACATGAGTATATGTACACTAAAAAAATATTATATATATGACGAAAATATGTACATTTTTCGCTACCCTGCCAAACTTCTATCGCCCTGAAGAAATTTGTTTGTATGAATGATGTTGTGACTGATATAATTTTGTAGTAACATTACCAGAGACAACATCCACCAAAGGAAATTTGTTACACTTGTATAACGCTCTAGCTAGAACACTATCATTTAACCGATTGTGTTTAAAAAAAAAACATGCTAACTTCGGACATGGAACAAAACAATCGTTTGTTATTATTTGCCCTATGAAAATCATTCATAATACTTGTCCATCATTAACATGGTGGTAAAAGATCAAATAATCATTCTCTGAGTCCAAAAACCCATAAAAATATGATATGCTAACCGATTTATGTATTTCGGATAATTCTGGATATATAATATATATAAATTAGGAGAGGCATATATCTTGTCCAATTTTTTTTTATCTGCCGAAAGAAACACCAACAAATACGTTATACCTATAAAAATGCTCAAATTCATAAAAGTGTATATGCAGTGATATAGTATACATACAGTACCTATATATTTTCACTAGGCCTAGTTAACTCCTTGCGACATATATGACGCGATCGCGTCATATGGAACTTATAACCAAAAACTCATATGACGCGATCACGTCATATGGACTTATCTCCATGCCTCTCCAATAAGTTTATGACGCGATTTAGCGTCATATGAGCTCAGTAAGTCCGATAAGTTAGCTTACGATAAAACCGTTGGTGGCAACCTCAGCCTCCTCCGATAATTCTAACGGCCGCAGTGTTGTTGTGAGTGTTGTTGTTGTTGTTGTTGTTCCCCAAGCTGCCTGGCCGAACAGCCCCAAGGCCCCGAGCAATTCCAAGGCCATAACCGAGCGCCCCCACAGAACCCTCCCTGCCGACCACAATAAAGCCTGGGTGACCGAAGCCACTCCATGGCGGGGAGCTGAGGAGGGTGCAGAAACGCCCGGGAAGCCAAAGCCCCACCCAGGGCCCTGTGCCCCTCAGCAATTATGAAGAGAAAGTTGAGGGGCAAGGGAAAAATGTGACACTTTGGCTTCCAATCTTGGTAGATTGGGAGGTCAATCCACGGAAAAGACGCCGTCACTTGAGATCTAGAAAATATATAAGTTAAAGGAACAGTCAGAGTAAGCTATGGGTATGGCAGAGATCGCTCAAGTTCTCACTCTGATAGACCAGCCCATCACCACATGACTAGAACCCAATCCTCTCAGCATCAGCTAGGAAAGGCCCTAGAAAGCCGCCTTTGGCGGGGGGATAGCTCCCCTATTTCAACCCCTTTCGGGGTCAGGCACCCGCCTGAGTGTGAGTGTAGTGCGAGGCAGTGGCAATGATCCTGGGGCTCCCGCCTCCTCGGACTTATTGGAACATAATATGTCTGAAGGAGTTAATTTTAGAGTTATTGATTAGACAGCATTGGTTATTTTTCCTGCTCAATATTTTCTAAGAGTGAGCTCAATGCCTAACGAGAACAGATCCAAACAGAATATATGTTAAAACATCGTATATAACTCCCTCCTATACTGATTATACAGGCCTAAAAGTATTGACTGTGCATTTTCCACTTAAACATCGGACAGGAATAAGCAGCAATAATAAAATATTCATATAAAATAGTAGGAGCCGAAAAATGAATGAAATAAGGCCACAAACGTACGTCCGAAGTTCTCCTCCGTTTGTCCGGAGTTATCCCAGCTTTCTTGGCAATCATTTTCCATAAGAAATCACCTATGTCCGAAGTTATCCATACATGTCCGAAGTTTTCAACTTTTCAAGCAAACTTCGGACATCATTTAGGATAAGGATAGCTCTCTTATAATGGGGGATAATTTTAGGAGGCTTCCTGGATTACGGCGCACTATCACCATAGATCACTTGACCTAGTTAAATCTCTATAATGTGTTTACACTCAGGAGCAATTGTTAAAAAAACTAAAAAAAAATCCGAAGTTACCCCATTTTACGGTACTGTATATATATACAGTACTGTATACAGCGTGTTTCTGAACTTTACCGACAAACTTTGTGGGTTAATAGATGAACAGAATCTAAGTATACATGCCTAATTAAAATAATAACGTTAATGCATTATAAGAGAGGTACAGGACCTGCTAGCAGAAACTGCTAACGAGTTTACATAACTTGAAACAAGAATATGATGTCGTTAATAACTGTCAATGCAAAGTACAAATCATACTTAGCATGAATAATGTTATGGAAGACATATGAAATGGAAAACATTTGTCCAATGGAGCTTAGCACTTTTGTGCTTATCCTATGCTAAACTCGCTAGTATGAAATGCTAAACAGAGACATTACTGGCTGTGATAAAGGCAACGCCCTATTTACGTGAACAGAATAGCCTCCACAGCCAGTGGCCGAACGATCCAACACGTCAAATCTCCCCCTACCCCACCCTCACCTCCCCCCCACATCCCTGTCCTTTCTCGGGTAATCGAGGGAAGGTTTTAAAGCTTCTCTTACGAGCGGACCTGACTATGTCAATCTGTATCTGTCTGTAGCTCGAGTTCTGCGTTGTTTTGGTATGATTCATGCACCAGCGATAATCCATAAAAACTGTAGGATTTAGCGTTACTAATACAGTACTGAAATAATGGAATATGTAGGGCCTATCCATGTTCCGATGGTTCGTTTGGGTATTGTAGGGTTCATACAGTATTGAGCTAGGAGTTGCCCCACAGCCTCGGGTTCAATAATTCGAAGCCTACGGATCTGATCGAATCCCGTGATTGAGATACTGTACTATTTTGTTAACCGTTCGGACACTTGGCTACGGCGTTGCCTTCGTCACAACCAGTACGGTAAAGCCTCTGTTTATCATTTTACACCAGTGTTGTCAGCATTTTCTGCTAGCAGGTCCTGTACCTCTCTTATAATACGTTTACGTTATTATTTTTACTTAGGCATTTATATTTCGGATCTCCCCATCAATTAACCCACAAAGTTTGTCGGTAAAGTTCGGAAACACGCTGTATAGGTATATAGTTAGTTATGTAGAGCAGATTAACCAGACCACTGAGCTCCATACGGATCTCTCATAGGTCTAGCTACAGGTATATACAGGTATATATATATATATATATATATATATACTGTACAGTAGTAGGCATAGCTCCCTACTGGTCGATAAATTACTTTACTTTTATATTCTTATTATATTCTATAATAACTTATTATCTGTAATGTATATTTGTGCATGTAATTTGTACATTTCCTAAACAAATATACTTTTTTCACTTTAGTTTCCCTCTTAAAATTTTTAAGTTATATATACCAATTTTTCATGGGTAAACCAGGCCAATAAAATGTCCACTAAAGTACAGTATCATTGATGTAATGCTTGTTGTGAAGTATGATTTTTACACAATGTAATGAGAGAAAGAGATTAAAAAAAAATATATATACAGTATATATATATATAATACAGTGGGGCCCCCATTTTCACTACACCGGTCTTCGCTGATTCAATTCTCGCACCACACACCAAATACACTCGACCCTCCATTTAACGGACAAATGCGTGCAAGCACCTGTCCGTTCCTGCTAAATGTCCGTTGCTGCTAAATACTGTCCAGTCCGGATGTAATCCGGAAATTCCTTGAGAAAAATTCGGTGTTGAGTACAGGTGTCCGGATCGTGACATTTAACTGTTATGCATCCTTTTTTTTACTGTACCTGAAATAAATCCTGGTAATCCCTTGTGCTACACCCTATTGATAATGCAAAACTATTGAACACACTTAAAAGTGTATATTATTTGGTCTCTATATAATCTGTGAATCATTTCCGATATGATAGAATTAAAGATTTTATTTTCCACCAACTCATAATCAGCAAAAACGACACAAATGTCAATTAAAAACATGTTATAATATTTCCCCATCATTTTGTGTATACCATGGGAACAAAACAAAAAAAAAATTTATCAAACGTAAATCTCCCGTCTGGGAAGCTCGGCGCATAGACAGGGGAGGGTTGAAATATTTTGTTGACTATCTCATTTATTATTTATCTATGTGCTGGAAGGATATTATATTTTTCAATTCCATCACATTAGAAATTATTCAAAGATTACAAAAAGTCCAAACAAGACATAGTTATGTTAATGTATAAGGGATTTAGGTAGATAAATTAGAGAGATAGATAAATAGAAAGAGTGTGTATATCGAGGGAAAAAACAAAACAAAAAATCTATCAAACGTAAATCTTCCGTCTCTGCTGGCACGGAGGGGAGAGTTGAAATATTTTGTTGACTATCTTATTTATTATTTATCAATGTGCTGGAAGGATATTATATTTTTCAATTCCATCATATTAGAAATGATTCAAAGATTACAAAAAGTCCAAATAAGACATAGTTATGTTAATGTATAAGGGATTTAGGTAGGTGCATTAGAGAGATAAATAGATAGAGCAACGGACTTTGCTCCAACTTTTTTATAGCAACGGACTATGTCCGTTGCTGGGTCCATTGTCCGGCCTACATTTTTTGACCGTTATTGCCGATATCCGTTAAATGAAGGTTAGAGTGTATTCCCAATTTCAATTCTCGCGCCAAAAGCCTCAATTCTCGCATCAAAACCCCAGTCGAAACCCGAAAAAATAGCAAAAATAACGAAAAACTCAACATAAAACTAGAAAACAAACAAAAACAATAATTTTGTTTTAACATAACGAAAGAATCTGCCAGGTGTTTGCCGTTTAGAGACTAAATCCGAGTGAATCCGAGATCCGATCGTCAAATGCACAAGATGCCGCCATCTTTGTATGGCGTCATCACTAAGCAGACGCTAGCAGATTAGCTAGTATCTGTGTTGACAAAACAACCGTTTGCAAGCTTTTTTGTGCCTGAACCCCTTATCTCTCACGTTTATTATAACCTCTAGTACATCTAGTGATAGGGATGGTTGGCCTGGTGGTAGCAATGAAGGAATTTCATGCTCAAAACACAGAGCAAAGACCAGTCCATTTCCGACGAAAGCGATTGAAATGCCTAGCCTAGACGATGTTAGCCTAGGCTAGGCTAAATACGACAATGATTTATAATAAAATCTGTGGTAAGTAATCTTCTCATAATACGTATTTATACGTCTTTTCCTCATAATATGTATTTATTGGATGTATTTGGGGCGAAATGGGTACTTGGGTGGCTGGACGAATGTAGAACCTAGGCCTAGGCTAGGCCTAAAAAAATTTGCATGATAGAAACAATGCCCCAATCTACAGTATTTATGGTTAGGACTGTCATTTAGCTATGTCTATATTATTATTTACAATGCATAAGATTTAGGCCTAGGCTACTTGATGTAGCCCAGACAAAAAACATGTTTTCATAGCCTAACACTGGGAAAAAGTGCGGTAATTGTTTAGATATTGGGACTTTTTTTTTCTAGTTATTAAAAACTTATTCTATGGTGTATTATATGATGCAGTATAATGCATAAAATTTAATTTATGTACAATAAAACATGTTTTCATAGGCAAAAAATAGAAAAAGACGAAAATTTTGGCAGGAGCACGGAACCGATTGAATTTTCCCCATAAGAACAGTGCCCCGATCTTGGCTGTTTCAATCCTAGCTCTATTTCTGCGGAACCGATTAGCAGCTAGGATGGGGGCTCCACTGTACAGTATAGCCAATATTATTCCTAGGACAAGGACCTGATAGGTTAACATACTAGCAAGGGAAATCTTAAATGAAATATTATACAAACTAATAACTAAAGCCTAGACATCTAGACAGGGTCACAAACAAACTTCATATGGCAATAATTTAATGGAAAACACCTTAACCAGAAACAATATACCATATTTTAAAGGTGACATACACATGACAGTATATTCATATGAATATGCATAGTAGATATGGACACACAATATCCACTCACATTAATGAAGCCCTGCTTTATAAACCAGTGCAGCTTATATAAAGTACCCTTGGTTATTATTAAACAACACAGGAGGTTAACCCTAGTGTCAAGGTTGTTGTTGTTGTTGTTGTTCCCCAAGCTGCCTGGCCGAACAGCCCCAAGGCCCCGAGCAAGGCCAAGGCCATAACCGAGCGCCCCCACAGAACCCTCCCTGCCGACCACAATAAAGCCTGGGTGACCGAAGCC
The DNA here is from genome assembly GCA_032716605.1 of Paralithodes platypus. NCBI lineage: Eukaryota > Metazoa > Arthropoda > Malacostraca > Decapoda > Lithodidae > Paralithodes > Paralithodes platypus. Next base: position 16,763,987 of record CM064506.1, on the reverse strand, counting down.
AGTCCATGGCGGGGAGCTGAGGAGGGTGCAGAACGCCCGGGAAACCAAAGCCCCACCCAGGGCCCTGTGCCCCTCAGCAATTATGAAGAGAAAGTTGATGGGCAAAGGAAAAATGTGACGCTTTAGCTTCCAATCTTGGTAGATTGGGAGGTCAATCCACGGAAGAGATGCCGTCACTTGAGATCTAGAAAATATATAAGTAAAAGGAACAGTCAGAGTAAGCTATGGGTAGGCTATGGCAGAGATCGCTCAGTTCTCACTCTGATGGACCAGCCCATCACCACATGACTAGAACCCAATCCTCTCAGCATCAGGTAGGAAAGGCCCTAGAAAGCCGCCTTTGGCGGGGGGATAGCTCCCCTATTTCAACCCCTTTCGGGGTTGGGCACCCGACCTTTCGGGGTTGGGCACCCGCCCAGGTAGATGGAATTACTGTATTTACCTAAACCCAGACCACCATATCTTTACAAGTTGGAGACAGAAAAGTGTTGAGACATAGTCCGCTACACAATGATAATCTTGAAGCGTAAGGATCAGCTTAGCTGCTTCAGATATCCTCCCTATGATGGGCGATGCTGGATGGGAGGAGGGACGTCAACTGACTTGTGACAGAGGTGTGTGTGGGTGGTTTGTTCATGGCCACCCCTTTGGGGATCATGGCGTCCGGCAATAGATAGATAGATAGATAGATAGATAATTTTTCATGAATATACCATATATCTTCAATTATATATATATATTTGGTTTAATTGGTGGGCTGTGGATAGTATCCTTGTTTTATAAATCAGCCATCTTATTCCAAGGGCAATTTTGAAAAATTTTGAGAAGAATCCAGCTAAGTGGCATCTGTGCATATTGATGTAAGCCTGTAAATAACATACAATCACATATATCAATTATTATGTTTTTTTCCACCAACCAACTTCACCTCTAAGCTCAATTAATAAAATCAACAAATACATGTGGCACTCCAAGGACTCGAACCTAGGATACTCACATCGAAATTCCGCGCACTTATGCATTACGTTATCTAGACAGTTAACAAGTATAGATTTTAAGTATGGATTTTCATGAACAATATACTGTATATGGAGAGCTATGAAATACACCGTCTAAAGCTGGTATCACACAACTGCTTTTTCCCTCAACTTCTATCATCAACATTGGTCTGACACTTTATGAGGTGAACTTTTTATATACCGGTAATTATGTCAAATAAATTAATTTCCCTTCAATCTAGTTTCCAATATCAGTATGAAGATCCCAGAAATAATGCCAAAATATTGTTGACAATTGAGAACTATAAAAGCTCTTGTGTTCCCCACTTATTACTATCTGGTCCGACATCTTGTGGACTATTGTGATTTTTTTTTTAATTATTAAAGAGTATTTTGCTTGCTTTGGCAATTTTCTAGCAATCAAATACCTTTCCGACTTCCTTTAAACTAAAAAAAATTACCACCCAGACTCCCTTCAAGTACATTTATTGGTACTGTACATTTATCCTCGGTGAAGCATATTATTGATAAACTTATGGGATGAAGTGACTTGAAATCTCCAAACTAATGAAAAAAAACAGTGAAAATCCAAAAAGACCCCCTTCGGACCAAATAGGGTTAACATTAATCCAGCAGCGGGCCACACAGGCTACTTATCAGAGCCACTGGAGGGAGAATGTTTGTGAAGTGCCAGATGTCTGTTGAGGCCTCTATTGGTTTTATAACATTTACCACAATGTTCACACTTACAGTTCTTCTCATCTGAATGAACAGCGGAGTGCTCATCAAGCCGGTAACTTGAGAAGAACTTCATACCACATTCTTCACACTTAAAATTTCTACCAGTGTTACCAATATTGTGCATAATCGCTAGATGCCTGGTCAGCCCTTTTCTCATTTTGAAATATTTGCCACAATGATCACATTTGTGTTTTTTCTCATCTGTATGAACTATGGAGTGTTCACTGAGCCTGGAGTTTGTGGCAAATTGCAGACCACAATGCTGACATTCAAAATCCTTAATGCCCGTGTGGCGCGCTAGGTGCTTCACCAAATACGGTTTAGTGGCAAACCTCTTGCCACATTGATCGCACTCAAAATTCTTCACGTCTGAATGGAGAAACATATGCCGCTGGAAGGAGTTTTTATATTTAAATGCCTGACCACAAACATTACAGACAAACTCAAAATTATCATCTCCTGAATGAACCATCTTGTGAGCAGTGAGGTTGCTCTTCCTGTCAAACAGTTTCCCACAGATTTCGCACTCCAATTTTTTTACTCCTGTATGGACAATGTAGTGATCAGCCAGGTTGCCTTTCCGACCAAACCGCTTGCCACACACCGTACACTCGTAGTTTTTCACTCCCGAATGAATCAAGAGGTGTTCGTTGAGGTTGCTCCGGAAACCAAAACCTTTACCACAGGTTTGACATTGATGTTTCTTAGGAGCTGGTAAAGAGGCTGCTGATATTTGGTCACAAATTGTATCCTCAGTTGCTTCTGTATAGTCACTTTCCACTGCCAGTATACCAGATTGTTTGGTAATATTCTTATCCTCTGTTGCTTTTGTATACTCATTTTTTAATACTTCACACTTCTCTATTTCTTCTTCATACACTTCACCGTCTGCCTCCAACTTCACAACAAAACCTGGTGCCTCCATCTTAATACTAATTTCTTAAAGTTTGACAAATTATCACAAGAATTTATTTTATTGAGTAATCCTTTGGCAGATTAGTTAGCGCATTCAGTTCTCAGCCGAGAAGACCAGAGTTTGGTTCACAGGCAAGACGAGACTATTCGGGCGAGTCTTTTATACCCAATGCCTCTTCACCTAGCAGTATATAGGAACCTGGAGTTAGTGGACACTTGTGAATACCCATCTAGGGAGGTAGTCTATGGTAACCTGGATAATATATAGTAACCCCTATGTACGGTAGCGCTAATAAGTCATGTATCAGTTGTTATTAAGCTTGGCTCGGTCTGTGCTGTAATAATGTCTGCCAGATGTTGAATAGGGTGGGTAAGTGCAGGAACATGTTTGTATATCTCAATTGAAATTAATAAATCAAATTTAGATATTGCGGATACCAATTATTGATCAAAACATACTTGGTACCGAGACATCACTCATTTGGCCGACTGTACCAGGCTAGATAACTCACCCGAGGTACCAACCACAGGCTCAAAAGGGTGATGATATGGAAATGAGCACCGAGGCCAAGTGCAGTCTAGCTTACTATATCAATAACACATGTACTATAATTTATGCAGCACTTAAGAACTATACACATGGTGCTTCTTCCTGATGTTGGACTTCAGTTATGGACCTAGAAATAGAACCAACAGTAAATTAAATTATATTTTGAAACACTCGAGAATATCAAAATATGATTATCCTCGCAATAATATAGGCTAACCCCTCGACAGTTACTTTCCAAATTATGTACCATATTATTAAAAATTTATATATTAGCAAAAAAAATAAACAAATGTTCCCACTACAGTTATTTCACGCCCTTTGTAACCACAACCCACGCCCTCGCCCAGTAACTTAACTCCTGGTAGGTCAACTTTACCCCATTCACTAGCACTAGTGGTATAGGGAGTGCCCTATATATTCTAGCCTATGAAGAACATTGTAACGACTATGAATTTGGGCCCGATGGCAAGTCAATTGAGAGTGACTTTCATGGCTTCGGTGGTGATGATTATGATGATCATGGTAATTCAAAATAATCAAAATGTTGTAGATAGAGAAAATTATTGGATTGGAAAATTAATGACCATCTATCCATTTGGACTTAACAATCAAATCAAAGGTGTAGGCAACATTTTGTATAAAGATTTATTAGAAAACAATTTTAATAACCCTTATTTTAACTTCCCCGTTTTAAACAGAAGACCTGGTAGACATGGTAATGGAAGACTAAATTAATTTAATAAAAAGAAAAACAGGTCTGATATTAATACGTTTGTCAATAATTTGTATTCATTATATGAAAATTTCAGAATTAAAAAAATAAAAGATTCATTGAAAGGCCTACAAAAGAAAAGTTTTGCTCCTTTTATAGAAAATATTCTAAACAATATTAATAATTTCACAAATGAATTTAAGAATATACAGTAGTCTTTGCTTTTATGGGATATATTAGAGCTAATTCTAAGAAATTCATAGATAACCATATTAACTCGTAAAGTGCTAAGCCCCTATAGTATACACCATACCCCAGTGCGAAGGTTTTCTGATTCATTCCTCACTAAAATCGTTAATTTACCATATATATAATTAATACTCATCCATATGCGCCTATTTTACTTTTAATATGAACATATGAACATGGGAAAGCAATAAAACAAGTGGTAACAGCAATTGGCTGGTGAAAATTTATATTTTAGCCCCGCGGTCGTAATCTGGCCCAGACCGGCGAGACAGGCACACCCTCCCCCTCTCGTCTCTCACATGGCACTGAGAGGACTGGGGTGGACTCAGACTGGCTTGGAGGGTCGGAGTTACACTCCTCCACCCTCCTTCCTCTCTCCCACTTGTCCTCCCACGAAAATACTGGGAAAATATTGGGAATAATAGAGAAAATACCTGATAATTGAGGAGGGGGGAAAAAAAGGGGGGGGGGGGGCACATGTGTAGAAGTGGTAGCAAGTAATGGAGGGAAGTTAACTCACCTAATCACAAATTGCTTTTTTTAAAGTGTCACTGGTGTGTTTTAAATTTTTTTTTTTTCAGGCCTAGGATCTTAAGAGTCTTCCCGCAGCCCCCCAGTAAAATCTCTTATAAGTTTTCCTGCAGCTGCTGGGTTAATTCTAAGAAAGTTAAGTTTGTATTACTAGATGGGTCTAAAGATTTCAAACCATTATTAGTGTATTCATATGAGCGACCTGTTGGATCTATTGTTTGTAATTATAATAAAGTTTTAGGAAATATTTCAGATAATGATATTTTCAATAATAAAAATAAAACGTATGTGAAAGAGTCATGGATATGCAAGCTAACAGATGTAATGCATTATTAAAGTGTATTTATAGTCCAATAGGTCATATATTAACAGGTGATGTAGAACTAGTTAAATATTTTGCAAACGACAAATTAGCGGAGCTATATCGCAAAGGTTTTAAATATAGAATGGAATAATAAAGTAACATGGGACAAAATTTTAGAAGATAATGTTTTTTCAGTGAATAGATTAAAAGATAAATTATTAAAAATTGTGAGATGCTGGGGAGCTAGAGGCATGGTCTAAATGATTAATTAAGTTAATTAGAAATACAATTTTCTTGCTTAAAAATGAATTTAATCTTTCAGATTTTGTCGACTATAGTTATAATAAGCTTAAAGTTGATTTAATAAATTTACATAAACCTTTTTGTAATCACTACAGTAGATAAAGCCAGCAATAATTATAGCTTCACATGTAAGAAATTGTATCTAGAAAACATGAACAAAGAATTAGGCATTAGAGGTAACATATTACATGCAAATACTGTATTTGTGGTAATTCTGTTTATGAAATTAAAAATAATTTTAATAATAATTAATCGAAACGAGCGAGGTACGTGGAGAGTAAGAGGGTGGTGAAGAGAGTAGTGAAGGAAAGTAAGAGAAGAGTAGATGAGGAATTTGGAAGGAATCTGAGTGTAAAATGGAGGGAGAGTAGGAAACTGTTCTGGAAAGAAGTTAGGGAAGGTAGCAAGGGAAACAGTAAGGGTGTGAAAGATAAGAATGGGAGAATGCTAGCCGAGAAGCAAGAGAGAGTCGAAAGATGGAGGGAGTACTTCAGTGAGTTGCTAAATGTAAAGAATGAAGAGCCAGCAAACATAGCTGGATATGGTATGGGAGGGAGAAGAAGAGAAGTAGTGGAGGAGGAGGTGGGGATCAGGAGGTCAGAAGTGTGGGAAGCCATGAAAAGAGTGAAGTTGGGGAAAGCACCAGGAACAGATGGAGTGTGTGGGGAAATGTTGAGGTATGGTGGTGAGATAGTGATAGAATGGGTATGGAAAATGTGCAAACTAGCATGGGAGAAGGGGAGTGCACCCAATGACTGGAAGACTGGCATAATAGTCCCCCTATATAAGGGCAAAGGGGAAAGAGGAGTGTGTGGTAACCACCGAGGAATATGTCTTCTAAGTGTAGTAGGGAAGGTATACAGTAGGGTAGTGATTGAGAGAGTGAGAGTGAGAACGGAGAAATGGATAGACGACGAGCAGGGAGGTTTTAGGAAGGGAAGAGGATGTGTAGATCAGATTTTTACCCTAAATTGTGTTGTGGAGAAGTATCTGGAGAAGAAACAAAAGGTGTATGTTGCCTTTATTGACTTGGAGAAGGCATATGACAGAGTGGATAGAGAAGGTTTGTGGAAAGTACTTAGAATATACGGAGTAGAGGGCAAGTTGCTGAAAGCAGTGAAGAGCATGTATGAGGGTGCAAAGGCGGCAGTACGTGTGGAGATTGAGCAGAGCGAGTTCTTTGACCTGAATGTTGGTTTGAAACAGGGGTGTGTGATGTCCCCGTGGTTGTATACTGTATATATGGATGAAGTCATGAAAGAAATACTATCAAGAGCAGTGGATGTTGGTGTATCGCTGAAAAGGGAGGGAATTGAGTGGAAGCTACCTATACTGCTGTTTGCGGATGATACAGTTCTGACGAATGATAATGAATGGGAGTTGCAGGGTCTGGTAAATGAGTTTGGAACAGTGTGCGAAAAACGGAATTTGAAGGTAAATGCGGGGAAGAGCAAGGTTATGGTCTTCGAAAGGGGTGAAGTCACAGAGTGTGAGGTGAAGCTGAACGGTCAGGCTATGGAGATCGTCAACTCTTTTAAGTATCTGGGTAGTGTGTTGAGTAAAGATGGGACTATGGATGAAGAAGTGCGGGAGAGGGTACAACAGGGGAAGAGGGTTGTAGGAACGCTAAAAGCAGTAACAAGAAATAGGGTGGTCAGTATGGAAGTGAAGAAGTCCTTGCATGACAGTGTGGTAATCCCGACACTGACTTACGGAAGCGAAGCATGGACGTTGGTTGAGAGACTCAGACCAAGAGTGAGAGCAGTGGAAATGAATTACTTGAGGAGTACGTGCGGAGTTACATGGAGGGATAGACAGACTAATGAGGAAGTAAGAAGGAGGTGTGCTGTGGAGGTAGATGTGCTGGAAAGTGTGAAAAGGAACAACTTGAGATGGTTCGGCCATATGGAACGTATGGAAAGCGAGAGAATGACTAAGAGGGTGTACGAGAGCGAGGTGGAGGGACAGAGAGGGAGAGGTAGACCGAATGAGAGGTGGAAGGATGGAGTGAGGAAGTACATGAACGAAGGCGGTGCTGGTTGGGGGGAGGGGCGTCGACTGACTGGGGACAGAGGTGCATGGGGGCGGTTCGTTTGTGGCCACCCCTTCGGGGATCACGGCGTCAGGCAATAGATAGATAGATAGAATCGATGAACTTACCAAGAAAAATTTAACATTTTATATTAAACTTTCTGATAAGAACAAGTGCATTTCAAAATAATACATGTTACCCAAATTTCATAAAAGACCTTATAAATATCGCTTTATTGCCGTAGCAAAATTTGCTACCACTAAAACTATGTCAGAACAAGTCGTGCATTGCTTAAAATACATTAAAAGTACTCATAAAAGATATTGTAATATCATCAAGAAAAGAACTGGCATTAACTATTATTGGAGTGATGACAATTCATTAGAAGTTATTGACAAAATAAATACCATGCCAAAAGTTACCTCAGTACTGTACATAGCTTTGACTTTTCAACTTTGTATACCAATTTGCCTTTAGATTTAGAACTTTGCTTTATTATAGATTTGCACTTTGACAAATTCGTTAAGAATGCTAATTATTTCATAAATGTTTATTCATATTTTAATAATGTATCACTTAGCTCTACTCCCACTAGTTCAGTATATTTTGGTAGAACTAAACTTAAATTCCTCCTTTTTAATACAGTACTTAATGTTAGATTCAGGCCTTACATTTTCAAACAAATATTAGGAATTCCTATGGGTGGAAATGCTAGCCCTTCAATTACAGATTTATTCTTGCTTGATTTAGAATTTAAATATATAAAAGACTTAGTTGACAGTAGTCAAGAAAAATAACATCCCAGAAAAATTAGCACTTGCTAAATTGTTAAGTAATAATAGTAGATACAGTATATTGATGATATTCTCGTTTGCAATATGTTAAATTTTAATCAAGTTGCTAAACTTACTTATCCTAATTCCATCCCCCTCACACAAGATTGTTAATGAACAATGCATACTTAAAGTATATCACAAAGTTGATGATTTTAATTTTAACGTACAGTAATAAACTTTCCTTTCCCTAGTAGTACTGTAATATTGATTGTAAAATAACTTATAATTGTTTTTATTCCCAGTTAACCCTTTCATGCACATATGACGCAGAGGTTGCCAGATTAGCAATAAGAAATAGAGGTCTCTCACTCTTATAATTACCTCTCCAATATTAGTTTTCTGCCCACAGCTAACCCAAAGACAAATGCAGAGGTTGAAGTAACTAAACTAAAGGTTTCTAAATACCCCTGATGGTAACAAAGGCTTTCAAGTATCCCCAATAGGCTCAAAATTGCGTCATGTCGGAGAGCGTTAATAAGATGTTTTTTTCTTTTTCACTAAAGTACTGTAGATGACCTTTGGGCTAGAGCTAGGTTACTATACACTCTTAGTGGACAGAGGTTTTGAGGCAAGTAAATTGCTACATAAATTTAATCTTTTTAAGGTCAATTATTGTTACTGTATTTTAAAATTTGACATCAATAATTTGAATCAAGTATTTATAACTTGAAGTTTCTTGTATAACCTCTGCTTACTTTTTGTCTGTATGTATTAATTGTTATCTTTTTCTATTATTTTTATTATTATTTTTTTTTAAATAATTGTTCTTGTTAAAAGAGTAGTCTACTCTTTATTTAAATCTGTTATTACTTCTTCATATTTTGCAATTATTTGTCTTTATTATCTATCTATCTATCTATCTATATGCTCAGGCCCAATCCCCATTTTGGGGGTAGCTGACTCAAGACAGAGCAAGAACAGGGAAAACACACAAACAACATAAAACAAAAAATAAACACAGATAAAAAACACAAACTCACACACATCCAGGTCACCCAGGAGAAGACCCAGAGACCAGGGTTACCAAGGTCGCTCCAGCACTCCCCCGGCCCCTGACCACCCGGAGAGGTTCCGATCTCGGCAGGCAGACATGCAGCGGAGCCAAAGCCACAAGCCCTCCCACCACACTTCCAGGCACACCCTTCATATTAATCGTCCCCCCGGGCCAGGCGCCTGATGGACTATTATCTAGTCGAACTTGCGCCCGACCCCTTACTCCAAATGACCACGTGTTCACTCAACTATTCACAAGCATTCTCCATTCACTCCTGTCCATCACCACTTCCCCTGCCTGATCTATAGTCATTCCTCTATCATCCAAAGCCTTTTTTACACAGTCTCTCCATCTCAATGGGGGTCTTCCTGCCCTTCTATCTCCCCTTGTACCTGACTCACATATTCTCTTTGTAAGCCTTTCATCTCCCATTCGTTCAACATGACCATACCAGCTCAGCACCCTTCTGTCCACTCTGGCTGACAAATGTTCCTGCTGCCCCACTCTCCTACGTATCTCTTCATTCCTCAATCTGTCTCTACGAGTAACTCCACACATACTCCTCAAGCAGCTCATCTCCATCACATCCAGCCCTCTTTTCTCCTTTTTCTTCAGAGCCCATGTCTCAGCCCCATACATCACTGTTGGCACAACAATTCCTTGATACAGTGCACTTTTTACTTTCACTCCGAGATTTCTCGTCTTCCACATACTTCCCATTGCTCACATTATATTGCTTTATTATATTGTATCTATTCATTGTCGATAGTATCAATTGCTTGCTTTTGCGATTTCCTTAGTTTATTTGTACGATAAATGTAGGTTATTTGTAGGGTAGTACCGGTAATTGATAGGGGTCACTTGAGGCATGCTATGCTTACAGGTACCTACCCGATAGCACTATCGTTAGTGAGTGCTTTTTGTATTTTGTACTATTGTTAATGTCTCGTCAAGTTTCAAATTTGATTTTAATAGAACATTTTGACACTAATTGTAGTTTCTTTATTCATGCCGAGTTTAGTAAAATTTACCAGAACGTCCCGGACTTCCCAAATTGACTAATTCCTTGAATGTGATGATAGTGCGTTGTTATGTGTGCAATTGGCTTGCTTGGGAAACAGATTAACTTGCTCATGTAGTAATGTACTGTACACCCTATGTGGTGGATTGCGTTCTTATATTTCATACATTTTATTTTAGTAAGCGTTATTTCCACATAGCGATTTTGATTAGTTATTTTACCTTTATCTTGTATCGTCCCAGTTTTGGTTTGTTTAGTTTGCAAGTTTTACATTTTAATAGTGATGGTTGTGATTATGATGAAAATGAAGGTAATAATGTTGAAGTGGGATATGATGCTACCACATGTGTTGCCATATCTCTTGTGTCCCAAGCTTACCCCAAGACCTGCGGTGGTGCACAACAGTGATAGCCACCCATCACCCACCGTGGTATAATGGTCCCATGGCGGTTGGGCCGCTCCAAATGGGCCACCGCCTATGTAGTATTCGGGCGTATCGCCCGCTTTGTTTACATTACTGTATACCATGGGATACAATAATGGGCTTTGTCTCTCCTCATCCCCCATGACTTATTTTGATTTTAGTCATAGTTAGGTAGGTGTATATATTGTCATTATATATTGTCATAATAATAATAATAATAGTTCTTAAAGCTAGCGCATGCTAAGCCAGCTAAGGATAGCCCAATAAGGCTGATTAGGCGTATTTCCTTTGGGGTCCTGTACTACTATCCCATCCCCTTGCTCATGAGGGATGGTAAGTGTAAAGTCAGTGAAAATAGGCTAGCCTAAACAGATCGGATGTGGAAATACCCTGAGCCGAACAGGCCAAGTGGGATATCTCTATTGGTCTAACTGGTAAGGTGTCTGCCTCACACCCAAGGGTCGAGAGTTCGTGCCCCCACCTTCTTCTTCTTCTTCTTCTTTTGAACCAGCCCGCAGACCGTGCAGGTCCACAGGGCTGACCTTTGTATTGGTACTGGCTCAGAAACATTAGTAAGAGGGAGTGTTTAGAGTAGAAGGATAGTATATAAGGATAGTTTTTAGACCTACCCATCACGTCCTCCCCCCCCCCCTACCCATTTCTCTTCCTCCATATCTTTTCTAGTATCCTCTTCATCATCTCCATATCTTGTGTTAGCCCCAGCAGTGCCCCTACCCCTCTATCGTCTCTGTGCTTTACTTCCTCCCACCCCATTTCCCCAACTCTATTCCTCATGTATCTCTCCAACTCGTTTCTCTCCTCATCATATTTTGTACACTCCGTTATTATGTGTTCTATGTCCTCGACTATTGGGTCTCCTCCCATTTCGCATTGATTACAGTGCGGTCCCATTCTGTTCCATCTCCTTGTTCTTTCATTTGTCTCTAGGGATCCTGTCCGTGCTTTAACCCTTGTCTAGCGGGGTGTTTTAGGCTCATTTGGGCATATTCAGGCCCTCCTGCATGATAAATCAAGCATCTGCATGAACAAAAAATTATTTAGCAAAAAACTAGGCACTAAAAGCTTCAAAATGAGACCAGAACGAGCTACGTAGCCCTCGTGGTTCTCTTGCAGTGATGCCACGAACATGGGAGTTTAGCATATATCGGTATATTTTTCCCAGCTATGCTCACTACTGGCTTACACTGCCGGCCTCTCGAGAACACAGGGAACATGAGTTAATGGGCGGCGGTAAGCCCTGGGAGTCGGCTGTCTGGCCCGCTTTGCTCCCGGCCATTTGCACTCTATTTTAACCCTTTAAAAGCCTTAATAATGCTCCTAACTTGCTGCAAATTGGTGCACGACTTAAGTCGAGCGCCGCCAATAAGGGGTTAAACAGCAATTTAGATCCCCATCCTCCATCATAGAAAATTTTTCTAGCTGGTTTTTCCTTCCCTCTGTAATACGACAGCGTGGCTTTGTTTTCTACCCCTTCCCTCCTCTTTTATCCCTTTCTCTATCTCTCTGATACATCCTCTCCCATTTTCCAGTATGACCCAATCCTCTCTCCCATTTAGTTTTCTAAATTCTCCTCCCACACGGTCCTGTTTTATATTTATCCTTCCCAGCCTTCTTTTGCACTCTTTGCACCAGGGCATGATATATTTGTGAGGCTATTTCCGCATTTAACGATGTTTAGGTGTGTTGATAAAATTGTTCAGATGGTTCAGAGTAAGATCGGAGCTCCATAAATCCTCTTTGGGGTATGGTGTAAAAACCGATTCCTACATAACGACTCAGTGCTTGTGAAAAATCTTTAATGCGCCGAGCGTGGGCGCGATCCCGGGCCTTCTGGGTGGAAGTTCGAGACGCCAGTCACTACACCAAGCAGGGGGGCAAATAATAAATACGCCGCGGCCCAACCGACTGTACACCGGTATAATAACCCTGGATGATCCATGTGTGGGTGAACAAATGGGTTATGCCACCACCATTGTTCCTTCCCTTACCCAAGCCAACCCAGCATCCTGTCCCCCCTCCTCACCTTTCCTACTTTTCTCTCTCTCTCTCTCTCTCTCTCTCTCTCTCTCTCTCTCTCTCTCTCTCAGCCCACTTTCCCCTTCCTCCTTAGAGTCTTTACCCTCCACCAAGCTTCTCTCTCCCAACCTACGCCAGGCTCCTCTTCTCGCCCACCCACACACTCTGCCGGGCCCTTGCCAAGACCTTCTACCCGGCCTTGCCGAATGCTGCCCACTTCATACCGCTTATGCAATTCCTACACCCACTGTGAGGAGGAGATTGACGATGATGGGTTAAGCCCACTACGGCGACGGCAGAGGCACAACATTTCATCACCCAGAAGCCCCGGCGAAAGTCCCCCATACATTCCACTATCAGGCAGCCCTCAGGAGATCTCCGACGATGCCACATAGGGAATCAAGGGATTCAATTTACCATCAGCTGAAATAAAACTGACTATAATGGGGCCCTGGGGGGAGGGGTTATATTATATAATTGTTAACTAATTGTTTTTTAGGTACGATTTTAGTTACTGGACACCTATTTGACAGGTACCACCGAGGATTTAATACATATTTGTTTTCGGTTTCCACGCATCCAACACCAAGCTACACCTTTTTCTGGTCCGGTAATAGTATTGAAAACGATCTAATAACTTAAAATGTGGTTTTCGACGAGAATAAAACGGCGCGTTTGTGCCGAAAATCGGCGGCGGGGGGAGTCAGTCATCGCTTCGGATCGTCGCGGTTTGTTTACCCAGGACGCTCGAGGTTACTACGGCCAGCTGTTTTACTTACCCCCTGCTGGCCACATATATGACAATTATTATAATTCACGGGGGGGGGGGTTGAGGGGGGGCAGAGCCCCCCCTCAACCCTGTCCTGTATCCCACAGCCTATAACGCAAGTCTTTATAAAAAAATGGACCCAACAACTGGTTATATAAGCTTAGCCATTTGAAGTCGACCGCCAAGGCGGGACCGGGAAGTCACTCCGAGCGTAAAGTAAACAAAGCGACGCTACTTCCACGAACGCAACCGAGTTGTCTTTATATTTCGTCTCATATTATCATTATTAGTGTCCCCATTGCTTTTTTAGTGTTTTGTACACCAGAAAAGGGTGTAGCTTGGTGTTGGATGCATGAAAACCGAAAAAAATATGTATTAAATCGTTGGCGGTACCTGTCAAATAGATGTCCAGTAACTAAAATCGTACCGTTTTTTATGCATTTCAGACCGTCCTACTTCAAAACATCTAGGCTAGCTAAATCCCAGAGAAAAAATCAAAATAAATCGGTAGGCCTACATTAACATTTACCTAAATGGTTAATTAAAGTGTCATCATCCTGAAGGTTGTTAATTGGTAGTAGGCTAACTTTGGTCTTGTTGAAAGAGGGCTGAAGTTACCTTAGTTAGGCTACTGTAAACTCAAATTATTATGACAGTAGGCCTAGGCCTATAAGTTTATAACAAGTTGTCAATCATCAAACTTTGACAATTAAAAGTAGGTTAATATATACTTATTGCATACTTAATATTTATAAACTGTCGCCTCTTACAGACGGGCGGCGGTCTGAGACGGCATAAAGCGTCACTAGGCTAATAGCCATTTAGATCCTCAAAATGTCCCCCAAACCATTTTGTTTATCACAATGTTGCCAACTTACAAAGACTTTCGTAGCCAATTTCTCACATAACCTGTATTGTCCATTATGACCTTAATACACATTTTGTTATGACCATATATTTATTACATTGCATTTATTCTGCACTTTTTATGAAAAAGTAGCTCATATTAAATAAAAATAGCCTGTACAATATGAGTATTAACATACTAACAAAGGGCTAGATAATGGATCTGGTAACATTGTATCCAATGTTATGTTCAATTTAGTACTACCGACAATACGTATTGCACTACAGCTAATTCAGTTCAGTTCCATTTTTGGGCGGGAACCTCGGCCAATGATGATTGTTGATAGAAGGGAGGCTGATTGAAGGGCTACACTGGCTCAATAAACCCTGTTAAAGATCTCCCCAGGGAGGGAATCATTAAATGTTGAGATGGGGTCCACAGCAGCTAGTCATAAGATTCACGCTAATCATTATTACAATGTTATGTATTTTTGCTGTATTTTATAATAATATTAACCCTCTCACGTCCTTGACGCAATTTTGAGCCTATTAGGAATACTTTAAAGCCTTTGTTACTGTCAAGGGTATTTATAAACCTTTAGTTTATTTACTTCAACCTCTGCAGTTCTCTTTGAGTTAGCTGTGGGCAGAAAACTAATTTTGGAGAGGTAATTATAAGAGTGAGAGTAATCTATTTCTTATTGCTAATCTGGCAACCTCTGCATCATAAGGATGTGAGAAGGTTAACTAATCTAACCAAATGCAATAAAATTAAGTAAAAATACATTGAAATAGAATCGTGGTTTGGTGTGAATGTGGAGGCATAGCGCTATGGCTGCAGCCAGTCCATGGGCTACCTGAGTTGACCCGAACGCCAGGGAGAATACCATGGTGTGTATGAAAACTCTGGTATGCTGCTCGAGGTCCTGTCCATGGCCCACCAGCAGGACAGGTATGATGAAGTCGCAGACCTCGAAAGAGACAAGGCGAATTTGAAGAAGGGTGCGGGGAGAGAAAAAGCTGGGGATTGGAGAAGGTAGTGTTCCACCGCTTCCTTCACCACTGGTAGAAGGGGTCTGGAATGAGCTGAAGACGGTACTGGTGGGAGGCCAAGCCAACATGGACAATGCGGAGGTGAACACAAATGGTATGGTAAAAGCAGTTTTGACTCTTTCCCTAAATTTGCCGGACGCAAAAATGCCCTAGGGGCTAGGGTAGTTATTTGTGAATTTGTAGCCTTCGATTCTGACAGAATTAGTTATATTTACGATATATGTGCATTTATTTGACTTTTATAATGAACATATGAACCTTGAAAAGTGATAAAACCATTTGGGTGGTGAATAACGTATATTTTTGCCACCTGGTAGAATGTTGGGGCGCAGGCTGAGAGAGAGACATCCTCCCCTTGCAACGTCTCTCACCACACTGACCACTGCGGGAAAGATCTGTGTTGTATAAAGTCTCTAAATGACTCACTTGTGTTTACACAACCGCGTGAGAGAAATTTGCGCGAAAAATAACCGATAAATGGGGCGAAATATGATGAAAAATATCCAATATATAATTGAGGAGGGGATTGAGACACATGAGGATGAGTGGTAAGAAGTACTAGAGGGGAGTTATCTCACTTAATCACATATTCCTTTGTTTTTGAGAGCCCCTGGGGCATTTTGATTTTTTTTTTTTTTGTTATGGTCTTACTTCCGTGAGGCCTATCGCATTTGCTATAGTGACCCTTCCGTAAGGCTTATCGCGTTTTATTAGTTAACCCGGGAACGGCGCCGAGACTCTTAACCCCTTAAAGGCGAGCTGTGTGTAATGGACACCCTACTGCCAGGCGACGATATTAGGCCACATTCCCACCTAAAATCGTAATTTTACCATAAATATCGTTATTACTTATTCATATACGCCTATTTTACGTTTAATATGAGGATAGTAACATGTAACAACAATAAAACAAGTGGGAATAGTGTTTGGATGGTCAAAATCGTGAATTATTGCCGACCGGTCCATTCATGAAATGTGGAGCAGAGCGAGGCAAACCATCCCCTCACGAAGCCTGAAGCCTGACTGACTCACTCACCCACACTCTCCCTTATGCAACACGCTTGCTAGTCACATGACCACACCATAGAACCGGCTTGGAGATGTTGACACGAAAATATACCAATGGACAAGGGAATAAGAGAGAAAATAGGTGATAATTGAGGGGGGGAAAGGAGGGGACTTTGACATATGTGGAAGAGTGATAGGAGGTATGGAGGGGAATTATCTCACTTAAACACCATTTCACTTGTTTTAAGTGCTACTAGGGCATTTTAAAAGTTTTTTTTTAGGCCTTACCTCTTAGGAGTGTTCTCGCCTTTGCCTACCCAAACTCTTAACCCGGGAGCTGCGGGGAGACTCTTAAGAGTCAGAGAAAAAAAAAATCAACTTTTGACATCGAAAAAAAAAAAAAAAAATTTTTTTTTTTTTTGGCCCCTGGGCCATGCAAAATCTCAGTCCTCTACCTCCCCTCCTTCCCCACTTTCCTCCTCTCCTTCAGTTATCACCTATTTTCCCTGTTATTCCCTTATTCTGAGGTATATTTTCGTGCTAACATTAGAAATCCGATTGGAGGGTGTGGTCATCACTGATAGCAAGCGAGTGCAAGAGAGAGAGAGAGAGTATCGATCGACTGTGTCTCAGTGGCCTTGGGGGAAATTGGCGGGAAAGCAGATTGCCTCACCCATACATTATACAACTCGCGGGCTATATCTCCGATTTTGACCATCCAAACGCTGTTTTCACTCGTTTTATTGTTGTTTCAGGTTAATACCTTTATAATCAACCCATAATAGGCGCATATGGATAAGTATTAATGCTATTAATGGCACAATGAATATTTTAGTGACGGAAACACCTCAAATACGTCAGCACAGGGGGACGTTTCCAATTACCCCCATGCGCACTTCAGAGGTTAAGAGTGTTCTCGCCGTTCCCAGGTTAAGAGGTTTTACTGGGCGAAGGCGACGGTACTCTTAACCCGGGAACTGAGGGGAGACTCTTAAGAGTTCCCCCGGCGGACTGCGGGAAGACTCTTAAGAGTCAGAGAAAAAATAAATAAACTTTAAACCGATTTTGTTTATTTTTTTTTTATTTATTTATTTTTTTATTTTTTTTTTTTTATTTTTTTTTGCCCCTGGGCCATGCAAAATATCACTCCTCTACCTCCCCTCCTTCCCCACTTTCCTCCCCTCCTTCAGTTATCACCTATTTTCCCTGTTATTCCCTTATTCTGAGGTATATTTTCGTGCTAACATTAGCGAGTTGCAAGCAGGGCATTGTCATCAGTGTTAGCAAGCGAGTGCAAGAGAGAGAGAGTATCGATCGACTGTGTCTCAGTGGCCTTGGGTGAAATTGGCGGGAAAGCAGGTTGCCTCACCCATACATTATATAACTCGCGGCCCGTATCTCCGATTTTGACCATCCAAACGCTGTTTTCACTCGTTTTATTGTTGTTTCAGGTTAATACCTTTATAATCAACCCATAATAGGCGCGTATGGATAAGTATTAATGCTAGTTATGGTAAAATGAATATTTTAGTGATGGAAACAGCTCAAATACGTCAGCACAGGCGGACTTTTCTAATTACCCCATGCGCACTTCTTAGGTTAAGAACCAAGGCCTAAAAAAAAATGACTTTTAAAAGACCCCAGTGGCATTCAAAACAAAGGAATATGTGATTAAGTGATATAATTCCCCTCCATACCTACTATCACTCCTCCACATGTGTCAAAACCCCCCCTTCAATTATCACCTATTTTTCCTCTTATTCCCTTTTTTATCGGTTTATTTTCCACGCCAATATCCCCCACCCGGTTTCAAGGTCGTGTGGGACACATATAGAGATCGTGGCATAAAATAGGCGCATATGAATAAGTGTTATGCCAGGTTTTTACTGGGGTTGATTGGTTTACATAAGTGAATTCTTCCTGACTGGAGGAGCCAAAATTGTTTTAACAAAGACACAAAGTAATGGAGATTAATTATCACAGGACGTATTATATTATATTTATTGGCACAAGGATATTGCATATGTAATACTAGAATAATGGTAAAGAACACAAAAACAAAAGACGCACGAACGAGGCTCCACTACTTCTTACTCGTAAAACTGTTTCTTCCATGTAATATCTCGGTGATTATTATGGACTGTCTTCTAATCGAAGTATTACACTTGTCCTGTATTTATTTTGAAGATGTAGATAGCACTTACTTCAATCGAGGACTTACACTTGTGCTTTGATAGGTCATGTAATATTATGTATACAAACTTTTGGTTTTATTATGCGTAGAGTTATTCTTGAATGGAGGCTAAATGGAATGTATTTTCTTATTAATTGGCTATGTGATTACGCATAGACTATATTGTATTTACTCGATCGTTATTATATTTATCAGAATAATTAACAGTACTTCCCCGATTTATTTGGCTTCACTAGTACTTTCTTCCCTTCACTTTTTGCATAGAATCATAGTATCCACTCGCACGAGAATACTTCTTTATTTATATTAGAATTTATACTAATCTTCACTTTTGACCTTTTCCCTAAATACACTAAGTACAGTATAAAGCCTTCTCACAGTTGTTTCTCCTGTGTATTGATAACAGTATATTAATTCCACTTTTAGATTTGCAGAATAGGTAATCCAGTCTTCGGTAGATGCATTGGCCGTGGGGTTGATCCTGACGTGGCTAGGTTGACAACAGTTGTACTCGAACTCTTGAAGTTGCATGGAGCTTGAATTTTACCTACCATATGCTATTACATACGTAGAGTAAAATCAAGTTAACACAGGAGAGAGCTCTCTGACTATGGTCTTTATAAGAGTTTTGATGCAGAACTTTCAGGGTCTTGAGGTTGGACCTTGAATAATGTGTAGCCTACAAGTATACCATTGCATATGTATACACTATCGAGCTAACGTAAGAGCGTTGTTTTTTTAACGCAACTTCTCTTAACTGCTCTGACCGTTATAAGAGTCCTTCAGAACTGGGGGTTGATGGGTATATTTTTGGCTTTGGTCTATCCTGGATAAAGCTACTATCCCATTGGTAGCCTTCTTTATCCACAATAGTGTCGGGGGGGGGGGGGGGGGAGGAGAAGAATATTAGTTATCATCCATTGAAGAGTCTAATAAGCTGCCTTGTTGATACCCACTCCAAACAGGTTAAAAGGTAGTGTCAATATCCAACTGTCTTACGTCCATTGATGGCAAGAGCAATTTTCCTACTGAGCCCTCAATCTTCCCACTGGCTTCCGTCCATTGATGGCCTTTTCTCAACGTCATGGCGGTGGTGTGATTTTACGGTAGAACGGCGCCTGGACGTAGGATGTTCATGGTGTTTGTTTCCTTGTGGCTTCGAGGTGGGGTGTGGCACGCAGGGTAGTACTTCTCGGCTTTCTTGGTCACGGCGGTGGTGCGGCCGTGGGGTAAAATGGTGACGGGACTTACAATGTTTAACCCTTCCTCCCCGGGCAGCATTTATAGATGTCGATACTCCTATCTGGGCGATCTGGCCAAAAACTTTGTATGTAAACATTATTTTATTAACTGCTAGAGAATTCACACAAATCTCAAAATGTAGCCCTTACTTGTATCTGTAGACTGGCGTTGAGTAGAGCTCTCTAGGTCAACTGGTTCAGGTGTGATGACGATTTCCATGGAGAGAGTATTTCCGCGGATTTAGCCATATCGGACACTTTGGAACACTAATTTTTGCTCTAACTGGCAATGGCGGACAAGGTCGGACTTCTTCTTGTTGATGCTTGGCGGCGCTCCGATCGGCTTTGTTTACAAATGTTTCGTCGCACGGCTTTCAAAGCACGCTTAACCTAAGACGTGCGCATGGGGGATATGAGACACCACACGTATTTGAGCTGTTCCCATCACTAACATCGCTATTTTACCATAAATAGCATTAATACTTATTCATATACGCCTATTTTAGGTTGATTATAAAGGTATTAACCTGTTACAGCAATAAAACAAGTGGAAACAGCGTTTGGATCTGAAGGTCCAGAGTTTGGTTGTTGATGTTGGGATGTAAGGCTTGGATATATAAAGCTTCGAGTATAGGTAATCTCCTTGGGTCACTTTCTTTTTCGAGTATGGTGGTGTGTTTCTCTAACTCGTTGCGTGTGAGGTGAGGGTGGTTAGGGGTGAGATAGTGGTCTTTGATGGCTCCAGCCTGAAGGTGAAGAGTTAACCGACGTGAAAGACGAGTCTGCGTCATACCAATATAGGAATGAGGTCCACAGTCCTCATAATTACAGGTATGTTGGTAAATGACGTGATCGTCGGTCATCGGGCTCTTTATCTTGGTGGAGGCTGGTTTGTTGCGGAGAACGAGGTTGGAGGTCTCGGGGGATTTGTAATAAATTATTAATTTGATTTTGTTTTCCGGGTTGGTTGGGTGGACATGCTTGGAGATTATTTCTTTTAAGACGGCCTCGTCATTTTTGTGTTCAGAGGACATGTAATTGCGGTAGAAGATCTTAATTTCATTGGGGGGGTCAATGTTGGGAGGGCTTTGGGTGTACCATTTTTCAAGATGGTGGTTGATGGTGCTGGAGATGTCGGAGTTGGAGTATCCGTTATTTACTAAAACTTGGGATAGTCTTTCTAGTTCCTGGTGGGTGTCGGCCCAGGTAGAGCAGTGCGTGAGGGCTCTCCTAACATAGGCGGAGATGGAGGATAGAAGATAACGGCGGGGGCATTCACTATCGCCGTTGAGGCATTGTCCTGTGTTAGTTGGTTTAATGTAGACGGTGGTTTTGAACCCATGGTCGTTCAGAGCTACGAGGATGTCGAGGAAGGGGAGTTGTCCATTGTTAGATTTTTCAAAGGTGAAGTTAAGTCCGGAGGAGGTCATGAAGCGACGCTGGAGTTCCTGTAGTTCGTGGAGGTCCTTGATTTGCACGAAGATGTCATCCACGTATCTACAGTAGACGGCGGGTCGTTGGGCAGCTAGGAGCTCTTCCTCGATGGTACCCATGAAAAAGTTCGCAAAAAGAACTCCTAGGGGGCTGCCCATCGCCACACCGTCTATCTGCTTGTACATGTTGCCCCGGGGGCAAAGGAAGGGGGCCTCCTTGGTACATAGCTCCAGTAGTGTTTTCAGGGCCTTCTCCGGGATGTCCAGTGTTGGTGTATCAGGGCAATGATAAATTTGACGTAGAATCATGTCAATGGTCCTATCCACTGGCACGTTGGTGAACAGGCTTTCTACGTCGAGAGAGGCGATTGTGTGGTTGTTGTTACGGGGGGCGTCTCATAAAATTTCCAAGAAATCGTGGGCTGAGTTAAGGTTGAATTGGCTGGGCACGTAGGGGGTGAGGAGGTTGCTCAGGGCCTTGGCGATCTGGTAGGTGGTATATATATACAGTAAATATTAAAAACACAATAAAAACATTAAAAAGAGGAAAAACAATGAGTATAAGAGTATCATTCCTATGCAAATAACATGTAAAAGAAAATGAACTAAATAAGTAAACTAAGTGTAATAAGAATTAAAACCCTATATATAAATCTTGTAAATGAGTCTTATCAAAACCATCTCAAAGAGATGCTTTCTGCCTTATATGAACAATTATGTACATGCCTTCTAATACACAATTATCATTCACAACTTAAAACTCGAACAAACCACATTTGCTTCTTTCCAAGTTGTAGGCCTTTCTAGCCTCCCTACCTCCCCAGATAAGACAATGACCAGCAGAAGTACCAACCTCCACCGTTACTAACATTAAAACCTCGAAGAACCTTAAGAAAACATATTGTACCTGTAGTTCACATAGAAGAATATTAGTATGAACTATCATAAATGAAACTAATAAATAAGATTAACAATTGTAACGCTTTCATACATAGTAGACAGCCTTGTCTAAAAATGCATTACTTCCGTAGTTACGGGAAGGGAAAAATCACGCGGCCCAAAATAGCCTCGCCCTAGGTCCCTTCCATCTTCGGGATGAAATCTCGTAAGAATATGAGCATGTTAAATGAATAACTTTAAATAACAATTATGATGTCCACTCAAGTAAAGAAAGTTCACATTGTTAAAGTATCAAACATTTTATGTTAAGAAGTACTAACTCAGTCTAAAAACTACGATAGTACACCAGGCGTGCGAGGCTAGCGAGATGCGACCCCTTTTGACCCACCAGAATACCATATTCCCCCTATCCACAAACTAAGAATACAATACCAATCTATGTTCTCTATATACTATCTGAAAATAAACCTTTGACAATGTTCTAGAAAGATGAGAGGAGTGAACGATCTATTTACTATTCTCCCTAGTAGCGCATTTATAGCTAGAAAATAATTAATACATTCCCGGGGGCAGGCAACGCAAAGTTAAAAACCTCCTTCCCCCATATGTCAACAAACCTAGCTGTACGCGACCCTTCCGGACATCAGGGATGCTCATTTAACCTTCTTGCCAGAAAGCAGGCAATATAATCGTAAATATATGTGCCTATGTTTAACCTTATAAATACAATATAACCCATGATACAAAGAGAGAAAATGAATTACTCATGTAACAATTATTAAGCAACAACAGTGCACAGCTACCATAAGAATAAAATAATACTTTCTCAGAGACACACAACACCTCAGTTTTGACCCTTTTTCCATGTCTGGAAAACTTGACATTTTGGAACCATATTATACCAAAAAATATGTTCTACATGCGCTACTTACAAGCATTCAGCAATAAATATTAAAACAAATAGAGGACGATGTACTGAGATAAATTTCACTATCCCAATCAGTACCCAGCTCTTATAAGAATAAATTATAACTTTCCGGGGCTCGACAACACTTAGTTCCCCCCCTTGTTTCCCCCTCTCTGAAAAACTATATAAACCCCGGGAGAGGAGAAGAAAGCTACGTAGAAATAAAGCTTCTTTGAGATCGGCAACCCACTCTGAAGGAAGACTAATTTTTACCCAATCCAGGAATAGTTATTGATAAATGGAAATCCAAAGTCTTTATACTGTCTGTGAAATATATATAAACCTTTTTAGGATCTTTGTTATTTGTGGCAACCCAATCACTTAACATAGAGACCTTTAATAGTATATGTATATATATATATAAGTAATTAAAACTATCAAGTGGTATGTCCTCTTCCACTTATGTTTTAATCACTTTCATAGTGCAATAGTATCTATATATGATTAACATTATTAATTCTGGCATCCCAGAACTTAATATAGTTATCCCTATTAGCTTAATTTCCAGATAGCGAAAATATTGAAATATCCAGGCAACCCTACCTTTCTATATGTTTTTCTATCAAAAAGTTATACTAGCATTTCCTCACAGAGATCTAAGGCAGAAAGATCTTTTGTGTTAGAAGAGTTTAGCGAGATACTCTTACGAGCACTCTGCATATATAAATCCTAGGCGCAAATTGTCTGTGGCACCCCACCAGGATTTGCGACTAAAAGGGTAATACCACCCGAGTTCTTTGAACCTCTTATAAGGGTTAGCGACAGTCAAGAAGAGCCACTATCTAAGCTCTTCTTGCGTTAGTCCGATACTATGTTAATCCGGCCAAGCCTGAAACATAGTATTTAAAACCTCAGTTCAAGAGTACCTGAACAGAACTCCATCAACGATTAATATAAACGTCAGAATAGTCAAGTATTTGCTGAAATCTATATGCCTGGAATACTTGCGTTAGTTCGATGTGGTGACCAACTGTTTCTATAATAGTTACGGCACCATATTTAACCCAGGAGCTGCGGGAAGACTCTTAAGAGTTTCCCCGGGCGACTGCGGGAAGACTCTTAAGATCCTGGGCCTAAAAAAATCCATTTAAAACACCCCAAAAAAACTTGAACCCCTTTTTGTTTTCTTTGCCCCTGGGCCATGCCAAATATCACTCCTCCACATCCCCTCCTTCCCCCCCCCCCCCCCCTCCTTCAATTATCACCTATTTTCCCTGTTATTCCCTTATTCTGTGGTCTATTTTCATGCTAACATTAGCGAGTTGCTAGCAGGGTGTTGTCATCAGTGTTACCAAGCGTGGGAATTAGGGGAGAAGTCAGGAAGAGAATTGAGAGGTACCTCCAGTGTCTCTCAAAGCTTCGTGAGTGGAAGGTTGGCTCACACTCACTCACACACACACTCGCTTTCATTTCGCGATTTTGACCAGCCAAACACTGTTTCCACTTGTTTTATTGTTGTAACTGGTTAATATCTTCATATTAATGGTAAAATAGGCGCATATGAATAAGTATTAACGATATTTATGGTAAAATAACGATGTTAGTGATGAGAACAGCTCAAATACGTGCGCACAGGCGTGTGGTGTCTCATATCCCCCATGCGCAGCCGAGAGGTTAAGATCCCAAACCCATTAATCCAACTGTAACCAGCTTCACACGTCCGGCCATCCTAGACGGCCTACGGAGCAGCTAAGAAACCCTCAACGAAAGTGCATCTCCATACTAAGAAGATAAACCATCTCTACATTACAATTAATTCAGTATCAGGTAACGGGATACCATACTATCTAGAGTTCAAAAGTGACCGGAATAAGGAGAGTTATAAGTCTCTTTAAATATATAACATGTTTACTAAGTGCGCTACACTAAATTCCGAGTGATAATACCGAAGTGACTAACCTCAGTGAATACCTAATATGCCAGAGTTCACATCTTTTTACTCGATCTATAACCAAGTGCATCAATAGTTAAAAGTCTGTATTTAGTGCTAATAAATACCGGAACAAGTATCTTATCGTCCACGAGTATTAACGAAGCCAAAGTTATACCAACTTATTATTTAAACTGAATTAAATCTGAATCTGTAGTAACTGCCATTTATTTTTTTCAAGAATACAGGAGCGCGCCTATATCACAAGAAATATTACGTGAACCGTTGAAGTGTATAGTGCTGATCTCCATCTAGATCTGCAATCGTGCTCGAAGAATTGAAGACCAAAGTTGTGCTGCTTATTATGATCTCCATGTCTTAAAGTGTTATAATTCATTTCATACGTAATTAGTGAATAAGTAAATAAAGCTGTATTACAAACCAGATTTAGAGATTATACATGTCTTCTATTGATTCTTTATATGTATTTGCATAAGTCCAATATCCCTGTCTAGAAGAACTCGCCTTAACCCACTGAGCCCCAGCGACGCAGCGTTTGCGTCCACAATGTATGTAACGCTAAACCCCAGCGACTCATACGTTGCGTCCTGTCTGGTCCGGTCCCAATTACTCCGGTCCTATGGCACCTAGAGGGCTCAGATTTGTATGGGAACTGTGTAAGTATCCCACGCACCCATGCCGATGTTTGAAAACTCTCAAAGTCCAAGCGCGTGAACGCGCAAAAACATGTTTTTTTATGGGAAATTGCCTTCAATTTTTTACTCTTGTAAAATCCGTTTTCGGGGGCTCTGTAGGACAATTTTTTGAGCTTTTTGATTGGTTTTTCGTGGTTTTTCCTTCATTCCTAACCCATTCGCTATTGTTTCTGGAATAAAACAAAATTTCAGAATCAGCCGGTCCTGGGTGGTACATTTATAAATATTTAGCTGGTACTCAGCGGGTTAACCAAACGTTAATCCTGCATAAAATCAGGGCATAACATAACCCTTCATCTTCTTTTTCTTCTTGGCAAGATCATATTACCATTCTAGCTAAAACAGCTTCCCAGAAGTTGGGTGTGCACAACCGCCTCAATTTTTTTTTTTACCCCTGCGCAGCTTCTTGCTCTGTACAGGGGCACATTGCGTCCTTGTATTGAGTATTGTTCACACGTGTGGGGAGTATCCTCTCACACAGCACTTCTAGACATAGTAGAAAAAGAAAGCCTTCCATCTCACTCACGTACACTCACCAATTCTCTGCAGTCTCTCTCTCTCTTTGCCGCAATGTTGCATCTCTCTCTCACTATTTTAACGCTATTACAATAGTGTTCCTCAGAGCTCTCTGTGTATACCACCCCCTCTTCGTAGAGCACATAGCGCCGTCTTGCAACACAATCCCACCCCTACTCTGTGCAACTCTCCAACCCAAGAGTGAAACTTTATTCTCAGTCTTTCTTCTGTTCAACAACTAAGCTCTGGAACTCTCTCCCAGCATGTCTTTCCCTCTTCCTATGACTTAAATTGCTTCAAACTCTGTGTGTCCAGGCATTTTTGCTTGAATGTCCCTTGATTTTGGTCCTGCCACTCTTTCAACTCTGGGGGACGCACTCGCTACAGGCAGGTCTGCCTTTTGTCTCCCTCACTCACATAGAAAACAAAAACAAATAGTCAGGTCTTGATATACACGGTTAATTCTTACCGTGTACGTACCGTTTATATAAAAACCGTGTTTTAGAAATAACAGGCCTTATGGGAATTCATTAATTTGTTCCAGCCACTTCCAAATTCCCCCTTTTGGCCCTTTTTGCCCACCTTCAGCCGACTTATATTACATTATACCACCAACATCATATATGACATAACATAGAATATAATAAGTATCAATAAGAACTGTTTTGGACCTGTTACTGACCTATTTGTGTGGATAGATGTGTTGATGTTCGGCAGATATCCCCCGCTGATGTACTCCCTCCCCGCCCCGTCCCGACCCCGACCCCGACCCCAACCCCGTTGTGATGAAGTCGATAAGCTTTGTGCTACAGCTCGCACATCAGCCCCCTCCAGGTTCCCCAACATGTTCATCGTCCTCATCAAAACCAGAGAACACAGAAATATTGTCCATCATATCATTATCATCATCAGACTACTTACTACTTATCACTGTTGGGGTGCTCCCTCCCTCCCCCTCTCTTTAGTATGGTTCAATAGACCAGAAAGTAGAGAAGAAGTTATGACCCTATTGATAATGCAAAACTATTGAACACACTTAAAAGTGTGTTCAATAGTTATTCATTATTTGGTCTCTATATAATTTGTGAATAATTTCCGATATGATGGAATTAAAGATGTTTTTTTTCTTCCACCAACTCATAATCAGCAAAAATTACACAAATGTCAATTAAAAACATGTTACAATATTTCCCCATCATTTTGTGTAGACACAATTTCAAGGCGAAAATAAACCGTGGGAAAAAACAATGAATAAATAAAATGCAAATCTTCCGATCGGAGGGTCGGCGCCCAACTGTCTGGAGAAGACGGAGGGAGATCTTTTGTTGACTGTTTCTTATTTCTTGTTTATCTATGTGCTGGAAGGATATTATATTTTTCAATTCCATCGCATTAGAAATTATTCATAGATTACAAAAAGTCCAAATAAGACGTAGTTATGTTAATGTATATGGGAGATAGATAGATAGTGTTGCTAGGTCCAACCGATTGATAAAATACGAACATATATGAGACGGACTGAAGTTTCTGAAAAGACAAAGGAGAAATTTTTATTGACTTTATTTTCATTTTATTATGTGTGTGTTGGAAGGATAATATTTTGTTAATTTCATCATATTAGAAATGATTCATAGATTAAAAAAAGATCAAATAAGACATAGTTATATTTATGTAGGCCTATAAGGTAGATAGATGCATTAGATAGATAGACAGACAGACAGAAATTTGATGCATAGATAACATTCTTAATAATTTATATATACTGTACAGTACTTAGGCTTGGGCCGCCACCAGTGTATGATCCCGACTTTTCCGTGTTGTGGCCGACTTTGGAACTTTTGGGGTTACCGTGTCCAAACGAATCTGTGTATATAAAACGTGTATATATCGAGACCTGGCTGTATATATATATATATATATATAAAACATCCGTTCCAGTGAAAAGAAGAGGTCGAATACTCCTCATTAAAGACTTCAGTCATTCATTCCTCCCCCTCCGACCATGGGAATATCAACCAAGACTTTCCTTCTCTACCGGCGAGCAGCCATTCATTAGGAATATTATTGCCTTCTCTGTCTCCATCTTGAGTATCCGTACGGTTGTGATGCCTTGATATAACTATTCAATATAGAAACTAATGTCTTTGTTAGACAGTATGGGTGATGTTCTATAAATTTAAATAAATCTTACATTCGTACCTGGTATATAGCCGTCACAAATATATGTTGAAACGGCACCGTATTTCAGCTAGTAAAATATATCTTGCTTGAACACACACTCTCCCACAAGGCATGGATGGAGCATACTGATTTTACTATAAGTGGCAAGCGGCTCGCTGGTGTAGTGACTAGCGTCTTGGACTTCCACCCAGGTCCCAGGATTGCACCCACGCTCGGCACATTAAAGGGTTTTCACAAGCACTGAGTCGTTACCATTCCTCATGAGCAAGGGGATGGGGTAATAGTACAGGACCCCAATGGAAATATGCCTAATCGGCCTTATTGGGCTATCCTTAGCTGGCTTAGCATGCGCTAGCTTTAAGAACTATTATTATTTGAACCTTCTGGAACCGTCTGGCAACAAGTGGAGCAGGTTGGTGCAACCAGCTCAGCTGGTCCTACCAATACGTAAATGTAAATCACCTAAAGTACGGGCCTTATTATATATGATATAAATATATGTTGACCGCACTGAAAGAGTTGAACTGGCTAACATAATCTACCTTTCTTCTAGTTTTTTATTTCAATGAGAAATAGCCTCAAAGTGGTGTGAGAAAAAACTTGCTCGTCGAAAATTGACGATAAATGTGCTCTTGTGGCACCACCATTTCACTATAGGAGTAGGGTATACAGAAACAGTAATGTTACTTACATGTTTATTAGTGGAAAAACTCCCTCAATATATAAAACAATATATAACTGTAAAGGATCCTGATAGTTTAATTTTTAACTGGTACTGCACGATACCTTAGCTTAAAGGTGAATTACATAAGCTGCATACCTCGTAAGATGTATATTTTGTATGCATCAAAACATATTAAGGATGCTCAGGTTTGTATATAATAAAGTAAATTTACGTCAGTAAAGAAAACAAATATTAAACAGTTTAATATCTGGTGGCATCTGATAGTTGACTGTCTTGCAAATATCATGCCTTCCAGTATTGTGATGACGTCATAAATCCGATGATGACGTCATTAATCCCGATAGTTGTCAGGCAACAGAAATTTACCTTTAACTTGACCCTATTTATTTTATATGTTAGGGGCAAATTTAAGGATATTCCAGATAATGGTGTAATACTAGAGCATTTAACCTTCTGCTAGATAACTTATCTAACTTTTTTATAATCTTTGTGTAATTCAACTTTAACTTAATTCCTCGAAGACATTGATGGCATTTTCAATTTATTCTGGCTGACATTATATATATTCATTAAGCTTAGGCAGGATCACATAGTCCATTCATTACAAGGAGGCCAGAAATGATGAATCCTAATCTCTGTAACTCAAAAAGGGTTAGAGAAAATATGCTGTAAATGTTCACACCTATTCCCTGGCCGACTCCTGCCAAATGGTAAAAATAATAGCTTGATTACTCTTGTCCTTTTTCAGTTATGGGGGATTAGTGGTCAAGATATGTGGCTTAATTCTAATGAATAGACAATAGGAATCAAAAGCGTTAAAGCGGTAAATTGTTTCATGGAAGTCAGAATTAAATGAAAAAGACAATTACCACAATGACGAGTTTAGCCCGTTTAGTACCATATTGCACTCATATTACTCTATATGGATATTATTAGACAATTCTATTCAATTTAGGAAGGAATAGTTGAGTTAGAGCATTTAATTGTGATAGACTTTACCACTTGGATTCCTTCGGGGCCTTTTAAACTCTAGTAAAATTGTCTAATACACAGACTCCTCACTCAAAGTTGTAGCTATGTTCCAGAAAGTCGACTTTAAATGAAACCACTTCAAGTGATGAAATTACTGTAGTTTTGTCAACTTTCTTGTGATTTTGAACCACTTTTCTCTTATTTACAACTTAATATAATCTAACATAACTTTAAGTTATTATATTCCCTAATTAATTAAGTTTAATAATGAAACAACGTAAAGTGAGTCGACTAAGTGAATTTGGTGTTAGCTGATTGAAAGGGTTAGCAGCCTAGCAGAGCCTAGCAACAAAAAATATTAGTAGGGTAAAACGGGATAATTTCGCCACAAAAAGTAGCTTTTGTTCAATAAAAACTGCCACATTGGGAATAAAAATGGTTTTTCTTTTTCTAGGTCTTCTGCTAGATACTTATAATTGTTATTGTCAATAAAATAATTTGGGCTAAACCACAGTTTTTTATCAACATACAGTGCTTACCCCAATTTTGCGAGAAATTGGTCGACATTGCGGGCTGCAAAAGTGGAATTCGCAAAATTGGATTAACTAACCTTATGGGGGAAAATTAATATGGTCGACATTTCATCAGTGACGGCCCAATTTTTTGTGATATCTGTCATTTATTTGCTTTGTTTGTACACACATACATGTAATTATACATCCCACAATAAAGAAAAATACAGGAAAACCTAAGAAATTATCATTATCCTTGAGAAAATCAAATTAAATGAGCAATTGAGCATTTACCTAGACTCGAAAGATGGCTGGGCTTGCGGGGATGGAGGGAGGGTGTCCGAGGCTTGGGTTGCCCGGCCACCCCTCCCCCCCGAAAACTAGTGCGGAGAGCCCCATTTTCTTACGGCGCCACCCGCAAAAGTAGAGTTACATCGCAAAATTAGGTTTTCATCAACAATGGCATTTTTGGGGTCTCGGTCGCAAAATTGGCGTTTCGCAAAATTGGAGTAATTACTGTACATACCTCACATCGTAATTACTTCGCCGCAATAAATTCCAGTTGATCATTGCCCGAAATGCTTAATCAGGTTTCAATCTTCCTCTGAAAAATTGTTAAAACCAGAAGTCGCTACGTCAAGTGGGTGGTCCATGAGGATGTGGTGACTAACTTTGATTATTAAGTGCCACCTAATCTCCGTTCGTATCGACGCGACCGTCAAACAATTACCGGTACCGCGTGGTAAGCAATTTCATTTCTCAAAAGCCATTTCTTTACACAATGGCCTAATATGACCTCAGTAGATCGTCTTTCCTCTAAAACCTAAGACCAACTGCAGCCGAATCCATATAATAGTTTCAGAGCTATGGGCCTTTGAATTGGAGTTACCCCGTTTTACCCTTAATAAACATAGACTATACTTAACATAAGGCCATATTCTTAACACTGTATGGTCTGACGTCTTGTGGGATATTATTGTACTGTAGTTTGTTGTTGATTTTGATTGTTTAGTATTTTTCAATCAGTGTAATTTAGTTTGCGGCCTAGGCTATCAAAAACACCTTCCCAGACTTCTTTCAAACTAAAACATGCTGAACCCCAACCCCTTCAAGCTAAATTTGTGAACTTTTTTATAGACAAATGTCCCGGCTGATGGCCAATTTCTTAAAAGTTAGTCTCGCTACCTCTTGCCCAGAAAAAAAAATTACATCTGACGAAGGTGAAGTGTCTTATTATCACCCAAGTAATTGGGTGAAACGTCTTAAAATCTCCAAACTGATGAAGCAAAACAGGGGAGGTACAATAACAAAAACCTTGAAACAAATATGGTTAACAATAGTAAGTGATAGCCTGATTTTAAGATTACCAGTACAGTAGCAAGACACATCAAACCTTCCCTTTAATTCACTTATAGCTTCTGAGACCAATTGCTTTATCAGTATAGTCTTCTCATCAGGGTGTCAAACAGCAGCAATTTTGTTTGAAGGATTTAATGAATATATGAGGGAATACAGTACAAGAATATTAACCTGAAATTGCTTGTTTTGGCCATTTTATCACTTGCAAAGACATAATTTGAACTATAAACCATAAATTTATCTTAACATATACTGTACAATAATAAGGACTAAAAGAGAATAGACTGATTTTGTTTGACACCCTGCTTCTCATGTATTTGATGCGGCTACCCCAGAGAGAGAGTATCTTTGTGCTTTCTTTTCATATGCTTGACAAGGCTACCTTTCTCTGTGAAGGACTGATCACAGAGTAGACAACTGAACCCTTTTATCCCCGAGTGAACTACCAAGTGTCGGTTTAGCTTCGGAATATTGACAAACTGCTTACCACACGCCTCACACTCAAAGTTCTTGATTCCTGTATGGGTGATCATGTGCCGACTCAAACATTTTTTGGTTTTGAACAGCTTCCCACAGTCATCACACTTGAATTTCTTCAGTTCTGAGTGAACGATCATATGGGTGGTCAGATAGCCCTTCTTAGCAAACTGTTTACCACACTCTTCACACTCAAATTCCTTATCATTATGAGTGGTAACATGGCTGACTAGATCGTGCCTTGTTTTAAACAGCATACTGCAATACTCGCACTGAAACTTCTTCACATCCGAATGGACGTATAGATAATGCTGTGTGAGGCCATCTTTCTTGCCAAACAGCTTACCACACGCATCACACTCAAACTCCTTCACTCCTGAATGTACCAGGTTGTGTCTGGTAAGATGGCTTCTCCAGACGAACCGTTTCCCACACACCTCACACTGGTGCTTCTTAACTGCTGGTGCTGATGAGACTGATGGTTGGGGTTTATAATAGTTACTTGCTCTCCCAATTTCTTCATCACTTTCGTGTACTAATATTTCTGATTGTTGGGTATTATTTGCAATATCCTCTGCTTCACTGTTGTCACTTTCTATTCCTAATACTTCAGACTGTTGGGAATTATTAATATTGCCCTCTGCTTCTTCACTGTTGTCGCTTTCTATTACCGGCGCTATTGCTTCTGACTGTTGGATGTAATTCGCATTACTTCCTGCTGCTTCCCTGTTGTTATTATCCATCACAAACGTCTTGTGCTTGCTTGCTTCTTTTATGTACAGTGCTCAGCATATATACAGTTACACCTACAGTATTCAAATCTTTAAACCATTAAAGCCAAGTTCTGAAGTATCTGGATTATAATACAAAATTGTATTGTCGCGTTAATGTTCGATACTTATTCAAACGGGCAAATTCGCTATTTATGCTCTTGACTGTGCATATAATCCAACTTTAGAAATGAGTTTTTATGCATTATCTTCAACTGAACAGCTCTTCTCCTTTTATTGTTTAACATTTAAATTATATGAACTTGAGTAGGAATATTACAAACGGTTTTCTTAACTTTTTATCCATAACTCTGATCTGACAATTTGGAATACTTTTATAGAAAGTATTCATTACTTTCATTAGGTAGGTTTATTTGTAAATTAATTGGTTGGTGAAAACAAATATGAACCTATAATATTCTATCTCCATCTTAGTCTATGCATTATATTTAGGCCAAAAATCTTGACTACTAATCTCTATAACTCAAAAAATGATTCAAGTAATCAAGTTAATATTTCTGCAACTTGATAAGTGGAAATATGCAGTTAATTTACTCTAGCCCTTTTTGAGTTACAGAGGTTAGGGGTCACAATTTCTAGCCTACCTGTAATTAATGGACTGTAGTTGCTAATAACTGCAAAATAGTTTAAAAATGTTACTATAATAAAGTTAGGGATCAAAGTCAACGATAAAAGTTCTTGTCCCAACACCACTTTTCTGCATATACCGTTGTACCAAAGCAGCTGAAACCATCCATCACTTGACAGCCATTAACTTGGCCATTAACTTGAAGTATCTTTGTGAAGTTTGAATTTAGTAGCGATCTGAAATAAAAACCAACTTTAGATAATTTACATTACTATGACTATGGGCAAGATTGAAAAGCTCTAATAATTACCACCGAATCTAAACTAAAGGCTGTTTATTCTAAGTTGGGCAGAAATCGTAACCCTTAACCTCTCGTACTCAAAAAGGACTAGAATAATTGAGCTAATATTTCTACCAAATAGGAAGATTTGGCTAGGATATATGTGTATAAATTGACGGCTCATTTGCTCAAGCCCTTTTTGAGTTACAGAGGTTAGAGGTTACGATTTCTGCCCAACGTAGAATGAACGGATCAACGGACCATAGTCATCCAATACGACTGTTTTCTGCATACACTCCTACTGTCCTACACACTCCTAAATTATTAAACCTCTCAAGCTGAAAACTGTAAGGGTGACATTATGATTCTCTGGTATTGTGGCACAGCTTTAAGGTAAAAATAATTCAAATCCATTCATAATAATTAGGCCAAATACCGGTACAGTATCTTAACACATAACGAGCGGGTGGTCTGTGGCCGTTTTGGGCCTTTTCAGGCCATTCTGACTGCTATATCAACCATCAGCATGAAAGGAACTGTATTGTGCCAAAAACTAGGCGGAAATCGCTACACAATGACACCACATACAGCTACGTAGCACTCGTGGAGCCCTGACAGTGTTACCTCAAAGATGGAAGTTTAGCGGATTTTGCTACATTGTTCACTTTTCGCGAACTATTGGTCACACTGTCATCCTCCCGCGCGGTGGGGGAACTGGAGTTAGTGTGGGCCGGGAGGCCACAGATGTCGGACGTATGGTTCATTACTGTTCCACCCATTTTCACTCTATTTTCACCCATTTTTCACCCTTTTTTTGCCAGTTTCTTTAACTCGACATAAGTCGCGCGCCGCTAGACAAGGGTTAAATCTAACTTCTTATGACTCGAAAAGGAGTAGAGTAATCAAGCAGATGTTTCTAACATTTGGGAAAAGTCAGCCAGGGAATAGATGTAAAAATAACTTAATAATATAATAAGATGTTTCTAACATTTGGGAAGAGTCAGCCAGGGAATAGATGTGAAAATAACTTAATAATATAATAATGTAATAATAATACGGGCAGAAGGCCCCACTAGGATACAAAGTAAGATTAGGTTGTTTGCTTAGGTTAATGACAATAAATGTCGGACAATGTGAAGAGATAGCCACCTTCAATATTTTCATAATTTTCAATGTCTTTTCTATAGCGTTTATCTTAAAGTATTAGTCATGGGAGCAAGACGTTTTGCAGCAAGTGACGGTTCGCTTTACTGCAGCGAACAAGCCCGGACGCTAATTGGAACTGCAGCAAACCGACCCACACCAGGGCTACCAAATCAAGATGCTTAATACCACTAGAGTCGAGGGAAAGTAGCTAAATTGACACTGACAAACACGGGTTTATTATTAATATATTTTTTAAGCATGTTTTTAATAGTACTTAACCTAAGAAGTGCGCATGGGGGTAATTAGACACCTCTGCCTGTGCTGACGTATTTGAGCTGTTTCCATCACTAAAATATTCATTTTACCATATACTGTATAGCATTAATACTTATCCATACGCGCCTATTATGGGTTGATTATAAAGGTATTAACCTGAAACAACAATAAAACGAGTGAAAACAGCGTTTGGATGGTCAAAATCGGAGATACAGGCCGCGAGTTATATAATGTATGGGTGAGGCAACCTGCTTTCCCGCCAATTTCCCCCAAGGCCACTGAGACACAGTCGATCGATACTCTCTCTCTCTCTCTTGCACTCGCTTGCTAACAGTGTTGACAATGCCCTGCTTGCAACTCGCTAATGTTAGCACGAAAATATACCTCAGAATAAGGGAATAACAGGGAAAATAGGTGATAACTGAAGGAGGGGAGGAAAGTGGGGAAGGAGTGGAGGTAGAGGAGTGATATTTTGCATGGCCCAGGGGCAAATTTAATTTATTTATTTATTTTTTTTTTTTTTTCGATGTTTAACCCTCCTCTAGCGGGTGCTCTGTGGCCGTTTTGGGCCTTTCTGGGCCGTTCTGACTGCTATATCAACCATCAGTATGAAAGGAACTGTATTGCGCTGAAAACTAGGTGGAAATCGCTACACAATGACGCCACATACAGCTACATAGCACTCGTGGAGCACTGACAGTGTTACCTCGAAGATGGAAGTTTAGCTGATTTTGCTACGTTGCTCACTTTTAGCGAACTATTGGTTACACTGTCATCCTCACGCGCGGTGGGGGAACTGGAGTTAGTGTGGGCCGGGAGGCCACAGATGTCGGACATATGGATCATTACTATCCCACCCATTTTCACTCGATTTCCACCCTTTTTTCACCCGTTTTTTGCCAGTTTTTTCAACTCGACTTATGTGGTGAGCCGCTTTTTAAGGGTTAAAGTTGATTTTTTTTTCTCTGACTCTTAAGAGTCTTCCCGCAGTCCGCCGGGGGAACTCTTAAGAGTCTTCCCGCAGTTCCCGGGTTAAGGAATAGGTTAAACACCAACATGCAGCTTCTTAATATACGGTATATACCGATATTATATTATATAAAATTATAAAATAGGCCCAATACATTTTATAAGAACATAAGAAATTCAGAAAATGGGAGTCTGCAAAAAGCCGATCGGCCCACACAAGGCAGATCCCTGTCACACCCAACCCCAATTACACAAGGCCACAAGTTCGCGGGAAACTGCATATGGCCATGCGGCCCACATGAGGCAGCTCCCACTCACACCCAGCCCATATCACCCATATGGGGATCCAACTTATGCTTAAAGCTGGGCAGTGCATTCCACATGTTAACAACTCTATTCCCAAACCAGTGCTTTCCTAAATCTAAACTTATCTAACTTGAAACCATTTGAGCGGGTTATGTCGCCGTTCTTTAGCTTTAATACCTCATCTATATCGCCCTTATTTAAACCTTTTATCCATTTAAATACCTCTATCATGTCTCCCCTACATCTTCGTCTTTCTAGTGAGTGCAAGCCTAAGACTTTCAACCTCTCCTCATACGATAAATTTCTAAAATTATGTATCTTTTTCGTCATTCTTCTTTGGACTGCCTCTAAAGGGTCGATATCCATTCTGTAATAAGGGCACCAAAATTGAACAGCATAGTCTAAATGGGGTCTTACTAGTGCTAAATATAGTTTTAAGAAAACTTCAGCAGTCCTGTTGCTAACACTCCTAGATATGAATCCTAGAATACTATTTGCCCTGTTCCTAACACTTATACAGTAAATTCCCGCTAACTCGGACTCTTTTTAGTCAGAAACCCGCACTTCTCGGAATGGCATCGGCCTCTCTGAAATGTTCCTGTATATCTCGGAAATTTACGAGTTGGACGGGATTTGTGTCCAGTTTACAATGTTCTCTCACTCGGTTTTAAGTTATTTTAGGATGAATTGAAGCCTGTGCCTTTTAATTATTGTGTTTATATTAATTACTATGTACTGTACTGTCCCTGAAAACATAATAAGGTTCGTATTTGTCATTAACCCTCCAGCCCCGGGGGCTATAGCTTACGACTGTGCTCCGGTACCGGGTGTTTTGACGATCTTTGGCCTATGTTAACTACTCTGTAAGTCAATGAATATGTCATGTAATGTTGTGAATAAAAAAGAATAATGTTCCACAAACCTTCCTCTGTCGAATGGCGTTGAGTAGAGGTCTCTAGCCCCTCTGGTTGCATAATGGTGAGCGCGGGAAGACGAGTGCTTTTCGGCGGCAAATTCTTCCCGCGTTCGGACGCGTCGCCTCGGCCATGGCTATGACGCACCTAGCCGCTCGCCGCGCCAAAGTATTTATCTCCCTTAGACGATTTTAGTGTTTGATATTGAGAATGTGATGTTTATTTGATATTTTCTAGTTATTTTGAGGCCAATTATATAAAATATGTTTATTAGGGTATCACTGTCACTGATATTGCTAATTTTCACTCGATACCGTACATTTTATTAGTAATTGAGGTAGCTTATTGTTGTATTAGGCACTGATTATTCGTTATCACAGGTGTTTATTATACTTTGGCCATCAAATATTAGGTCTTGTGTCACTTTCACTTTGACAAATATGCTTTAGAGTGTCACTGTCACTGATAATGCTCATTTTCACTCGATACCGTACATTTTATTAGTAATTGAGGTAGGTTATTGTTGTATTAGGCACTGATTATTCGTTATCACAGGTGTTTATTATACTTTGGCCATCAAATATTAGGTCTTGTGTCACTTTCACTTTGACAAATATGCTTTAGAGAGTGTCACTGTCACTGATAATGCTCATTTTCACTCGATACCGTACATTTTATTAGTAATTGAGGTAGGTTATTGTTGTATTAGGCACTGATTATTCGTTATCACAGGTGTTTATTATACTTTAGCCATCAAATATTAGGTCTTGTGTCACTTTCACTTTGACAAATATGCTTTAGAGTGTCACTGTCACTGATAATGCTCATTTTCACTCGATACCGTACATTTTATTAGTAATTGAGGTAGGTTATTGTTGTATTAGGCACTGATTATTCGTTATCACAGGTGTTTATTATACTTTGGCCATCAAATATTAGGTCTTGTGTCACTTTCACTTTGACAAATATGCTTTAGAGAGTCTCACTGTCACTGATAATGCTCATTTTCACTCGATACCGTACATTTTATTAGTAATTGAGGTAGGTTATTGTTGTATTAGGCACTGATTATTCGTTATCACAGGTGTTTATTATACTTTGGCCATCAAATATTAGGTCTTGTGTCACTTTCACTTTGACAAATATGCTTTAGAGAGTGTCACTGTCACTGATAATGCTCATTTTCACTCGATACCGTACATTTTATTAGTAATTGAGGTAGGTTATTGTTGTATTAGGCACTGATTATTCGTTATCACAGGTGTTTATTATACTTTGGCCATCAAATATTAGGTCTTGTGTCACTTTCACTTAGTTATATGATTTGTAAACGTTTTATATACAATTTATTGTGTCTTTTTTCACTGATTTATATATTTCTATAGGTTCTAATCATATGAATGTCACTTGGTATATACATATGTGTCACTTTCACATATTATTATGGTGTAATTGTATTTGTATCAATGTTCTCATAATACATGACTTTTGTATTACAATACATTGGTTTTCTTCCACTTTTTGCCTATATATAATTATAGTGTACATATTGTCATTTTATTTGGCAATTTCAGTATGATTATTAGAACTCCAGCTTGGAGTGGTAATCAAAGAAGCAATCTACAGCACAGAGTGCCACCTTGCACTCCACACACTCCAGGGTTGACTTTTTACCTGACCTCGGCTTCACCCTGCTGTTGTAGCAGACATGGCACCGCTTCTGCTGTGTTCTTCCGGATTCATTCTGAGGCAGGGAACCAAGCCTGTGCCTAGTCAAGTATTGAGCAGACTGCAAGCGGTCAATAACGGCGGGCCCAGGATGTGCCACTGCCCTCTGTGGCATAGCATACTTCTCCAGGAGCTCCGTCAACACCTGCTTTTGGAACCTCCGCAGGCTATTGAACTTCATGGGTGTGTTCACATTCCGAAGCTTGTATATGTTGTAGGCATTCAGAACTGACATGTCCACCATATGCAGAAAGAACTTTTTGTACCATCTGCACGAGGTACGCAGGCAGTCAATGAAGCCTATCTGCATGTCGGACTTGTCCACCAGCCTCATGTTGATGTTGTAGTCCAGGACAGCATCGGGCTTGGTCACCCTGGCCTGGGTGCGGCGATCCACCTTGCCAGTCTCCACCATTTCCCCCTTGTGGATGGTGGTCAGGAGGTTGACCTTCCGCTGGTCGTGCCAGTGGATAGCCAGAATGGGCCCCGACTTCTTCTTGAACACATCACCTTTTTTGGTCTTTGGAGGGAAAGGTGGCATGCCCTTCCTTTTCCCTCGTACTGTGCCTACAGTCCCCGTCTTGCGCTCATGCAGGTACTGTGAGAGAGTGGGGGACGTGTAATAATTGTCCGTGTAGAGGACGTGATTCTTATGAAAGTAGCGGTCCATCATGGCTTGCACCACTGCTCCGCCAAAGCCAATGAGGGGGTCCACAAGCAAGTCCCCTTCCTTCCCGCTGTAGACCAGGAAGTCCAGGACATAGCCAGTTTGGCAGTCGCACAGCACAAAGAATTTTATGCCAAAGCGATGTCTTTTTGAGGGGATGTACTGCCGGAAGCTGAGTTTTCCCCGGAACAGCACAAGAGACTCGTCAATGACGACCTTGCGGAAGGGCTTGAAGTAGGAGGTGAAGCGTTCTCGCATCATCTCATACAACGTCCTAATCTTCCACAGCTTGTCTGGGAGGTGGACGTCAAGGTTGGTGACAAGATGGAGCGCTGCGAGGATATCAAGGTACCGGTCGCGAGACATATATTTCCCGAAGGCAGGGGTGGATATCAGATCATTGGTGATCCAATAGTCAGGCAACCTATGCTTCTTGACATGAGGCATTAGCATGGTGAGTGCCAGGAACACCATGAACTCTTTATGAGTCACTGGGGTCCACTGCCTCATGTGGCCCTTGGTCACCTTTCCCAAAAAGTGGACCTGGAATTGGTGCTGCTTATTTGTCTCTTTGACAACATAGCCTACCACCTCCTCATCAAAGAAGGCCTCAAACAGTTTCGTGTGGTGGAGCATTGGGGCCTGCAGGAAAATTGGGGGTAACGCCTGAACCCTCCAGTACCTCATCAAAAGCTGGCACATCAGGGTTGTATGCATCCTCATCAACTACGTCTTGCCACTGAAAAACGTAGAATGGGTCTTGTCTACGCTGACGAGGAGCTCCAGCTGGTGGCCCAGCACGCCCACGGCCAACTCGGGAGGCGCGCGCCCTAGGGCGGCGAGGGCGGCGGCCAGGGCGGTGGGCAGCACGACGGGCAGCACGACGCCGGGCCAAGCGGATGGGTCGAGGGTCGTCGATGTCCATATAGTCATCGTCAGAGTGGTCATCTTGCCCTGACGGTGGACCTATGTAATCATGGCCAGAGTCTTGAGAGAGGTGCCCTTCATCATCAGTGGCCCCCACATAATCTGGCGGGGAACCAGTGATGCGTGGGCGGCGTGCGGGTGGGCGAGGTGGGGAAGGAGTGGCAGGTGAGGCTGTGTCCCCCCGAGGTCCCGGGCTCCTTGGCCTGCGACGAGTGACAGAAAGCAATGTTTCACTGTCACTAGGGCCAGGTATTGGTGATGCGAGCTCAAAGACTTCTTCAGGAAGACATGTTGAAGGCGGGAGAGGTGGGGAGGACCGTGGGGAAAGTTGCGGGGACGTATGGCTGGGGCCGGCCGGGGTGGACGCCGCGGAAGCCTCGAACAAAACTCTCTTACTTTTCTTAATTTTCTTGGTATATTTCCTACCTTTCCCCTTTTCGGCAGCAGTATGTCTCCTGTCGGGGGACCTAGGAGGCAAATAGGCCGAAAGTGTGGGGTCCTCAACCCTTGGCAATGGTGGGGGTGGTGGGGAAGAATGCGGGGCATCCGGGTCATCTTGGGTGGCGTGGGTAGATAAGGGAGACAATGGCGGACGAGAAGGGTCACCACGCTGACCCTCACTCACAGCCTCATCCTCACCAAGTAGTTTTGCTTGTTCCCTAGCTGCCGCGGCCGCGGCCGCCTTCTCAAGTATTTTCTGCTTATACAAATGTAGCTTGAAAGGCGATTTACCTGGGGAAGGGCTTGGCGTCGTGTCACTTAAGCGAAATTTGGTGAGTGACCTTGAACTCTCCCACTCGCTCACTCTCTCAAGTTCACTGTCTTTAGGTAAACCAGCTTCCTCAACAACTGGTACATCACCTTCATCACTCTCATCACTGTCATGTTCTCTCGCAAATCCCAGGAATTGCTCTTCTTTATCACTCTC
The DNA here is from genome assembly GCA_032716605.1 of Paralithodes platypus. Classification (NCBI taxonomy): domain Eukaryota; kingdom Metazoa; phylum Arthropoda; class Malacostraca; order Decapoda; family Lithodidae; genus Paralithodes; species Paralithodes platypus. Next base: position 16,722,141 of record CM064506.1, on the reverse strand, counting down.
ATGGCCATAATCACTCGACTTGTAATTACTGGAGTCGTCACTGACTTCATCATCAACATTATGCTTGGCATCAGCTCGCTCATAAAGTCTCAATGTCGTCTCAATACCTCCGGGAGATAACACATTTAGGCGATGGCGTCGGGGTAAGGCGCGACGAACAAGCAAGGGCGTCGTAGGAAGCACGGTATCGGACACAGCGGAATCACTATTTGGCGTACTGTCCATGATGGCGTCGGGGTAGATACTGTTGCTGTGGCGGAGTTTACGCCTGGTGGCGCCACCTACCGTCCCACGATACCGAAAATGTACGCGCGGCATTCGAAAGCACGCATGCAAGCAATGGGCGTTCAAGAGCCCTTCCGGGTTGCGCGGGCCGAGGTTGTTATGGGCGTTCAAGAGCCCATCCGGGTTGGAGGGGTTAATATGATGAATTTCACATTTAAAAAAAAAATGATCTCAATTTTCTCCGACTTGGACTTTCCTGTTCTAATTCGGAATTTTCCCTCTCTTAAGTCGGATATAAGTCGGACTTCGGACATCTCGGAAAATCGGGCTTCTCGGAAGTGGTTTCCCCCCAATTAGTCCGAGTTAGCGAGGGTTTACTGTACATTGTTTTCTGGGTTTCAGATCATTACTAACGAGCACCCCCAGATCCTTCTCACACTCTGAGTTATCCAATTCTACATTGTCTAGTTTGTATTTCGCATCTAAATTACTATTTCCAATCCTTAATACCTTACATTTGTCTACATTGAAACTCATCTGCCAATTTATGGACCACTCGTGCAAATGATCGAGATCATTTTGAAGACATTCCCTGTCACTAGCTGACTCTTATTATCCTACCTATTTTAGTATCATCAGCAAATTTACTGATTCTACTCTTTATGCCTTAGTCAAGATCATTTATGTAGATAATGAACAGAAGGGGCCCCAAAACACACTTGCAATTAACACTTACGGTGCGGGCATGTTTCCGCCTATTTCCGCCATATTAGGGCTCATTCAGGCACTCCTGATTGATTAGGCAAGTGTCTGCATGAAATGAAATGTATTCAGGCAAAAACTAGAAGAAAATAGCTTCAAAATGACGTCAGAACGAGCTTCGTAGCTCGCGGGGTTCACATGCAGCGCTACCATAGACATTCGCTAAATTAAGCAATTCTCGCTAACGTCGCAGTATTTTTGCCTTTGGCAGCATTGTATATCTAGCAAGACTCTGACTCAGACACTTCAGTGTACTGGGCGGCTGCCTGGGAGGAGGATGGGTGGCCTGCTGCGCTCTCGCTCCCTCGCACTCGATTTTACAGGCTTTAAAAGCCTGTAGATTGCTGTAAATTGCCATGGCGTTCTGTAACGTCTCCCGCAGGGAAAGGGTTAAAACATCACTGGACGATGTTATACAGCTAAGGAAGGATCTCTTACATTTCAAATTCCATCTGATGCATTTCAAATTATAAACATTATCTCAATTAATTCCATATACTGTATACTGTATATAATATGTGTCATCGTGTCTTAATTTAAAAAGGTTAAACAGGTATTAGGCTACATGGATGATAATCTATATATAGGCTACACCAGCACACTTGCGTAAAAGCTTCTTGGCCTCCTGCATGTTTTTAGGTGTGCTCATGTATTCTTCCCACGCCTTGAATAATTTTGCTTGGATTTTTGTATTGGTTGCTCGTTGGTACCTAGACAGTGTGCCTTCACTAACGAATTGTACCGCCACACTAACTGTTTTAGCTTCTGCAAGCAGATCGACCAGCAGATAAAGTGGAAACTTAGATATTCCGGTAATTCAAGGGAATAGGCTCGCACCCTTATTTTTCATGTTTTTTCCTCCACATTTTGAGAAATGAGTGTTTTCATGGTCTTAGTTATAATTCCAATGTGGGATACACGATGGGTTGAGGGGGAGCTTTGCCCTCCCTCACCCCCCCCCCCCTGAATTATTGAAATCGTCATCTATGTTGCCAGCAGGGGATTAATATCGATTATACTGCATAAAGAATGCGTTTGTAAACAGTGAGGATGTCCGAAAGAGCTCTGAGATTGATTAGAATGGGCGTTTTTTCTATTAATATTGGGTTTTATAAATGTGATCAAAATTATTCTCCCACAGTGGATTATACATGAGTACAGTATAAGGATTCCATAGACCTACATTGTCCTTAATAAATTGTGTATAATAAGGCTGCGAGCCTATTCCCTATAATTATCGAAATTCTTGCTCGACGATTTAGAGCACTGTGCCAACTCTCACAATCATTGTTTGTCCTGGTTGTTTAATATTACGGTAATAACCTGCATAATTACAATAGAAAAATATCGCTAAGTATGCTTTGTATTGGAATACAAAATATAGGCCTAAATATATTTACTAAGAAAGTTAAAAAATAAGGATTTTTAGAAATTAAGAAACTCAGAATAAATGCTATGGAAGCACTGAATGCATAGCCTAGGCTAATCGTAATTTGGATGGTGAACTAAAAAGCCTGCTTACCGGTACCAGTGCATATTTTAAAGTCAGCAGTATACTATAAGTCAGGAGTACTGGTCGGGAAAACTGCTGTAAGAAGTGACAAAATCTGGGATTTAGGCTAGCCTATAGGCTATTGCAGTTAAACGAACCTGCTGCGAACCGTCTCGTTCATTTGCTGCGAACAGGCATAACTTATGCCTGTTCGCGCTGCATAACCGATTCTGACCGTACCTGCGGCGAAACATCTCAACCCCATTAGTCGCCGCGAAGGCGCGATATGTGCCATTACCGCCACCAATTAGGCTAAATTATTTTTCATCAGACTTTGTGGGTTCAATATGGGTGGACATCTTGAAGTCATGATAAATTATAGGTTTGACTCCTGTAAGGAGATAAAGAAAACCTAATATTTAGTAGTGGCCCCGTAATCATTGACGAACATGCCTATTACATAAGGCATCCTCTTCAAACACTAATCCGCCGTAGTTTGAACCTACCGCGCAGAGCATTTAAAAACTGAGGAGCCTTCATCATGAGCGCACGCGACCTCACTCATGGCTTCAGTCATTATGAATTGGGTTCTCACTACGAAAAAACTTCGTAAAAAATAAAAACAAAAAGAAAATAAGAATAACTATCCAATAAGCTTTCCATCATATCGTGGATGTACTTGTGTGGATTTCTGACCAGACGCTGAATCAGGCGTCATTCCTCCTTCACTGACATATCAAGTAAACCAAAATCCTTAATACATCAACGAATGGGAAGGGGACGGTCGGGAGGGCCCCAGTCGTCAATGATTACGGGGCCACTACTAAATATTAGGTTTTCTTTATCTCCTTACAGGAGTCAAACCTATAATTTATTAGTGGCCCCTCCATCATTGACGAACATGCCTGATATCTAAGACTGGAGGGGACATTCGTAATCATATCATAACTCTAGAAAAGCAGATAATAAAAACAACCACATAGTATTCTTACTTTTTGAAAAATGTATTTAATACGGCGTAGGCCGGAAATATACAAGAAAAAGGGGTGCAGGCAGGTGCGTGCTTCAAAGAAGCCTGCCCGACAAAAATGGGTAACCCTGAAGATTCTGAACACAGATCTGTAGTTACAAAAGGCACCCCACTCAACGAGTGGTGACAAAAATAATAAGTTATAAGTTTATATGTGCACATCATAAACCCCAAAATACATGTGGAGATCAATTGCCAATGAACTCCATTGAACTACTATTACATTGCTTTCGCAGCTAAAACTACTATAACAACACGTTGTTTTGTACTAAACCTTGTACTAGCACAAATTCTCGCAGAGAAATTTTCATATCACATTTTAACCTTAAATTGTATCACAGCTCTCATACTCCGGCGGGGTCTAGGGTGTCTTATGTCAACTGACTGCACCCCCCCTTCCGTGAAAATAAACATAAGTGACTGCAGGGCCACCTAGACCCTCTGCCTTAAGCTATACATGGTAAGGAAGGTTTGTCTAGAGCAACTGACAAGTATCTAGAGAGAAACGTATGATTAGACGCCCACAACTGTGTGGACGCAATATCTTCAACTGAAAAGTTTTTCAGGAAACGTAAAGAGGCCGCCCACTTGCGTAAATCGTGGGCCCTACCCACAACGCCGGGATTACTCTCTTTAATGACTTCTACCAGAAGAGAGGCTAATCGCCGTTTAAGTAAGCGTTTACCCGTACTCGCTACCCATAAAGCACCTTGGGGGTTATGAGGAGCTATTCTCAAATATTTGGTTAGAGCTTGCACTGGACATAAATTATGATGCACCTTTCCCCTTTTTAACGCCGGCACCGTGAACTCAGAAAACACGTGTGCACTATGCTCATTCTTGGCTACAAACGCCGGGGAGGGTGCAATGGAAATTGAATCATTAAGTCTACCAAACCTAAGACAATTAGGTGTGTTGCTCATCGCCGCCAGCTCAGACACTGTTTCCGGTGGCCAAAGCCAAAAGGAAAACTGCCTTCTTTAAGATTAAAGCAAAGTCTGCAGTATTTTGATACAGACGAGAATGAAGTAAAGACAAAGCTTTGTCCAGAGACCAAGTAGGCATGAGCTGACGGGGAGGTGGGCGGAGTTTAAAACACGCTCTCATAAATCCTGTTTCCTCCGCCACCGGTATGGATAGACCTGTAAGGTCGAAAAAGGGCACTCTAATCGCAGTTAAGTGATTCTTCAAAGTAACCACAGATAAACGTTTCTGCTCAAACAGATAGTTCAAGTCATTAATAACCAATGCCACTGAGGGTACAGTTTGTTCCGTTCTAACAATCCAAGAAGTAAAAGCTTTCCAATGAGATTGATATTGTCGCTTAGTAGACTGAGTATATTGATTGAGCAATTTATTGGTCACATCCCTACCGTATGGTGCTAGCCACTTGGCCTCCTGAATGTCCATAATGCAAAAGTCAGCGAGGTCGCTAGGTTGCCAATCGTGTCTAAGTGGAAGTACCCGACCGGGAGCGATACCGGGTCCGGGCACCACATTATTAATTGCTGGTACCATACCTGCGCCGGCCACAGGGGCGCGATTAGCGAGACTAAGCCTCGATAAACTCGTAGTTTGTTCACTACGTGGCACATTAGTGACGCATCTGGCGGCGGAAACAGATAGATGGAGCTCCATCTGTTCCAGTCTGTCACTAGGGCGTCTGGCCCCCCTGCCGGCGTTATCGCCCGCGGGTGAGGTATAGAGGGAGCTTGTGAGTCTCCTCGGACGCAAAAAGATCCACTTGTGGATGGGAGAGCTCCGCAATCATTAGGTCGAAAATGGGTTGCTTGAGCTCCCATTCTACTGTCGTGCTCTGTCTCCGGGACAGAGCGTCTGCCCAGACGTTCGCTACGCCTGGGAGATACGATGCGTGAAGATAAATATCTAGACTGCTGGCTAGAACAAAAATCTCTTCCGACACGAGTAGCAACTTCCTTGACCTCGTTGACCCTTGTTTCTGAATACAGTGAACTGCATTCAGATTGTCCATTCTGAAGGCCACCGACTTGCCCCGTAACGCCGGGCCGTGAGCCTGAAGGAAATACAAGGGGACTAGTAACTCTTTGACATTTATGCGAGAGATTTCTAAGTGGGACCAAAGTCCCTGACCCTGGTGCCCCTGATTTGACTGAAATCCCCACCCTATGGTGCCTGACGCATCCGTGTCTACCCATACCGTTGGAGGAGGAGAGGTCCATGACATGATTGAGTGCAATGTTTCCCTCTTCGCCCAGACCGCTAGTAAGGTGTGGATTAATTTTGGTATGGGCCATAATTTTCCCGCCGGTAAGAGTGGGAAATATTTGTTGCCTTCCAATATTAATCGTTTTACTTTCAACCGGCCCAACTTGACAGTTAGCTGAATCCAGTTGAGAGAGCCGACCAGAGACTCCCAGACTCTTCGTGTCGTAGTCAGACTGTGAAGAGTTTCCTGCGAAACCTGTTGCGATTGTCCACACTCTGACTCAGATTGAGAGCGGCGGTGTCCCAGACCAGCCCTATCCACTGAATTACTCTTGAGGGAACAAGGTTTGACTTTACCAGATTTACCTTGAAGCCTAGAGTTTTGACATGTTTTAAAATGATATTGACATGTTTTATGCATAATTGTTGTGTCTCTGCCACCACCAGCCAGTCGTCTAGATACCACAACACTCTGATTCCCTGTTTTAACAACGGCATCAGGGCTTGCCGGACTAGTTTCGTGAATAGTCGAGGTGCTAGGTTCAAACCGAACGGCATCCTCTGAAAAACAAAATTTTGGTGCCTGATCCTCAAGGCCAGAAACCTTTGAAATCTTTTGTTGACCGACACGTGCCAATAGGCGTCTGTCAGGTCTAGGGAACACATCCAGCCTCCCGGCGGAAGTGTTAGCCTGATTTGATGAACTGTTAACATTCTGAAAGACTCGTTGTAAATGTGAAGATTCAGATAAGACAGGTCTACGACCGGCCTCATCTGAACACTGTCCCGTTTGGGAACCAAAAACAGTTTTGACGTGAATACAGGGTAATCTGGAGGGACCGGGATGATGACATTCTTGGCAATCATCTCCTGGACCAGCGACTCCACCTCTAATGAAACACAATTTGCCGTTGTCGGCTGACGTAAGCGAGGTCGCCGGAGCCACTGCCAAGTGATGCCTTTGCGTGCCACCATCCGTGCCCAGGTTTTTAACGGCCATGCTTGGTGACACGTTCGGAACGACCCAGTTAGCAGACAAGGGTTCGCCGGCTGTACTTCCCTCGGTTCCTCCGGCTTTAAGACAGGCACTGGGAGTGAGAGAGACTTTAGTTTTTTGATGGTGGGTTTGGTGGTGTTGGACGCTTCGCCGGCTGGCTGGTGTGGGCCGAAGACTGGCCCTGCCCCGGCTTATACTGGCCGCGTCCTCTCTGTCCTGAAAACCCTCTCTGTCTATGCCTGAACTGACCCAGGGGGGATTGGGAGGACTTAGGCGGAAGAAACGGCTTAGAACCCCCTGGCTGAGCTTTAGTAGGAGGCTTAGGTTTGGGGAAGTTAAATGCAGGTTTCTTAGCCTGTGCGGGACTGTGCTTCACGGCCTGTGCCATGTTAAACACTGTTCGCCATACATCAGGGGACATTAAAGAAGGAGTAAGTACTGGTCCCACCTTCAACACTGGATTAGCTGTCTCGTCTGTGACGGTCTGTAAATCTAGTTCAGGAGTAAGAGCCGACAGAGCCTTAATATCATTAAACCCATCCAGCTTAGACCAGTCTGAAAAAAGTGTTGAAGCTGAGGCAGGGGGTAAAGCAGGCTTAGATGCATAAACAAAATAATCCTGATGATAATAACTAGGTATAGCCTTGATATTTACGTCCAAAACATTACCCAAGGCATCCAATGCCCTTAATTTCTTTGACTTATTTCCCTGGATAAACCACTCACGTGGTACCGGGAGTTCCCCTGACAAGTAAATTGTTCCATAAATTTAATCTTTTTAGGGTCAATTATTGTGACTGTATTCTAAAATTTGACATCAATAATTTTAATCAAGCATTTTTAACTTGAAGTTTCTTGTATAACCTCTGCTTACTTTTTGTCTGTATTTATTGTTTATCTTTTTCTTTTTCTATTATTATTATTATTAATATTGATGATTTTTAAATTTATTGTTCTTGTTAAAAGAGTACTCTTTGTTTAAATCTGTTGTTACTTCATATTTTGCAATTATTTCTCTTTATATTATATGTATTCATTGTCGATAGTATCAATTGCTTACTTTTGCGATTTCCTTAGTTTATTTGTGCTATAAATGTAGGTTATTGATAGGGTAGTTATTGATAGGGGTCACTTGAGGCATGCTATGCTTACAGGTACCTACCCGATAGCACTATCGTTAGTGAGTGCTGTACTGTATTTTATATATTATTTTGTAATACTGTATAGATATCTTATCAATATTTGTATTTTTACTATTGTTAATGTCTTGTCATGTTGCAAATTTGATTTTAAATAATATTTCATTTAACATGTAGTTTCTTTATTCATGCAGAGTTTAGTAAAATTTGCCAGAACGTCCCGGACTTCCCAAACTTGACTACTTCCTTTAACGTGACGATAGTGCGTTGTTATATGTGCGATTGGTTTGCTTGGGAAACAGATTAACTTGCTCATGTAGTGATGTACACCCTATGTGGTGGATTGTGTTCTTTTATTTAATAATTTTCATTTTAGTAAACGTTGTTTCCACATAGCGATTTTGATAATTTAATTTGACTTTATATTGTCCTTGTCCCAATTTTGGTTTGTTTAGTTTGCAAGTTTTACATTTTAATTAAGGTAGGCTGGGCAAGCTCTGGCTTAGAGGGGTTCAAAAGAACCCATGACTCGTCTGGCCCATAAAGCAGGGGCATAGCTACCTTTCTAAGAGGCGCTTTGTCTAGAGGGGGTGGATTAACATCCGTAATGACCCTGACATTTGACGTAGTGAATGCCGCCGTAGCTGGCTTAGAGCTCCCTGCCGGTGACAGAGTAGGAGGGTTAGGAATCTTAGATAAATCGATTGACGTTATCAGAGGCCGTACCGCAGAACTTGTCAAGGGAGCCCCCAAGTCCATTGTGGGGTTTTCTCGTTGTTGACTAAAGAATTTAGATAGAGCATGAGTAAGTAACCCATCAATTTCTTGTGCTGTAACAAACTGGTTAGATGCAGAACTTTCAGGTGAATCAGTATTATCATGGGCGGCGTCCAGGCCTGAGCCTGACCCTTGTCCATCCCTATCTGAAATTATTGACACTTCATCTTGTTCCTCCCGATCCTCCTGAGAAGACCCCGCCGAGGCAGGGGCACCTTGTTTCCAAGATAAGTCAGGGATAGAGGATGGGGTCGCCGCGTCCCTGTGGACATCGGCTACTGTGTGACTCGTATGAGTCGGACGTGGATGGTCAGACCCTGGTTGAGCAAACCGCCAAACACCGAGGCTCTGGCCTACGCTCTCTTGAGAGTCTGAAACATTCTCAATTATTGAATTTTCTGAACTTTCCGTTTCTAGGGTTAAAATATCAATAGGTAAATCTTGTTTAGGGACAGGCGCTTCACTATACTCTGAGGCTGTAACAGAAACATTTTCAGGTGTAGAGGTACGATGAGATGCACTAGACTTAGGAGAATGTCGAGAGGACTTCCTATGGGAATCCTTTTTGGAGGATTTGTGGCTACGGTGTGACCGCGAACTAGACCTAGATTTGGAAGAATCACCACCATGACCACTGGGGGAAGCTTCAGTCTTACACTTCTTACTAGCCGGGGAAGAGGCACGACTTGAAGACTGCTGTCTGAGAGGTGACCTTGACCTCGATCTCGCCTGCGACGAGGAGGTGGCTGCCGGGGGAGTAGGCTCTCTCGGGCGTTTAGACGTATCCACAGACGATACAGAACCCTGGCTAGTCTCTGTCGGCTTAAAACCCGTTACTCTAGAGGTACGTTTAGGGGGAGGGTGCTCTGACAGCAACTTATCCCAAAGTGGGACGTTGTCACATTGAAGTGACTTATGTGCGACAATGGTAGTGTAGGCCGACATTTGTTGTCTGACCTCTCTCAACGCTACCGCCGCGGTCTTGTCATTGTCACACAGGACTTTATTGGCTAATTGGGAGCAAAAGGAACAATTAAGTGTAACCCAGAGACCCCTTGAACGGTCTAGACATCTAACACACCTTATGCAAAGGGTATGCGCAAAAATTGGGATACCCGCGCAAGTAGGGGTAATGCACAGGGCAAAAACTGGGGCCACAGTAGCCATGACAGAGACTGGTGTGAGGAAACTACCGCCGGGTCTGTATTGGTCCGCCGGAGCTCAGCTCTGGAAAAATAAAGAAAAATTTCCAGGAATTAATGCTCATAAGGTTAACCCAAGTGTTCGCATACAAGTGTTAATAACCCGCCGGGTAACGGGATGCAAAGACACAGCTAACACATCTCGCTACGCGGCGGGGTGTAAAGAGGCTAAACAAATCTTTTTAGCTAAAGAACATGAAGAATACCCTCTGATATAATGGTCCAGTATGGCACTTATAGTCTGTAGGAGGTGGTGACTGTCTCAAGATTCAATTTTGTAACAAAGCCCCCCTCATAAAGACGCCGGCCCTTGAAATATTTGAGTAGAATAGCCCAGGGCAGGAATATACGAGATCTGATTTTTTAACGAATTGTCCCAAACGATCGTCGTAAAAATAGAAGGCGGCGATACTGAAAGTATCACCCAATTAAGGTTAATCGAAATTGAATTTGTTTATAAATTCCTTAGTTCCTCCACTTAGGGGCACCCGCCGGGTGTGGGAATCGATTTGGTTAAACCTCACTGAACCTTCAATTGCCGTAAGAGTAAAGGCAGCGATACACAGAGTATCACTAAAATGGATTGGTTAACTATATGAGACCTAAGTCGTTTATCCCACCCTGCTCAGGCGCACCCGCCGGGTGAGAAGTCTAAAAGTTAACCCCACAAGTTCCTGACCCCACTTCTTTGTAAAAGATCGCCGGGGAGGAACGCCTAAACAACAGCTAGGTTTTCCATGTGGTTGTCGTAAACCAGGTAGAAAAAACCTATAAAAACGAGTGTTCTCAAGAACGTCGTTTTTTATATATATCTATATATATATATAAGGATGGGTACAGCCATCCCGCCGGGAATTTAAAGGAGGCCTGAAACCAGGCACCCACAGAGACGCAGTCCTGGAGAGCCACAGACACCTCCCCACGCCGGGGAACCAGCCAGAGTTAAAAACCACGTGTGGCCCAACACTGCTCATCGGTCAGGATTTTTCATGGTGAAACCGAGAAAAAACCCGCCGGAAGGCAAACCCCACCCTGAACAGACACCATCTGAACAAAACGACACGAGGAGAGACACGCACGACTAACCAAGGTCACAACATAATCCGTGGAATTAGCCAATACACAACTAAACCAGGAAACAATTATAGTCCGAGGAATTAGCCAATACACAACTAAAACCCGGATACACATGACACAGTAGGGCATATTTATAAAATAAATAATAACACTAGACATGTGGCAAAGCTACGAGCGGCTGGCTAGGCATGAAAATAGTTGAAATATAAACACACACTGGAATATCACAACAGGAACCACCGCCAACACACCACCGTAGCGATAACTTCCCACCCCGGGAAGCCTGACACGGACCCAGAAAAAACTTCACTAAGTGAAGAAAAATACGCTGGGAACGTCAGCAAACACACAGCTTACCTCATCAGAAGGATAAAAGGCAGCAATAATTAACGCGTAATGAAAGCCGCCTGCATCACCAACTAACACAACTGTGAAAAGTTCACGTGTCCACAACAGGACCACGAGGGTACATCCGAAATAGATGCCCCATACACACGACCCAAAATACACTGCACTGCGGGCAACCAGCCCAGGACACTCCTGCTACGCCTATCCTAACCTTACTCGATACATCCTAGAGTAAACAAATGAGAAAAAACTCACTAGGGACGCAACGAATGCGGAACCAGCGGAGCCTGAAAGGTACGTCCGGGCAGGCTGAGCGCAGAGCAAAGAAGGAGGAATGACGCCTGATTCAGCGTCTGGTCAGAAATCCACACAAGTACATCCACGATATGATGGAAAGCTTATTGGATAGTTATTCTTATTTTCTTTTTGTTTTTATTTTTTACGAAGTTTTTTCGTAGTGAGAACCCAATTCATAATGACTGAAGCCATGAATGAGGTCGCGTGCGCTCATGATGAAGGCTCCTCAGTTTTTAAATGCTCTGCGCGGTAGATTCAAACTACGGCGGATTAGTGTTTGAAGAGGATGCCTTATGTAATAGGCATGTTCGTCAATGATGGAGGGGCCACTAATAAATCTACAATTTGTTAGTAGTCTTGGCAAATCCAACGTCAAGGCTATTAACCTAATTGCAATGACGACTTGTCTATTTTGACTGCTATGTCGTCATTCCAACCGCGGTTAAAAAGAAAACGTCTAGAGTCTACTCCTTATCTTGCTCTAGGAGACGTTGTACATTAACCAAAACTACCACCGAAGGTGAAAAAAGCATAGAAGAGAAGAAAAAGGGGTTTACCTTTGTTACCGCTTAAGGCCCATCCCGTGTTCCGTCATGTGCAGATCCCTGTCGAACGTGCGCATGAGCGACCCTCTCTTGTCATCATTTTTTCACGCGCTCCATTGAATTAAGTCGCTTTTGTTGTGCTCCTTTAATTCACCCTGTTTAGGTTCGTTTCGGCTTATCTGGCCTTCTTTTTTGTTAGACAGATGTTACGTGATCTAGGGCACACGTAAATGGGCTCCTAAGTGTGTATAATGGAGACGCGTGTGGAAATAGCCTACCGAAGGTACGGGGGCGCCTGGCGTTCCTCGTATATGTTTTTCATTCTTTCTCTTTTCATATTCTTTTTTCCTGTTAGTCTGGGCATAGTTTAGCTTTTAGCTTAATTTAGCCTAGCTCGTTTTCTCATTCAGGAATTGCTATGCCCCTATGAGTTTTCATTTTTTCATAGCCTAGGTGTACCGTTGGTAAACAATCTGAGATTTCGTTGGTGGCGGTGCTGTTTGTAGAGTTTGTGTCGGCCGCATTATTAGCGTTATTCCCGAGTCCCCCCTTTTCGAGTCCTTCACTGTGTCTCAAGGGCCTGGGCGACAGGTGGTTCGTGATACTTCAGGGGTACCCCACGGGGGCCCCTCCTTCACACCACAGGGTTTTTCGCCCCTGACACATTCTCTGCTCACGGCTAGGCCACCCTTTTTCTCACCAGTTTCATTTACTGGTTTTTGTTTTCTCTTCCTGTTTCACCTCCATCCTTTCATAGTCTTTTGCCCAATCCAGGGGTACCCCACGGGGGCCCCTGTTTGTGCGAAACCACCCTCCCTGCCACTTCTCATGGGCTTTGCTCTATCTCTGTGGGTTGGGTGGTTCCTGGGGGATGTGCCTCCTCTCCCCTGGTGTGTCTTCCTTGCCTCTCCCTTTACCGGTTGAGTCAGGATAAATTCAAGGAAGACACTGCTCAGCTTGATGGCCTTCATTGCTTGGAGTTCATAAGGAGATGACGCATTTTTTGTGGCCTTTTTTGGTATTCCCTAGACGCTCCTCTCGCTTTTTTCGGCGCCGGACCATCTTGGCCGGTCCCGCAAATTTGCGGGAGCTCGATTCGGTCATCTGGGACGTTTCGGCTCCCCGCAAATTTGCGGAGATCGTTGGGGGGTCCCGCAAAATTGCGGGAGGGAGGTGTCGGTACGGTTATGCCTCCATTGGCCCGCAAATTTGCGGTAATAGTTGGCTTTCACTATTGACTTTTTTTATGTCATCTTGTTGCCTGATACTATATTGGTGTATGCACTTTACTGGTGTTATAGGCCCTGCATGTAAGATGTTGAGTGGTGGTTAACACTTTCTCCATCTTTGCAGGTTCTGCTAGTGCTCTTCCGCCTCGGCCGCCCTCCTCACCTGCCTCTGTGCTCCCAGTTTAGGGTGAGTACGGATACCTGTTTGCATGTGTGTTCCTGTTTCCCCATGCTCCTTCCCTGGTTCTTCTTGGACATTCTCTCCACTTACTCCTTCGACGTGCTGATTATGGTGGTGTTCTTCTAGTGCAGGTAGGCTGCCTTGCTTTCGCCTTGGTTGTCACTCCCCGTGCTTGGAGAGCCACAAGTCCTGCTTGCGCCACTCGCTCTGTGTGTCCTCTACGGCCTACCTCCCTGCTCTGTGTGGCACGTGTCTGGCCCTGGTGGATGTGCTGCACCATGGCCCTGGTTCCTCGGCGGCGGCTGTGGCCTCTGCTTCCCTTCCGTCGGTGTGGACGATGGTCTCCCGCCAAATTAGGACTGTGGGCCACCGTTCCCCGGCCTTTGTTGCCGACCGGATCCGCGTCGCCCTGGGTATCCCTGACCCGACTGAAGGCCGTTCACCTGGCCCTCTCCCCTGGGTCCCGCAGCCGGTCGTCCCATCGTCGGGGGATTCCCCAGCTCCGTCCACGCTCTCGCTCGCCTCGTCGTCCGTCCTCTACTGCCCCTCGTCGCCTCCTGATCGCCTTGACGACGCCCATCGCCCTCGTCATGGTTCTCGCCCTGAGGCCGGGGTTAGCGGCTCTGCCCCTGTGCGCCCTCCCCTGGCCTCTACGGATAGGGGCTCTACTCCCTTCCGCCCGCTTCCCCAGCCCAGACGACTTCCTCTTCCGTTGTCCTCTCCGCGCGCGGTTGTTCATGCTGTAGCTGGCCCTCTGCTCCCTCCTCCTACACTGTCCAGGAGGGTCCGCCTGGATGTCGTTGCTTCTCCTACTTCACCTGCTTCAGTGCCTATTCTTCCTTCATGGTCTTGTCCCACGGTGGTGGTCCCTCCCTCCTCCGCCTCGGTGTCGGGCCGCCCTGTTTTCTCAGCCCCGGGGATCCTTGCTCTGTTTCCCCCCGCGGCTCCTTCTGGCCTCCTTTCACCTGGCCAGCCTTCCCACTCCCGTCGTCCTGCTCCTCCTCATTCTTCTCTTCCTGACCTTCACTTACCGTCTCGCCAGGGGGGTACCCCTCCTCTTGCCTCGGTGGGGTTTCGCGAGGTTTCGGGGTCCCCTTTCTCAGGAGCTGACGTGTCGCTGGAAGAGGGGGATGGTACTGTTTCCCCCTCGGCCGTTCGTGATCGGGGACGAGTCCCTCAACGGCGACACAACCGTCGTCGCTCGCCTTCCTTGGGCCGCGACGCTGCTGGTTCGTGTCGTGGGTCTCACTCCCGCTCACGCTCGCCCCTGCTGAGGCCTTCGACTTCACACACCGATCCGTCGACGGCTCTCCTTCAGTCCCTCCCCCGGACTCATCACTGATTTTGCCTCCTCTTGTCTCTGTCGGCGGGTTGGACGGCGCGTTCTGGTCCTGGATAAGCGCGCCCGTTCTTGAACTTTGTTCTATTGCTACCCCGTTCTCTCACCCGGATCAGCCCTCTGTCGCCAAGGTTTTTCCCTTGCGACAGAGGGTGACGGACTTATTGTCTTGTCTTTAGGTTCCCTCCAGACGTCTGTTCGCCACCTGCGGCTTTTCGAGGCGTCTGCGCCAGGCGATCTTCGCGAGGGTTTGGCCTGCGTTCAGTGGATCCACCTTCGGCTCGCGGTGTCTTTGGTTCCCGAGCTGAAGGCGGTTTTGTGCGCGGCAACTCGGCAACGCCCGACGGTACGGTCCTCGTTCTGCCGGCCGGCCCCCTTGGATATTCGTCAGTGTTTGTTGTACTCTGCGCTATATACGTCGTTTTTTTTTAAGCAGGATGCTTGGGAATGCTACGCTTCTCTGTCGGCGGCCCCTGCTTCCGACACGCGACGACGCGCTTTGTCGTTGCGGACCCTGCTTACGTCAAGCACCGACGCGCTGTGTCGCGCGCGGGGTCTTCTCAGTCCCGTCCTTCTGCCGGTCCTCTTCGGGGTGCTGCTGCAAGTGCTGCCGCCTTGCACGGGCGCAGGACTGGGACGTTGCAGGCCAGTGCGTCGGTTCCGCCTCGCACTTCTGTTCTTGCCCCTTTCATCCCCGCCGTGTCGGGGCTGGCCGGCCTTCCACTTCCGGCCGCCCTTCGACGGAGTCAGCCCCGCGACGGCCTGGGGTTGGGGTGGCCCGCCCTTTTCGACGAGGTTGGGGGGGGGTAGAGGAGGTCAACGTGGCGCTCATGCCCGCACGGCCCGTACCGGGGGTACCTCCACGTCAACACAATGTGTAGGTTCTCTGGGTCGGCCTCCTTGTTCTCCTTCTCGCCTGGCCGACCGGGTCGCTCCCCTCCTCTCGGGTCTCCTTCGGTCTCCACATCGTGCCGCGGATCTTCTCCGCACTGGTGGGGCAGGCTCTGGGTCCTCTCCTCAGGAGCGGGCTCCAGATCCTGTTTTCCTTGGCCGATTGGTTGGTAGTTTCCGAAGCCCTAGGACTGTGCATTGGCGACGCCCTCACAGTCGTTCGCAACATCGCACGGTTAGGGTTCCCCTTCGATGTTCCCAAGTCACGCTTGACCCCGTCGCGTGTCGTGCCATGGGTCGGTCTCGCATGGGTTTTGTCCGGCGCTACGGTGACCCGGGGTCTGCCGGCCGCGGTGCACCTTCGGTGGACGGTCTTCGCCGTGTTGCACTCGGTCTCCCTCCCGGGGTGGCTCTGGGACTCGTTCGTGGGTTCGCTGCATTGGGCCGCTCTGCCCCTTCCCTTAGGGAGCCTCTGGCTACGCCGCCTCCTCCTCATGGGCACCGCGGTGTTTCCGTTGCCCCTATGGATCGGCTCCTGCCGCTCCCGCGTACCGTTCGCAGCCGCTTCGGTCGCTGGGTTGCTCGGGGCTCGCTCTCTGCGGCTGTGCCCTGGACCGCCCCCCCCTGCCGATGGCCTGGGTAGCCACAGATACGTCGAGCGAGGTTGGGTGAGGTTCCCGATCGAACCTGGGACGTCCACTTCCCGGCAGATGGGTGGGTCTCCCTCCACTTACCCGTCTATGCCCTCGGACTGTTGGTTCCTTTGTTCTTCCTGCGGGACCACGCGCTGGCCCTTCGGGGTAAGTCGGTGGCCTTCGGGTTGGACACTCAGACAAGCTGTCCACTGTTTCCTAATGCGGGGTCCTCCAGGTCGTTGACTCTATTGGGGGTCTCGGTGGGGTTGTTCTTCCTCGCGGACCGACACCCCTTCTTGCATGCCTCCTCCCTGCCCGGGCCTGCCACCCTGTGGGCGGCCGCCCTGTCGAGAGGGCAGGGCGTTCTTGTAGAATGGGCGATGACACGGACTGTGTTCGCCGACCTCGCGGCTTCCTGAGGTGTTCCGGAGGTCGCCTTGTTCGCATCGGGGGTGCTGCGCCAGTTACCTCTGGACCTCTCCCTCCGGCCTCGCGCTCCGGGGGGGGGTCCGGACGCTTTCATGGTAGCCTGGTACAGGTGGCGGTCGATATACATCTTTCCGCCACCAGACGCGCTGTTGATGTGCCCAGTCCTCGCGAGGCTGCGGCTGTACCACGGCTGCGTCTGGCTCCTCGCGCCTCTGTGGCCGGCACGGGCTTGGTACGCCCGGTTGCCGCGGTGGTGCCCGAGTCCGGTCCCTCTACCTGTCTCCGGCTTCCGCTTGGGCTAGGTTGGGGACCTGCGGACCTTGTTGGCCTTCGCATCGTGCTTGTTTATGAGGCACGGTGGCTCCCGGTCCCCGGCCGGGCCCTGACTGACTTCCTGCAGCGTTCCTGGCCGTCTTGTCCTTGGGGGACTTACGGGTCCCGCTGGAGGTCTTTTACTAGGTGGCTACAGGCAACTCGCCTGCCAGTTGGCTCTCCTTCCCTCGTCCTACGCTCCTTGTTTCACCTCTTCCGTACACGTCACTTTCAAGTCGCCGCTATACGTACCCACTTGTCTGCCGTCCGGGGGGTCTTTGGGTCTGTCGCTGGGCTGGTCGTTCCGCCACAGGAGCTGGATTCCTTCCTGACGGCTGCCTTCCGGGATCGACCGCCTCCGCGCCAGGTCCCTCCGCAGTGGGATCTGGGGGGGGCTCTGGTCCTTCTGGCTTCACCCACGTATACAAGGGCCGCTACGCCGGTTCCGTTGCTCGGGCGTCCACTCTTCCTTGTCGCTCTGGCCACTGGGGATCGGGTGTCTGCACTAGCGGCATTGTCACGGCCCCGGGACTGCGTGCGATTCTCCCCGTCCTTGCCTGGCGTCTCATTCGCCTCCTCCCCTCCTTTTGTTACCACGCATGGGAGGGAGGACCCCGTTTTCCAGCCTTTCGCCGTCCAGGCTTTACAGCGTGGGCATCCTCGCCATGTGTTGTGCCCGGTGTCAGCCTTGCACTCCTCTGTTGCGTCTGTGGCGCCGCCTTCGGGTACTGCTGTGTGGGTGTCTCCTCGGACAGGTGGGAGGCTCTCGCAGGTGCGGATGGGCCGCTACGTTTGTCGGACCGTTCGTGCCCGTCACCCTGTTTGTAGGGGTTCTGCGCACGATGTCAGATCCTTTGCTGCCTCCTTCCGGTTCCTGCCACGTCGATCCTTACCTGCCATCGCCTCAGCGGTTTTGTGGTCTTCTATCAATTCCTTCATCCCCTCCTACCTCTCTGTGTCCAGTGTTCGACCCCCTCGGCCGGTGATTGCTCTCGGGGGTCGTGTTTCCTGGTGCTCTGGCGACGATCCCTGGTCTTCCCCCCTTGTCCCTCGTTCTTTTCCTTTGTTTTATTTGACAAAGGGGGGGGGGGGGGGTGTACGGGTTTGCAACACTGGATTGCAAGTTTGGGATTATGTATTGTTCCAGTACATAAGTGTTTTTGCCACATTGAAAATTGTGTTTTGTTCTTGTGTTCAGTGTTTTTGTTGGTTTTTGAAGAAAAGGGATTTTGGGTACAGTACCTTTTTGGTTTCAGACAAGTCTATGTTTTTGCATTACTATGAATGACGGGCATGTGTTAAAACTGTTCTTTTTAGCTACTCCTCAGTTTTTCACTCTTTTATTAAACTCTCTTGTTTACATTGTGTCTTTGTCATTCATAATTTTGTTTTATGCATTGGTTTTTTTGGTAGGTTGGGCTTGGATGTCCTCCTCCTATTTGTTATGCAGCCTTGACGTTGGATTTGCCAAGACTACTAACAAATTGGGAGGTTTGACGTACCTCCCAACCTACCAAATAGGAAAACCTACTATGTGGTAGTAGTCTTGCAAAATCCAACGTACATAATACCCTCCCTCACGCCGGACCCCTGCCCATCCGCGTTCTTCTGCTGACGTGAGATGTGATGACAAGAGAGGGTCGCTCATGCGCACGTTCGACAGGGATCTGCACATGACGGAACACGGGATGGGCCTTAAGCGGTAACTAAGGTAAACCCCTTTTTCTTCTCTTCTATGCTTTTTTCACCTTCGGTGGTAGTTTTGGTTAATGTACAACGTCTCCTAGAGCAAGATAAGGAGTAGACTCTAGACGTTTTCTTTTTAACCGCGGTTGGAATGACGACATAGCAGTCAAAATAGACAAGTCGTCATTGCAATTAGGTTAATAGCCTTGACGTTGGATTTTCCAAGACTACTACCAAATAGTAGGTTTTCCTATTTGGTAGGTTGGGAAGTACGTCAAACCTCCCAGTTATACTACCCCTATTTTGTCGCTATTCTGTTGGTACTAATAGGTTGATATTATTAGTAGTAGACTTAAGCCCGCGTCTCACACAGTACGGCCACCGCTCGACAGTCGCCGACAGAGGATGACTTGCACTTTTTCGCCAATTCTAATCGAATCACTGGATCACTGCACGATCCTCGCCGGCACACGATTGCCGTACAACAAGCCATCGACAGTCACTCGACACACACACGTCACACACACGTCACACACGCCGGCAGCATGACCGTTGTAGAATAAATCGCTGACCGGCGACGCTACTCACTCGGCTATCACACGTTCATCATACGTTTAACCCTCGTCTAGCGGGGGTTTTTGGGCTATTTTGGGTATATTCAGGCCCTCCTGAATGATCAATCAAGTATCTGCATGAAAAGAAATGTATTCAGCAAAAAACTAGGCGCTTCAAAATGAGACCAGAACGAGCTACGTAGCACTCGTCGTTTTCATGCAGTGCTACCACTAACATTGGAGTTTAGCGTATAGCGGCATATTTTTTTCCAGCTACGCTCACTACTGGCTACACTGCCGGCCTCTCGAGAACAGAGGGAGCGTGAGTCAGTGGGCGGCGGTAAGCCCTGGGTGTCGGCGTGTGGCCTGCTGCGCTCCCGGCCATTTGCACTCGATTTTAACCCTTTAAAAGCCTTAATAATGCTCCTAACTTGCTGCTTTATAGATACGGACTGAAGTCGGGCCCCGCTCTTTAAGTGTTAAAGCACGTTAAGAGCACGATAATGCCGCTTTTGGTCGACAACCATACGTTTACAGCACAACAGACGCACGTACGTTGAACGATAAATACGACCGTTGTACGCCGCACACGATATTGACACGGCAAAGGAACCGTCCTATATATATATATATATATATATATATATATATATATATATATATATACCGTATATATACCGGTATATATATTTATATAAATAACACCCCGTCCTTAACATTAATCATCAATTACAAACCCCAATATACTTGAATAAAGCTACAGTGGAGCCCCCATCCTAGCTGCTAATCGGTTCCGCAGAAATAGAGCTAAGATTGAAACAGCCAAGATCGGGGCACTGTTCTTATAGGGAAAATTCAATCGGTTCCGTGCTCATGCCAAAATTTGCGTCTTTTTCTATTTTTTGCCTATGAAAACATGTTTTATTGAACTCAAGTTAAATTTTATGCATTATACTGCATCATATAATACACCATAGAATAAGTTTTTAATAACTAGAAAAAAAAAAGGCCCAATATCTAAACAATTACCGCACTTTTTCCCAGTGTTAGGCTATGAAAACATGTTTTTTGTCTAGGCTACATCAAGTAGCCTAGGCCTAAATCTTATGCATTATAAATAATAATATAGACATGGCTAAATGACAGTCCTAACCATAAATACTGTAGATTGGGGCATTGTTTCTATCATGCGAATTTTTTTAGGCCTAGCCTAGGCCTAGGTTCTAAATTCGTCCAGCCACCCCTCAAGTACCCGTTTCGCCCCAAATACATCCAATAAATACATATTATGAGGAAAAGACGTATAAATACGTATTATGAGAAGATTACTTACCACACAGATTTTATTATAAAGCATTGTCATATTTAGCCTAGCCTAGGCTAACATCGTCTAGGCTAGGCATTTCAATCGCTTTCGTCCGACATGGACTGGTCTTTGCTCTGTGTTTTGAGCATGAAATTCCTTCATTGCTACCACCAGGCCAACCATCCCTATCACTAGATGTACTGGAGGTTATAATAAACGCGAGAGATAAGGGGTTCAGGCACAAAAAGGCTTGTTTTGTCAACACAGACTCTAGCTAAACTGCAAGCGTCTGCTTAGTGATGACGTCATACAAAGATGGCGGCATCTTGTGCATTTGACGATCGGATCTCGGATTCACTCGGATTTCGTCTCTAAACGGCAAGCGCCTGGCAGATTCTCTTGTTATGTTAAAACAAAATTATTGTTTTTGTTTGTTTTCTAGTTTATGTTGAGTTTTTCGTTATTTTTGCTATTTTTTCGGGTTTCGGCTGGGATTTTGATGCGAGAATTGAGGCTTTTGGCGCGAGAATTGAAATTGGGAATATTTGGTGTGTGGTGCGAGAATTGAATCAACGAAGACCGGTGAAGCGAAAATGGGGGCTCCACTGTATAATAATAATAATACGCTGTAGTTAAGTAGTGTATAGGTGAATGTATACCTATATCATTACACGATCTGGTATACACTGAGTTTGATGCAGTATATCATTAGTTTACAAGTGGATGTATTTTGGTAAACTTGTAAATGTTTATGTTAACTATAGGCTACACACACGCACGCAGAGAGAGAGAGAGAGAACTACTCGCAGACATACAATACAGTATATAGACTAAAATAATACACACACACACACAATATGTATAAACTAAATAATACACAACCAGCTACGCAAACGTGCACACACACGAGCGCTGCTCAATTCCTGTAAACTACAAATAGGTAAATACACACACACACAAACACACACGCACACACACACACAATATATATACAGGTAAACTAAATAATACACAACCAAACACGCAAACGCACACACACACATACATAGTCAGACCGTGGTGGAGGACGGACGTGCTTGAGATAGCTGATTCAGCCAGCGCCTGTTTGGTGGTTTGGTATTTTTGTAGCGTTCATATGTGTTGTCCTTTTGTTTATTAATTATAATTTAAATGCAATTAGTGAATATACTCCCTAGTTAAAAAAGGTGAGAGTTGAGTTTGATTTGAGTAAGAAAGAAAAAAGTAATGGATATTCCCACCGAAACTTGTGGAGGCCGAACAGGTGTAAACAAAGGCCAGCTGGCAATATGGCCAGCGGTGGGAGGAACCGGCTCAGCCTGCCCCCAAGCAGGGTAACCAGAGACCCTTATGATCGTGATCATGAGGGATTTGATATTTCAGGGTTCTCAGAGGAGGGAGTAGCAATATCTGCATTTGCGGTGAGGTTGAATAAACTGGAGCGGAAGCTAGAGGAACAGGAGACAAAAAGTAGATTATGAACGAAGAGAAAAACGGATGGCAAACCAAATTGGTATTCTGAAGGATGAGAATTACGTGTTAAGGGTTTGTATTAGCGAAATGCAGGAAGAAATGGACAGGATGAAGAAAGATATGAAGGATGTTGAATTAAAGAAGGATGAATTTCAAAAGAGCGAGGAGGTAAGGAATTTGAAATTTTCGGAGATAGTAAAGGAGCAACAGATACATAGGCAGGGAGGTAACTTTGAAAAGGATGTAGTTAAGGTAATTAGACAGAAGGAAAATCTAGTGAGGGAGACTGCTGGAAGAAAGAAATGTATTGTGATAAGAGGAGATAAGGAGAAACACAATGTAAAGAGAGAGGAGAGAAGTAGGATAGAGAGAGACCGAGTGAGGGAGATTCTACAGGTAGTGAACGGGGGTGTGAGAGAGTGGGAGAATGAAATTGAAGACATGCATAGAATTGGAAAATATAAACAAGAGTCTAGCCTGTCTAGGCCAATGAAAGTGCAGTTTCGCACAGTAGGAATAGTAGAGGAAATCATGAATAATAAATGGAGGTTGAAAGATAAGGATTGTCTGAAGCATATTTACATCGAAAAAGACTTGGACTTAGATGAAAGAAACAAAATGAAAAGTTTGAGGGATGAGGTGAAGGAATTGAATGCCAAAAGAACAGAACAAGAAGTGGATTTTTTTTATTGGAGACTGGTAGGAACGAAGAAGAGGAAATGGTTCATCAAAAGCCCACAGAGGAAGACGGAGGGGCAAACAGAGAACTTAGGGATGAACGGTCGGACAGGGGAAGCGAGTACCAGTACCGAAGGACAGGAGGGAGAGACTGGTGTAAACCAGGAACAAGTGAGAGGAACAGGGCAGGTGGAGAGCACAGGGGAGCAAGGGAGAGAAGGTGGAGTGGAAGTGGGGGGGGGAGTAGAGTCTGGGAATATCAGGGAAAGAGAAAAAAAGAAAGGTGTAAGAAGGGGGGAGATGAAGCTGAAAGTGCAGAGGAGAGCTAGCAAGCTGGTACCAACGTTGAAGAACGCGGGCTATGAGCAGAGGTTGAGGACACTGGGGCTTCCTACACTGGCATATAGGAGAAAGAGAGGGGATATGATAGAGACTTTTAAGATAGTGTCAGGAAAGTACGATGAGGATGTGTGTGAAGGTATCTTCTTGATGCGGGAGGGAACAAGAACGAGAGGACACTCTAAGAAAATTTACAAAGAAAGAAATAGGCTTGAGAAGGCAAAGAACTCATTTTGTGATAGAGTGGTAAATGAGTGGAACGCACTGCCCCAGTATGTAGTCGATTCCGAATCAATAAGGGAGTTTGAAAGTAATCTTGATAAAGCATGGGGAAGACAAGATTTGAAGTTTGATTATAAAACAAAAATACAGAATAGTAAAAATGTTGCGTCTGCTACCGCCGCCGCCAACACCGTGAACGACCGCAGCAGTGCAAGTACTGGTACTGAGCTGGATACACAGGCATAGTTTGCCTTTTTCCAGAGGATCTACTGTAAGAAAAAAAAAAAAAAAAAAAAAAATTAGAATTGAATGACTATATTGAGAAATATAAACCACATATTATGTGCTTAGCAGAAACAAAGTTGAGAGGTGGTACTGAATTGGGAGTGTTGGGATGGGAAGGGTATAATGTGTGGAGAAAAGATAGAGAAGGAAAAGTGGGCGGTGGAGTGTTAATAATGACTGACAAAAATATAGAAGCAAGTGAGATTAACCTAGGCAATAATAGATCAGAAATTATAGCAGTGACAATAAAAGACAAGGACAACAAAGCAACTGATATAGCAGTGGCTTATATACCACCACAAACTAGAGCATGGAAGCGGGATAAATATGATCAACTAATCACGGAATCTCTAGATGCACTAAAAATACTTTTTAATAGGAGAAATAAATTATTATTAACAGGTGATTTCAATTGTAAGGAAGTCAATTGGGAAGGGTTTGATGCGGGAAATAATATCTTGGGGCAGTAAATTACTGAATCTAGTAACAGAAAACATGTTAACACAACATGTTAGAGAAAACACACGAATCAGAGGGATGGATGAACCATCCAGACTAGTCTCACCAGTGATCCACATGATGTTAGAAAGATAAATTATCGTTGTCCCTTGGGAAAAAGTGATCACAAGATATTAGAAATGGAGATGGATTTGGGAAAAAATGAGGAGAGAAATGAAGGACATTGGGAGGTTTGACGTACCTCCCAACCTACCAAATAGGAAAACCTACTATTCTGGACATGAGAGGCACTCAATTCTTGGCAGCAGCCTCCACGAACCAAGACCACCGAAATCCATCCTTCCGAATCCTCCCTTCCTCGCGAGGACAGAGTCCACCTGGCCAGGCTGAGATGCGGACACCATCCAGCTCTCCTGAGTTATCAGAAGAGACTGGATGACTCCGTTGTCGACGCCTGCCCGGGATGTAACACAGCACCCCATACCATTAAACACATCATAGAAGACTGCATTTCACACAACCACTTACGCCAACAACACAATCTACACTCAATGAGAGCTCTGTGGGAAAGCCCGATCGTGGCCGTGGCCTTTCTCAGGGACTCGGGGCTGTTCGGCCAGGCAGCTTAGGGAACGACAACAACAACAACCTACTATTTGGTAGTAGTCTTGGAAAATCCAACGTCAAGGCTATTAACCTAATTGCAATGACGACTTGTCTATTTTGACTGCTATGTCGTCATTCCAACCGCGGTTAAAAAGAAAACGTCTAGAGTCTACTCCTTATCTTGCTCTAGGAGACGTTGTACATTAACCAAAACTACCACCGAAGGTGAAAAAAGCATAGAAGAGAAGAAAAAGGGGTTTACCTTAGTTACCGCTTAACGCCCATCCCGTGTTCCGTCATGTGCAGATCCCTGTCGAACGTGCGCATGAGCGACCCTCTCTTGTCATCACATCTCACGTCAGCAGAAGAACGCGGATGGGCAGGGGTCCGGCGTGAGGGAGGGTATTATGTACGTTGGATTTTCCAAGACTACTACCAAATAGTAGGTTTTCCTATTTGGTAGGTTGGGAGGTACGTCAAACCTCCCAATTTGTTAGTAGTCTTGGCAAATCCAACGTCAAGGCTGCATAACAAATAGGAGGAGGACGTCCAAGCCCAACCTACCAAAAAAAACAATGCATAAAAAAAAATTATGAATGACAAAGACACAATTTAAACAAGAGAGTTTAATAAAAGAGTGAAAAACTGAGGAGTAGCTAAAAAGAACAGTTTTAACACATGCCCGTCATTCATAGTAATGCAAAAACATAGACTTGTCTGAAACCAAAAAGGTACTGTACCCAAAATCCCTTTTCTTCAAAAACCAACAAAAACACTGAACACAAGAACAAAACACAATTTTCAATGTGGCAAAAACACTTATGTACTGGAACAATACATAATCCCAAACTTGCAATCCAGTGTTGCAAACCCGTACACCCCCCCCCCCCCCTTTGTCAAATAAAACAAAGGAAAAGAACGAGGGACAAGGGGGGAAGACCAGGGAACTTCGCCAGAGCACCAGGAAACACGACCCCCGAGAGCAATCACCGGCCGAGGGGGTCGAACACTGGACACGGAGAGGTAGGAGGGGATGAAGGAATTGATAGAAGACCACAAAACCGCTGAGGCGATGGCAGGTAAGGATCGACGTGGCAGGAACCGGAAGGAGGCAGAAAGGATATGACATCGTGCGCAGAACCCCTACAAACAGGGTGACGGGCACGAACGGTCCGACAAACGTGGCGGCCCATCTGCACCTGCGAGAGCCTCCCACCTGTCCGAGGAGACACCCACACAGCAGTACCCGAAGGCGGCGCCACAGACACAACAGAGGAGTGCAAGTCTGACACCGGGCACAACACATGGCAAGGATGCCCACGCTGTAAAGCCTGGACGGCGAAAGGCTGGAAAACGGGGTCCTCCCTCCCATGCGTGGTAACAAAAGGAGGGGAGGAGGCGAACGAGACACCAGGCAAGGACAGGGAGAATCGCACGCAGTCCCGGGGCCGTGACAATGCCGCTAGTGCAGACACCCGATCCCCAGTGGCCAGAGCGACAAGGAAGAGTGGACGCCCGAGCAACGGAACCGGCGTAGCGGCCCTTGTATACGTGGGTGAAGCCAGAAGGACCAAAGCCCGCCCCAGATCCCACTGCGGAGGGACCTGGCGCAGAGGCGGTCGATCCCGGAAGGCAGCCGTCAGGAAGGAATCCAGCTCCTGTGGCGGAACGACCAGCCCAGCGACGGACCCAAAGACCCCCCGGACGGCAGACAAGTGGGTACGTATAGCGGCGACTTGAAAGTGACGTGTACGGAAGAGGTGAAACAAGGAGCGTAGGACGAGGGAAGGAGAGCCAACTGGCAGGCGAGTTGCCTGTAGCCACCTAGTAAAAGACCTCCAGCGGGACCCGTAAGTCCCCCAAGGAGAAGACGGCCAGGAACGCTGCAGGAAGTCAGTCAGGGCCCGGCCGGGCACCGGGAGCCACCGTGCCTCATGAACAAGCACGATGCGAAGGCCAACGAGGTCCGCAGGTCCCCAACCTAGCCCAAGTGGAAGCCGGAGACAGGTAGAGGGACCGGACTCGGGCACCACCGCGGCAACCGGGCGTACCAAGCCCGTGCCGGCCACAGAGGCGCGAGGAGCCAGACGCAGCCGTGGTACAGCCGCAGCCTCGCGAGGACTGGGCACATCAACAGCGCGTCTGGTGGCGGAAAGATGTATATCGACCGCCACCTGTACCAGGCTACCATGAAAGCGTCCGGACCCCCCCCGGAGCATGAGGCCGGAGGGAGAGGTCCAGAGGCAACTGGCGCGGCACCCCCGATGCGAACAAGGCGACCTCCGGAACACCTCAGGAAGCCGCGAGGTCGGCGAACACAGTCCGTTTCATCGCCCATTCTACAAGAACGCCCTGCCCTCTCGACAGGGCGGCCGCCCACAGGGTGGCAGGCCCGGGCAGGGAGGAGGCATGCAAGGAGAAGGGGTGTCGGTCCGCGAGGAAGAACAACCCCACCGAGACCCCCAATAGAGTCAACGACCTGGAGGACCCCCGCATTAGGAAACAGTGGACAGCTTGTCTGAGTGTCCAACCCGAAGGCCACCGACTTACCCCGAAGGGCCAGCGCGTGGTCCCGCAGGAAGAACAAAGGAACCAACAGTCCGAGGGCATAGACGGGTAAGTGGAGGGAGACCCACCCATCTGCCGGGAAGTGGACGTCCCAGGTTCGATCGGGAACCTCACCCAACCTCGCTCGACGTATCTGTGGCTACCCAGACCGTCGGCGGGGGGGGCGGTCCAGGGCACAGCCGCAGAGAGCGAGCCCCGAGCAACCCAGCGACCGAAGCGGCTGCAAACGGTACGCGGGAGGGGCAGGAGCCGATCCATAGGGGCAACGGAAACACTGTGGTGCCCATGAGGAGGAGGCGGCGTAGCCAGAGGCACCCTAAGGGAAGGGGCAGAGCGGCCCAATGCAGCGAACCCACGAACGAGTCCCAGAGCCACCCCGGGAGGGAGACCGAGTGCAACACGGCGAAGACCTTCCACCGAAGGTGCACCGCGGCCGGGAGACCCCGGGTCACCGTAGCGCCGGACAAAACCCATGCGAGACCGACCCATGGCACGACACGCGACGGGGTCAAGCGTGACTTGGGAACATCGAAGGGGAACCCTAACCGTGCGATGTTGCGAACGACTGTGAGGGCGTCGCCAATGCACAGTCCTAGGGCTTCGGAAACTACCAACCAATCGGCCAAGGAAAACAGGATCTGGAGCCCGCTCCTGAGGAGAGGACCCAGAGCCTGCCCCCCCAGTGCGGAGAAGATCCGTGGCACGATGTGGAGACCGAAGGGAAGGCCGTCGAACAGGAACACACGATCGGAAGTCCGAATGGCCAAGAATCGCTGGAAGCGAGGATGGAGAGGAACGAGCCAAGACGCATCCTGGAGGGCCAGCGACACTACCCACGACAGAGGGCGCAGGGCCAGGCGTACCAGGGGTACCGGCAGCAGCCGAAACCGTGTGTGCACGATGTGCCCGTTGAGGGCCGACAGATCCACCACCGGTCGCATCGCGTCGCAGTTCGGCGACGGTACCAGAAAGACACGGGAGAGGAAAACCGGGTGACCGGCGGTCAACTCCCTCGACGCTACCCAGCTCGGGCATGGAAGTGAACACGTGGGCCACCTCTGAAGAGATGGGCCGGCATCGGTGACAAGAGCGGAGTGGGGGTCTGGACGTCCACCTCCAGGTGAGAACCCTCCGCGCAATCCGCCGCCCCCAACGTCCCTCGCGGCCACCGAGGGGCGCAAGGGCGAAAACAACCCGAGGGAGCACCCGAGAGGAGGGGAGCGACCCGGTCGGCCAGGCGAGGAGAACAAGGAGGCCGACCCAGAGAACCTACACATTGTGTTGACGTGGAGGTACCCCCGGTACGGGCCATGCGGGCATGAGCGCCACGTTGACCTCCTCTACCTCCCCCCAACCTCGTCGAAAAGGGCGGGCCACCCCAACCCCAGGCCGTCGCGGGGCTGACCCCGTCGAAGGGCGGCCGGCCAGCCCCGACACGGCGGGGATGAAAGGGGCAAGAACAGAAGTGCGAGGCGGAACCGACGCACTGGCCTGCAACGTCCCAGTCCTGCGCCCGTGCAAGGCGGCAGCACTTGCAGCAGCACCCCGAAGAGGACCGGCAGAAGGACGGGGCTGAGAAGACACAGCGCGTCGGTGCGTGACGTAAGCAGGGTCCGCAACGACACAGCGCGTCGTCGCGTGTCGGAAGCAGGGGCCGCCGACAGAGAAGCGTAGCATTCCCAAGCATCCTGCTTAAAAAAAAACGACGTATATAGCGCAGAGTACAACAAACACTGACGAATATCCAAGGGGGCCGGCCGGCAGAACGAGGACCGTACAGTCGGGCGTTGCTGAGTTGCCGCGCACAAAACCGCCTTCAGCTCGGGAACCAAAGACACCGCGAGCCGAAGGTGGATCCACTGAACGCGGTCCAAACCCTCGCGAAGATCGCCTGGCACAGACGCCTCGAAAGGCAGGTGGCGAACAGACGTCTGGAGGGAACCTAAAGACAAGACAATAAGTCCGTCACCCTCTGTCGCAAGGGAAAAACCTTGGCGACAGAGGGCTGATCCGAGTGAGAGAAGAACGGGGTAGCAATAGAACAAAGTTCAAGAACGGGCGTGCTTATCCAGGACCAGAACGCGCCGTCCAACCCGCCGACAGACACAAGAGGAGGCAAAATCAGTGATGAGTCCGGGGGAGGGACTGAAGGAGAGCCTTCGACGGATCGGTGTGTGAAGTCGAAGGCCTCAGCAAACCAGGCCTCCAATGGGAGAGGGTGACCGAGCATGATGGCTAAGCCAGGCGTACCGTCGTCGCACAAACCTGTCCCATAGGAGGACAGACCCGTCAACACAGCCAGGGACTGAACAGCCGGAAGGATGTCAGGGCGGCTGAAGGCTGACCAGAGCGTAGGCCTGCAGAAGGGAGGGGGACCGTAACAGGGGTAGGTAGGGTGAGGCGCTGAGGGTGAGTCACCGCCAAGAAGCGCGAGAAGAGGGAGTCTTGCATCGACTCCAAGCGCCCGTCGATGCGTGACACAACCCAGCCCTGCATAGCCGACAATCGATCCGAGAGAGGCGACCCCCCCCAAGTTTGGTCGGCCCGCAGGGGCGAGCTTGAGCGGGAGCGAGACCCACGACACGAACCAGCAGCGTCGCGGCCCAAGGAAGGCGAGCGACGACGGTTGTGTCGCCGTTGAGGGACTCGTCCCCGATCACGAACGGCCGAGGGGGAAACAGTACCATCCCCCTCTTCCAGCGACACGTCAGCTCCTGAGAAAGGGGACCCCGAAACCTGCGAAACCCCACCGAGGCAAGACGGTAAGTGAAGGTAAGGAAGAGAAGAATGAGGAGGAGCAGGACGACGGGAGTGGGAAGGCTGGCCGGGTGAAAGGAGGCCAGAAGGAGCCGCGGGGGGAAACAGAGCAAGGATCCCCGGGGCTGAGAAAACAGGGCGGACCAAGGCGGAGGAGGGAGGGACCTCCACCGTGGGACGAGACCATGAAGGAAGAATAGGCACTGAAGCAGGTGAAGTAGGAGAAGCAACGACATCCAGGCGGACCCTCCTGGACAGTGTAGGAGGAGGGAGCAGAGGGCCAGCTACAGCATGAACAACCGCGCGCGGAGAGGACAATGTAAGAGGAAGTCGTCTGGGCTGGGGAAGCGGGCGGAAGGGAGTAGAGCCCCTATCCGTAGAGGCCAGGGGAGGGCACACAGGGGCAGAGCCGCTAACCCCGGCCTCAGGGCGAGAACCATGACGAGGGCGATGGGCGTCGTCAAGGCGATCAGGAGGACGACGAGGGGCAGTAGAGGACGGACGACGAGGCGAGCGAGAGCGTGGACGGAGCTGGGGAATCCCCCGACGATGGGACGACCGGCTGCGGACCCAGGGGAGAGGGCCCGAGCAGGGAGAGGGCCAGGTGAACGGCCTTCAGTCGGGTCAGGGATACCCAGGGCGACGTGGATCCGGTCGGCAACAAAGGCCGGGGAACGGTGGCCCACAGTCCTAATTTGGCGGGAGACCATCGTCCACACCGACGGAAGGGAAGCAGAGGCCACAGCCGCCGCCGAGGAACCAGGGCCAGACACGTGCCACACAGAGCAGGGAGGTAGGCCGTAGAGGACACACAGAGCGAGTGGCGCAAGCAGGACTTGTGGCTCTCCAAGCACGGGGAGCGACAACCAAGGCGAAAGCAAGGCAGCCTACCTGCACTAGAAGAACACACACCATAATCAGCACGTCGAAGGAGTAAGTGGAGAGAATGTCCAAGAAGAACCAGGGAAGGAGCATGGGGAAACAGGAACACACATGCAAACAGGTATCCGTACTCACCCTAAACTGGGAGCACAGAGGCAGGTGAGTAGGGCGGCCGAGGCGGAAGAGCACTAGCAGAACCTGCAAAGATGGAGAAAGTGTTAACCACCACTCAACATCTTACATGCAGGGCCTATAACACCAGTAAAGTGCATACACCAATATAGTATCAGGCAACAAGATGACATAAAAAAAGTCAATAGTGAAAGCCAACTATTACCGCAAATTTGCGGGCCAATGGAGGCATAACCATACCGACACCACCCTCCCGCAATTTTGCGGGACCCCCCAACGATCTCCGCAAATTCGCGGGGAGCCGAAACGTCCCAGATGACCGAATCGAGCTCCCGCAAATTTGCGGGACCGGCCGAGATGGTCCGGCGCCGAAAAAAGCGAGAGGAGCGTCTAGGGAATACCAAAAAAGGCCACAAAAAATGCGTCATCTCCTTATGAACTCCAAGCAATGATGGCCATCAAGCTGAGCAGTGTCTTCCTTGAATTTATCCTGACTCAACCGGTAAAGGGAGAGGCAAGGAAGACACACCAGGGGAGAGGAGGCACATCCCCCAGGAACCACCCAACCCCAGAGATAGAGCAAAGCCCATGAGGAGAAGTGGCAGGGAGGGTGGTCTCGCACAAACAGGGGCCCCCGTGGGGTACCCCTGGATTGGGCAAAAGACTAGGAAAGGATGGAGGTGAAACAGGAAGAGAAAACAAAAACCAGTAAATGAAACTGGTGAGAAAAAGGGTGGCCTAGCCGTGAGCAGAGAATGTGTCAGGGGCGAAAAACCCTGTGGTGTGAAGGAGGGGCCCCCGTGGGGTACCCCTGGAGTATCACGAACCACCTGTCGCCCAGGCCCTTGAGACACAGTGAAGGACTCGAAAGGGGGGACTCGGGAATAACGCTAATAATGCGGCCGACACAAACTCAACAAACAGCACCGCCACCAACGAAATCTCAGATTGTTTACCAACGGTACACCTAGGCTATGAAAAAATGAAAACTCATAGGGGCATAGCAATTCCTGAATGAGAAAACGAGCTAGGCTAAATTAAGCTAAAAGCTAAACTAAGCCCAGACTAACAGGAAAAAAGAATATGAAAAGAGAAAGAATGAAAAACATATACGAGGAACGCCAGGCGCCCCCGTACCTTCGGTAGGCTATTTCCACACGCGTCTCCATTATACACACTTAGGAGCCCATTTACGTGTGCCCTAGATCACGTAACATCTGTCTAACAAAAAAGAAGGCCAGATAAGCCGAAACGAACCTAAACAGGGTGAATTAAAGGAGCACAACAAAAGCGACTTCATTCAATGGAGCGCGTGAAAAAAGTGATGACAAGAGAGGGTCGCTCATGCGCACGTTCGACAGGGATCTGCACATGACGGAACACGGGATGGGCCTTAAGCGGTAACTAAGGTAAACCCCTTTTTCTTCTCTTCTATGCTTTTTTCACCTTCGGTGGTAGTTTTGGTTAATGTACAACGTCTCCTAGAGCAAGATAAGGAGTAGACTCTAGACGTTTTCTTTTTAACCGCGGTTGGAATGACGACATAGCAGTCAAAATAGACAAGTCGTCATTGCAATTAGGTTAATAGCCTTGACGTTGGATTTGCCAAGACTACTAACAAATAAAATATATAGATACAATTATGCTAAAACTGATTTTAAATCATTGAAACATTATTTCCAAAGTATAAATTGGAAGGAACTAGAAAGCCTGGAAATGGTTCAAGACAAATATAGACTTTTCCTGAAAGTATATGAAGAAAGGATACATAAATATGTCCCAAGGTTCCAATCAGGGGTAAAGAAGGAAAAAGAATGGTTCAATATAAGATGTAGTAAGGCACAGGATAGAAGAAACCGAGCCTGGAATATATCACGGAAGAGACATAGTGAAAATAACTGCAATAAGTACAAGGAGAAAAGAAATGAATACGTAAAGATACGACGCGAGGAACAATATAAATATGAAAGGAATATTGTAGAGAAGTGCAAAAATGAGCCAAAACTATTTTATAGATTTGTAAATGGAAAAATAAAAACAAAAGAAGGTATTGTCAGACTAAGAGTTGGAACAAACAGCTATGAGAAAGATAAAGAATTGTGTGAAGTTATGAATGAAAAGCTTCAGTCAGTGTTTGCAAAAGAGGAGGAGTTTATAGAACCTGATAGAGAAATGAGAACACCACAGATGCCTGAAATGAAAGTGACAAAAAGTGAAGTGCTGAAATTGATGCAGGATTTGGACGTGAGGAAATCAATGGGACCAGATGGAGTGGCTGGATGGATCCTCAAAGAATGTGCGGAAGAGTTAGTGGAACCAATCTATGAAATCATCAAATCTTCACTGAATGAGGGAGACCTGCCAGTGGAATGGAAGAGAGCTAACATAGTACCAATTTACAAAGGAGGAGACAGAGAAAATCCGCTTAACTACAGACTGGTGTCCCTCACCAGCATTGTTTGTAAAATTTGTGAGAAAATTATAAGGAAAAAGTGGACACACTTCATTGAGAAACAGTTTGGATTCAGGGAAGGTGAGATCTTGTGTATCTAATTTATTAAGCTTTTATAGCAGAGTTGTAGATGTTACACAGGAGAGAGAGGGATGGGTTGACTGTGTTTACCTGGACCTAAAAAAGGCCTTTGACAGGTTATTGTGGAAATTGCAGGTTGTTGGAGGTGTACATGGTAGGATGTTAAAATGGATGGAAAACTTTTTAATAGGAAGAGAAATGAGGACCACGATACGAGACGAATATTCACAGTGGAGGAGTGTGACGAGCGGAGTACCACAGGGATCAGTGTTGGGTCTGATAATGTTCCTACTTTATGTAAATGACATGCCGGAAAACTTGAATAGTCATATGAATATGTTTGCGGATGATGCTAAGATCATGAAGAATGTCACCTGTATAGAAAGTTGTCAGGATCTTCAAAAGGACCTAGATGAGTTGCACAGATGGAGCCAAACCTGGAAAATGAGTTTCAATGCAGAAAAGTGTCATGTTTTGGAAGTGGGAACAAGTGAGATAAGGCCAAGCTGGGAGTACAAATTAGGAATTGAAATAATCGGCAAAACACGGCATGAGAAGGACCTTGGAGTGATAATACAAGATGATCTATCCCCGGAGAAGCATATTAACATGATCATTGGAGGAGCATATGGAATAATAACCAATATGAGAGTGGCATTTAACTATTTGGATGAAGAAATGTTAAGAAAACTGATAATGACTATGATAAGATCAAGATTAGAATATGCAGCAGTGATATGGTCACCACATTTGAAAAAACATATAAACAAATTAGAGAAAGTCCAAAGGATAGCAACGAAGATGATCCCAAGATTGAAGGAGTTGACATATGAGGAGAGACTTAAGACACAACTGCCTACCTTGAAAGAGAGAAGGGAACGAGGCAACTTAATAACGATGTTCAAGGGAGTAAAAAGTTTGGAACGAGTAGATAGGGAAGATCTATTCGTGAGGGATAATGGAAGGACAAGAGGGCACGAGTTTAAGCTGAGGAAGGGCAGATGTCGTAAGGACACAAAGAAATTCAGCTTCCCATATAGGAGTATAGAGACTTGGAACAACTTGGAGGAGGAGGTGGTGAGAGCGAGGAACATTAACATGTTCAAATCTAGGGTGGATGAAAGTAAATATGGAAATAGGGCAACATAAGTTATGATATGTTAGTCCAAAATACTGGGAACTGGGAATATCCATTACGATACTTGTCTAAGTAAAATGGATTGATTATAAAGTAACTAAGACAGGACAACACGAGTGCTGCTCAATTCCTGTAAACTACAAATAGGTAAATACACACACACACAATATATATAAACTAAATAATACACAACCAAACACGCAAACACACACACACAATATATATAAACTAAATAATACACAACCAAACACGCAAACGCACACACACAATATATATAAACTAAATAATACACAACCAAACATGCAAACGCACACACAATATATATAGGCCTAAACTAAATAATACACAACCAAACACGCAAACACACACACAATATATATAAACTAAATAATACACAACCAAACACGCAAATGCACACACACACACACACACAAACACAGTGAGGTGAGAGAACAAGAGGTCACAGCTACAAACTGAAAGTGCCTAATAGTAAATCTGATCTGAAAAGTAAAAGATTTCCTACCAACTCGATTAGTGGGTGGAACAAATTGCCAGCCGAAGTAGTGTCTGCACCATCAGTGCATAGTTTCAAAGCACGGTATGACAAACATATCTTAGGAGGCGGGAATTAACGAGCATGCTCACTCCCGCAAATACAACTAATGTAAGTACAACTAGTGTAAGTACACACACAATATATATATAAATTAAATAATACACAACCAAACACAAACGCACACACACACACAAACTACTCACACACATATAATATATAGACTAAAATCATACACAATCAACCATCGATCAGAGGATGACAATGAAGATATCCACAGGATTCACATACGCTCGTTGCACAACATATACACGGACGTCACACGATAAAATTTAACGTTTTTTTCTGCCGACTATCGGCCAGAAATTAGTGCAGCCACTATTTTTTGGCCGATCACCGCCGACCATTTCCACGCCACTCGACCACCTCTCGCCTACCAGGATTCGAGGCGATCTTTTTACATGATCACAGACGATGTCAGACGATCCCGGAAGAATTCAAATTTTTTGAAAAGATCGGCTGTGGTCGTCGGCTAGCGTACTGTGTGAGACGCGGGCTTTAGTATGGTTTGATGATGTGCGGAAATATATATTTGACTTGAAATAGATACATTGAAGTATTACAAACCTTCGGCAAAGTGAGGTTTGTTTACCTGGGTGTACTAAAGAACACAGCAATGGACAAAAGGGAAGGTGGAACTGTAGTGATTCAGGGAGGAGGGAATGAGCTAGAGAGGAAAGGAGCAGAAGGAACAGTAGGAGCAGTAATGGAAGGAATAAAAAACTTCAAAGAATCCAACCCAATGGTAATGATATGGGTGGTGGGAATTATAGAAAGACCGAGTGAAGGGAAAACGGGGGAATATGAGAGAGAGAAAGATGGCACATGAGAGAATCCAGAGGGATATTGGGGAAATGAACAGGAGACTATGTGCAAAAAATGAAGCAGGAGTAGGATACATCGACCCAGACTACAAGCTGAGCCCAGGAGATTTTGCGAGGGATGGAGTACACCTTTCGGAGGCAGGAAAATGGACCATAGGGGGAAAGATTAGGAGAGCAATAGAAGAAAGTGAGGAGCAGAGGAAAGGGTGGCTAAGGAGCACGGAAATGTGAAGGGAGGAGGGAAGAAAGAAATCGGGAGGAGAAAGGGAGGACAAGACAAAAGGGAGGGAAGTGAAAGAAAAACAAGAGGAAAAAGGCAAGGAGTAAAATGAAAATAATATTGGAAAAGAGGTCGGGGAATTCAAGGGAAATGTAGACATGGGAGAAAGAACGGTCGAAGAGGAAAAAGGAGGGGGAGGGGGAGGGGGAGGGGGAGAAAGAAAAGGAAAGAGGAAGATCAAGGAGAAAAAAAGAGAAAAAAAAGAGAAAAAAGAAAGGGAAAGAGCGGGGGTGGGAGATGAGAACCGAGGAATAAAAATAGGATGTGTAAACATAAATGGAATAAATAGAGGAAAAATACAAGACATTGAAGAGATATGGAGCGAGTGGGAAATGGAAATGATAGGAATAACAGAAACACACCTTAGGGGAGAGACAAAATGGGAGGGGGATAAATATCGCTCATTGGGAGAGGGAGGGAGAAATCAGAAAAGAAAGGGGGAGGGGTAGGGATAATGATTAGGAACAACTCAAACTGGAAAATAGAGAAACTAAAGGGTGGGGAAACAAAAGAAATGGAAAATATAATGGGAGTGTCGCTAGCGAGGATGAATAATGGAAGGGAAGAAAAAATAACAGTAATAATAGGGTATTTCACGGTGGAAGGGGAGAGAAGGGAACGAGAAGAAAACAGAATAAAGTACCAAGGAATACAAGAAATAATAAGGGGTATAGAGGAAGAAGAGATAATAATAATGGGAGACATGAATGCACACATAGGGATACTAGGTAGGGATGTACCGATGAATCGGTATCGGTGGTATCGGCCCTTTTTTAGAGTATCGGTATCGGTATCGGCTGATTTTCTACCGATACTACCGATACCTAGAAGTAATTTGCTATGTCACATATCACTCACTGAAGGAGTGAAGGTTGCTTGGTTCAGCAGTGATTGGTTGTTTTATGATTATGAAAAATATATATTTGAAATCCCTGCACGAGATGTTTCATTAAATCCGTATCATCTCGTTCTAGTTTTTAGTAACTTTTAAGTTTTTACCCATATATACATAATACAAGTGTTGATTTTAGTAACATGTTACCTAAGTTTAATAACAAAGCTGATAAAGGAGAAAATTACATGATCATGGACAACAGTCTTACAGACTTTTCTGGTGCACAGGTATCGGTATCGGTATCGGTATAATTTTGTGGTATCGGTATCGGTCAACATTTTGGTATCGGTACATCCCTAATACTAGGGGAAAGGATAAACGGGAATGGAGAAGCCCTGATCCAATTTGCAGAAGAAAATTACATGGAAATACTGAACCAAACAATGGGAGAGGGAAAGGCGACATGGGTAAGACACGGAGAAGGTCAAAGATCGGCGATAGACTTCATTCTAGCAAATGAAAGAGCAAGGGAAGAGATCCAAAGCATGTGGATAGATGAGGAAAATGAAGTGGGGATACAAAGCGACCACAGGCTCATGGTGATAAACTACATAAAGGAATGGAAAAGCAAAGGAAACACGAGGAGCAGGATAAATAGATGGAACCTAAAAAGTGAAAGATAGATGGAATACAAAAGATACCTTGAAGGAATCGGGGAAAGAAGAGAGGGAAGCATAGAAGAAATGGACCTAGAGTTGATGATGGACATAAATAGAGCGGCAGAAAGAAGCATAGGAAGAATAAGAAGATGGATAGGAAAAAGAAAACAAAAACCATGGTGGAATAGGGAAATAAAGCAAGCAAGATGTGAAAGAAGGAATGCAAACAGAGAAAGAAGAAGGATAATAGAGAGAAATAGGAGGGAAGGCGGAGAGAGAGAAAGAGAGGTAATACAAGCGGTGAGGACATACGAAGAAAAAAAAAGGTAAAAATACTAATACAAGAGGCAATGATTAAACATGAGAAAGATGAAGTAGAAAAGATCAGAAACAAGGGGAAGGAGGGACAAAAGGAATGGTATAGGATGTTAAGAGGTGAGAACGGTAGAGAGGAAGAAAACGTGGAACTAATAGTGGGAGATAGAATAATAAAGACGGAGGAAGAAATAAAACGATACTGGGATGAAATTGGGGGGGGGGGAGGGAATGGAACTTGGAAATGAGAGAGAAGACTACCGGAAGAAGATAGGATGGAAAGGGAACTCACAATCAAAGAAGTAAGGAGAGGGATTAAACCTCTAAAAAGAGTTAAGGCGAACGGCCCGGATGGGATTCCAAATGAAATGTACATGGAGGGGGGGGGGAAAGAAATGGAAAGAAGGCTGAGGAAAATGTTTAACGAGGTATTGAGAAATGAGAGAATCCCAGAAAGATGAAATGAAGCGAGAGTAATGCTATTGCACAAAGGAGGGTACAAGAGTAAAAAGGAAATGAAAAGCTACAGGCCAGTGACGGTAACAAATACAATAGGGGAAACGATTCTGCGGGATATTGAAGGAAAGGATGAATAGAGCCATAGAGAGAAACGAAATAATAAGTGACGAACAAAACGGGTTCAGAGGAGACAGGAGGGGGACAGATAATATTTATATACTAAACGAAGTGGTAGGGAAATTGAAAAGAAGGAAGAGAACAGGATACTGTGCATTTTTAGATATAGAAAAAGCATATGATAAGAGTAAATAGGGAACTGCTGTAGAAAATAATGGCAAGGAGTGGAATACCAGAAAAGTATATCAACATCATAACATCGATGTACCAGAGCACAAAGGCGAAGTACGTTCTAGGAAATATAGAAACGGGATGGGTAGAAAGCAGAGGGGAGTAAGGCAAGGGTGTGTACTATCGCCACTACTATTTGCACTCTATATTCTTACAGTTTCTTACAGTAGATCCTCTGGAAAAAGGCAAACTAGGCCTGTGTATCCAGCTCAGTGCCAGTACTTGCACTACTGCGGTCGTTCACGGTGTTGGCGATGGCGGCAGCAGACGCAACATTTTTACTATTCTGTATTTTTGCTTTATAATCAAACTTCAAATCTTGTCTTCCCATGCTTTATCAAGATTACTTTCAAACTTCCTTATTGATTCGGAATCGACTACATACTGGGGCAGTGCGTTCCACTCATTTACCACTCTATCACAAAATGAGTTCTTTGCCTTTTCAAGCCTATTTAATTCTTTGTAAATTTTCTTTGTGTCCTCTCGTTCTTGTTCCCTCCCGCATCAAGAAGATACCTTCACACACATCCTCATCATACTTTCCTGACAATATCTTAAAAGTCTCTATCATATCCCCTATCTTTCTCCTATATGTCAGTGTCGGAAGTCCCAGTGTCCTCAACCTCTGCTCATAGCCCGCGTTCTTCAACGTTGGTACTGTACTAGCTTGCTAGCTCTCCTCTGCACTTTCTCCACTGCTTCTATATCCTTTACCATATATGGAGCCCACACCTGGTTCGCATATTCCAGGTGCGGCCTAACCAGCGCTGTATAGAGATTCCTGAAGATTCTTCGTCAAGTGACACAAATGTCCTCCTTATCAGCCCTACAATTCTATTGGCTTTGTTTATCTTTTCCGCTAAATGTTCTGAGAAATTTAACTTATTGTCTATCACTACTCCTATATCCTTTTCTGCATTCACTTCCTCCATCGCTTCATACATACTGTATCCTACCTTGTCTATCTTGCTTGTCCCAATCCGCATGTACTTGCATTTTTTTGGATGAAAAGGCATTAACCAATGTTCAGACCATCCCTTCATGCCCTCCACATCTCCTTGAAGCAAACCCATATCTTCCTTACTCCTCACTCTTCTATGCAGCTTAGTGTCATCCGCATACAGGTATATCTCACTTCCATTAGTTATAACTTCAGGTAAGTCGTTGATAAATATAACGAACAGTAGTGGTCCCAACACAGATCCCTGAGGTACCCCACTTGTAATTTCCCTCCACCCCGAGCCTATTCCATTTACCAGTACCCTCTGTCTCCGATCTTTCAGGAGGGCTTCTATCCATTTCACACATTTCTCCCCTATATTATAGCTTCTAACTTTCTCTATTAGCCTTTTATGTGGGACCTTATCGAAGGCCTTCATAAAATCGCAATATACCACGTCTATAAATCACCATCCTCCAGAATTTGCATCCAATCATCTACCACTTTAATTAGCTGTAGTACCGTCGACCTCCCCGGCAAGAATCCGAACTGTCTCCCACTGAAAAGTTGGTTTGATTTCATATGCTCCATTATTCCTTCTCTAATTACCGTTTCCATTAGTTTACACACAACACTTGTCAAACTGACTGGTCTATAATTTCCTGGGTCATTTCTCTTTCCCTTCTTAAATATAGCTGTTATGTTCGCCTCTCTCCAGTCCGTCGGGATTTGTCCTGTATTAAAAGATACCTCAAATAAAAAAATTAATGGCTCTACTAACATCTCACCTCCTTCCTTTATGATTCTTGGATGTATCCCATCCGGTCCCAGGGACTTACTTCTGTTAATTTTTTCTATAGCCCTTCTTATTCTAGCATGGGAAAACTCTATTAGTTCTAGTGCTGGTGCCTGTTTGATGGAAATAGTAGGCACTGCATCATCCGACTCCACTGTTAGTACCTCCCCAAAGTATTTCCCCAGCACCTCTGCTTTCTCCTTATCAGTTTCTGCTCTATTCCTATCATCCAAGTCTCCTATCAGTTCTGGGATACCTACTCTTCTTGTTAACTTTTCCTGAATGTACTTCCAGAATATTTTTGGATTGTCATTCACATTTCTTGCAATCTCTCTCTCCCTCTCCTTCACCCCGCTCCTTGTCTCCCACCTTATTTTATTGTGTATTTGTCTGCGTTCCAAATCCACTTCTTTAGCTTCTATACTAGACCCCCTGTTCTTTTTTAACACTTTTAGTCTTTCCCACAATCGTTTCTTTCTTTTTATCAATGTCCAAAGCTTTCTTTTCATTGGTAATTCTGGGTTCGTTCTTTTCCAATTTTGTTTTATCCTTATATTCCCTTACTGGTACACATTTGGATATAGCATTCTCCAGTTTGACTCTAATCTTCCTCCACATTCCTTCAGCGTCTTCACCGTTCAAGTATTCCCCCCAGTCAATGTCCAAACACCGTCTCAGCAGCCATAATCTGCTCTATCATACATGTATATTTTTGTATTGCTTCTATTATCCCTCTCTGTTTTAATATTGCAACTAAAACTTATACAGGCATGGTCACTACGACCTAAAGGGCTATCCACATTGACATGTTCCACTATATCCTCCTCATTGCTAAAAATCAAATCAAGTACACTCCCCTGTGTCCCATCTCTATATCTTGTCATCTCTCTAATATGTTGCATTAAAAAACAATCTCTTACTTTCTCTATAAACTTGTTTTCCAGGCTACACTGTCCCGCTGGAGTAGTACAATTTGCCCAGTTGATCCTTGGCAAATTGAAATCTCCAATCAAAATCTTATATTAATTTGTTCTCTCTATTATCTATTTCCTCCATTGCTTTCAGTAGGTTATCATCCTCTTCCCTACTATTATTTGGGCTTCTATATATAGAGGCAATTAGAATTGACCCTCTTGCACATTTTACTTCAATACACAAATACTCACAATACTGCTGTCTCATATCCACCTCATTTACCTTGAGCTCTTTTCTTACATAAATAAACAGTCCTCTTCCAACCTCTGCTCTAATAGCATTCCTCTCATACAACTCAAAACCCTCCAAACTATACTCCACCAGTTCCCTTTCAATTCTAGCATTTTATGGTCTTACTTCCTGTAAGGCTATGACATCAGGTTTTTCCTCTTCATCCTGCAACCTACATATCAGTTCTCTTTTCTTGTCCTGGGTAAACACATCCACATTACTAAACATAATCCTTAATCTTTCTACCATTCCTTCAGCAACTACACCATCCCGCTCCTGTCCGTACCCTACTCCCCCCCTAGCACTACTGGGTCTGCAGCTTCGTCTCCTGTCTCTCCCTGTGACACCTCCACCCTGTTTTCCTCCTCCGTCACAACTCCTATCACGTTCTCTTCCCTCCCTGATCTCCTTCTCCCTTCTATTCGTATAAACCACTTCTTAAATTTTCCGTCCCTCGCTCTCCAGTAAAAATTCCTCTTATCCTCCTCACCTAACTTTCCATTATTTTCATCAGCCTTTTCCTGTAATTCCTTTATTTTTTGTCTTTGTTCTATGCTCAAATCCTTCTTTAGTCTTATATGTTTCAGTTCTTCATTTGTGTTTACCCTCCAACTAAAATATGTCACTGTCTCTGCCACTGCCCTGGTTTTAAACTGTATTCTTATAGGTCTCATCTCTCCCCTTTTATATCTACCAATCCTACTGACTTCCTCCACCTGTCCTTCCCATCCACATCCACACCCTTCATGACCTCCTTCACTTTCTCCGTATCCCTCACTTTCTCACTCCATTACCATTCATATGAGCCTCTATATCTCCATGCATGATTACACCCCTTATCCCTGTCCATGGCCTCCCTCACGACACTCTCCTTGTTCTTCATGACCCCTACGACTGCACTCTCAAAACGTTTTTTGGTCATATTCATTTCTTCCTTTTGTTCTTTCACAATATCCTCCAATGCCTTAACTTTCTGTTCACCTACCACCGTCCATGCAGTTGACTCCTTTAATTTACTTCCTTGAATCGTCCTTCGTATTCCTTCAGCTGCTCCTTCAATGCCATATTCTTTGCTCCCAGTTCATCTACCCTTTTCAATACCATCTCTAGGCTATTATTAACTTCCGAAATAGGCCTACATTTTCTTCCTTCGCTAGGCCTATTCCCTTCCCCACCTGACACACCACACAGTACACACAGTACCTTAACTTTCTCACCGATATCCCCCTTCCATTTCTCCGTATCTCTCTTCCACTTTTCCAAATCCTTCACAACATTAATAACCTCTTCTAACTTCTTATCTGTACTCTTAAACCCACGAAAACGTTGTAGCCTTTCTTCCGCCAACGTCAATCCCGAAATTCCTTCTGCCATGTTTGTTTACAATCTCAACAACTCACAACACTACCGCTGTCCCGTTACTCTACTCTTATTACACAATATATATCACCCCTCCACCACACCATTTATCTTCCTAACACTTCACGTATCCTTCCTTTCCTTGCTAGCTCCGTATGCACTCGAAATTCCGTGTTATTTATCCTTTCCCAT
Organism: Paralithodes platypus; assembly: GCA_032716605.1. NCBI lineage: Eukaryota > Metazoa > Arthropoda > Malacostraca > Decapoda > Lithodidae > Paralithodes > Paralithodes platypus. Next base: position 16,678,585 of record CM064506.1, on the reverse strand, counting down.
GAAAATATGCCGGAGCCTCAAAACCTTGCGTCTGCCTCCCGCCATTGCCGCCGCCATATGGAAGAAATGACACAGGATAAAGAGAGTGGGGGAGGGGATACAGATAAACAAGGAAAGACTGGGGTCTGGGGGTGCTCCTATTCGCTGACGATGTAGTCCTGATGGCAGAAACAGGAAGAGGGTTGCAGAGACTGCTAGAGGAAGCAACAAGATTCGGGGAGGAATTAGAAGTAAGATTCAATAGAGCCAAGTAATGAAAATGAATGGACAGCTCCAAGAGGATGAGGAATGGACACTAGAAGGAAGCAGAATGAAGAAGACAAGAGAATATAAATACCTGGGGGTAACAATTACAGAGAAAGGGTTTGAAAAGGCAAAAAGCAAAAAGATTGGACAAATGCAACAATGGCATGGGAGATTATGGAGCGCGACAAGATTAAGAGCGAATAGCTATGAAATAGTGCGAGGGCTGTGGAAAGGACTGGGAGTAGCCTACCTGCGATTATGTATGGCATGGAGGCGGTGGAAACGGCAGAGGCAGAAATGAGAAAATTAGAAACTACAGTATACAGAATAAAATCGGAAGGACGGGATTAGGGGCGAATAAATACGTAGCACAGGAAGCAATCCGAGGAGAAATGGGGTGGAGTACGTTTGAAGAAAGGATAGGGAAAGCTAAAGGGAAGTACAAAGTGAGGTTAGAGGGGATGGAGGAAAATAGGTGGCCAAAGAAGGTATACAGATGGGCGAGCGAGGGAATGTAAAAGAAGGCTGGAAAGGATAAATATAATACAGGACCATGTGGGAGGGGAATCTAGAAAATGGAATGGCAGGGAGGATTGGGAAATAATTGAAAATGGGAGAGGATGTAAGAAAGGGATAAAAGAGGAGGGAAGAAGGAAATGGAGGGAAGGGGTAGAAAACAAAGCCACGCTGTCGTATTACAGAGAGAAAGAGAAACCAGCTAGAGAACTTTTCTATGATGGGGATGGGGATCTAAATTGCTGTTTAAGGCAAAGACAGGATCCCTAGAGACAAATGAAAGAACAAGGAGGTGGAACGGGATAGGACCGCACTGTAACCAATGTGACCTAGGAGGAGACCCAATAGTCGAGGACATAGAGCACATAGTAACAGAATGTACAAAGTATGAAGAGGAGAGAAACGATTTGGAGAGATATAGGCTATGAGGAATAGAGTTGGGGAACTCAGGTGGGAGGAAATAAAGCAGAGAGGCGATACAGGGGTAGGGGTATTACTGGGGATAACAAACGATATGGAAAAGCAAGACGTAGAGATGATGAAGAGGACGCTAGAGAGGATATGGAGAAAGAGAAATGAGGGGGGGGGGGGGGGGGAGGAAAATGGTGGGAGGGGGGAGGATGTGGTAGGTAGGTCCAAAAAACTGTCTCTAGTACTATCCTTCTACTCTAAACTTTCCCTCTTACTAACGTTTCTGAGCCAGTACCGATACAAAGGTCAGCCCTGTGGATCTGCACGGTCGGCGGGCGAGCTCAATAGAAGAAGAAGAAGCAGTAGTCAGTTGGGCCACGGCGTACTTGGTTTTTGCCCCCTGCTGTCAATATACGCCTATATGATGATGACAATAAGTCATGGGTAGGTGAGATGGGGAAAACGTTTTGATTATATTCAAGGACACTACATCCGCCTTATTAGAAACAATTTAGGCGGTAAGATTTTACGGTGTAACAGTTACAAGCCCCATCGATGTTTGTGTAGCCTATAGGTATGTTATATAATAGTCTTCAGTCCTATATACGTCCTTCCCTTCGCAAATGTATTATAAGGGAGATATAGGGTAAAACACAGAGTCTTGTCTGCATAATGACAAGTCCTGTTTTACGGGATTTCTGCTTTATAGATTTTTTTTTTTTCCCTCCTACCTTACTCGGGGGACCTTACAGTTGCGCGATCCAGTGCTGCTTTGGTAATTGCGTACATTTTATTTATATACTGTGGAAAGGCTGTGGAGGGATGTCAAGGAGTTTATAAAGAGGCCCGGCATCAAACCACAATATCTAACACAATACCTGGGACGCTACATCTTCCTCAAAAAATATGGACATAGAGCATTCCATCATTTCCTGAGAGAAGCTGCTAATTTATATCCACCACTCTCCGACCAGCCTGACCGGATACCTCAGCCACCAGACCCCTACCTTGATGACACTGACAGCGACTCCGACGCCACAGACGACCCACAGCCACCTCAGAACACTGACCCACCAGAGGACGCCGAACCAGAACAACACCATCCAGACGAGCCCACGGACGACTCGGGACGAGCCTTCCACTTCTCGCCAGACTCGCAGTTCTCGCGCTTCCCATCACCCCAGCTCACTGCAACGGTGCAACCTACTCCATCCACATCAAAATAACGTCAAGGTTAGTTTCTATCCACGTATTACTTTTAGGTTAGGTTAGGTTAGGTTTCTTAGTTAGGTTCATGACAAGGGATCAGCTGGTAGGTATGGGATAAACTAGGGACACATACTAGCTGGTAGGTAAGGGTTATTCTTGTATCCATCGTTCTAGGTTAGGTTACTGTGTTTTTTTACTTCAAAAAATCGCTAAACCCGAGCCAAGTTTTGGCAAATGTTGACTCGGGTTTTCAAATTTTGGGGTTTAATGGGTTTCAAAAAACATGAAAACTCGAGCCAACTTTCAAAATTCAATTACTGGGTTTTTTTACTTTGAAAAATGCCAAAAGCCGAGCCAATTTTTTTTTCCCAATTTTGGGGTTAGGCCTATTGTACTCTGAAAAATACCCAAATCCGAGCCAACTTGGCTCGGATTTTCACATTTTAACGTTTTCTTACTTCTCTATATTTTATTTTCAGAGTTCTTCCCATATTAGGCTACCCCTATTTTTCCCCTTTTACCCCGCAATTTTCCTGATCGGTTAGCCCTCCCCACTAGTGGGGGCCGTGTTTTTAGATTGTTGGATAATGGGTAAATGCTCATTTGCTGCAGTCCTTGGTATAAAACAACACTGTATATCAAAGAAAAAATGCAAAAAAAAAAACACATGCTAAAACTCGTGACTGTCACACCGTATCAATTTACCATTTAGGCCCAACCCCAAAAAGGGTTGAAATAGGGGAGCTATCCCCCCCCCCGCCAAAGGCTTTCTAGGGCCTTTCCTAGCTGATGCTGAGAGGATTGGGTTCTAGTCATGTGGTGATGGGCTGGTCTATCAGAGTGAGAACTGAGCAATCTCTGCCATACCCATAGTTTACTCTGACTGTTCCTTTTACTTAGCCTAAATATTTTCTAGATCTCAAGTGACGGCGTCTCTTCCGTGGATTGACCTCCCAATCTACCAAGATTGGAAGCCAAAGCGTCACATTTTTCCCTTGCCCCTCAACTTTCTCTTCATAATTGCTGAGGGGCACAGGGCCCTGGGTGGGGCTTTGGTTTTCCGGGTGTTTCCGCGCCCTCCTCAGCTCCCCGCCATGGAGTGGCTTCGGTCACCCAGGCTTTATTGTGGTCGGCGGGTAGGGTTCTGTGAATCTGTGGGGGCGCTCAGTTATGGCCTTGGCCTTGCTCGGGGCCTTGGGGCTGTTCGGCCAGGCAGCATGGGGAATAACAACAACCATTTAGGCCTAGGGAAAATAGGCACCAACAGATTTGCCATATTTTTCTCCATAGGCTAGGCCTAGGCTATAGGCCTAGTCTGCATGGAGGATTTTCGTTATTGACAAATTGAAAAATACCATTTTCACAGAAAAATACACCAAAAATCTGTCAAAGATGTCTAATAGCGGGGGTGTGGGGGCGGCAGCCCCCACCCATAATACTAGGATAGGTTAGGTAAGGTTATTAGGTTAGGCTAATGTCCTTTCAAAGGGGTATAGTCTAGGCTAGTAAACACTAGGATAGCTTATACCCGGTCAGAGGTAAGAAGAAGAGTCCTAATGTAGCCTAGTCTCCTTGAATGCTACCGGGGTAGTATAACTGTAGGGCCTAGTCTGTAGATTTACCGAATTCATTTTTGTTATCACTTTTACCACCTTAGGCCTATTAGGGCTAGGCTAATAGGATTTTGTCATCCTCTTGGTCTAGGCTATATCAATGGCAAGACCAGCGGGAGCCGCCCAGCTTAGGTTGTTAGGTTAGGTTAATGACAAAATACGGTTTTCAGAGAATCGGAGGCAGTGTCTTCCTTGGATAATGAGTAGGCTAGGCCTACATGCTAATTTGCAATGATCCTTGGTTAAGGCCAAGACATCCCCTCAAAAGCGTGAAAACTACAACATAAAAATTGTGACCTTGACCTGGTTTTCTTCCAGATTTGTCATTCAAAATGGTACAGAGCGTCAGAGACCTTCATGGGCTCTCCCAAGCAATCTTCCTCCGTTCATTCCTATCATTGGTTATTTCTTAGGCCTATTCTTCATCCATTCCTGTTTTCATTCATGCTCACACACTGAGACACGGTGACACCATATCATACCATCTTCTTGCTTCTTCCTTTCACTTCACTTCTAATGAAAGTCAACTTTGTTGACAACTTTGTTGACTTAGTCAACTTTGTTTTGACAAGTACGGTTATCCAATAAACCCTAATGCAGATGAAATGGTTCGGTCCGGTTGCTGGTCGGGGATACAGCCTCTTGCAACTACCTCCCCTTTTTCATATATATATATATTTATTAGTGGCCCCTTCATCATTGACGATGCGCCTTAACGTAGGTAATGGCCAATCTTGAACTCTAGCTTGCTGTTCAAACCTTCCCGCCCGGGGAGAGATCAAATACGATTGCCACACATCGTGAGTGAAACGCTCTTAAAAAAACTCTCACGGACTCGTCCTTATGATGTGGGTACCACTACTAGAAAAAACTAGTAAAAAATAATAAAAGTAAAAAATTAAACTTGATCTAGCAATGCGCTTCCCTTGCGTCTGCTGTTTTGGGTACGGCACGCCACCCTCCTCGTAGCGGCTGTTCATTCTTCTTCTCCCCGGGCCCGCTCAGTGTGGACGTGCATCCCTGGCACTCCTGCCTACCCTTGTTCGTCACCTTTCCTCGGCGCTGGTGAGTCTTTACTCATTTGTACATGATAGTGCTTAAGTCAGGTTAGATTATCGACTAGAACAGGGCCGTGGTGGTCAAGTGGTGAGCACGCTCGCGTGTGAATCTGAAAGACCCGGGATCGAATCCCTGCCACGGCGGACATTTAGTGGGTGCGGTAGTACGTCCTAGCATGTTTCACATGCTTGCACCCAGTCAGGGGACATCCTGACGACGTATACAGACAAAACACACATAACAAAGCCACTCCAACACCTTCCTCTCTCTCCAACACCCCTTCTCCCCTCTCAACACACTTCTCTGAGCTATTGCCGATAAAAATGGCATGTTCAGTCCTGTACAGAATCGTAAGATTCAGAGTCGTAAAGATTCCAGGACGAGCTCATTAGCGGCGGATCCCCAGATCGACCGTGGTGATTGTCACCTAAACATCTACAAAACTAAACTAAACTAGGTGTAGGCTGAAGTGTTAAATACGGGCCCTGGAGACTTTTTCTGGGTCTAAGCCTTCGTGTTAGGTGGAGTTCTTGTTGTGATAAGGCAAGGCTCCCAATTTGTTCTCATTCATTACCCTAGCTCACTATTAGTTCACTATGTAGTCATGAGGCTTCTTTTAGGGTGAACTGGAGCCTGTTGCTTGGTCCTTTCAGGGTGTGCAACAAGTATGCTTCGTGGGCTAGTGCCGTTGGATTTTTTCACATAGCTGAGGGGTCCGGCACGGACCCATACTGCTCTGCAATCTTATCGTGTGTTGTACGTTTTGTGTGGTCGACGCTGGATCGCAGGTTTGTGCTATTGACTGAACTCATCGCCACTTGCTCCCATCTAGTTGGCCTCATTAGGTTGCATATATATATATATGGTTATAGGAAGTGTTATCATTGATTATTGACTGTTTTTCATGTATAACCATGCCATGTATGTACTCGTTGTTCATTCCTATATATTGGAGGGTTGGCCCTTCCGGTGGGATTTTTATTCAAGTGAGAGTTACATAACAACGTGTCTCCGGGTGTTTCGCATGTTTTTTCCGCCGGGAAACACTCTGAGTTATGTTAAAATTCAGTTTTCCTCGATTGGTACGGGATTGCAATAAATTTTGTTTGTGTTGTTTACGGCGTATAGTATGATTCCGGATGAACCGGCATGTTACTAAAACAAATCGGGTTTCGAAGGGTTACGGCTATGCCTTCCCTCGTAATCAACTTTTTTGCCGCCAAAAAAATTCACAAAGAAAACGTTCTTTTGCTTAGGACAGACGAACGTTACGCCGGCTGATATTAAAAGTGGGGAGCCACTGCTGCCGCGCTAATAACGGCTGAGCCGAGAAACGAACTCACCCATTCCGATCTTGTAGCTTCCAGTTAAACTGTTTTGCTTTATCATTGGCAATTTGTTCGCCGGGCTTAGAATCGAATTCCGTCTTAGCGTTGGTCGCCGGGGTTGATTCTTGCATCACAAGAGGGGTTAGGTCAGTGTTATTCACTTGGGTAAGAAGTTAACAAATTTTAGTAGCACATGATCGGCTACACAATACTCAATTACATTTCTGGGGAATGTATTTAACGTAAGGGGAATTAAGATTGTTTAAGTGTTATTCAAGGCTTTCTTCTTTTTTTACGTGGAGATATATTTATCTTAGCTTTTCCAGCCTAGCGTGTCCTTATGAGCATTGATTCTTGGAATTTTCTCTCACACAGGTTCGCATGTGAGACACCTAGGAAGGATAACATCTCCGTGGCGGGTGGAAGTGCAATCATGGATAGGAGTAATTTCTCTTTCTGTGCGGCTCTGGGTTGTCACAATTTAGCAGTTATCGGTCACTTACTCTGTGTAAGGTGTGTCCCTTGTCTAGACTGTTCGAGAGATCGTTGGTTGTCCCAATCTTGTCCCAAGTGTTCAGCCCTCCGCAGTGCCTTTATTAACTGTGAAGATAGTCAATGTAAAACTATCCTTCTACACATTAGATCTGAATTTGTAACGTACTGTAAGACAGTAGCTCATAAATCTCTTCAATTGGATGACCGAATTCTCGAGGATTGTTAAAGAGCTCATTAGTTACTTCACCCCCTCTGGGATCTTCTTCTGGTGACACTTCCTCCCGCCACCTAAAGCGACCTTGGACCGAAGATCCGCCGGAGACGCCAGCTTCGGCCAGCCGGCGAGACAGGTCCAGATCACCTTTGCCATGGCCCAAGCCTCCATCAGATGACCAGGCTGCTAAGAGGTCTTGCTCGGATTTTGACTCCGCATTATCCGCCGAGCTGGCATAGGAAGCCCTCCTCATCAGGAAAGAAGACGGCTCAGGGTCCGTCAAAGTCGGGCAAGAAATCTTCCTCTAGGAGAGGCATCAAGAGACACATCTAGTTCTGTCTCAGGCTCTTCCCCCCCGATTTACTATTCCCCTTAATCCTAAACCAGAACCTGCTGTTTTACCTGTGTTAGGGAGGGAAAGAAGTGGCAACGTAGTTTCTCACCGGCGGGGGCATGATAGCTCCCCGGACCGGCGTTCATTTGTTCAGGAATCCCCCGTGTTTGAGATCCCAGATTTAAATTTTCTTGATCTGTCTGGGCCCGGCGTTCCCGACCATTCACAAACATATACACACGAAACCGCTGCCCGGGTTGACGAGTCTCGGTCGGAGGCTGTAGCCTACCAGCCCCCTCAACCCGGTCACCGGGTTCACACATACACCAACAAGGAGTATATACTGAGGAACTGGCACCTGGTCAATGCCCAGCTTGTCAGCTATCTGGAATGCAGGGCTCAGAGATGTCACAGTCCGCGTGCCAGTCTGATCAGGAGAGTGGGATTTTTGTAGCAAAGGATCAGTTGCAAGAGCTGTTTGATTTTATGAGGCAGGTTAAGTGTGAGCGACAGGCTGTTATTCCAACACCAGTAGCCCCGGCGGTGCGACCTCTTGGGCAAGTGTTAGTGCATCCTCAAGTTACCATAACTTCACCTTCCCCTGCTGTCACTGTCAATCCCGTGGTTCCGACTTCAGGTGCCCCTGCTCTTTTGCCGTCTAACTTGAAATTGTTTTCAGAGTTGTTACCCCCTCCACTAGACAAATCCATCCCCAGCAAAAAAGGCCCTATGCCACTCTTGTATGGACTGGATACTTCCTGGTCAGTAGTTCAGCCTTTACGCTCCGAGGTCGCACAACCCACGGTTACAGGTGAGTTACCTGTCCCGAGTCACTGGGTTATAGAGGCAAGTGAAGCGAAAAAGTTACGGGCCAAGAACCAGTCGGGAGAGGTACTTGATGTTGTTATTAACACCTTACGAGCGGCCTATGCGGTTTATTTATGTGTACCGCCCAGCGGGGTGTTTTTAGCCAAAATAGGGCTGTTTACGTGATCATTTTCATGCCTAAATAAGACCCAGAACGTAAAACAAGTATCTATCCCTGAAAGGGCATAAACAGAGCTTTCGAATGACACCATAACGATCCTTGTATGATGGATAGTTTTCTTGCAATAACCGTGCAACGCGAGTGCAAAAAGCAGGTAATTCGGTACTTTCGGTACATAATTGAGTATGTAGAGAGGGAGGAGGGAGCTGAGATTTGTGTCAGTAGGTTCGCCGCGGTGGTCTGGAGCAGTCATACGCTCGCTAGTCTCCTGCCACCACTTGTCTCTCTCTCTCAGCCACATTACGTGCTGAAATTGCCACTCGAGTTATGTCGAGCGCCGCCACATAGTCCAGCTTTATTAAATACGACTTAAGTGGTGAGCCGCTAATAAAGGGTTAAGGCCATCCCAACATTTTTTAATCCTGAATTTGTTGTCTACTCGCAATCCCCCGCCTTGCCTGCTACTTCCGCTGGAACACTGTTTTCTGACTGGACTAAATCTGATGGGATGAATGATTTAAAAGTGTTGCAGGGTTTGACCCCAGAACTAAATTCCATTCCTTTCAGGGACTCATGGGGCTTCATTAGTTCATGTTCAGGGAGGGGAGTCTGGGCCATGGGTTGCTTGGGGACATGAGGCCCAGCTGTTTGCCAGCACCATTACCAACAAAAGTAGTCATCAACTTCCGTCAGAAGACAATCATTGGTTTTCCATGCCAGTAGGCAAGGCGGACGGGATTCCCCAACATATTTTTTATTTTATTGGGGCCCCGAAACTATCTTTGTGCCAGTTACCTGAACCATTTTGTCCTCCCACACAGGTCCAGATCGACAAAGATTATAAAATGAGACAGAAAGCCTGGAGGCTGGCGTCTCAATACCTTCTCAGCCGCCAACTTGGAGCCTCTCTGGCTCGGACGACTGAGTCAGTTAGGGAAGCCGGAACCCAGAAGGCTCTTTCTCTGACCAGACGCCTCCTCCTCCAAAACTCGATTCAGTCTCTCGGTGACGTTCGGACAGCTATCTTTGAGGCTGTACGAGTCCACCAAGATCTAAGAGTATACTTGGTGAGGAGGCTTTCGGCGGAGAATGGTAGGAGGTTGATCTTATCTAATGTTTTCACATCTACTTTAGTCTCGAGCGAAACTTGGCGCACCGTTAATTTTCTCCTAGACTCACAACCTGCCACCACTGCTAAATCCAAGGGTGAGCAGGCCGCTAAACCAAATTTCAAAGCTAAGAGTTCCTTTCGTGGCCAGTCACAGTTCAATCAGTCAGCCAAGACTTTCACAACCCCTGCTCATACCGGGACACCTAGAGGGCGAGGTCACTCCAGGGGTAGAGGGAGGTGGTTTCGGGGTCAATCTAGGGGTAAACCCAGTAGCGATGGTAGCAAGGCCTCTCATTCCCCCATGCCAAAGTCAGAGTCACAATCCTCCTAAAAAAACTGAGACACCACAAGGCTCTCTCGAGTCCCTCACTCCCAGTGCCAAGGCAAGGCGAGACGGATCCGAGAGTAGTACTGCCAGACAAGACCAGTCATGTGACTGGCAACTTCTGAGATTATTTCCGGGCATGGCCCCGGCGAACATGGGCAAGGACAGTGGTCCGCAAAGGTCTCTCGTGGCGGAGGTCCCGGCGATCCCGTTTACGTTTCCCCACAGAATTCAATCGTGTTTCATTGGAGGTGGGATCCATTGTCAAAGAGATGGCACAAAAGCATATCATAATCCCCAGTCCTATGTCAATGCCAGTGTTCATATCCCGGTTGTTTTTGGTGCCAAAGAGGGACAGTGTTCAGCTGAGGCCGGTGATCGACCTCTCCTTTCTCAACACCCACATTCACAATCGGTCATTCTATAGGTTTGAGTCCCGAAGGGAAGAAGGAAAACCTAATATTTAGTAGTGGCCCATTCATCTTTGACGATGCGCCTTAACGTAGGTAATGGCCAATCTTTGAACTCAAGCTTGTCTTTCAAACTTCCCGCCCGGGAGAGAACAAAACATGATTGCCATACATCGTGAGCGAAACGCTCTTAAAAAAACACTCACGGACTCGTCCTTATGATGTGGGTACCATGGACTACTGGAAAAAACTAGTAAAAAATAATAAAAAAAATAAATAATTAACTTTGATCTTAGCATTGCGCTTTTCATACGTCTGCTGTTTGTGTATGCTCTGCCTCACTCATCGAAGCGCTAGCTCGCCCTTAATCTGACATGTTAAGACTCTCAAAATAAGCAGATGAATGGGAAGGGGATGGAAGGGAGGGCCAAAATCGTCAATGATTCTGGGGCCACTACTAAATATTAGGTTTTCCTTCTTCCCTTTGGGACTCAAACCTATAATTTATTAGTGGCCCCTTCATCATTGACGATGCGCCTGATATCTCAAGACTGGAGGGGGATATTCATCATGAACATCAAAACCACTTAATAAATTACGGAGGTCCAAGGGTACACTTACTAAAAAGATCAGTTTAATAAAAATAATAAATTATTGTGCAGGCGGCGTTCCTTAAAGGTAGCCTGCGATGATGTCACCTTTACGTTTGATAGGACAGTTGGTGAAACACATAAACTATACAAATAGCCTATAATACAAAAAATAAAATAAATCAGTTGTCAATGCTGATAACAAGTTGGCCTATACTGTATATCTATGGCCTCAGGTACTATATTACAAAATATTTGTACTCTCTCTTTTAATCTTAATCCTTAAGATTAATGAGTATATATGGTGAACTCTATTGCATCCATAAAGTAAACATAACAAATTTTCCTGACTAGACTTGTTTGAGTCTAAGGAATGGGTTATCACATGTGAATCAGATCAGGTTGTCACTCCCGCCGTAGGGCTGGATGTGCTCAATAGATCTGACAGATGCCTATTGGCATGTCCCAATCAACAAACGTTTTCAGAAGTTTCTAGCTTTACCCAACAGGGATCAAACGTTTGTCTTTCAAAGAATGCCCTTTGGATTAAATCTAGCACCCCTAGTTTTCACAAAGTTAGTCCGACAGGCTTTGCTACCATTGCTCAAACAGGGAATCATGATTTTATGGTACCTAGACGATTGGCTAGTGGTAGCCCAATCCGAGATAATGTGCCTTCATCATGTTCAACTGGTATTAGATCATGTAGCTGCCTTAGGGTTCAGGGTAAACTTAGCGAAGTCTTCTTTCATTCCCACCAAGAAAATCCAGTGGGTAGGCCTTATCTGGGATACCGAGTTACTAACTCTGAGTCAGAGCATGGACAACCGTCAGAGATTTCGCAAGAAACTCTTTTGGTTTCTTCATTCTCGGACGACAACGAGGAAGATCTTGGAATCTCTGGTAGGCTCACTCAATTGGATACAGCTGACGGTACCGTTAGGTCGTCTGAAGGTCAAAAGAATTATCTTGGAAGGAAACAGGTGCTTTCCGCTTTCCCCGGCAGAAACACTGAGGACAATTCCAACTTTAATCCACAACCTTCTGGCGGCTTGGGCGAAGCCAGAAGTAATTCACTCCTCCTTGACTTGGACAGCTCCGCCTCCGACGGTTTGGGTAGATACCGACGCGTCAGGAACCCTGGGATGGGGTTACCAATCAAACTTAGGCCATCAGGGTCAGGGTCTATATGGTCAATATCAAATCATCTTCATATCAATGCCAAGGAGTTGCTAGTCCCACTATTCTTTTTACAGGAGCACAGCATGAGCCAGGCGGGAAAGTCCCTATCCTTCAGAATGGACAATTTGACTACAGTGACATGCATTCAAAAGCAAGGGTCAGCGAGATCTCAAGTGTTACAAGGGTTGTCGGAAAAGATATTTCGACTAGCCGCGAGGCTCGAGATTTATCTTCACGCAACGTATCTGCCCGGCGTGGCGAATGTATGGGCGGATGCTCTGTCCCGGAGACAGAGCACTCAAGTTGAATGGGCTCTCAGACAAAACATCTTTCAAGAGATGATTGCCGAACCCTACCATCCACAAGTGGACTTGTTCTCATCAGAGGCAAACCACAGGCTGCCTCAGTACCTCACACGCAGGAGTCTGACTCCGGCGGGGGGTCCGGACGCATTTCTGGTAGAGTGGAACAAATGGAGCTCCATTTATCTGTTTCCACCTCCAGACGCATCCTTAATGTGCAAAGTAGTTCACAAACTATGGGATTATCAGGGCATGGTCTCGATGATCGCGCCCTTGTGGCCGGCTCAAGTGTGGTACAACCAATTGAAGACGTGGTGCGAGAACCCGCGGTGTCGCTCCCGATCTCGTACTTCCACTTAGAGACAATTGGAAACCTCAAGACCTCGCTGACTTTTGCCTTGTGGATATTCAGAAGGCCAAGTGGCTAGGCCAGTTTGGGGAAACCGTAACTCACAAGTTGATTAATCAGTATGCTCAGTCAACCCGACGACAGTACCAATCACACTGGAAATCATTTACTACCAGGATTGTAGAAACTGGTCAACAGCAGTCTTCAGTGGCTCTGGTGTTTAATTATTTAAATTACCTATTTGATATTCAAAAGTTGTCAGTTGTCACATTAAGGAATCACCTCACAGCAATTAGGACACCGTTTTTCGATTTAACTGGTCTGTCTGTGCCGGAGACAGAGGAAAAGGGTTTCATGAGGTCTTGCTTCAGGCTTCGCCCTCCTCCTCGTCAACTCACACCCACCTGGTCTCTTGAGCTGGCCCTTGAGATGCTTCAGTCCCGTAAATATTGCAAGTATCCTCCCTTTGACTTAATACTTAACCTCTGAAGTGTGCATGGGGGGTATGAGACACCACACTCCTGTGCTGACGTATTTTAGCTGTTCCCATCACTAACATCGTTATTTTACCATAAATAGCATTAATACTTATCCATATGCGCCTATTATAGGTTGATTATAAAGGTATTAACCTGTTACAACAATAAAACAAGTGGAAACAGCGTTTGGATGGTCAAAATCGGCGATACAGGCCGGGAGTTACATAATGTATGGCTGAGGCAACCTCCCTTCCCACCACTTTTCTCCACGTCTGGAGAGAGACTGTCGATCGATACTCTCTCTCTCTCTCTTGCACTCGCTTGCTAACAGTGATGACAATGCCCTGCTTGCAACTCGCTAATGTTAGCACGAAAATATACCACAGAATAAGGGAATAACAGGGAAAATAGGTGATAACTGAAGGAGGTGAGGAAATTGGGGAAGGAGGGGAGGTGGAGGAATGATATTTGGCATGGCCCAGGGGCAAACAAAAAAAATAAAAAAATACAAAATACATTTTTTTTTTTTTTTTTTGGGTGTTTTAAATGGATTTTTTTTCCCCCTTACTCTTAAGTCTTCCCGCAGTTCCCGGTTTAAAAAGGCCATTTTTCTAATCGCACTGGCTATGGGTGACAGGGTGTCTGAGTTGGCGGCGATGAGTTCGGAGCCAACCTGTTTAAGATTTTCGAGGCGCAACATGGGTGTACATATTGCTCCTGCTCCTAACTTCATAGCTAAGAATGAACATTGTAATCATGTATTTACAGAGTTCGAAATTCTGGCTCTGAAACAAGGTGACAGGCACCATTTACTTTGTCCAGTGCAGTCACTTATGTTATTTATGCGGACGTCCCGGCCCTCACAGGCCCTCTGGGTTTCACGGACAGGTAAACATTTACAAAAACGCCGGCTAGCTGCATTATTAGTGGAAGTCATTCGTGAGAGTAATCCCGGTCTGTTGGCACGATCACAGTCATGATATCCGTAAATGGGCGGCATCACTTCGATTCCTCCATAATTACTCTCTAGATGATATTCAGCAGACCCAATTGTGGTCATCAAATCATACATTCCTCACACGTTACCTGTCCGTCAATCTCATGAAACCTTCTCGTACATGTGTAGCATTAACCCAGGAGCTGCGAGAAGACTTAAGAGTTTCCCCGGGCGACTGCGGGAAGACTCTTAAGATCCTGGGCCTAAAAAAATCCATTTAAAACACCCAAAAATAACTTGAACCCTTTTTTTTTTTTTTTTTGCCCCTGGGCCATGCCAAATATCACTCCTCCACATCCCATCCTTCCCCACCCCTCCTTCAATTATCACCTATTTTCCCTGTTATTCCCTTATTCTGTGGTCTATTTTCGTGCTAACATTAGCGAGTTGCCAGCAGGGCGTTGTCATCAGTGTTACCAAGCGTGGGAATTAGGGGAGAAGTCAGGAAGAGAATTGAGAGGTACCTCCAGTGTCTCTCAAAGCTTCGTGAGTGGAAGGTTGGCTCACACTCACTCACACACACTCGCTTTCATTTCGCGATTTTGACCAGCCAAACACTGTTTCCACTTGTTTTATTGTTGTAACTGGTTAATATCTTCATATTAATGGTAAAATAGGCGCATATGAATAAGTATTAACGATATTTATGGTAAAATAACGATGTTAGTGATGGGTACAGCTCAAATACGTGCACACAGGCATGTGGTGTCTCATACCCCCATGCGCAGCCGAGAGTTTAAGGCAGAAAGTCTAGTTTTAAGCAATTTTGTTAATGAAAAGGGGGGGGGGGGCAGTATCCTAGCTAAGGACTCTGCCTGCCTCTGAAGTGATACAAAATGTAACGAGTATTAAGGTCATGTGATAACCTGTTCCTTAGACTAAAGTAAGTCTAGTCAGGATTTTTTTATTTTTATGTTAACACTGTTACAACAATAGCTAGAGTTTCCAATATACTCAATAATCTTAAGGATTAGGATTAGAGTGAGAGTACAAATATTTTGGTAATACAGTACCTGAGGCCATAAATATATAGGCCAACATATCAAATTTGGATAACAATGAGATTCTCATTTATTTTTGGATGTATTCATATGAGCCTATTTTACCTTCACTATGAAGATAGTAACCTGTAACAACAATAAAACAAGTGAAAATATAATTTTTCTGGTCAAAATTGCGAATATACATGGAGCACCCCATTCATGAATTATGGAGCAAATTGAGGCAACCCCTCCCTTCACGAGGCCTCAAGCCACACTGAGCCTACTCATTCACACTCTCGGTTGTGTAACACACTCGCTAGGCACGTAAGCATATCCTCCACACATTTTGCTAATGTTAGCACAAAAATATACCAACAAATTAGGGAATAACAGGGAAAATAGGTGATAATTGAAGGGGGAGGGGAAAGGGGGGAAGGAGGGGATGTGGAGGAGTGATATGAGGTATAGGGGAAAAAAAAAAATTGTTTAGTGCTACTGGGGCCGTTTAACCCATTCGTAGCGGGGGCGGACTTAAGTCTGTCTCCAATTTGCAGCAAGTTAGGAGCATCATTAAGGCTTTTAAAGGGTTAAAATCAAGTGCAAATGGCCGGGAGCGCAGCGGGCCAGACAGCCGACTCCCAGGGCTTACCACCGCCCACTGACTCATGTTTCCTCTGTTCTCGAGAGGCCGGCAGCATTGCCAGTAGTGAGTGTAGTGGGAAAAAATATGCCGCTATACGCTAAACTCCCATGTTGGTGGTAACACTGCCTGAGAACGACGAGTGCTACGTAGCTCGTTCTGGTCTCATTTAGAAGCTTTTAGCGCCTAGTTTTTTGCTGAATACATTTCTTTTCATGCAGATACTTGATTTATCAATCAGGAGGAGGGCCTGAATATGCCCAAATAAGCCCAAAACCCCCCGCTCAACAAGGGTTAAATGTTTTTTTTAGGCCTCCCTCTTAAGAGCTTTGCCGCCCTCGCCCAGTAAAACTTCTTAAAAGCTATCTCGCTGTTGCCGGGTTAAGAGCGTTTCGCTCACGATGTGTGGAAATCGTATTTGATCTCTCCCCGGGCGGGAAGGTTTGAACAGCAAGCTAGAGTTCAAGATTGGCCATTACCTACGTTAAGGCGCATCGTCAATGATTCCGGGGCCACTACTAAATATTAGGTTTTCCTTCTTTCCTTCGGGACTCAAACCTATATAATTTCTTATTTCTGTATGTGGTTTCTTGCAACTACCTCCCCCTTTTATATATATATATATATATATATATATATATATATATATATATATATATATATATATATATATATATATATATATATATATATATATATAGAAGCAATACTCTCTTGTTGCGGGAATCGGAGTCGGATGATAAAAATCAACACCAGCGCTGGTACAAGCATCTTTATTTTAGTAACGTTTCGGTTTAAGCATAAACCATCTTCAGACCTGAACTGAAATGAAATAAAAGCCTATATGAATGGCAGAGTAATTTTCTAATGTAAATTTCTTATTATAATTAAATTTAACAAATCTAGAATAAAACTTAAAATTAATAGTTATAAAAATAATAACCTAATACATATTAGAACTAGTAAAGTGAAAGAATAAAATGAGAGACGAAGAAATATTATGTGAGCAATAAAAGGAGGGGGGGGGGCGAAGTTAATAACAAATGTTTTCATAATTATATATAAGAACTAACCTTTACATATTAGAAACAGAGTAGAGGAGTGGAAGAGTCGTGCACACCCAGGCTGGGTGAGCAGGGTCTCCGACAGGAGTCGTGTGACTGTATTTGGGGCAGTGGTGAGAATTGAAAAATCGGAGGGTTTTGTGGGGTGATCAGATTATATATATATATATATTCTTATTTCTGTATGTGGTTGTGTTATATATTTTGTTCTCTTGTCTTCCAAAACTTATATACTGTATTACAAATTTAGTTTCTTTGTCTACGGTCCATTCAGACAAGATATATCTGTAAGCCCCGCCCCTTTCCACCAGCGCCGTAGATTAATTAAAAGTTATCGTACATCAATCTCCGACATAATTATCACTAACTGCCTTACCACGAAGCTGGTAAGATCTCATAATAACGTTCGATGCGGGATAAAAGAAAGCATTAATACATGTAGATCTGCATTTTTTTCATGCCACACATAATTTTCCTATTTACCATTATACTGGATAAATGATTGTATTATGGAAATATATTTCCAAACGGTAAAGAAAACTACAAAAATAAAATTAGACCAAGAATATATAGAAGTTTGGTTGAAAAATGTTTATACCACTGTATTCTTATCATCGATTTTTTTCAGTAGCTATGGAAACAATTCAAGAAGAAAGTAAGCATTCTCAGACAGAAAATGATTGTCAATACCATGGTCACTTCAAATTGTATGTAAAGTATGGCAGAGTCGAGGTAGAAGGTAATATATACAAAGATTTGCGAGCGCTTGGACTTCTGTCTTTGTGTACTCGCCCTCCATCTCGCAATCTTGCTTTCCTCCCATACCCCCCCCCCCCCATCTCTCTCTCTTTCTCTCGCTCAATGTTCAGTCAAGGACAATCTAGTATAAAATGTCCTTGGTACAGTGGTTACAGTGTATGAACAGTAAGGTCAGTCAACATGCTACAGTCAATAATTATCTGACCCATTTAGCTGTCAATAATAAAAATACATGTAATTGGCATGCTTTATTCTTGTAAATGTATTTGAATATGTAGACAATACTATTCCTGGCTTGACTAAAAAGTTAGAGGCACCAGTAGGTCTGCCAGGGGTATGGGTAAGAGACGCCACACTACCCCTTCAGAAGACAGGCGGCAACTGAAGCTTGGTGCCACCCCCCCCCCCCCCCCTCCCCCGCGAGTCTCTTGAAAAGACACCGGCGTTACCAATGTAGCTACCTTCCCGCTAGATCTAGAAGTATTTACTTAAAGAAGGGAATGGAGGTATTGAAAAGAGGCTCGTCTTGAATTATCTTCCTGACTTGATAATCTAGATGAGTTGATGGCTTTGAAAGCCATTCTTAACAAATATTTAAAATAAATATATATTTACTTTGATCTAGCACCAAAATGTTCGACCTAGCTAAAATGCCCCAGAACGAGAAGCCCACCACAGAAGCCATGAACGAACACCACATAGAAACACCAAAGGAAAGGTCCACAGAACGAAAGGACCAGCTGACCGAGCCAGCCATTTCAGACAGCCCAAGCCCGCAGGGCTAAACAGCTCCAGGACACACCCATTTACCTTTTCTAAAACTGACCATTTTCCACACCTCACGTACACTAACCCCCTCGTGTCCTACACTCCTAACTACAAAGATGATGAACAGGAATATACATTCATATTAAAAACACCCATGCCTGTCCCGACGTTGAGCCAATGCCAACACATCAGACAGCCATAATTATATCTATGTATGTTCTTGCATCCGAGAAGTAGATGTTATATATCTTAGAAGTTAAAACACCCACGCTGTCCCTAGACCTCGTATATCATTTTCCATGACGAGTATAGATATATGTAACCCGTGCCCAGTCGCCCCTTGCACTGTTCCTCTAGTAACTAAGTATTAATATTAACATTCCCTAACATCTTGTCTTGCCAGACTAAGCTTCTGAAGACCCATCGCCCCATAAATCTATGTATGCAATCCTTAGGTTAAGTATTGTTATCCGCCATTGTGTTCACCTTTTTCCATTTACTTTCCACAATTGTCATACGTCTTCCCCTTGCCTCCTTCGTATCCACAGCCCACACTACGCCAATTTATTTCGTGTCTTACACCTCTTACCCCAACCAGAGATTGTATAAGATAACCTGGTTACCAGTATCTGTCATAAGTACCCCGAAACAATAACTAAGTACCCCTACGAACTGCCGCTGTGGGTGGTATTTTATATTTAATAGAAAACGCAGTTCCCAGGGCCAACTAATAGTATCCATAACCCTCTGACTGATCACATAACTCTATCTTTTCCAGACTCATATACCACCCCATAGTTGCATTCCCCGGTAGCATTTGGCTAACGTATTCTACTGCCTTTTCAAACTTCCATATCAATTGTAGCCTAATGCCACCCCCACGCCCAGGGACCTTAGGGGCAAAATTTCCCTGTAGCCCTTGAACTCCCCCCCCCCCTCTCATTAAGACACCCGCGCTTCTCGACTCTTGTCCGACCTAGCCTCTCTCTCATACCTCTTGAAGATCCTTGAATTGTCCGTTACTAACGCTCTCCAACCTTTTATATATATACTCCTATCCAGCCTACCTTCGCTTAGTAGGCCAGAACAACATTAGAACTTTACTAGCCCCTTGCATGCCATCTATTCTCTTACAACACATTCACAACCCTGCACCCAATGGTCGTCGGTGCGAGGCTAGCCGCCCCGCCAGTAACTAACTTCTATTGCCATACTTCCAGATAAATGTGGCAGAGTTAGCAACCCAGTCTCCACCATATCCAGCAAACCCTACAATTAACAACCAGCCGAGTAAAACCAGCTAGCTAAGGCACCTTCGGTTTGGTATTAAAGACACTCACATCTGTCTCATACACAGAGGGTTATTACAAACACTGGTGATATGGCAAGCCCCTAGCCACAGCCGCCGGACGACTATATCAGAGAGAGGGCGCCCAGCTCCCCCTTTTTGCCCACCCGAGGAGGGAGACCCCCACCCCCGCGGAGGTATACCTGGCCCCTGTTTTGACTTTCGAGTCATTGCCAGGTAGCACAGGAATTCTTCCTATCAATGAACTAACCATGAATGACTAACACCTTTACTAACCTCTATTAACTCACAATAAACCATTTACCTTTCTTGCATGCTCTGATCACTAAATTAGCACCTCAGCTATACCATAGAATGAAGATTGAACAATCTAGAGAGACGCTCCTATCACAGCTGTCCCCATCCTCCTCGCAAAGTAGATCCAGTCTCTCTCCCCTAAATACGTCCAGTATAGCCAAAATAGTACCTCTTACTAAGGCTCAGTTATATGAAAATATAAAGGCTTCCTATCGCCCTGTGCCACAACAGTAAATACCATCTTACCTAGTCCCCATATCTATTGAGAGCTCAATTAAGTCCATAAGACTCGAGATCCCTACTGTCTACAGGGTCCAGAACCGAGCCTATAAATCTAACTCCCGCCCCCAGTCAAATCAGTTGAAAGCTAGACACCAACCAGGGGTCACTACCCTGCAGTTAATTTCTAGCTCTGCCCTTGTGTTGTTCCGGAGTGAGATCCCAGAACCGGCAGACTCCGTGGCAGATTTGGATAGAAGGACCTGCCCACGTATTGAAGAACTTCACACATATGGCCCCCCTGGACGGCCGCGGAACCAGTCTTTAGCCCCCAACATCATGGACGCAAGATAACCAGGACCAGACCCATCAGATACTACCCAAGATTCCCTTTAGCAGTACTACATATTACTGTGCTGTTTTAGATTCACTAATTAATATTTCTACGAAGTGGCTAAGACCTTGCCCAGTGTAATTCATACTTAACCATTCCATTTGGGACGTACTAAGCGATCAGTGCTCTTTAATTAACAGGCGACCTTGACTCTCGTAATTACTTTATTCAGATATTAAAACTCTAGTGATATCTAACGTTCGCCCACTGATTTGCGTTCTATGTATTTCTGAGACAAGGATATAAAACTTAGATCAGTACCCCCTGAGGTTACTAGATTTCCCGTGCTCTAAAAATATGTGTGTCTAATCTAGTCTGTGAACTACTACTTGTGCACCAGAGCTACCAGTAATAAATCTAACAGTGAATATGAATCTATAAGTAACATTGATGGTCTTCGGTATATAAACCTGTGAAATCAAAGCCAGTGATCAGAAGATTAATACCTGAACGTTGGAAGTGGGAGACTAGGCTCCATCCAGATCCACTTATGCTAGTGTTGTTCAATTCTATTATATTGTCTTACACAAGTATTCTGCAGTGGTATATCAATAAACGTGATCATGTAACTTGCTACCATGTGTTTCTTTGTGTTCTCTATTCCTCATATCTTGTATTGTGCATGCAGCCTTATATACCCAGTCAATTTAGAACTCACATTACCCAAGTTAAACCTGTAGACAAACAGGGCATAACACTAGCGATAAAAAATATCGCTTTATTTTGAATCTTTGACCCCTTTTTGGTCAATATTGTGGTATTATTCTAGCATTTTTAGGCATCAATTTACTATTTTGTAGCCTTCTAGCAACTTTTGTATACAGATTAAGCGGTATTTATTCTTTGATTTGGTAACCCTGCTAGGCTTTGCTATGTGATACAGGCATGCCAGCCGTATGATAACGGTTGGGGAAGGGGGGCGGGGCTTACAGATATATCTCGTCTGAATTGACTTCTTTTTTTTTTTTTTTTTTAGGTCTTGTTTAACCCGGGAACTACTGAGAGACTCTTAAGAGTTCCCCCGGCGGACTGCGGGAAGACTCTTAAGAGTCAGGGGGAAAAAAAATCCATTTAAAACACCCAAAAAAAAAAAAAAATTTTTTTTTGCTTCTGGGCCATGCCAAATATCACTCCTCCACCTCGCCTCCTTCCCCACTTTCCTCCCCTCCTTCAGTTATCACCTATTTTCCCTGTTATTCCCTTATTCTGTGGTCTATTTTCGTGCTAACATTAGCGAGTTGGTAGCAGGGCGTTGTCATCACTGTTACCAAGCGTGGGAAAGAGCGAGAGAGAGACTATTGCGTAACAGTGTCTCTCCAGACAAGGGGAGGGGAGGAGGGCAGGGAGGTTGCCTCCGCCATACATTATGTAACTCCCGGCCTGTATCGCCGATTTTGACCATCCAAACACTGTTTCCACTTGTTTTATTGTTGTAACAGGTTAATACCTTTATAATCAACCTATAATAGGCACATATGGATAAGTATTAATGCTATTTATGGTAAAATAACAATGTTAGTGATGGGAACAGCTCAAATACGTGCGCACAGGAATGTGGTGTCTCATACCCCCCATGCGCACGTTTTAGTTAGGTTAAGTGAACATGCATGATATCTGGCAGAATGTTAGGGCAAGACGGCAGAGCCAATTTGGGTAAGATTAGGAGTAGTTGGCGTACCATTACCAACATACAGCATAACTCATCTATAAAACATTAACCTAACCAAACAACCTAACCTAACCTAACCTAGTATTAATGTAGTACTAGGTTAGGTTAGGTTAAGTTAATGTTTTATAGATGAATTATGCTGTATGTCGGTAGTGGTACGCCCACTACTCCTAATCTTACCCCAATTTGACTTTACAGCACCTCAGATTAATTATCAGGTTAAAAAAAAAATGCATATCTTTATTAGATGTTACCATACTATGATAGCCTATATTTATGCAGATATAAAATAAAAAACTGCAATCAATTTTGGTCAGATTTGCCAGTCCTCTTCCTGGTTTCAAGTTCGTATATATTACACTCTACCGAACTTTTCCTCCCTACATTTAACCTCCTTCACTTTTCCTCCCTACATTTAACCTTCAGATACAAGTCCAGGGCTGTCAGCAAAGCTACTACCAGACTTCGCCTCGGTCACACAAGATTGGCTGCACACATGCACCGAATTGGCCTACATCCTGATGGCAACTGTGCCTATTGTGATGTCCCTGAGACCATCCACCATCTCCTCATCTGCTGCCCACACCATCATGGAGCTCGCACCACACTTCGAGACAGTATAGTACGTCTGGGTGGAGTATTTAATTTACATCACATCTTATAATAATAATAATAATAATAATAATTCTTTATTCCAGACACATAAGATAGATACAGTATAAATACAGTACGAACTAATGGTCCATATCACATACACTTCTCGTCAGAGCACAGATAATAATTATACACAAAGATATATTAATAAAGACACAATAAAATAAAAAATACAGTAGGCCTATTTACAGAATAGAGCACATATCACATTTTGTCACAATATAACACAGATAGGCTAACTAAGGCTATTGCTCAATGTTGGTTAACCTCTGAAGTGCGCATGGGGGTAATTAGACACCTCTCCCTGTGCGCATGTATTTGAGGTGTTTCCGTCACTAAAATATTCATTGTACCATTAATAGCATTAATACTTATCCATATGCGCCTATTATGGGTTGATTATAAAGGTATTAACCTGAAACAACAATAAAACGAGTGAAAACAGCGTTTGGATGGTCAAAATCGGAGATATAGCCCGCGAGTTGTATAATGTATGGGTGAGGCAAGCTGCTTTCCCGCCAATTTCCCCCAAGGCCACTGAGACACAGTCGATCGATACTCTCTCTCTCTCTCTTGCACTCGCTTGCCATCAGTGATGACAACACCCTGCTTGCAACTCGCTAATGTTAGCACGAAAATATACCTCAGAATAAGGGAATAACAGGGAAAATAGGTGATAACTGAAGGAGAGGAGGAAAGTGAGGAAGGAGGGGAGGTAGAGGACTGAGATTTTGCATGGCCCAGGGCCAAACATTTTTTTTTTTTTTTTTTTTTTTTTTTCCGATGTCAAAATTTGATTTTTTTTTCCCACTCACTCTTAAGAGTCTCCCCACAGTCCGCCGGGGGAACTCTTAAGAGTCTCCCCGCAGTTCCCGGGTTAACACCTATTGCACAGATCATTGCTCATAGTTCAATTAGACCTATATATTACATTACATACTATGTGTGCAGCAAGCTTCTGCCAGTGAGATAAAATACGGGATTCATAGATATGATCACTAGACCAAAGAGCTACAATCAGCGTGTTACTGGAGGATTGCAGTCGCTGCGAAAAGCTGTACACCAGTCTCCTGATGACAGCCCAACAGCACTGCACATCCAACAGTGTGCACACCATACTAGTGCTTTCATATTTAGAGAGACCAATGAACATCTTGAGTATATTATGATAGGATGTACACAGACCATTTATGGTGGCTCTCTTATACTTCCACCACAAATGGGCCGTGTACATAGAGGAACAATATGTCCGGAACAAAGTGACTTTAGTTTCCCAATTACACATGTGGAATTTTCTCAAGATGGTGTTACCACGTAAATATAGCTGTCTGCGCTGACGGCCGATATCTGCATCATCTGAGCAATCGTTTGAGATAATGTGTCCCAGGTATTTTATTTTGTTTACTTCTTGAATAATTTGATTATTGAGTGAGAAATTTGGCAGTTTACTTTTATAAAGTAATTTTGATCTAAATATAAGAACAGCACTTTTCAGTGGGTTGAATTTAACACAATGTTTACTACCAAAAGATTCACATATATCAAGAAGTTTGCTCAGACCCGCAGAAGACGGTGCAATAATGACCAGATCATCAGCATACAGGAGATGGTTGATGATTTTATTCCCACCATAACATCCAATCTGCTCTTTATTCAATTTATCACTTAATTCATCCATATACATTGAATAAGTAAAGTGAGAGAATACTACCCTGTCTCACTCCATTGGTTACTGTAAAGGAATCCGAAATAATGTTACCCCATCTTACATTAAATGTTTGATTGGCGTACCAGTATTTCAAGATTCTCAGTATATAGAATGGCACTCCCCTTGTTGCTAATTTATCAAACAGGATATTGTGGCAGACTCTGTCAAATGCCTTACTAGCATCAAGAAAGCATGCAAAAATAGAGCTGTTCATTTTGATGTACCCATCCACTAGCTCCTTCAGAGTGTAGATGCACTGGTCCGTACCATGATTCTTTTTAAAACCAAATTGATTACTATTAGTTGAGATATACACTGAGATTCTGTCTAAAATGATTAACTCTAGTATCTTACTTACAATACTGGCAAGGGCAATAGGTCTATAGTTGTCTTTTGATGTAATTTTGCCAGCCTTGTCTTTAATTACTGGTATCAAGGTAACGGACATCATAGATTCTGGTAGGAAACCATGGATTAGAAAGCTGGTAAAGCAACTGCTGAGTTTCTCCAAGAGGAGAGTGGAGGAGTACTTCAAATGTTCAGCATATATACCATCAAAACCACAGGATTTGTTAGCATCTAGCCTACTTATTGCAGCCTTGATTTTTTCACTTGTAACTTTAATTGTGTCATATTTTTCTTCTTTGTTACACTCTGTTGTAGCAGCAATGGTATTTCCTTGGTGCCCAACAGAGTTAAACAAAGTTTGGTAATGTGTTTTCCAAAGATTGGCTATGTTATTAGTACCAGAGATCCCATCTACACTAACGGGTAGAGGTGTGCAGCTATTATGCATTTTTTTAATATCCTTCCAGAAGGCCAGTGTGTCTTTGCTAGCAAAGTTTTTGGCCAATGCTTCTCTTCTTAATAAATTTTCATTGTTTTTTATATATCTGATTGCATACTTGCATCTATCCTTTAGTCTGGTGAACATGTCAAAAATGGGTCCCTGTCTCGGTTTGTTATGATCCAGCCATACACTACGAGCATCTCGGGATGCCTGGTATAGTTCTGAAACATGGTCATTCCACCCAGGTTTGTTAAAAGAGTAATTTTTGTTATGCTTGTGAAATACTATCACTAGCCTTAGTAAGACAAGATATAATATTATTGTACAGCTTGCTGACCTCTTCTCGATGACTAGCATTAACACAATTGGGGTCTTCACAGGTAATGGCATCCTCACTGCCAGGATCAAGCTCAGAAAGGAGAGTGTGTGTTAAAGTGCAAAATTGCTCACACTCCTCCTCGTCAAGCCCGCCCCATGGCAGTTTTGGATTTACACTATTGTTTGACTGGGTTAATTCTGGCGCTCTTTCCAAACTAGCTGTTAAGGTCAATGGGATATGATCTTCATCTGTATATGTATACTGAATTTCCATATTTGTTAGGCGGTGGTATCTTGCCTACTTCAAACCTGCAAGCAATCGCCAATGCACTTGCTACCTTTCTGCATGCAAGTGGACGGATCCAAGACCTATAAAGTATAAGTACTGTACCAGTACAGTACTACAAGATACGACCATCTATCAACATCAATGCCCCTCCTGACTGACATCTAAACACTTGCCATGGAACCCCACCAGTTGCCCCTATCAAACGTAAAACACTTGCACATTTATCTGGGGAAAGTAACCCTTAGCACACTGTACTACTGTGCATCAACGGTGAAGAAGAAGACGAAGAACCTCCTTCAGTACACTTCGACAGGGTTTATTGGATATCGTTAACAACAAAAATGCAGTAATCTGGAGACAACCAAGAAAACTGTACATTTAAACAATAAGAAGAAGAAAAAGACACCTGATCCAGAATACTACTAGAGGCCGATACTTAAGGCTATCCCTCAACATCATCATCATCATCAGATTATAATGGTATCGTAAATGTTTATCACCAACCAGTGACGAGTTTTTCAGGTTATTTTTTGTTGTTTTTTGTTTTTCTTTAATATAGGCTACAGTGTTGTTTATAGGCCTACCAAGGACTGTCGCATTTTACTATTTTCCCATTATCCATCAATCTTAAAACACGGCCCCCGAGGGCTATGAGCGCTATGAAGATCAGGGAAATTGCGGGGTAAAAGCCGTAAATAAAGGGGTAACATTGGAAGAACTCTGAAAATACAATATTGAAAAGTAACAAAACCTGAAAATGGAAAAACCAGAGCCAAGTTTTGACCAAACTTGGCTAGGGTTTTTCAATTTTTCAGATTCCAAAATCACAGTAGCCTAACCTCATTTCGAAAGTTGGCTTGGGTTTTTTTGTGATAATATTCAAGGACAATAGGCTAGTGCGACGTTATGAGAAACAATTTATTAGGGAAAATAGGCACCAATAGATTCGCCATATTTTTCTCCATAGCCTATAGTCCGCATGGAGGATTTTCGTAATCAACAAATTGAAAAATACCCACTTCACAGACAAATACACCAAAAATCTAAGTCAAAGCGGGGGTGTGGGGGCAGCAGCCCCCACCTATAATACTAGGTTAGGTTAGGTAAGGTTGTTAGGTTAGGCTAATGTCCTTTCAAAGGGGTATAGGGTAGTAAACACTAGGATAGCCTATACCCGGCCAGTCTGGCCAGAGGTAAGAAGAAGAAGAAGAAGAGTCCTGCAGTAGTCTCCTTGAATGCTACCTTTTTTGTTTTTCAACGTGGATAAAGCCAGTAAGAATGTGGTTAACATTAGCCTAACCTAACCTAACCTAACCTAGTATAATGGGTGCCCCTACCCCCCCGCTAAATCCATGAAATCCGAGCCAAGTTTTGTCATTAACCTAACCAAATAACCTAACCTAACCTAGTATTATGGGGTTAACATTAGCCTAGCCTAACCTAACCTAACCCGCTAAATCCCTTAAATCCGAGCCAACTTTTGCCAAAGAAAAACGAGCCAACTTTCAAAATGAGGTTAGCCTAGGCCTACTGTGATTTTGGACTGAAAAATTGAAAAACCCGAGCCAAGTTTGGTCAAAACTTGGCTCGGGTTTTTCTATTTTCAGGTTTTGTTACTTTTCAATATTGTATTTACAGAGTTCTTCCAATAGGCTATTACCCCTTTATTTACGGCTTTTACCCCGCAATTTCCCTGATCTTCATAGCCCTCCCCACTATCGGGGGCCGTGTCTTAAGATTGATGGATAGGCTAATGGGAAAATAGTAAAATGCGACAGTCCTTGGTATTAAACAACACTGTATATCAAAGAAAAAACCATCTTCAGACTGATCCGGTAAATAAAAATACCAAAGTACAGTAAACCCTCGCCATCTCGGACCTCTAGAAGTCGGAAACCCGTACTAGTCGGACTGGCTACGGCCTCTCGGACATGCACTTCCGTATTTCGGACATTTCCGTCATCGTTCCGACAGTCTCTGACGTTGTCGGACTTTATATAAGTATTCGGAAAATGTCCGCTATTATATTTTTCAATTCCATTGCATTAGAAATGATTCAAAGATTACAAGAAGTCCAAATAAGACATACCGGTAATTATGTTAATGTATAAGGGAGTTACATAGATGCATTAGAGAGATAGAGAGATAGAAAGAGAGAGTTACAGAGGGGGAGTGAGCGATAAACACGAACTATTATTATGTTCCTTCCAACAACCAACTATACTCCTAAAATCGATTTAATGAAATTTACAAACACATGTGGCAGTCCGTGGATTCGAATCCAGGATGCTCACACCGAAAATCAACACCTTATGCATCGCACCACGAAGACAGTTAAAGAATGGTGGACACTGCCTACGATTTATTATGCAACTTCGAATCCTGCATATCAATCTAAGCATGTACACACATCCCAACTGCAACTCTCGTAGGCTATGCATATGTGAATGGAAAGAGCAATTAATGGGGCCTTAACTACTAGGGAAGTCCTCTCGATAAATTACCCCTGAACCAATATCAATTATTATGTTCCTTCCAACAACCAACTATACTCCTAAAATCGATTTAATGAAATTTACAAATGAGACAGACTTAATTGGTTCTGAAAAGACAAAGGAGACTTTTATATTGACTCTTTTTCATGTTATTATTTGTGTGCTAGAAGGATAATATTGTTTTCAATTCCATTGCATTAAAAATGATTCAAAGATTACAAAAAGTCCAAATAAGACATACAGTAGTTATGTTAATGTATAAGGGAGTTACATAGATGCATTAGAGAGATAGATAGATAGAAAGAGAGAGTTACAGAGGGGGAGTGAGCGATAAACACATACTATTATGAGACGGACTTAATTGGTTCTGAAAAGACAAGATAGATAGAAAGAGTTGCAAAAGGGGAAGTGAGCGATAAACACGAACTATTATGAGACGGACTTAATTAGTTCTGAAAAGACAAAGGAGAAATTTTTATTGACTCTTTTTTCATGTTATTATTTGTGTGCTAGAAGGATAATATTGTTTTCAATTCCATTGCATTAGAAATTATTTATAGATTACAAAAAGTCCAAATAAGACATAGTTATGTTAATGTATAAGGGAGTTAGTTAGATGCATTAGAGAGATAAATAGATATAGAGAGAGTGGCTAGGGGCGAGCGAGCGATAAAATACTAACATATACGAGACAGACTTATGTTTCTGAAAGACAAAGGAGACATTTTTATTTACTCTCTTTTTAATTTTATTATTTGTGCGTTAGAAGGGTAATATTGTTTTCAATTCCATCGTATTAGAATTGATTCATAGATTAAAAAAAGACCAAATAAGACATAGTTATATATATGTATAAGGGAGATAGATGCATTAAATAGATAGCCTAGATAAAAAAAAAAAAAATCTCAATTTCTCTGGTGACGCAGACTTTCCTCTTCTAATTCGGAATTTTCCCTCTCTTAAGTCGGACATAAGTCGGACTTCGGACATCTCGGATTTTCGGTCATCTCGGACTGGGTCTCCCCCCAATTAGTCCGAGATAGCGAGGGTTTACTGTACAACAAATTACCTGAAAAACTCGTAGCACATACCACCACGACCTCCATGTTAGGGTTCCATCTTCAAACTGAGCCCGCCCGGCGCCCGGGCCGGCGAGGGGCGTGGCGCGTGACGTGACGACTGAAAGACTGTGATTGGTTGATAATTTGATGGAATGCTGTGATTGGTTCATTCTATAGTTCATGATTCATAAAAAGACCGCTAGGTGTAGTGACGTTCGACTGAAAGCTTGAGGGTAAGAGCTCCCGAACGACAGCCATTTTTTACTATTGCGCCGCGGCCATCGACAGGGAGGTATTTTTTACAGTTTCTCGTATTTCATTGATAACGAATCTGCGACGGTAAGTACATGTACACCAACAAAGTATCGTTCATGAAAGTGATAACACAATAATAATCATCAATGGGGCCCGTCACTGGTTGGTGATAAACATAAACCGTATTAGTTTATGACCAACCAGTTACGGGCTCCATCGATGATTATCAGTGTTTTATCACTTTCATGAACGATACTTTGTTGGTGTAGTCTACATGTAATTACCGTCGCAAAATAACTATAGGCCTAGGCCTAAGTGAAATACGAGAAACTGTTGGATTGTTCACCCATAACACAGGGAACGTGAGCTGGGTTTAGAACGTCGCGAACCCATAAACAGGGAACGTGAGCTGGGTTTAGACCGTCGCGCACCCATAAACAGGGAACGTGAGCTGAATTTAGACCGTCGGCGAGACAGGTTAGTTTTCGGTTAGGTTAGGTTAGGTTAGGCTAATGTTGAAAATACTAAAATGCGAAGATCCTCGGTATTAAACAACACTGTAGCCTAAGCCTATCAAATAAAAAATAAAAAACAATAACAAATTAGGCTAGGCTACCTGAAAAACTTGTAAATGGTTGGTGATAAATTTTTACCTTAAGGTACTAATATTAGGCCTAGCCTATGTAGATTGTACTTCCTTCAATCGAGGTGTTACACTTGTACTGTTATTTTTGGAATGGATGTAGTTACTGGGTGTACCAATACCCGACATACAACATAAATCATCTATAATACTAGGTTAGGTTAGGTTAGGTTAGTTAGGATAATGTATTGCTGTATCCAAAGGCAGTCAAAATAGACGGGAACATGATGGTAAGCGCCCGCGTAGTGTAAACAAGACGGGCGGTACACCCGGTAACTACATTCTTGCCTTATTTTTTATGTAAAAATAGTACTGTATGCCTTTGAATCGGAGCAAGGTGCGTAGAGTTATTCTATACGATGCGACACCGATGTTTTATTTATGATTTAGCCTATGGCATTCTATTGCAACTCTTTGCAAAATTGATGTAGGCTAATTTGATATGCTAATTTATTTGCCTTGTGTATAATATCTGCCTTTTTGTTTAACTCTGTGTGACGACAACAGTGACATTAACCCATTGGCTGCTGGAAGACTCTTAACCCGCTGAGTGCCAGCCAATTTTGACGGTGTGCTTCTGCCAGTGCCAGAGTTTTTTGTTTTGTTTTTGTTTTTTTGGCTAAATCTGTCAAGTTGGGAGAGAAAGGAAGGATAATGGTAAAAAAAAAAAATCCCCTTGTCCATTTTCGCCAGAAATCAGGTCCCTGATGGTCCCGAAAGTACTGTAGCTGAAAAGACACTATAGACTACAGAGACTTATGGTATCGGAATGTATGGGTGGGAGGGTGGTTTTGGGATTGGTGGGGGGAAGGTAGAAGGGTAATTGACTTGTGTTACACATATGAAGCCAATTGGTGAGGTAGTTTCGCCACCACGGATTTTCCTTTTTTTTTTCCTTTTTTTTCCTTTTACGCTGGAAGTGGGTGGTTGGGGGTGTGGTGGAGGGAAGGCAGAAGGGTAAGAGACTTGTCACACAAATATGGAACCGATTGGTCCAATCGTTTCGCCGCCACAGATTTTCCTTTTTTTTCCTTCTGACGGGACCGACAGTCAGCGAGTGGGTGGGAGGAGGGATTTGGGATTTTTGTGGTGGGTAGCCAAAAGGGTAAGGTACATGTGGTAAAAATATTAAAGCCATAGGTGCAGTCGTTTCGCTGCTACAATTTTTTTCCAGCGAGGACGTATATATACGTCCCTGGCACTGGGCGTGACAACACCCTAGGACGTATATATACGTCCCTGGCACTCAGCGGGTTAAGAGGTTCTACTGGGCGACTGCTGGAAGACTCTTAATACCATAGGCCTAAAAAAAACATTTAACCCATCAAGTGCGGCAAGACTGATAAGAGTTTTACCGGTGCGCTGCGGGAAGACTCATAATCCTAGGCCTAAAATTATTTTTTTTTTTAAACCAGCCCAGTATCAATCGATGTTTTTTTTGGTAAGATCCTATGTAGCGGTAGTCACCGTATTTTGTTTGCCCATTAACTAAGGATCCTTATTTATATCCTCATATCTCTTAGTTATTTTCTTCACTTACCTCAACAATACTAACCCCGATAGCTGGGGAGGGTATGAAATATATCAGGGAAAGAGAGGGGTTGAAACACGGCGATTAACTAGAATATAGCCATCTTCATTAACCAAGCCAAGATGTTGTGTATCCTTGCTTGTGATTGGTTGTTGACTATCGTGACGTCATCAGCCAAGGCGGGCCTCAGCGATGACGTCATTCCAGCCCTCGGCCAACATGTCGTCATTACACCCGCTTATTTGAACACCCGCTTAATCTTACACCCGGTTAATTTTACATCAGCGGTGTACCTGTTTCACACAACGTGTATTATAATGTCATTAGTGCACTGTGTAATTTGCGTCTTGATATTCAGTGTTTCTATTTATCAATACTAATTAGTATTCACCCCCCCCCCCCGTATTTGGCTCGTGAACGGTAAGGTTAATCTGCGAGAGCGGTATCGTCCCAAGATGAACTGATATATTGCTAATTATAGGGAATAGGCTCGCACCCTTATTTTTCATGTTTTTTCCTCCAGATTTTGAGAAATGAGTGTATTCATGGTCTTAGTTATAATGCCAATGTTGGATACACGATGGGTTGAGGGGGGCTTTGCCCCCCCTCACCCCCCCCCCCCATGAATTATTGAAATCGTCATCTATGTTGCCAGCAGGGGGTAAATATTGATTATACTGCATAAAGCAGGCGTTTATAAACAGTGAGGATGTCCGAAAAAGCTCTGAGATTGATTAGAATGGGCGTTTTTTCGGTCAATATTAACCCGCTGAGTGCCAGGGACGTGTATATACGTCCTAGGGTGTTGTCACGCCCAATGCCAGGGACGTATATACAGTATATACGTCCTCGCCGAAAAAAATATCGTAGCAGCGAAACGACTGCACCTATGGCTTTCATATTTTTACCACATGTACCTTACCTTTTGGCTACCCACCACAAAAATCCCAAATCCCTCCTCCCACCCACTCGCTGACTGTCGCTCCCGTCAGAAGGAAAAAAAAAGGAAAATCTGTGGCGGCGAAACGATTGGACCAATCGGTTCCATATTTGTGTGACAAGCCTCTTACCCTTCTGCCTTCCCTCCAGCACACCCCCAACTACCTCCCACCTCCCACTTCCAGCGTAGAAAGGAAAAAAAAGGAAAATCCGTGGTGGCGAAACTACCTCACCAATTGGCTTCATATGTGTAACACAAGTCAATTACCCTTCTACCTTTCCCCCACCAACCCCAAAACCACCCTCTCACCACCCTCCCAATCATACATTCCGATACCATAAAAGTCTCTGTAGTCTATAGTGTCTTTTCAGCTACAGTACAGTACTTTCGGGACCATCGGGGACCTGATTTCTGGCGAAAATGGACAAGGGGAGTGTTTTTTTTACCATTATCCTTCCTTTCTCTCCCAACTTGATAGATTTAGCTAAAAAAAAAACTCTGGCACCGTCAAAATTGGCTGGCACTCAGCGGGTTAAGGAGACGGACCACAGCTATTTTCAAGGATTTTTTTTTTGTGGATGTTATTTATAGGCCTATGATTTATAAGGTTTCTATAATAAAATTTGGGAAAAATTTAATTTTAATACCACAAATTTTCCGAGTGTTTCTGATAAACAAAATTGGTCATTTGCATCAATATATAGTGTTTGTAATTACTGTAATTAGAAATCTCGGGAAAACCTATTTTCCCCATTAGGCCTATCGATCGATGTTGAGACACACGCTCGCTCCCCGATAGTGATTTGAAAAGACATTAGCCTAACCTAACAACCTTACCTAACCTAACCTAGTATTATGGGTGGGGGCTGCCGCCCCCACACCCCTGCTGGTTGAGTACTAATCCCTTAATAAAAAAATAAAATAAAATTGGCTGTCAATTATATGAAGGTGAAAGAAAAGTTGATGAAGTCTATGGTGTTTACTCTCCAATCTTCAGCTTGATTGTACATTGATAACGGGAAAGTACAGTACCGTATTGACAACCTTGTTACGAAAAGTAAATTTTAGTACAGTACCATACTTTTATATTAGGTTTTTCCGAGGGTTTAACACATTTTCATATGATCTTTATAGCTATCGATGACTGAAAGTACTGTATTGACAACCTTATTACGAAAAAGAAATTTTAGTACCATACTTTTTTATTAGGTTTTGCCGAGGGTTAAACAAAAAAAATCTTATGATCTTTAGAGCATATAGGCCTAGATTCATTATTTATCTTCAAATATATCAACAACATTTGTGGTATTAAAATAACATTAAACCAAAATTTGTTCATGGAAATTAGGGAAAATATCAAGCAAACTGGCCAACTTTTATTTCGTTATTTTTTGTTTTGGTTTTAACTAGTTTTCATCATTATACAGTGGTTGTCATTAATTAGAATCTCCGGAAAAACGTTTTCCCCATTATCCAACAATCTTAAGATACGGCCCCCGATAGTGGGGAGGGCTATGAAGTACAGGGAAATTGAGGGGTAAAAGACGAAAATAAGGGGTAATATTAGCGTAGCCTAACAACCTTACCTAACCTAATTAGGTGGGGGCTGCCGCCCCCACACCCCCGCTGGTTTGGTATTTAATTAATAAAAGATTGACGGTCGCCAAAAGAGGTAATTGTAAGAGTGAGAGAACTCTATTTCTTATTGCTAATCTGGCAACCTCTGCATCATATGAGTCTGAAGGGGTTAAGTGGGCTAAGAGTTAATCAACATGGCTAAATTGCAGATAATGTTTCAACATCACTTTTTCTTTGATATAATTCATGCCCTCTGCACCTATATGGGTTATTATTGACGAGGTAAGTGAAGGAAATAAGTGTATTGAGGATATAGCCTACATTAAAGATTCCGTGGTAAACGTAGCCTAGGCTTGGACCCAAATAACGACGGTATAAAACCCTTACCCTTGGTGTACTGGAGAATAATGGTCTGCAGCCAAATTAACACAATGCCGCTGGAAGCTCCGTTCGTAATCCCGTTAAATAGAAGATGTTGTAGGTGTTTTCATAAAGCAAAAACACTTCACTATTCATTGAACAACAGTTCCACCAGTTCAAATATGGCCGACTGGCCCGACTCCGAGAGATTATAAACACCAAGGATAATAAATGAATCAATGTGACGTCGTAGAGGGATTGAGAAACAAAAGAGGCTCATTATATGGACTGACGTGTATTTCTACACCCGTTAAAATGTCGCGAGAATTTGTGACGTCACCGTCTAGACAGTGACGTACTCCCACAACAACCATTCATATGCCATTATCGCTCGTGACGTCACTCCCAGTTTATTGACCAATAGAATATCAGTATACAACTCGACTCACCTGAGCACCTCCACTCGTCGTCCACCAGCTGAGCTGGGAAATTGTAAAAGTGAGTCCACAGATGCCCTCTAATTATTAATTTACCAAGTATATTTTCCATTTATACTATACTACGAAGCAACATACATAATACATATATATGTACAAACAACAAATATGCTATAACACTGCCCAGTTCTTGAGATATAATGCATACCGTTATGCAGGAATATACCTTTTTTTTTGGCTATTCTGCAGAACAACAATTCCTCGATTACGGGATTCCTGTCTCATGGAATTATTTGTTTTGCTCCTACCTTACTCAGGGGACCTTACTGATGTGCGGATAAGTGCTACTTTTTTTGATAATTATAGGGAATAGACTCGCAGCCTTATTATACATAATTTATTAGGGAAAATGAAGCTCTATGGAATCCTTATACAGTAATATACTCACATAGATTCTGTTGTGGGAGAATAGTTTTGATAAGTTTTGTAACACTCGATTTTGTCGATAACATTAGTCCCACGCGTAAACAAACTCTTCTTCTTCAGTCCCGCAATCTTGAGAGCTCTGCTACAGACGTGTTCAATGTTTACAAAAAGTGTTCGGAATGGAGTACACTCGCTAGGCTACGGTAAAGTGTTATGTTCTACAAAGATGTTACTGTATGTCTAATATATGAACCCACGGTAGCTGGCATGCAAGGGCTAGTGTTGTATCCCACGTACTGGGTCTAGGTTGTTGTTGTTGCTGTTCCCCATGCTGCCTGGCCGAACAGCCCCAAGGCCCCGAGCAAGGCCAAGGCCATAACCGAGCGCCCCCACAGAACCCTACCCGCCGACCACAATAAAGCCTGGGTGACCGAAGCCACTCCATGGCGGGGAGCTGAGGAGGGTGCGGAAACGCCCGGGAAACCAAAGCCCCACCCAGGGCCCTGTGCCCCTCAGCAATTATGAAGAGAAAGTTGAGGGGTAAGGGAAAAATGTGACGCTTTGGCTTCCAATCTTGGTAGATTGTGAGGTCAATCCACGGAAGAGACGCCGTCACTTGAGATCTAGAAAATATATAAGTAAAAGGAACAGTCAGAGTAAGCTATGGGTATGGCAGAGATTGCTCAGTTCTCACTCTGATAGACCAGCCCATCACCACATGACTAGAACCCAATTTAGGGTCTAGGTTAGGTTAGGTTGGGTTGTTTGGTTAGGTTAATATACAGTACTAGGTCTCGGAAACAAGATTCGTAGTTGCGGTAGTATTTACATCAAAACTATAGTTAACTATCAAAACTATTTTCCCACAGTGGAATTATAACTAATAGCATCAAAACTACCATTTCCCAAAAAAATTGGGAAAAAAACTCACAAATAAGGCTGCGAGTCTTTTCAAAAAAATTACCGGCTAATGTCTTTTCAAAGTTGACTAAATCAAGTCAACTCCTAGATTGTTGGTGTATCTGAATTACAATTAACAATGCAAATGCTAATAAAAAGTGCTTTCCACACTCTCTAATAATAAAATGCACACTTACAAAGCATTAAAATACAAAAAGAAAATATATAAAACCTAAAATAAGAGGAGTTGTTGTTGTTGTTGTTGTTCCCCAAGCTGCCTGGCCGAACAGCCCCAAGGCCCCGAGCAAGGTCAAGGCCATAACCGAGCGCCCCCACAGAACCCTCCCCGCCGACCACAATAAAGCCTGGGTGACCGAAGCCACTCCATGGCGGGGAGCTGAGGAGGGTGCGGAAACGCCCGGGAAACCAAAGCCCCTCCCAGGGGCCTGTGCCCCTCAGCAATTATGAAGAGAAAGTTGAGGGGCAAGGGAAAAATGTGACGCTTTGGCTTCCAATCTTGGTAGATTGGGAGGTCAATCCACGGAAGAGACGCCGTCACTTGAGATCTAGAAAATATATAAGTAAAAGGAACAGTCAGAGTAGGCTATGGGTATGGCAGAGATTGCTCAGTTCTCACTCTGATAGACCAGCCCATCACCACATGACTAGAACCCAATCCTCTCAGCATCTGCTAGGAAAGGCCCTAGAAAGCCGCCTTTGGCGGGGGGATAACTCCCCTATTTCAACCCTTTTCGGGGTTGGGCACCCGCCCGTTGTAGTTATGCAGAATTACCATATCTTCATAATCAACGTAAAATAGGCGCATATGGATAAGTATTAATGATATTTATGGTAAGATAACGATTTGAGTGACAGGAATCGGTGAAATAGGTACGCACAGGGAGAGGTGGTCACTACCCCCCCTGCGCAGCGGAGAGGTTAAAACACCCCAGTGGCACTAAAAAAAAATTTGTTTTGTTTAGGTGAGATAATTTCCCTCCATTACTTGCTACCACTTCTACACATGTGCCCCCCCCCCCCCCCTTTTCCCATCTCCTCAATTATCAGGTATTTTCTTAATATTCCCGATATTCCCGATATTTATCGAGTATTTTCGTGGGAGAACAAGTATGAGAGAGGGAGGAGGGTGGAGGAGTGTAACTCCGACCCTCCAAGCCAGTCGAGTCCACCCTTTGTCTCTCAGTGCCAAGCGAGACACGAGAGAGGGAAGGTGTTAGTCTTGTCACTGCTCAAGGCCAGATTACGACCGCGGGGCTAAAATAGGGTACGATGCCCAATGCAGACGCAAAAATGGGTACTTATTTTTTTTGTCGAGTTGCTTCTGTCAGCCTATAACAGATTGGAAACTGAGAGTAGGGGAGATAAATAGCAAAATGTTTATATTTTTAAAGAATACAGTATCAACAAAAATGTTGTACCTGTTCTTATTTAAGAGTGAGAAGACAAATAAGACATGCGTGTGCTTTTTATCACAGAACCCTAAAGAGACGCACTTGGACCTAAGGAGACGCAGAAGTGTTTAAATCACAAAAACACCAAAAATTATATAAGTATTAACCTCATTGGTACTTGAAAGAAAGCATGGTACTTTGGGTTGTAAGTTTACAATGCTTAGACAACAAAACTGACTGACATAGGCCATATAATTCATATTATTAAATAGGCAGATAATATAACTTAACATACTAATTTGCTAATTATAGGCCATTACCAAAAGAGTTTAGAGGGTGCAGGGAAGCTATACATGGAACATTAATGCTAATTTGAGGTTTAAATCTAGTGCCACTCGCCCTCCCATGCATATTTGGTGCTAATACGCCTGTTTTATGCCTGCTTACCTCTGTAAATAATAAACGTTCAATAACCAACCAAATATCATGATCATGTACCTTCATTCAGCTTGAAAATGGTAAAAACTGTAACTTTCTGGGTAGTCTGGTAGATATGTGAGCAACTCAAAAGCAATGACAACTTTTTAGGTTCGTGCTTGAATGAAATAATAATAATAATAAACGGTTTATTAAACAATGGCAGCCTCATGAGCTGAAAATACACATTTTACAATTTAGTGGATGAACATGAGATGTACAGATATGAAAATGGTAAGCTCAGTTTACAATGTGTGAGTATAATACTGTATACTTAACATTAAAAAAAGAAATTAATACAATAATTATGCTAGTGTAAAATACAAATTATCATAAATTAACCATGAGAGTAAGTGATATACAGTACATATACAGTACACATTTATTTAACTTATATATATACAGAACATACATATATACACATACGTACACACATACATACGCATATATATACATACATAGGCTATATAAGAACATAAGAACATGCAGTAAGTGTGCACATGCCCGTATACATAAACGCTCACGTATGCAAACAAACACACATACATACATACATACAAAAACTGTTCTGGTAGGGTCAGGTGAGGCTAATAATAGGAGTTAAATCCTTGGGAGAGATTAAATGAGGGCATTGGAAAAGGGTTAATGAGGCAACGGACTGTAGGTCAGGTAAAGCGTGCGTGCGTGTGTATGTGTGTGTATGTATAGGTCAGGTGTGTGTGTGTGCGTGTCAATGTCGTGGCCGGGGGTGAGACGATACACTCAGTCTGACTGACAAAGGCAAGAGTTGGGCTCATTCATGTTGGCACTCTATCGAGTGATAAGGAGGGAAGTTGGGGAAATGGTGGGGGAAAGTAGGGAGAGGGGTGGGGGGGCTACAACAAAATTTGATTGTGTAGCGAAAAAATGCTTGATTCGATTCCGATTTGCTGAGAGGGGGAAAGAGGTGCGTCTCCTTAGGTCCAGCAAAAATTATTTGTCCAAAAGAGACGCATTTTTCAAACTGATACCATACCACACTGATAGACAGCCATTCTCCCTACTATGTATGGTATACTTAAGGTTGAGTTTCCTTCACCTGAGATCAAAGAAAAGGTTATTATGCTTAATAATGTTACCAAAATAAACACATTTACAAGGACCCAAGGAGACGCAACCTAGCAACCCTAAGCAGACGCGCGTCTCCTTAGGTTTTGCGCAGTGTGTCTCTATTGGTCCCAGGGTAGCCCTTGTTCTAGTTAAGGCAGCTCCGTCAATGGTGAAGGAAACTCAACCATATTCATACAAGACAGAGAGGTGAGTATGGCTTTCTACCACTGTGGTGTACGACCTTCTGGCATCAGTTTGAAAAAATGCGTCTGCATTGGATTTTGTGTTTTTTGCTGGCCCAATGGGGACGCACCCTCCCTCCCCTTTAGCCGTGCAAGTAAAAGCCTCTTGGTCATGCAGGGGTATACTTCAACTTATGCACTATCAACCAACATTAACAGAAAAGAGGATCAAATTAGGGAACTGAGAAATTTAGCTTTAACCCGGGAACTGCGGGAAGACTCTTAAGAGTTCCCTCCGGCGGACTGCGGGAAGACTCTTAACCTAACAAGTGCGCATGGGGGTAATTGGAAACGTCCCCCTGTGCTGACGTATTTGAGGTGTTTCCGTCACTAAAATATTCATTGTACCATTAATAGCATTAATACTTATCCATATGCGCCTATTATGGGTTGATTATAAAGGTATTAACCTGAAACAACAATAAAACGAGTGAAAACAGCGTTTGGATGGTCAAAATCTGAGATATAGCCCGGGAGTTGTATAATGTATGGGTGAGGCAGGCTGCTTTCCCGCCAATTTCCCCCAAGGCCACTGAGACACAGTTGATCGATACTCTCTCTCTCTCTTGCACTCGCTTGCCATCAGTGATGACAACACCCTGCTTGCAACTCGCTAATGTTAGCACGAAAATATACCTCAGAATAAGGGAATAACAGGGAAAATAGGTGATAACTGAAGGAGAGGAGGAAAGTGGGGAAGGAGGGGAGGTAGAGGACTGAGATTTTGCATGGCCCAGGGGCCAAGAAAAAATAAAAAAATAAAAAAATAAAAATAAACAAAATATTTTTTTTTCGATGTCAAAAGTTGATTTTTTTTTCACTCACTCTTAAGAGTCTCCCAGCAGTCCGCCAGGGGAACTCTTAAGAGTCTCCCAGCAGTTCCCGGGTTAAGAGTCAGAGAAAAAAAAAAAACTTTAAACATCGAAAAAAAAAAAATTGTATTTTTTTTTTTTTTTTTTTTTTTTGGGGGGCCCCTGGGCCATGCAAAATATCACTCCTCTACCTCCCCTCCTTCCCCACTTTCCTCCCCTCCTTCAGTTATCACCTATTTTCCCTGTTATTCCCTTATTCTGAGGTATATTTTCGTGCTAACATTAGCGAGTTGCAAGCAGGGCATTGTCATCAGTGTTAGCAAGCGAGTGCAAGAGAGAGAGAGAGAATATCGATCGATTGTGTCTCAGTGGCCTTGGGGGAAATTGGCGGGAAAGCAGGTTGCCTCACCCATACATTATATAACTCGCGGCCTATATCTCCGATTTTGACCATCCAAACGCTGTTTTCACTCGTTTTATTGTTGTTGTTGTTGTTGTTCCCCAAGCTGCCTGGCCGAACAGCCCCAAGGCCCCGAGCAAGGCCAAGGCCATAACCGAGCGCCCCCACAGAACCCTCCCCGCCGACCACAATAAAGCCTGGGTGACCGAAGCCACTCCATGGCGGGGAGCTTGAGGAGGGTGCGGAAACGCCCGGGAAACCAAAGCCCCACCCAGGACCCTGTCCCCCTTAACAATTATGAAGAGAAAGTTGAGGGGCAAGGGAAAAATGTGACGCTTTGGCTTCCAATCTTGGTAGATTGGGAGGTCAATCCACATTACAGACGCCGTCACTTGAGATCTAGAAAATATATAAGTAAAAGGAACAGTCAGAGTAAGCTATGGGTATGGCAGAGATTGCTCAGTTCTCACTCTGTTTTATTGTTGTTTCAGGTTAATACCTTTATAATCAACCCATAATAGGCGCGTATGGATAAGTATTAATGCTATTTATGGTAAAATTAATATTTTAGTGATGGAAACAGCTCAAATACGTCAGCACAGGGGGACGTTTCTAATTACCCCCATGCGCACTTCTTAGGTTAAAAAAAAGTAAATTCTTAGGTTTTCCGTAAGGAATTTGCGAAAACATGATTTTTTTTTAGTTCATCTCATCTCACGCAATAACATATGAAAATAAGAAGCTGATACTATGTGAGCATATTAGGTGATAGTTAAAGAATATTTTGGCCCACCATTCATGCATCTATCTACTCATCCTATTTCTTACAGTTTCTTACAGTAGATCCTCTGGAAAAAGGCAAACTAGGCCTGTGTGTCCAGCTCAGTGCCAGTACTTGCACTACTGCGGTCGTTCACTGTGTTGGCGGCGGTGGCAGCAGATGCAACATTTTTACTATTCTGTATTTTTGCTTTATAATCAAACTTCAAATCTTGTCTTCCCCATGCTTTATCAAGATTACTTTCAAACTTCTTTATTGATTCGGAATCGACTACATACTTGGGCAGTGCGTTCCACTCATTTACCACTCTATCACAAAATGAGTTCTTTGCCTTTTCAAGCCTATTTCTTTCTTTGTAAATTTTCTTAGAGTGTCCTCTCGTTCTTGTTCCCTCCCGCATCAAGAAGATACCTTCACACACATCCTCATCATACTTTCCTGACACTATCTTAAAAGTCTCTTATCATATCCCCTCTCTTTCTCCTATATGCCAGTGTCGGAAGTCCCAGTGTCCTCAACCTCTACTCATAGCCCGCGTTCTTCAACGTTGGTACTAGCTTGCTAGCTCTCCTCTGCACTTTCTCCACTGCTTCTATATCCTTTACCATATATGGAGCCCACACCTGGTTCTCATATTCCAGGTGCGGCCTAACCAGCGCTGTATAGAGATTCCTGAATATTTCTTCGTCAAGTGACACAAATGTCCTCCTTATCAGCCCTACAATTCTATTGGCTTTGTTTATCTTTTCCGCTAAATGTTCTGAGAAATTTAACTTATTGTCTATCACTACTCCTATATCCTTTTCTGCATTCACTTCCTCCATCGCTTCATACATACTGTATCCTACCTTGTCTATCTTGCTAGTCCCAATCTGCATGTACTTGCATTTTTTTGGATGAAAAGGCATTAACCAATGTTCAGACCATCCCTTCATGCCCTCCACATCTCCTTGAAGAAAACCTACATCTTCCTTACTCCACACTCTTCTATACAGCTTAGTGTCATCCGCATACAGGTATATCTCACTTCCATTGGTTATAACTTCAGGTAAGTCGTTGATAAAT
Organism: Paralithodes platypus; assembly: GCA_032716605.1. NCBI lineage: Eukaryota > Metazoa > Arthropoda > Malacostraca > Decapoda > Lithodidae > Paralithodes > Paralithodes platypus. Next base: position 16,635,662 of record CM064506.1, on the reverse strand, counting down.
ATAACGAGCAGTAGTGGTCCCAACACAGATCCCTGAGGTACCCCACTTGTAATTTCCCTCCACCCCGAGCCTATTCCATTCACCAGTACCCTCTGTCTCCGATCTTTCAGGAAGGCTTCTATCCATTTCACACATATCTCCCCTATACTATACTATAGCTTCTAACTTTCTCTATTAGCCTTTTATGTGGGACCTTATCGAAGGCCTTCATATGACTGTGCAAGTTTAAGTATTAATTATATATATGGTAAATTAACAATTTTAGTGAGGAATGAATCAGAATACCTTAGCACAGGGGTGTGGTGTATAGTACAGGGGCTTAGCACTTGCCGGGTTAATTACAAATATGTTGCCGGCGTATTCGGCCCTGGCTCATTTGGACCAAAATATATTTGTCCCGGGCATCCTCGGTCCAGACTAATTCGGATCACAATAATATTTGACCTGGCTAATTTGGTCCATGGAATATTTGTTTTATATATTGTTTTATTAGTTATTGCAATATGTTATACATAGTATATATTCTAATATACCTGTACAGTATTATCAAATAATCATTGTTTGTGCATGTTTTGACATTTGTGAGCATTAGCCATTGCATGAGTTTATATTTACAGTACAGTACAGTACAGTATACATATTCTAATGTAGCCTCTCTTGGATTCAAACCCTAGCCTCTCCGATATAAGAGGCAAGCTACTTCTCTGTTCCATGCCTTCTGATAACCTGAGTGGCTAGGGCTTGAATCCAGAGAGGCATTTATAAGATTAATCAAAATTAACTTAGAACAGTTAGCAGAATTAATATTTATACCATACGAGATAATGAGCAGGAGCACTTTATTGACAACGTTTTTGCATAGAGCTTGATTGACTTGATAAAGCTCTATGCGAAACATTGTCAATAAAGTGATCTTCCTCATATGGTTCATATATTCATTTATATGATTGTTTCACATGTACCATTGTGCGTGTATTTATTTTTATTTTTCCGAGGTCCACAGGTCTAGCATCATGGAGACACATCAAGTATATGGTTATCAAGAGTTTCATCAGTAATAGTCCTCTGTGATTGTAGACTAATCCAATATTTAATTCAAGTATCATCAGTATTAATTTGTTCATGAAAAATATCAAACCAAAATATGTGTTGACATAACAATGGAAGTAGGTTTATCCATGAAGTTAGAGTGTGATGATACAGTGTATGAAGAGGAATTACATAAATATGACATCGAGTTAAAAAGTGAGGACATCGATGAAATAGAGGATGATAAGAAAAATGACATAAAGTTTGAAGCATTAGAATTTGCCGAAGGTAATATTAATAGCGCCCAACGACATGGAGGTTTATTATTTAAAAGTGAGGATAGTGCAAGATTAGAGGGTGAACATTTCAAAGCCCCTGAGTTTGTCGCCGTGGCAACCAAAGTTAAAAAGCACCAGTGTGAGGTATGTGGTAAATGGTTTGGCCATAAGGGTCACCTCAACGACCACTCCGTCGTTCACACGGGGGTGAAGAATTTTGAGTGTCAGTTGTGCGGTAAACGGTTTAGTCAGAAGAATCACCTGCGGCAACACTCCACCGTTCACACAGAGTTTAAGAAGTACAAGTGTGAGGTGTGTGGGAAACTGTTTGGCAGGAAAGGCGACCTGGGACAACACACCTTGCGTCATTCGGGAGAGCAGAAATTTAAGTGTAAAGTGTGTGGCAAATTGTTTGGTCTGGAGATCCATCTCGAGAGACATTCAATTGTTCATTCACATATGAAGAAATTTGAATGTGATATTTGTAGAAAACTATTTGTCAGAAAAATAGCCCTTGACAAACATTATTTGCATGCTCATAATGATGTGAGGAAGTTTGAGTGTGATTATTGTCATAAGCTGTTTAAAACTAGGGCTGGTGTGGTCAATCATATAATAATCCACACTGATGAAAAGGTGGACTGTCAAGTGTGTGATAAAGCATTTTTCAAAAGCTACCTTAATAAACACATGCAGATTCATTCAGAGGATAAGAAATTCCCTTGTGACCATTGCAGTGAGATGTTCAAAACTAGGCATGGTTTGGCCCGACACATCTACAGCATCACAGGAATCAAGAAATATGAATGTACAGAATGTAATAAGAAATTTGCCACTAGTTCACAACTGAGTAGACACAAAGTTGTTCATTCCGGACTTAAGAAATTTAAATGTAAAGAGTGTGATAAATGTTACACTACGAAATGCAACCTTAACACACATATTAAGAACTCTCATAAAGTTTCCCTACCTTCTGTCTCGTAAGCACTTCTATTAACACCCAAAAAGAGCAACAGATCTCCTTCAACCCTATCTCAACACACTACATGGCTGGTGCACTACAAACAGACTTAATCTAGCCCCAGCCAAATCCACCACAACCCTGCTCACAAGCTGGACAGGAGAACACGAATACATCCCTCAACTCGCCATTAACAACACACAACTAACACATATACAGTTACACACACACCCAAAATCCTAGGAGTAACATGATACTCATATGACATTCAAACAGCACACCACAAACATTAAAAAGAAACTGACACCCAGACTTAACGCCCTCAGGTCACTTGCTCACACAAAATTTGGACACAACAAAGAAACCACCACCACAGTGTATAATATAGGTTTGAGTCCCGAAGGGAATAATGAAAACCTAATATTTAGTAGTGGCCCTGGAATCATTGACGATGCGCCTTACGTAGGTAATGGCCAATCTTTGAACTCTAAGCTTGCTGTTCAAACTTCCCGCCCAAGGAGAACTCAAAATACGATTGCCTTACATCGTGAGCGAAACGCTCTTAATAACCACTCACAGACTCGTCCTTATGATGTGGGTCCACTACTAGGAAAAACTAGTAATATAAATAAAGTATAAAAAATAAAAATTAAACTAGACCTGACTTGCGCTTTCCGTGCGTCTGCTGTTGGGCACGCTTGGCACCCCGCTCCTGCGGGCGTACCCGTTCTTAATCTGACATATCGAGACTCTCAACAATGTAGCAGATGAATGGGAAGGGGATGGCAGGGAGGGCAAAAATCGTCAATGATTCCGGGGCCACTACTAAATATTAGGTTTTCATTATTCCCTTCGGGACTCAAACCTATAATTTATTAGTGGCCCCTTCATCATTGACGATGCACCTGAATTCCCAAGACTGGAGTGGGGACATTCATCTAAACATCGCATACCACTAATAACCCAGGTAATCAGGTCAGTTTAATATCAAAGAAAATATAAAAGATAGTTACAGGTGGCGATTCTTAAAGGAAGCCTGTGGTGTTAACACCTATAAGTTTTAATAGAACAGTTGGTGTAACACAAGAATAAACTAATCCTTTAGTCTATATATTCCTGGGAAAATTAAATCTTCATTATTACCCAATTTTATTAATATGTAGGCCTACATATTCATGGCCTTTGTACTATATTACCAAAATATTTGTACTCTGGTGAGTTATCTGCTCAACAGGTGGCGTTGTGTGTGTGTAAGTGTGAGAGTCCGAGTGTAGGGGGTGAGACAGTGAAGCACGGGAACGAGGTGGCTTCAGAGATGGGGTCGTTTCGGGCCATGAGTGAGCACCGTGCCTCATGTGAAGGCAAGATGGCAGGTGCTCGTTGTACTCTACGTGCTTCACATGTCTCACTCCCTAGACTGGAACAAGACCTCACGGGCTTCACTGTTCATTGTAAAGCGGTGAATGTTGGCTCTCAGCCTATGCCCGAGAGGAAGTAAGTTGGAATATAGAAAAAAAAAAAAAAAAAAAAAAAAAAAAAAAAAAATCTTACTCTATATCTAATCTCTGAGATTATTGAGTATATTGGAAACCCTATTGCATCTATAGTGTTTCCTCCAACAGGTAAAAGAAAAATTTAACCATGTTCCTACGTAGGCTTACTTCAGCCTAGGGAACGGGTTAACACATGACCTTCATACTCGTTACATTTTGTCTCACTTCAGAGGCAGTTAGAGTCCTTAGCTAGGATACACCCCCCCCCCCCCCTCCTTTTTACCTCACTAAATCAGCTTAAAACTAGACTTTCTGCCTTAGTTCTACACATATACGAGAAGGTTTCATGAGATTGACGGACAGGTAACGTGTGAGAAAGGTATGATTTGATGACCACAATTGGGTCTTCTGAATATCTTCTAGAGCGTAATTATGGAGGAATCGAAGTGATGCCGCCCATTTTCGGATATCGTGTGATCTTGCCAACACGCCCGGATTACTCTCCCTAATGACTTCTACCAATAATGCAGCTAGCCGGCATTTTTGTAATCGAGCACCTGTCTGTGAAACCCAGAGGGCTCCCGCCTGTGATGGCCGGGAAGCTTGTATAAATAACGTAAGTGACTGGACTGGACACAATAAATGGTGCCTGTCACCCTGTTTCAGAGCCGGAATTTCGAACTCTGTGAAAACATGGTTAGAATGTTCATTCTTAGCAATGAAGTTAGGAGCAGGGGCTATATGTACACCCATGTTGCGTCTTGTAAATCTTAGACAGTTTGGCTCCAAACTCATCGCCGCCAACTCAGACACCCTGTCACCCGTAGCCAGTGCCATCAGAAAAATTGCCTTTTTTAGTATTAGGTCAAAGGGAGGATCTTTGCAATATTTACGGGACTGCAGCATCTCAAGCGCTAGATCAAGAGACCAGGTGGGTGTGAGTTGACGGGGGGGAGGGCGAAGCTTGAAGCATGACCTCATGAAACCCTTTTCTTCTGCCTCCGGTACCTTTAGACCAGTTAAGTCTAAAAAAGGGGTCCTAATTGCTGTGAGGTGATTCCTTAATGTGACAACTGACAACTTTTGAACATCGAATAGGTAATTTAAATACTTAAACACCAGAGCCACGGAGGGCTGCTGTTGGCCAGTTTCTACAATCCACGTAGTAAATGATTTCCAGTGTGATTGGTACTGTCTTTGGGTTGATGGGGCATACTGATTAATTAATTTATGAGTCACGGTTTCCCCAAACTGCCCTAGCCACTTGGCCTTCTGAATGTCCACAAGGCGAAAGTCAGCGAGATCTTGAGGTTTCCAATTGTCTCTTAGTGGAAATACGAGATCGGGAGCGACACCGGGTTCTCGCACCACATCTTCAGCTGGTTGTACCACACTTGAGCCGGCCACAGTGGCGCGATCATCGAGACCATGCCCCGATAACCCCGTAGTTTTTTAATTACTTTGCACATTAAGGATGCATCTGGAGGTGGAAACAGATAAACGGAGCTCCATTTGTTCCACTCTACCAGAAATGCGTCCGGACCCCCCCGCCGGAGTCAGACTCCGGCGCGTAAGGTACTGAGGGAGCCTGTACTCACCTAATTGTAGTATACAGGATTTGAGCCTAAGCTCGTGTTGTCCTGTCTCACTCTCTACATTTATCCAATTTTGCTTTAAAAGTTTGGAGGCAATGGCTTGCCTCTGACGCGAACAAGTCCACTTGTGGATGGTAGGGCTCTGCAATCAACTTTTGAAAGATGTTTTGCTTGAGAGCCCATTCTACTTGAGTGCTCTGTCTTCTGGACAGCGCATCCGCCCATACATTCGCCACGCCGGGCAGATACGTTGCTTGAAGATAAATCTCTAGCCTCGCGGCTAGCCGAAAAATCTTTTCCGACAACCCTTGTAACACTCATGATCTCACTGACCCTTGCTTTTGAATGCATGTTACTGCAGTCAAATTGTCCATTCTGAAGGCTAGGGACTTGCCCGCCTGGCTTGTGCCGTGCTCCTGTAAGAAGAATAGTGGGACTAGCAACTCCTTGGCATTGATATGAAGATGATTTGACATTGACCATCGACCCTGATTCTGGTGGCCTAAGTTCAATTGGTAACCCCACCCCAGGGTTCCTGACGCCTCTGTATCTATCCAAACCGTCGGGGGTGCAGCTGTCCAAGTCAAGGAGGAGTGAATAACTTCTGGCTTCTCCCAAGCTGCCAGGAGGTTGTGGATTAAGGTTGGAATTGTGGAAAACACTTGTTAACCTTCCAAGATAATTCTTTTGACCTTCAGGCGACCTAACGGTACTGTCAGTTGTATCCAGTTGAGTGAGCCTATCAGAGATTCCCAGATCTTCCTCGTTCGTTGTCGTCCGGGAGTGTAGAAATCGGAAGAGTTTCCTGCGAAACCTCTGACGATTGTCTACACTCTGAGTTAGTAGTTCGGTATCCCAGATAAGGCCCACCCATTGGATTTGTTTGGTGGGAATGAGAGATGACTTTGCTAAGTTTACCCTGAACCCTAAGGCTTTTACATGATCTAATACTAGTTGAACATGGTGAAGGCACATTATCTTGGATTGGGCTACCACTAGCCAATTGTCTAGGTACCATAAAATCATGATTCCCTGTTTGAGCAATGGTAGCAATGCCTGTCGGACTAATTTTGTGAAAACTCTGGGTGCTAGATTTAATCCAAAGGGCATTCTTTGGAAGACAAACGTTTGATCCCCATTGCGTAAAGCTAGGAACCTCTGAAAGCGTTTGTTGATGGGGACATGCCAATAGGCGTCTTTTAGATCTATCGAGCACATCCAGCCTTGTGGTGGGAGTGACAACCTGATCTGATTCACTGTCAGCATCCTGAATGACTGATTGTGAATATGGGTGTTGAGATATGAGAGGTCTATCACTGGCCTCATCTGAACACTGTTCCTTTTTGGCACCAAAAACAACCGGGATATGAACACTGGCATTGACGTAGGACTGGGGATTATGATCTGCTTCTGTGCCATCTCTTTGACAATGGATCCCACCTCTAATGAGACTCGGTTGAATTCTGTGGGGAAACGTAAATGGGGTCGCCGGGACCACCGCCACGAGAGGCCTTTGCAGACCACTGTCCTTGCCCATGTTCGCCGGGGCCATGCTCGGAAATGATCTCGGAAGTTGCCAGTCATGCGACTGGTCTTGTCCAGCAGAGCTTCTCTCTGATTCGTCTCGCCTTGTCTTGGCATTGAGAGTGAGAGAGCCCTATGGTATGTCTCAGTTACTGGAGGGTGGATGTGACTCTGACTTTGGTTTGGGGGGATGAGAGGTCTTACTACCATTGCTGCTGGGTTGACCCCTGTATTGGCCCCGAAAGCCCCTCCCTCTGCCCCTGAAGCTACTGCGCCCTCTATGGGCCCCGGAATGCGTAGGGGTTGTGAAAGTCTTGGCTGACTGCTTGAACTGTGACTGACCACGAAAGGACTTGAACTGTGACTGACCGCGAAATGAACTTCTATGTTTGAATTTCTGTTTGGCTGCCTGCCCTTCTTTGTGTTTAGAAGGGGTGGCAGTTGTGTGGTCTAGAAGGAACGTTACTAACCTCCTTACATCTTGGGAGACTTAAGTATCCGTAAAAATATCGGATAGGAGTAACCTTCTACCGATCTCAGCCGGAAGTTTCTTCACCAATTGCACTCTCATATCTTGGTGGTACCGTACAGCCTCAAAGAGAGCTGACCGGATGTCGCCAAGAAATTGAACTGAGTTTTGGAGGAGAAGACGTCTGGTCAGAGAAAGTGCCCTCTGAGATCCGGCGTCCGTAACCGACTCAGCCGTTCTAGCCAGAGAGGCTGCTAGTTGTTGGTTGAGTAGGTGTGGAGACGCCAGTCTCCAGACCTTCTGTCTTACTTTATAGTCTTTGTCAATCTGAGCTTGTGTGGGAGGGCAATAAGGTTCAGGTAGATCACACAAAGATAATTTTGGGGCCCCTATGAAATAGAGTATATGTTGGGGAATACGAGTACAGTAGGGTCTCACATAAAACGAGTTTATGGTCGATAAACGAGGGCGTTTTATGCGAATTCGTTTTATGTGAACACAGCATTTTGGTGGCGCAATATCGTCAATGTTCACTGTAAGCGAAAATTTTCGTACAAAGCGAACGATATTTCGTACGTTTTGTACGATATTTCGGCGTTTTATATGAAAGCGTACGATATTTTGTACGTTTTGTACGATATTTCGGCGCTCTATATGAAAACTCCTTGTATTTGCCCCACTTTGGCGGCGGACTCGTTTTATGTGATCACATTCGTTCTGATCGAAAATTAAATATTAATATTTTAGGTCGGTCGTTTTAATCGAGACTCGTTTTATGCGAACACGTTTTATGCGGGACCCTACTGTATATGTTCGGGGGTGTCGAGTATATGTTGGCCTTGCCTACTGGCATAGAAAACCAGTGATTGTCTTCTGCTGGAATTTGGTGACTATGTTTGTTGGTGATGGTGCTGGCCAACAACTGGGCCTCATGTCCCCAAGTAACCCAGTGCCCACGCTCCCCTCCCGTAATATGAACTAAAGAGGTCCCATGAGAGTCCCTGAAAGGAATGGAATTTAGTTCTCGGGTCAAGCTCTGCAACGCTTTTAAGTCATTAAATCCATCAGTTTTAGACCAGTCTGAAAACAGTTTTCCGGCGGAAGCAGGGGGCAAGGCGGGGGATGATGTGTACACAAAAAATTCAGGATTGAAATGATGTGGAATGGCCTGAATAACAACATCAAGTACCTCTCCTAATTGGTTCTTGGCCCTTAATTTCTTCTTTCCACTTACTTCTATAACCCAGTCTTCTGGGACAGGTAACTCACCTGAATGCAAGGTGTGTGCGAGGTCTGGGCGTAGTGGGGTAACTATTGACCAAGAAGTGTCTGGTCCATACAAGAGCAGCATAGGGCCCTTTTTGTTGGAGATGGACTTGTCTAGTGGGGGAGCTAACAAACCCGAAAACAATTTCATGTGAGGTTGTAAGAGAGCAGAGGTGCCTGGAATCGAAGCCATAGGGCTGATTATGGGGGCAGGGGGAGGAGAAGTTACTGTAACTTGAGGATGTACTACTACTTGCCCCAGAGGTCGCACTGCCGGGGGTACAGGTGTTGTGGTAGTCATCTGTCTCTCATTCTTAAACTGTCATAAAACCAAATAGTTCTCGTAACTCATTCTGTGTCAACTCAGCCTCACTGTTTTGTTCAGACTGGGGTGCGGGCTGTGACACTACCGAGCCCTGCGTCCCAGATTGTCGAGAGACTGGTCGGTGGCTAGGCCTCACTTCCTCAGTATATCCCCCCTGTTGGTATATCTCTATCAGTGGCTCCTCCATTAGTGATTCCGTTGACCGGGCCGACAGGGCTGGGTGAGTTTCCCACCCAGGCTCATCGACCTGGGCATCGGTATCATATGTATCTGTTTGTGATTGATAGGAATCCTCATGACTGGGGAGGTTAATCATATGCAAATCTGTGACCTCATACATGGGGGGTTCCTGAACAGGTGTATGTCTACCTGGGGAGCTCTCCTGTCTCCCCCGGTGAGAAACTACACTGCCCCTTCTTTCTTCCCCTAACACAGGTGAAGCGACAGGTTCTGGTGTAGGTTTATGTGGGATAGTAAATTGGTGGGAATAGCCTGAGACCGTACTAGATGTATCTCGTGATGTCTCTCTTCTCGCTGAGGATTTCCGTCTAGCTTTTGACGGTTCCTTAGCCTTCTTCTTACTTGCTGAGGAGGACTTCTTATGCCCGCTCGACTTTGGTTTGTCCCCGGCGGTTAGTGCGGAGTCAAAGTTCGAGCGAGGCCTCTTGGCCCCCTGGTCATCTGGCGGGGGCTTAGTTTGTGGCAAGGGCGACCTCGACCTATCTCGCCGGCTGGTTGAAGCTAGTTCCTCCGGCGGCTTTTTGTCCCGAGGTCTCTTTCGGTGGCCGGAAGAGTCTCCCGAAGAAGATCTCGGAAGGGGTGAGGTAGTGTCTGGACTCTTTTGTGAATCCTCCAGAGTTTTATCATCTAACTGGAGGGATTTATGAGCCTTTGTTTTACAATATGTTCCATATTTTTTTTCTATTTTTTTCTATTGCACTAGACATATCGAAAGCCTTCGATAGAGTCTGGCATAAATCTTTAATTTCTAAACTACCCTCCTTCGGTTTCTATCCCTCCATCTGTGCCTTTGTCTCTAATTTCCTTTCCGGCCGTTCCATAGCCGCGGTTGTGGACGGCCATTGTTCACTTCCTCACCCTATAAACTCCGGTGTTCCTCAGGGCCCTATCCTATCTCCTATTCTCTTTCTAATTTTTATAAATGATCTCTTTAACCCTCTTGGCCCGGGCAGGCTCTCAAAATGACAGTGTGGGCTACCCGGGCGATCTGGCCGAAAAACGTCTAGGCCTAGGCTACCGTATTTTTGTTTAGTTTAACTGCTAGAAATTTCCCACGCATCTATAAATGTAGTGCGGTTTCCAATCTGTAGACTGGCGTTGAGTAGAGCTCTCTATGTCAACTGGTTCAGTTGTGATGACGATTTCAGTGGAGAGCACTTGCAGGCGATGTTAGCAATATGACGATCTTTTCACTACTGAAACAACGACATACAGACATACAATAACAAACGAGTCTTCTCTTTCTTGTTTTCGGAGGTGCGGTGACGTAACGATCGGCTTTGTTTACATGCGTCAGACGCACGGCGTTCAGACCAAGCTGAATAGGCTTTCAAGCTTACAGATTTTAAAATGACAACCGGGCACCTGCCCTTCATTCGTGGTGTCATTTTAAAATGACAACCGGGCCAGGAGGGTTAACTGTACCTTAGTTCCCATCCATTCATACGCAGACGACTCAACCTTACACTACTCCATTAGTTTTTCAGAACGCCCCAGCCAGCAATCCCTCAACGACAAACGTAATGAAGCCATAGAACTCTTAAATTCTGATCTAAATACTATTTCCAATTGGGGCAGAGAAAACCTTGTTAACTTTAATGCTTCCAAAACCCAGTTTCTCCATCTATCTACCCGTCAGGATCTCCCAGCGGACTATCCCTTATTCTTCAACAATACAAAAATCAACCCTTCATCTTCTCTCAATATTCTTGGTGTCTCTTTTTCTTCTGCTCTCATTTGGAAGGACCATATTACCAGTCTTGCTAAGGCAGCCTCCCAGAAGCTGGGTGTGCTCAACCGCCTTAGGGGGTTCTTTTCCCCTGCACAGCTTCTTGCTCTGTACAGGGGCATAGTGCGCCCTTGTATTGAGTATTGTTCACATGTGTGGGGAGGTTCCTCTCACACCGCTCTCCTAGACAAAGTTGAAAGGAAGGCCTTTCGTATCATTAACTCCCGTCCACTCACCAACTCTCTGCAATCTCTCTCTCTCCGCCGCAATGTTGCATCTCTCTCGCTATTCTATCGCTACTATAATAATCAGTGTTCCTCAGAGCTATCCCAGTGCATACCACCTCCTTTACGTAGGGCACGTGGTACCCGTCTTGCAACTCAATCCCACCCCTACTCTGTGCAACTCTCCAACCCAAGAGTGAAACGTTACTCTCAAACTTTCTTCTACTCAACAGCTGAGCTCTGGAACTCTCTCCCAGAATCAGTCTTTCCCTCTTCCTATGACTTGAATTGCTTCAAACTCCGTGTGTCCAGGCATTTTGGCTCGAACGTCCCTTGATTTTGGCCCTGTCACTCTTTCAACTATGGGGGAGGCACTCGCTATAGGCAGTTATGCCTTTTGCCTCCCTCAATCACATAGAAAAAAAAAAAAAAAAATTCAAATTTAATATTTTGGAGAATATCCTTACATTGACTATTTCCATCATTAATCAATGCATTGCGGAGGGCTGAACATTGGGGACAAGATTTTGATAACCATCGACCTCTCGAACGGTCTAGGCAAGTGACACACTTTACACAGAGTAAGTGTCCCATGATTGCTAATCTCTGGCAGCTCAGAGCTGAACAGAAAAACTATCTATCTTTGTCCATGATTACCTCCTCACCTCCGCAGAGATATTATACTTCCTAGGTGTCTTCCTGTCGAACCTGAGTGAGAAGAAATTTCAAGAATCAATGCTCATAAGGACATGCTAGGCTGGAATAATATACATATATAATCTCTACATGAAGAGAATAAAGTGAGTAACTCTTAAGCAATCTGAATTCCCTTCACGTTAATCATTTCCCAGAAATGAAATCGAGTATGGTGTAGCCTATTATGTGCTACTAATTTATTAACTTCTTACCCAAGCAAAAACACTGACCTTATTCGTCTTGTCATACATGAATCAACCCCGGCGATCTTCGAGCGCTAACACGGATTATGTTGATTCTAGATCTGGCGGATAAATCGCCCATGATAAAGCAAAACAGTAGAACTGGGAGCTACAAGACCGAAAAAGGTGAGTTTTATGTCTCGGCTCCGCCGTGACTGGTGCGACGATTGCATCACCTTGATTCGCGCGGCGATTTGTGGGTCCCACTGTTAATATCGGGCGGCGTAATGTTCGTCTATTTCAAGGCCAAAAGATTTTAATTGTTGGCGGCGTAAAACGTGATTACGAGGGGGGTTTCGCCGTTATCCTTTGTAACTCGAATTATTTTTAGTGACACGCTGGCACTAAATGCCTGAAAACAACCCAAATATTTTAATTCTTTTTTGCAAAACTGTTCCAGTCTTGGAATATTGGATTTGTCTGTCTTAGGCCAGACGAACGATTTGTTATTTGTGTTATTTTATTGACGGCGAAAGACGTATTAAGAGGGAGGCCTCGCTTTTATCCCTCAAAATTTTAATTCTTTTTTAGTAACGTGCCGGGGACCCCTGCACCGTACTATATGCCTTAAATAACGCAAACTGAATTCATTGTAGACCCGTACCCGGCGGTGACTACTGAATTTGTTTAATATATTATTTGTATTATTTGTATTACATGTATTATGTGTGTTGAGCCAGCCATCTGGCTGGCTCAGTTGATAGCGTGCCTGATAACAATCTTGAAGGTCTCGCGTTCAATCCCCGCTCAGATTGAAAAGTTTTTCTGGGATGTAGCCGGCGGTTACCATCTCCCCATGAGGAAGGGGGATGGGTAATGGTCTCTGGTAGACTAAAGAAAGCCAAGCGCTTGTGAATCCTCGAAGGAGGAGATACCGGCGCTATATAAGTACAGTAACCAGAAGATTATTATTATTATTATTATTATTTTATTGACGGCGAAAGACGTAATTAAGAGGGAGGCCTCGCTTTTATCCCTCAAAATTTTAATTCTTTTTTAGTAACGTGCCGGGGACCCCTGCACCGTACTATATGCCTTAAATAACGCAAACTGAATTCATTGTAGACCCGTACCCGGCGGTGACTACTGAATTTGTTTAATATATTATTTGTATTATTTGTATTACATGTATTTTGTGTGTTGAGCCAGCCATCTGGCTGGTTCAGTTAATAGCGTGCCTGATAACAATCTTGAAGGTCTCGCGTTCAATCCCCGCTCAGATTGAAAAGTTTTTCTGGGATGTAGCCGGCGGTTACCATCTCCCCATGAGCAAGGGGGATGGGTAATGGTCTCTGGTAGACTAAAGAAAGCCAAGCGCTTGTGAATCCTCGAAGGAGGAGATACCGTCGCTATATAAGTAACCAGAAGATTATTATTATTATTATTATTATTATTTTATTTTATTGACGGCGAAAGACGTAATTAAGAGGGAGGCTTCGCCTTTATCCCTCGAAATTTTAATTCTTTTTTAGTAACGTGCCGGGGACCCCTGCATCGTACTATATGCCTTAAATAACGCAAACTGAATTCATTGTAGACCCGTACCCGGCGGTGACTACTGAATTTGTTTAATATATTATTTGTGTTATTTTATTGACGGCGAAAGACGTAATTAAGAGGGAGGCTTCGCCTTTATCCCTCGAAATTTTAATTCTTTTTAGTAACGTGCCGGGGACCCCTGCATTGTACTACAGTCAGTCCCCCTAATACACGTATCCCCAGTCCGCGTTTACCCTATTCCGCGCCGAGGGGTAAAACAGGTACTCAAAATCCCTAAAACACGTATTGACCCCACAAAACACGAATCACAGTTGAAGAGTGGTGTAAAATTGCTGTTTTTTGTATTCCGCACCCCCTCCCCCCTCCCTACTCCGTGCGCACACCCCTTGGAGGCCTAGGCTTCCCCGTCACTGTCACTGGCCCTGTCCCCGTCTCTGGATATACCCATAGATTTCCCGATCGCAGTAGTCCCTTCACCAGTTTATTCTTCCTAGGCATTTTTATGTTGTTGAAGGGTGTAGGAAGGCAGTTGTTACACAATAAATGGGTCAAGTCTCAGCGCACGGACACTTAAGGATATTGGGACTGAGAAGGAAGCACACACACACACACACACACATATGCACACACAAGAAGGGAGGAAGAGGTTCAAAGTATTCAGTACCTATGCCCACTAGGAAAAAGCGACCATGCAGTTCTAGACATAGACTTACTATTGAAGTATAATCTACCCAAGGGAAGGGAAAAGCACAAGGAAAATCACTGGATGTATTCCAGAACCGATTTCGAAGGACTACGGGATTTTTTCAAGTCACAAAATTGGGATCAGGTGTTATCTGAAAGTGAGGTAGACAAAAAACTCAAGGCATTCATGGAGATCTATGATACTGGTATAAAAACTTTTGTCCCTAAGTACATTAATAAAAGGAAAAAAAGTAATCGCAAAGTATGGTTTAACCGCGAATGTAGGCAAGCACAGGAAGCAAAAAACAAAGCCTGGAAAAAGATGAGAAACTGGGATTCGGATGATAACAGGCAAAAGTATAAAGAGGAGAGAAACAAATACACAGACATGAGGAGGAGGTCAGAGGCAAACCATGAGAAAGGGATAGTGGAGAACTATGAAAAGAATCCAAAAAAAAATTTCAAGTTTGTAAACGGCAAAAGGAAGATAAAAGCCACGATCGTAAAGATTAAAAGTGGAAACAGAATCATAGAAGAGGATACAGAGATTGCGGAAGAACTAAATAGAAATTTTGCATCAGTATTTACAAAAGAAGGAGAATTCATTGCACCAGAAACCAATGAGATAGGTACAGAGGAAATGCCGGAAGTCACATTTATCAGACCAGAGCTCATAGACAAAATGAGTAAGGTGGATCCAAACAAAGCCGCTGGACCGGACGAAGTATCAGGCTGGATTATTAAAGAAAATGCTAAGGAACTGAGTATACCGTTATATGACATAATGACCAAATCATTGGACACAGGGATAGTACCTACAGAATGGAAAAGAGCAAACATTATTCCTATATTTAAGGGAGGAAGCAGAGATAAACCACTGAACTATAGACCTGTATCACTATTGAGCAGTGGTGATGGGCTGGTCTATCAGAGTGAGAGCTGAGCAATCTCAGCTTACTCTGACTTTTCCTTTAACTTATATATTTTCTAGATCTCAAGTGACGGCGTCTCTTCCGTGGATTGACCTCCCAATCTACCAAGATTGGAAGCCAAAGCGTCACATTTTTCCTTTGCCCCTCAACTTTCTCTTCATAATTGCTGAGGGGCACAGGGCCCTGGGTGGGACTTTGGTTTCCCGGGCGTTTCCTCACCCTCCCCAGCTCCCCGCCATGGAGTGGCTTCGGTCACCCAGGCTTTATTGTGGTCGGCAGGGAGGGTTCTGTGGGGCGCTCGGTTATGGCCTTGGCCTTGCTCGGGGCCTTGGGGCTGTTCGGCCAGGCAGCTTGGGGAACAGCAACAACAACAAAACTATTGAGCATCCTCATGAAGATTCTGGAAGGATTAATAAGGGACAAATGGGTGAACTACCTGGAATCCAAAAGATTAATTACTGACCGACAATTTGGATTCAGAGGAGGCAGATCATGTGTAAGCAACTTGTTGAGTTTTTACTCTAGAGTAATAGACACAGTGGACAAGAGGGAAGGATGGGTAGACTGTGCCTACCTAGACTTTAAAAAGGCATTTGACAAAGTTCCACACAAGAGATTGCTGTGGAAATTAAAACATGAGGGAAAAGTAGGAGACAAACTGCTGAAATGGATGGAGAGTTACCTTAGCGGAAGACAGATGAGAACAACAGTAAGGGGGAAATCATCAAACTGGACTCAAATTACGAGTGGGGTACCACAGGGATCTGTCCTGGCCTCAATCATGTTTCTAATATTTGTAAATGACTTACCTTAATATTTGTAAATGTAATGGAAGAGAGAGAAAAAGAGAAAAGAGAGTTTGAGAAGAATGTAGTGCAGGTTTTGAAGAGCAAGGAAAAGGTAGTGAGGGAAACAGCGGAGACCAAAAAGGAGCCGACCAAACGCACCACTGAGGTGGTAGATGGTGGAAAGAAAAAAAATGTCTGGGACCATCAGGTCCTGGTAGTGAAGCCAAAAGACCGATCCTCCGAGCCAGTAAGCCCACCAGATACAAAGGCAATCGAGACTGCTTTGGCTTCGGTTCCGGTTAACAAGTTAACTAGAACTGAGTCAGGTGTACTGGTGGTACGACTTCCATCCAAGAAAGCCAAAGAAGATGCAGGAAGGGCCATCAATCAGTATTTGGGGGTGGACAGTGCCTTCAGTGTCTCCGAACCAAAGAAGATGATGCCAAAAATGACTCTGGTAGGCATTGCTAATGACGCTGAGGATAATGAGATCATTCCCAGCATCCTCAACAAGAACCCAAGAATAAAGTCCCTGGTCGACGATGGCTTAGCTATGAATATGCTATTCACTAAGCAAAAGAGTGATGCACACACTAAGATTGCGGTAGTAAAAATGTCACCTGAAATACGCTCTTCCATTGTGGATGATGGCAATTCTGTGTATGTTGGACTTGTGAGATGTCGTGCATACGATCGCTTCTTGGTAACACAATGTTACCATTGCCAGGGCTTTGGTCATACCAGTGACAGGTGTTATCGGAAAAATTAGGATCCAAAATGCAACTTCTGTGCTGGTACTCATAACTCAAAAGACTGCACCAACAAGACTTCCCCCAAATGTATAAATTGTATGAGCTCCACATCAGTTACGGAGCCGCCAAATCATTTCGCCTCAAGTAGAAATTGTCCTTTAATGACAGCTCAGAGAGATAAAGTTATTGAGAACACCGATTTTGTAGGTTCAAAAAACTGAAAAATGCACATGGGAGCCGGTTGAAACTGGGTCTGTTGAATGTTCGTTCCTTGCGTAACAAAATGGATCATATTTGCGAGATCTTGGATGAACGTAACCTTGATGTATTATTATAGGTTTGACTCCTGTAAGGAGATTAGGAAAACCTAATATTTAGTAGTGGCCCCGTAATCATTGACGAACATGCCTATTACATAAGGCATCCTCTTCAAACACTAATCCGCCGTAGTTTGAATCTACCGCGCAGAGCATTTAAAAACTGAGGAGCCTTCATCATGAGCGCACGCGACCTCACTCATGGCTTCAGTCATTATGAATTGGGTTCTCACTACGAAAAAACTTCGTAAAAAATAAAAACAAAAAGAAAATAAGAATAACTATCCAATAAGCTTTCCATCATATCGTGGATGTACTTGTGTGGATTTCTGACCAGACGCTGATCCAGGCGTCATTCCTCCTTCACTGACATATCAAGTAAACCAAAATCCTTAATACATCAACGAATGGGAAGGGGACGGTCGGGAGGGCCCCAGTCGTCAATGATTACGGGGCCACTACTAAATATTAGGTTTTCCTAATCTCCTTACAGGAGTCAAACCTATAATTTATTAGTGGCCCCTCCATCATTGACGAACATGCCTGATATCTAAGACTGGAGGGGGACATTCGTAATCATATCATAACTCTAGAAAAGCAGATAATAAAAACAACCACATAGTATTCTTACTTTTGAAAAATGTATTTAATACGGCGTACGCCGGAAATATACAAGAAAAAGGGGGTTCAGGCAGGTGCGTGCTTCAAAGAAGCCTGCCTGACAAAAATAGGTAACCCTGAAGATTCTGAACACAGATCTGTAGTTACAAAAGGCACCCCACTCAACGAGTGGTGACAAATAATAAGTTATAAGTTTATATGTGCACATCATAAACCCCAAAATACATGTGGAGATCAGTTGCTAATGAACTCCATTGAACTAATGTTACATTGCTTTCGCAGCTAAAACTACTATAACAACACTGTTGTTTTGTACTAAACTTTGTACTAGCACAAATTCTCTCAGAGAAATTTTCATATCACATTTCCACCTTAAATTGTATCACAGTTCTCATACTCCGGCGGGGTCTAGGGTGTCCTATGTCAACTGACTGCACCCCCCCCCCCCCCCTTTCCTTGAAAATAAACATAAGTGACTGCAGGGCCACCTAGACCCTCTGCCTTAAAGCTATACATGGTAAGGAAGGTTTGTCTAGAGCAACTGACAAGTATCTAGAGAGAAACGTATGATTAGACGCCCACAACTGTGTGGACGCAATATCTTCAACTGAAAAGTTTTTCAGGAAACGTAAAGAGGCCGCCCACTTGCGTAAATCGTGGGCCCTACCCACAACGCCGGGATTACTCTCTTTAATGACTTCTACCAGAAGAGAGGCTAATCGCCGTTTAAGTAAGCGTTTACCCGTACTCGCTACCCATAAAGCACCTTGGGGGTTATGAGGAGCTATTCTTAAATATTTGGTTAGAGCTTGCACTGGACATAAATTATGATGCACCTTTCCCCTTTTTAACGCCGGCACCGTGAATTCAGAAAACACGTGTGCACTATGCTCATTCTTGGCTACAAACGCCGGGGAGGGTGCAATGGAAATGGAATCATTAAGTCTACCAAACCTAAGACAATTAGGTGTGTTGCTCATCGCCGCCAGCTCAGACACTCTGTTTCCGGTGGCCAAAGCCAAAAGGAAAACTGCTTTCTTTAAGATTAAAGCAAAGTCTGCAGTATTTTGATACAGACGAGAATGAAGTAAAGACAAAGCTTTGTCCAGAGACCAAGTAGGCATGAGCTGACGGGGAGGTGGGCGGAGTTTAAAACACGCTCTCATAAATCCTGTTTCCTCCGCCACCGGTATGGATAGACCTGTAAGGTCGAAAAAGGGCACTCTAATCGCAGTTAAGTGATTCTTCAGAGTAACCACAGATAAACGTTTCTGCTCAAACAGATAGTTCAAGTAATTAAAAACCAATGCCACTGAGGGTACAGTTTGTTCCGTTCTAACAATCCAAGAAGTAAAAGCTTTCCAATGAGATTGATATTGTCGCTTAGTAGACTGAGTATATTGATTGAGCAATTTATTGGTCACATCCCTACCGTATGGTGCTAGCCACTTGGCCTCCTGAATGTCCATAATGCAAAAGTCAGCGAGGTCTCTAGGTTGCCAATCGTGTCTAAGTGGAAGTACCTGACCGGGAGCGATACCGGGTCCGGGCACCACATTATTAACTGCTGGCACCACACCTGCGCCGGCCACAGGGGCGCGATTAGCGAGACTAAGCCTCGATAAACTCGTAGTTTGTTCACTACGTGGCACATTAGTGACGCATCTGGCGGTGGAAACCGATAGATGGAGCTCCATCTGTTCCAGTCTGTCACTAGGGCGTCTGGCCCCCCTGCCGGCGTTATCGTCCGGCGGGTGAGGTATAGAGGGAGCTTGTGAGTCTCCTCGGACGCAAAAAGATCCACTTGTGGATGGGAGAGCTCCGCAATCATTAGGTCGAAAATGGGTTGCTTGAGCTCCCATTCTACTGTCGTGCTCTGTCTCCGGGACAGAGCGTCTGCCCAGACGTTCGCTACGCCTGGGAGATAAGATGCGTGAAGATAAATATCTAGACTGGTGGCTAGGACAAAAATCTCTTCCGACACGAGTAGCAACTTCCTTGACCTCGTTGACCCTTGTTTCTGAATACAGTGAACTGCATTCAGATTGTCCATTCTGAAGGCCACTGACTTGCCCCGTAACGCCGAGCCGTGAGCCTGAAGGAAATACAATGGGACTAGTAACTCTTTGACATTTATGTGAGCGATTTCTAAGTGGGACCAAAGTCCCTGACCCTGGTGCCCCTGATTTGACTGAAATCCCCACCCTATGGTGCCTGACGCATCCGTGTCTACCCATACCGTTGGAGGAGGAGAGGTCCATGACATGATTGAGTGCAATGTTTCCCTCTTCGCCCAGACCGCTAGTAAGGTGTGGATTAATTTTGGTATGGGCCATAATTTTCCCGCCGGTAAGAGTGGGAAATATTTGTTGCCCTCCAATATTAATCGTTTTACTTTCAACCGGCCCAACTTGACAGTTAGCTGAATCCAGTTGAGAGAGCCGACCAGAGACTCCCAGACTCTTCGTGTCGTAGTCAGACTGTGAAGAAACCTGAACAGTTTCCTGCGAAACCTGTTGCGATTGTCCACACTCTGACTCAGAGTGAGAGCGGCGGTGTCCCAGACCAGCCCTATCCACTGAATTACTCTTGAGGGAACAAGGTTTGACTTTACCAGATTTACCTTGAAGCCTAGAGTTTTGACATGATTTAAAATGATATTGACATGTTTTATGCATAATTGTTGTGTCTCTGCCACCACCAGCCAGTCGTCTAGATACCACAACACTCTGATTCCCTGTTTTAACAATGGCATCAGGGCTTGCCTGACTAATTTTGTGAATAATCGAGGTGCTAGGTTCAAACCGAACGGCATCCTTTGAAAAACAAAATTTTGGTGCCTGATCCTCAAGGCCAGAAACCTTTGAAATCTGTTGTTGACCGACACGTGCCAATAGGCGTCTGTCAGGTCTAGGGAACACATCCAGCCACCCGGCGGAAGTGTTAGCCTGATTTGATGAACTGTTAACATTCTGAAAGACTCGTTGTAAATGTGAAGATTCAGATACGACAGGTCTACGACCGGCCTCATCTGAACACTGTCCCGTTTGGGAACCACTAAGGTAGGCACTGGGAGTGAGAAAGACTTTAGTTTTTTGATGGTGGTTTTGGTGGTGTTGGCCGCTTCGCCGGCTGGCTGGTGTGGGCCGAAGACTGGCCCTGACCCGGCTTATACTGGCCGCGTCCCCTCTGTCCTGAAAACCCTCTCTGTCTATGCCTGAACTGACCCAGGGGGGATTGGGAGGACTTAGGCGGAAGAAACGGCTTAGAACCCCCTAGCTGAGCTTTAGTAGGAGGCTTAGGTTTGGGGAAGTTAAATGCGGGTTTCTTAGCCTGTGCGGGACTGTGCTTCACGGCCTGTGCCATGTTAAACACTGTTCGCCATACATCAGGGGACATTAAAGAAGGTGTAAGTACTGGGGACATAACCACCTGGTTAGCAATGCGATCAGGCAGCTTGCGAACTAATGACATTCTAAGATCCTGTCGTGCTCGCACCGCCTCAAGTAAGGCTGTGCGTATGTCACCTAAGGATTGAATTGACGACTGAAGAATCAGACGCCGGGATAATTCAACTGATCTTCGAGCATCCGCGTCTGCGATTGCCTGAGTAGACCTGAGTAAAGACTTAGCCACCTGTTGAGAAACTATGTACTGTGAAAACAGGCGGAAAGCTTTTCCCCTAAGCCTAAATTCTCTGTCTAGGTGAGAAGGGGTAGGGGTAATGAATGGTTCCTTTAGTTCACAAAGATTAATCTTAGGGGCAGCTAAAAAGGAAAATAAAGCTGACGGAACTCCGCCGGCAGAACCTACCGGCATTGAGAACCATGAATGTGTATCCTGAGGGATCTGGTGGGAAGATTTAGAAGTGAAAGTGGTTGCAAAGTTCTGAGCCTCTACCTCCCAATCCACCCAAGGTCCTGGTCCTAACTGTCCCACCTTCAACACTGGATTAGCTGTCTCGTCTGTGACGGTCTGTAAATCTAGTTCAGGAGTAATAGCCAACAGAGCCTTAATATCATTAAACCCATCCAGCTTAGACCAGTCTGAAAAAAGTTTTGAAGCTGAGGCAGGGGGTAAAGCAGGCTTAGATGCATAAACAAAATAATCCTGATAATAATAACTAGGTATAGCCTTGATATTTACATCCAAAACCTTACCCAAGGCATCCAATGCCCTTAATTTCTTAGACTTATTTCCCTGGATAAACCACTCACTTGGTACCGGGAGTTCCCCTGACAAGGTAGGCTGGGCAAGCTCTGGCTTAGAGGGGTTCAAAGGGACCCATGACTCGTCTGGCCCATAAAGCAGGGGCATAGCTACCTTTCTAAGAGGCGCTTTGTCTAGAGGGGGTGGATTAACATCCGTAATGACCCTGACATTTGACGTAGTGAATGCCGCCGTAGCTGGCTTAGAGCTCCCTGCCGGTGACAAAGTAGGAGGGTTAGGAATCTTAGATAAATCGATTGACGTTATCAGAGGCCGTACCGCAGAACCTGTCAAGGGAGCCCCCAAGTCCATTGTGGGGTTTTCTCGTTGTTGATTAAAGAATTTTGATAGAGCATGAGTAAGTAACCCATCAATTTCTTGTGCTGTAACAAACTGGTTAGGTGCAGAACTTTCAGGTGAATTAGTATTATCATGGGCGGCGTCCAGGCCTGAGCCTGACCCTTGTCCTTCCCTATCTGAAATTAATGACACTTCATCTTGTCCCTCCCGATCCTCCTGAGAAGACCCCGCCGAGGCAGGGGCACCTTGTTTCCAAGATAAATCAGGGATAGAGGATGGGGCCGCCGCGTCCCTGTGGACATCGGCTACTGTGTGACTCGTATGAGTCGGACGTGGATGGACAGACCCTGGCTGAGCAAAACGCCAAACACCTAGGCTCTGGCCTACACTCTCTTGAGAGTCTGAAACATTCTCAAATATTGAATATCCTGAACTCTCCATTTCTAGGGTTAAAATATCAATAGGTAAATCTTGTTTAGGGACAGGCGCTTCACTATACTCTGAGGCTGTAACAGAAACATTGTCAGGTGTAGAGGTACGATGAGATGCACTAGACTTAGAAGAATGTCGAGAGGACTTCTTATGGGAATCCTTTTTGAAGGATTTATGGCTACGGTGTGACCGCGAACTGGACCTAGGTTTGGACGGATCACCACCATGGTCCCTGGGGGAAGCTTCAGTCTTGCACTTCTTACTAGCCGGGGAAGAGGCCCGACTTGAAGACCGTTGTCTGAGGGGAGACCTTGACCTCGATCTCGCCTGCGACGAGGAGGTGGCTGCCGGGGGAGTAGGCTCTCTCGGGCGTTTAAACGTCTCCACAGACGATACAGAATCCTGGCTAGTCTCTGTCGGCTTAAAACCCCTTACTCTAGAGGTACGTTTAGGGGGAGGGTGCTCTGACAGCAACTTATCCCAAAGTGGGACGTTGTCACATTGAAGTGACTTATGTGCGACAATGGTAGTGTAGGCCGACATTTGTTGTCTGACCTCTCTCAACGCTACCGCCGCGGTCTTGTCATTGTCACACAGGACTTTATTGGTTAATTGGGAGCAAAAAGAACAATTACTTGTAACCCAGAGACCCCTTGAACGGTCTAGACATCTAACACACCTTATGCAAAGGGTATGTGCAAAAATGGGGATACCCGCGCAAGTAGGGGTAATGCACAGGGCAAAAACTGGGGTGACATTAGCCATGACAGAGACTGGTGAGAGGAACTACCGCCGGGTCTGTATTGGTCCGCCGGAGCTCAGCTCTGGAAAAATAAAGAAAATTTCCAGGAATTAATGCTCATAAGGTTAACCCAAGTGTTCGCATACAAGTGTTAATAAC
The DNA here is from genome assembly GCA_032716605.1 of Paralithodes platypus. NCBI lineage: Eukaryota > Metazoa > Arthropoda > Malacostraca > Decapoda > Lithodidae > Paralithodes > Paralithodes platypus. Next base: position 16,612,155 of record CM064506.1, on the reverse strand, counting down.
CCGCCGGGTAACGGGATGCAAAGACACAGCTAACACATCTCGCCACGCGGCTGGGTATAAAGAGGCTAAACAAGTCTTCTTAGCTAAGAACATGAAGAATACCCTCTGATATAATGGTCCAGTATGGCACTTATAGTCTGTAGGAGGTGGTGACTGTCTCAAGATTCAATTTTGTAACAAAGCCCCCCCTCATAAAGACGCCGGCCCTTGAAATATTTTAGTAGAATAGCCCAGGGCAGGAAAATACGAGATCTGATTTTTTAACAAATTGTCCCAAACGATCGTCGTACAAATAGAAGGCGGCGATACTGAAAGTATCACCCAATTAAGGTTAATCGAAATTGAATTTGTTTATAAATTCCTTAGTTCCTATACTTAGGGACACCCGCCGGGTGTGGAAATCGATTTGGTTAAACCTCACTGATCCTTCAATGCCGTAAGAGTAAAGGCGGCGATACACAGAGTAACACTCACATGGATTGGTTAACTATAAGAGACCTAAGTCGTTTTATCCCACCCTGCTAAGGTGCACCCGCCGGGTGAGAAGTCTAAAAGTTAACCCCACAAGTTCCTGACCCCACTACTTTGTAAAAGATCGCCGGGGAGGAACGCCTAAACAACAGCTAGGTTTTCCCCGTGGTTTGTCGTAAACCAGGTAGAAAAACCTATAAAAACAAGTGTTCTCACGAACATCGTTTCTTTATATATAACTAAATATATATGTAAGGATGGGTACAGCCATCCCGCCGGGAAATAAAGGAGGCCTGAAACCAGGCACCCACAGATACGCAGTCCTGGAGAGCCACAGACACCTCCCCCGCCGGGGAACCAGCCAGTGTTAACAACCACGTGTGGCCTAACACTGCTCATCGGTCAGGTTTTTTCACGGTGAAACCGAGAAAAACCCCCCGGAAGGCAAACCCCACCCTGAACAGACACCATCTGAACAATACGACACGAGGAGAGACACGCACGACTAACCAAGGTCACAACATAATCCGTGGAATTAGCCAATACACAACTAAACCAGGAAACAAATATAGTCCGAGGAATTAGCCAATACACAACTAAAACCCGGATACACATGACACAGTAGGGCATATTTATAAAATAAATAATAACACTAGACATGTGGCAAAGCTACGAGCGGCTGGCTAGGCCTAGGTAGACGGCAAGAAATAGTTGAAATATAAACACACACTGGAATATCACAACAGGAACCACCGCCAACACACCACCGAAGCGATAACTTCCCAACCCCGGGAAGCCTGACACGGACCCAGAAAAAACTTCACTAAGTGAAGAAAAATACGCTGGGAACGTCAGCAAACAAACAGCTTACCTCATCAGAAGGATAAAAGGCAGCAATAATTAACGCGTAATGAAAGCCGCCTGCATCACCAACTAAACCAAACTGTGAAAAGTTCACGTGTCCACAACAGGACCACGAGGGTACATCCGAAATAGATGCCCCATACATACGACCCAAAATACATTGCACTGCGGGCAACCAGCCCAGGACACTCCTGCTACGCCTATCCTAACCTTACTCGATACATCCCAGAGTAAACAAATGAGAAAAAACTCACTAGGGACGCCACGAATGCGGAACCAGCGGAGCCTGAAAGGAACGTCCGGGCAGGCTGAGCGCAGAGCAAAGAAGGAGGAATGACGCCTGGATCAGCGTCTGGTCAGAAATCCACACAAGTACATCCACGATATGATGGAAAGCTTATTGGATAGTTATTCTTATTTTCTTTTTGTTTTTATTTTTTACGAAGTTTTTTCGTAGTGAGAACCCAATTCATAATGACTGAAGCCATGAGTGAGGTCGCGTGCGCTCATGATGAAGGCTCCTCAGTTTTTAAATGCTCTGCGCGGTAGATTCAAACTACGGCGGATTAGTGTTTGAAGAGGATGCCTTATGTAATAGGCATGTTCGTCAATGATGGAGGGGCCACTAATAAATATCTCACTGAGACCTGGTTGTTCGAGTCGGATCTGAATATTATCCAGGCGGCATTGCCTAAAACCCATTCCATAATAAATGTTCCTAGGCCTAGGGGAGATCATCCGGGTGGTGGAGTGGCAGTTGTCTACTCCACATCTCTGGTGAATATCTTGCAAATAAGCCATAACCCAGCCCCTCTTTATTATGAACTGTTGGAAGTGGAAATAAAACTCCCATCAACAAATTCTAAGAATGGCAGTTGTCTATAGGCCTGGCCATCGTGGCACAGATAGGGGTTTTATGGAAGAGTTTGGGCAGTTTCTCGAGGAATTTTCTGCTAAAACTGGAAGACTTTTGATGTGTGGAGATTTTAATTACTGGGTTGACAGCCATCATCTGAAGCCATTCTCTCCTGAGTTCCTTGAGTTGACTGATCAGAACAATTTTGTAAACCATGTGTCCCACCCAACTCATATCTTAGGACACACCCTTGACTTGGTTTTCTCTCCTGTGGGTTGTGGTGGTGTTCTGGATGTTGATGTTGAGAATGCTGACCCTAATACCTCTGATCATGCTTTGATTACTTTCAGCTTTGATTTCCCTAAGCCACTCACACATGAAAAAGTAATCAGATTTAGAAATTATAAAAATACAGACCTAAATTTGGCTAGCAGTGAAGTAAAACAGTACTTGGGAAGTATTGATACTTCCAACCTTACTTCAGATGAGCTGGTGGAGGTACATGGAAATGCACTTAAATTAGTGTTCGATCATCACTGTCCAGAAGTAGAGAAGAAAATCATAGTACGAGATGATTCGCCCTGGTATAGCACTCGAGTTAAATTTCTTAGAAGAGCGCGTAGAAGAGCTGAACGTGAATGGCGGAAAAATAAAACAGACTCTACATGGTTGCAATACCTGTCAGCCAGAAGAGCTGTGGTCTACAAAATCAAAGATGAAAAGAAAGTGTATTATCAGGGAAAAGTTGACTCGTGTGGTAACGACCAGAGGAGGTTGGCTTCAATTGTAAACAGTTTACTTGGAAAAACAAGAGTTAGCTTAAGACCTTCTGTACCTGATGCCGAGTTGGCTGCCAACTTCGTGGCATTTTTTGCTGGCAAGATAACTCGCATAAGACAGGAATTGGATGATGCTTCTGTTGGTGAAGAACTTTCAGTTGTACTCCAACCCCGACACATTCCTAATAATGTCCTCTCATCCTTTCACTCAGTAGAGGTGGACATGATCTCGTCCTACATAAGAAACCTCAATAAAACATTTTGCCCGTTGGATCCCATAAATGTTTCCAAGCTACCAAGAGTCTATGATCACACAGTTGAGTTTATTTCCAAAATAATTAATAAGTGCTTCTCTGAAGGTAGCTTCCCACATTCTGAAAAGCATGCACTACTCCGACCTACTCTAAAGAAACCTGGACTTGATGTTGAGAACATGTTGAACTATCGTCCTGTCTCCAACCTGTCCTTCATATCAAAGATATTAGAGCGTGCAATACTTGACCAATTACAACCACTACTTCAGCAGAATGAAACTATCCCAATTTTTCAGTCTGCTTACCGACAGCATCATTCAACTGAAACAGCATTGATTAGAGTACATAATGATCTAGTTGAGAACATTTGCAATGGTGTGGCCTCACTATTGGTCTTGCTTGATCTCTCTGCGGCTTTTGACACAGTGGATCATGAGTTGTTATTGAGTGATCTTTATGATTGTGGTGTGCGTGACTCCGCTCTCGTGCTTCTTGGGTCGTACTTGTCAGGTAGATCCCAGAGTGTGATGGTAAATCAAGTGGTCTCGGACTCGACACCCCTGCAGTATGGTGTTCCGCAGGGATCAGTTTTGGGTCCTATCCTATTTATAATTTATATTAGCAGTTTGTCTCTTCTGCTTCGTGCACATAATGTCACCTTTCACTTTTATGCAGATGACACCCAGATTTATGTGAGAATCACAAATATAGTTGATATACGGAGTAAGATGGAATTGTTGATGTCTGATATCAAGAAGTGGATGAGAGCGAGAAAACTTAAACTAAATGATGGTAAAACTGATATTCTCATCATCCGAGGAAATAGAAGAGCTGATGATATGGTAGGTGCCCTCTCCATCAATGTGGGTGGATCTCAGCTGCGACCGGCCAACTCTGTTCGAAATCTGGGTGTATATGTGAACTCCCGATTAGATTTCAAAGAGCATGTAAACCAGATAGTTAAAAGTTGTTACTTGCACATCAGAAATCTCTATTTGGTGAAGCCGTTTATAACCAGACGTTGCCTCCTGACGTTGGTTCACTCATTGGTCTTCTCTCGTGTTGATTATTGCAATGCCCTGTTGGTGGGTCTTCCAAATTATATTTTAAAGAAAGTTCAATCTGTTCTTAACAGGGCCGCAAGACTAATTTTTGGTGTTCCACCTAGAACTCCTACTACATCTCTTCACATAGAACTGCACTGGCTGCCAGTAAGAGCAAGAATAGAATTTAAGTTGTGTTTGGTGACTTTTAAGGTTCTCAAATTTGGTGAGCCTAGGTACCTTGCGGAGCTGCTCAGGCGCCCACCGGCACACCATGGTGTAGTTGTGCGTCATGACAATGACCCTTTTCGTCTTGATGAACCAAGGGCTTTCCAGCAGTCTTCTTTCTTTGAGAGGTCATTCTCCTACATGGCTCCGAGGTTGTATAACAGGTTGCCGCTGTCCATGAGACAACTGAGTTCTGTTGAATGCTTCAAGAGACAACTTAAGACTTTTCTCTTTGAGAGAAGCTATGATCTTGAGAGAGGTGTCATGACAGATGGCTATAGAGTTTAGGCTATTTTGCCACTGCTAGTGATTGTTAAATGTGTGTTGTATATGAGCCTTCTTTTGATGCATTGATTTTTGTTCTTTTTTCTTTCTCTTTTCGAGCGCTAGTGAATTCTTCGGAAAAATTGGCGCTTATGAGAAATAAGTAACATGCTTATTATTATTATTATTATTACCTGAGGGACTAACAAGCTGCATGAGCATGTTTGCGGACGATGCTAAGCTGCTTAAAACGATCAGAACCTAGGAGGATTGCCTTGAACTCCAATCAGATTTGCAAAAGCTCCATGAATGGAGCATCAAATGGAATATGGAGTTCAATGCAGGAAAATGTAAGACTCTAGAAATGGGTAAAAGCAAGTACAGACCTAGAAAAGATTATAAACTAGGAAACGAAGTGATTCCCAAAGCAGAAAAAGAAAAAGACTTGGGGATAGAATTTAAGGATAACATGTCCGGAAAGCCACGTAAATAAGATAGTGAGAGAATCACTAGCACTATTGGCAAATATCAGGATGTCTTTCAATTATCTTAATGAAAACACCATGAAACAAATAATAATGGCAATAATAAGACCCAGGATGGAATATGCATCTGTAGTGTGGTCCCCTCACATGAAGAAACATATCCACAAAATTGAGAGGGTACAGAGAGCAGCTACGAGGATACCAAGAGAGGCTCGAGAGATTGAATCTACCTACACTGGAACAGAGAAGGAAACGAGGACAGCAAATTCAGATAAACAAATGTGTTAGAGGTATTGACAAAATCGACCAAGAAAACTTCATAGAGGGATGGAGGTGAGAGAACAAGAGGTCACAGCTACAAACTGAAAGTGCCTAATAGTAAATCTGATCTGAAAAGTAAAAGATTTCCTACCAACTCGATTAGTGGGTGGAACAAATTGCCAGCCGAAGTAGTGTCTGCACCATCAGTGCATAGTTTCAAAGCACGGTATGACAAACATATCTTAGGAGGCGGGAATTAACGAGCATGCTCACACCCGCAAATACAACTAGTGTAAGTACATAACCACACGTACGCTTCCTTCTCAGTCCCAATATCCTTAAGTGTCTGTGCGCTGAGACTTGACCCATTTATTGTATAACAACCGCCTTCCTACACCCTTCAACAACTTGAAAATGCCTAGGAAGAATAAACTGGTGAAGGCACTACTGCGATCGGGAAATCTATGGGTATACCCGGAGACGGGGATGGGGCCAGTGACAGTGACGGGGCCGGGGAAGCCTATGCCTAGGCTATATGAACTCGCCTGTCGCGGGGGTCTGCCTCGGAGCCCCCACTCTTCTCACCTACTTATAGCATTTAATTTTAATGTAAGGAATGACTTGTTTATGTTTCTATTATTGTGTATGCTTGGTTGTCCAATTAGTATTGATTTTTATCAAAAATTACCGTCAAATGTGGGTGGAAATGCGGGCTGCCGCCCATATATATTTTTTTCTCCATAAGTTATGTTATCCCCAATGCGCGAATTCCCAATACACGTCGTGTAATGCCGCCCATATAGGCGCGGATTGGGGGGACTGACTGTACAGTAGGGTCCCGCATAAAACGTGTTCGCATAAAACGAGTCTCGATTAAAACGACCGACCTAAAATTCGCTTTGTACGAAATATCGTCGCTTTGTATGAAATGTCGTTCGCTTTGTACGAAATATAGTTCGCTTTGTACGAAATATCGTTCGCTTTGTACGAAAATTTTCGCTTACAGTGAACATTGACGATATTGCGCCACCAAAATGCTGTGTTCACATAAAACGAAATCGCATAAAACGCCCTCGTTTATCGACCATAAACTCGTTTTATGTGAGACCCTACTGTATATGCCTTAAATAACGCAAATTGAATTCATTGTAGACCCGTACCCGGCGGTGACTACTGAATTTGTTTAATATAGCTCAGAGTGTTTCCCGGCGGGAGACCCCACGGCACACTCTGAGGCACGTTGTTCTTTTAATGTTCAGTCTCACTAGAACCATAAAAAATCCCGCCGGAAGGGGGCCCCTTCGGTAAGTTTATAGGGATAAACAACGTGTCTATACATGGCATGGTTATATATCATAAATAATCAACAATCAGTGATAGCACTCCTTAATCATATATATATGCAACCTAATGAGGCCAACTAGATTGGAGCCCTTGGTGATGAGTTCGTCAATGGCTCAAACCTGCTATCCAGCGTCGACCCTGCCAACTGTAGAACACATGATGATACGATTGCAGAGTAGAATGGCTCCGTGCTGGGTCCCTCAACTACGTGAGAAAATCCCATGGCACTAGCCCCGAAGCATACTTGTTGCACACCTGAAGGGACCGAGCAACAGGCTCCAGATTACCCTAAAAGAAGCCTCATGCCTAATAAGTGAACTAATAGTGGGTTAGGATAAGAAAAAACAACACTAGGGGCGACGTGCCTTATCACAGCACGAATTCCCCTCAATTAACACGAATGCTTAGACCCAGAAAAACAGTCTCCAGGGCCCGAATTTAACACTTCAGCCTACACCGAATCTATAATCTATAAGCACTGTTATGGACAAATGAGCAAGGACTCACTATATGATGAAGTAAGGTGACGAATGGGGTGCGGTCAGGAGCGTCGGGGACGTATGTCCTTTCAATACGGGCCCAAGGAGTATAAGAACGGGTACGCCCGCGGGAGCAGGGTGCCAAGCGTGCCCAATAGCAGACGCACGGAAATCGCAAGCCAGGTCTAGTTTAATTTTTATTTTTTATACTTTATTTATATTACTAGTTTTTCCTAGTAGTGGACCCACATCATAAGGACGAGTCCGTGAGTGGTTATTAAGAGCGTTTCGCTCACGATGTAAGGCAATCATATTTTAGTTCTCCTTGGGTGGGAAGTTTGAACAGCAAGCTTAGAGTTCAAAGATTGGCCATTACCTACGTAAGGTGCATCGTCAATGATGAAGGGGCCACTAATAAATACAATACATAAGATCAGTGATGGAATACGCAAGCCCAGCCTGGGCTTCTAACCTAGCTGAAACACATCATAAGACCTTACAGACTATTCAAAACAAAGCCCTAAAAATCATTACAGGCTGCACGGCTACTGCACCCACAGATCACCTACATCAAGAAACCAAAATCCTCAAAGTCAAAGACCATCTGGACATGAGAGGCACTCAATTCCTGGCAGCAGCCTCCACAAACCAGGACCACCCACTAAACTACATGGCAACACACCCACAGACACCAAGAAATATCAAAACAACACCCAGCACACGGTATCACACACGAATACTGTCCTCTCTCCCTCCCTGCCCACCCCGAACCAACTTCCAGAAGCACATCCATACTCATAGCTCTCGCCGATCCATCCACTCACTCATAGACAACACACAGCTGCAAGCACGACCTCCCAAAATCCATCCTTCCGAATCCTCCCTTCCTCATGAGGACAGAGTCCACCTGGCCAGGCTGAGATGCGGACACCATCCAGCTCTCCTGAGCTATCAGAAGAGACTGGATGACTCCGTCGTCGACACCTGCGCGGGATGTATTTATTAGTGGCTCCTTACGTCAATGACGTAAGTGCCTATGTTAATATGGCCTCGTTCCGGGCTCCTCTGAGCCCGGGTTAACCTGGATCACGGTGGTCGAGAACCAAGATCATAGGGGTTACCACTTAATCATTCCTACGGTACGTCATTGGGTCGGAGCCACTGAAAAGTAGGAAATAAAAAGAAAAGAATTAGCACAGTTTGAAGACAGCGCCTACGCGCACTCACTGATCTAGCAAGCTGTTTACAGCGCTCGTCAAATAAACTCACCTAAACTTGAGTATAAGGATATTTTGTGTTGTCCTGTATTATAATGCAGTATTAAAATAATTTGAGATTAAAATCAAGTGAGGATATTTCGAGTGATAAATATAATTCAAGCGATTGTGAATGCGAGTGGATGTAAACAAATATGGCTGACTTTGATGGATTTGAAGTCGGTGAGACCGAGGGCATTCTAGGGAAAGTTATACGTGAGCTGAATGACATTAAAAGGTGGAAGGAGGATATGCAGGAGTGGAAGGTGAGTGTTAGTTCACAGATTGAGGCTATATGTTCAATATGTGGTGCTCAGGCTGGGGACATCGAGCCTGGACAAGATTTGAGTCGGGCTAGCCTAAAAGAAATTCAAACTCATATGGGGCAACTCCGGGACGAAAATGAAGCTTTAAGATTGCAACTTGAAGAATACAAAGGGCAAACCAAGGAAATGAAAACACATGTGGAGGAGATTAAGGAGAAACACAATAAATGGGTTAATGACGAAGGAGGAAAAGTGAAGGAAGTGGCAATAAAGGAAATCATGGAGGAACAAAAGAAACAATCAGAAAGGGAAAATAAAGATTTAGAATCAGTGGTAGTAAAAGCTATGAGGAGAAATGAACAGGTCCTGCGTGAAACAATAGATAGAAATAAGTGTATTATTGTATTTGGGGATATAGAGGAGCACATTATTGAGAGGAAAGCTAGGGATAAGGAAGAAATTAATAAGGTAAAAACATTGATCAAGCATGTCGATGAAGAAGGAAACAACTGGAGAGATGATATTGAAGAAGTTAGGAGAATGGGTAAATATAGTAAGGGAAACACAAGGCCAATGAGAGTGCAGTTTAGGTCTAGGGTAACAGTGGATGCAATAATGAACGTAACATGGAGACTTAACTTGACTAGCAAGTTTAAGAAAATTACAATTAGAAAAGACATGAGTATTGAGGATCGAAACATAAGAAAGGAATTGCAAACCGAGGCAAATGTAAAGAATGGAGAAAGGACGAAAGAAGACGAAAAGAAGTTTTTCTGGAGAGTGTGGGAGGGAAAACTCAAGAAATGGTATATAAAGCGAAGGGACGAAGTAGGGAGGGAAAAGGAGATGGTGCGGGTGACGGGGGAGAAGGCAGAGAGAGGGGAGGTGGAGATAGAGAGAGAAACAGTCCAAGTGGAGGCAGAGGGAGGGGAGGTGGAAACGGAGCGAGAAACAGTCCAGGTGGAAACAAGAGAAGAGGAGACAAGCTAGGAAATAAATTGGGAGGGGTACGTACAAAAAAGAAAGGAACGGGCAGGGACGAGAAAAATAGGGAAAATACTGGAAACGCTAAGTTCATGTATACAAATATTGATGGGTTAATTTCCAAAAAGATTGAGTTTGACGAATATGTAAAGAGAGAGAGGCCCGGGGTAGTATGTTTGACTGAAACTAAGCTTAACCAGGAGGTAGACACGAATATAATTAGTTGTGTAGGATACAGTACATGGAGAAGAGACAGGTTAGGTAGGCTAGGAGGAGGAGTGTTGATCATGGTAGATAATAAAATTACTGCTAAAGAATTAAAACTTGGTGATAGCATTGCTGAAGTGGTAGCAGTTGAAATTGAGGATAATGATAGGTCAAAATTGGACATTGTATCAGTTTATTTACCTCCTAAGACTAAATCTTGGAGCAACGATGAATATAATGAATTAATTTTGGAAACCTTGCGTATGTTAGAAATGATTTGTAAAAGGAAAAATAGGCTTATTCTTGCAGGGGACTTTAATTGCGGGGAGGTGGATTGGGAATGTTTGGATGCGGGTTCAAATGAAAATACTTGGGGTAGCAAATTTCTTGAACTAACAATGGGGTATCTATTAACACAACACGTTATGGAAAATACAAGATTTAGAGGAGGTGATGAACCATCAAGACTCGACTTATTATTCACCAAAGACCCCCAAGAAATAAAGAACCTAACATATTTGAGTCCCATGGGAAAAAGCGATCATGCTGTGATTGAATTTGAATTGACAGTGGAATTTCTGGAAGGCAGAGAGGAGGAACATAGGGAATATAGACTAAATTATAGTAAGGCGGATTATGAATCATTACGAGGATACTTTGCAAATATAGATTGGTCATTTATTGAGCAAGAACAGAATATTCAGGTAAAATACACCATGTTACTAGACATTTATAGGGAGGGGGTAGATAAATATGTACCAACATTTAAGGATAGAAAGCTGGCTAAGGAGAAAGAGTGGTTTAACATGCGATGTCACATTGCCCAGAACAAAAAGGACTCTGCATGGAATAAAGTGAGAAGGAGACACACTGAGGAAAAATGGAATGAGTATAAGAATGCTAGAAACAACTATGTCAAGACTATAAGAGAGGAGAAAAAGAACTTTGAAAAAGATATAGTAAACAAATGTAATAAAGAACCCAAACTGTTCTATAGTTATATCAACGGCAAAACAAAAATAAAGGACAAAATAACAAAGCTTAGGGTAGAGGGTCAATTATATGAAGACACAGTGGGTATGTGTGAAATTATGAATGATACATTAACATCCGTGTTTGTGGAGGAGGATGACTATGTAGAACCTGTGGTGGAATTGAACGAGATACAGGGACTAGAGTCGATAGAAGTCAACAAGGATGAACTAAAATCATTGTTGGAAGAATTGGACGTGAGAAAATCTATGGGCCCAGATAACATTGCTGGATGGGTATTAAGAGAATGTTCTGAACAACTAGTGAGACCTATTTTTAATATTGTTCAACACTCATTAAACAAGGGGGAACTTCCCTTAGAATGGAAACAAGCCAATATAACTCCAATATATAAAAGTGGAAATAAAGAAGACCCGCTAAATTATCGACCGGTATCCTTAACGAGTGTTATATGCAAGCTTTGTGAAAAGATTATTAGAAAAAGATGGGTGGGTATGTTGGAGGAGAGGGAAATAATTTCAAGCAAGCAGTTCGGGTTCAGAAAAGGTAATTCGTGTACCACAAATTTGTTGAGTTACTATGATAGGGTAATTGACATTGTACAAGGGAGGGAGGGGTGGGTAGATTGTATTTACTTAGATTTCAAGAAGGCATTTGATAAGGTGCCTCATAAGAGATTGTTGTGGAAGCTCAGGACTGTGGGGCGGGTTGAGGGAGTATTATTAAAGTGGATGGAAAACTATTTAATTGGGAGGGAAATGCGAACAGTAATAAAAGGAAAGTTCTCCTCGTGGAAAGGGTAAAAAGCGGAGTGCCTCAAGGATCGGTGTTGGCCCCAATCATGTTTTTGGTTTTCATCAACGACCTTCAAATGGGAATAGGCTCATATATATCTATGTTTGCTGATGATGCAAAATTAATGAAGCATATTACAAGTAGGAGTAGTTGTGAAGAATTACAGAGAGACCTAGATAAGTTATATGAGTGGAGTCAAACTTGGAAAATGGAATTCAACACGAGTAAGTGTCAGGTTCTTGAGATGGGAAAAAGTAAATATAGACCTTCTTGGGGATATAAAATAGGAGATGAAATAATTAGTAAAGCTGTGAAAGCAAAAGACCTAGGGGTAGTTGTGGCAGACAGCTTGTCACCTGAACAGCATATAAATAAAATAACGGGTGAAACCTATGCAGTGTTGACTAACATGAGAATAGCTCTGAATTATTTAGATGAAGAGATGTTAGCAAAAATAATAGGGACAATAATACGACCAAGACTGGAGTATGCAGCAGTGGTGTGGTCTCCACACCTTATAAAACATAATAAAAAACTGGAAAGAGTTCAGAGAGTTGCCACTAAGATGATAGCTAGCCTTAGAGACCTGCCTTATGAGGAGAGATTGGAGAGGCTAAAGCTGCCAACGCTGAGGGAGAGGAGAGAGAGAGGTGACATGATCATGATGTTTAAGTGTGTGAAAGGTTTTGAGAAGATCGACAAGGGAGATTTTGTGGTGAGGGACGAGGGAAGAACCAGGGGTCATGATTGTAAGTTGAGGAAAGTTATATGTAAGTCTGATGTAAGAAAGTTCAGCTTCCCGTATAGAAGCATTGAGTGTTGGAATAAGTTGGTGGTGGGAGCAAGAAATATCCAAACTTTTAAAGCAAAATTGGATAAATGTAGAGAGAGAGACAGGACAACACGAGCTTAGGCTCAAATCCTGTATACTACAATTAGGTGAGTACAATTAGGTGAGTACAGTCTACCTCTGTTTCCCATACACCTGCTAGTTGGCTGTTCCTCCCAGGAACCTTCTCTCTCGCCCACCGAGCCAGCCAAGGTAGACGTGCGTGTCCTTTACCTCATGCTCAGGGTTACACAGCCCCTCTTGAGCGCGTAATTTTTGGTCCATAGTGAATATTAGTGCAGTTGAAATCATATACGCGTTTAGGAATGTGTTTGTTTGGACCAATTTCACTTGTAATCCTGTAAATAAGGACTTCGTAGTCTGGGCTGGTCGGCGGGCGTGTCATCAGAGCCACTTTCACTTTCTAAAGCCTCGTATTATTGTATTTATTTCTGTATGCCGCTCCTTAGCGGCAGTGTCTTTTGTTTTGTGATAGTGTGTTTTAACATTGTAGCTCGATAGATACTGACTTAAGTGTTGAATTATATGTGAGTGTCATCAGCTTATATCTGTGAGTCCTGACAGACAAACCCCGGTTGTGCCCAAACCAGAGGTTGTTTTTCAAGCCACCGTAAGATTTGTACTTAGGAACAAATTTCCTAAGCCCAATTTGTTCTGTGCTGGTTGTGTTTTAACATGATACCATGACAGATATTCCCTTAAGAGTGGAATTATAGGTAAGTATAAGATTCATATATCTATAATTCCTGACAGGTAGCCCCTGGTCGTGCCCTAGCCAGAGCTTATTTTTCAGGCCACCGTAATATTTTTACTTAGGATCAAATTTCCTAAGCCTAATTTCCAGAAAATTTTAACCTATTTCCATTCAATCCTTCACTCCACAATTCTCTACGATACTTTCAGTATTTACTTCCAAGTTTTCCTTTAAAAGTGAATAGGCCTACATATAACTTTAACATTAATCAAGCACTCGTATATCTTTTTGTTTTCCAAGGGTATCAAGAGTACCCATAATAATATCATATTTGAATATATCCCACTATGATGTAAGAATCAAATACGACATGCTGTTAATTTTCCAAATACCCAGGTACCCTGGGCCCTATCTCAAAAGGTCTGGTTCCAAGGCCCGGACACCGGGATTGCCAGATATGGTGACAATCCCGAGTGCGGACACCGGAACTGCCAGATATGGTGACAGTCCCGAGTGCCCAGTTATGCGGGCGATACTAGAATACCATACAACCTCAAGTTCCCGTGGTTCCCGAGTCCTTATCTCAATAAGGCCCGGTTACCAGGACTGCCGAGTATGGCGAAAAGTCCCGGGTACCCAGATGAGCCGGAAATACAATACAGTAATAACATACCACCATACAACCTCAAGTTCCCGAGTTCCCGAGTCCTTATCTCAATAAGGCCCGGTTACCAAGGCCCGGTTACCAGGACTACCGAGTATGGCGAAAAGTCCCGAGTACCCAGATGGGCCGGAAATAATAACATACCACCATACAACCTCAATTATTAAGGTCATCATGTCATGTGATAATCGTTCCCTAGGCTAAAGGAAGCCTACCCAGGAACATTAATTAATTTTTAAGAGGAAACACTATGAATGCAATAAGGTTTCCAATATACAGTTGGCCCTCGGGTAACACGGGTAATTTGTCCTGCCATGACACCGTGTTATGCAAAACCGTGTTACATAAAGCATAGGTTATACAGTATAGGAATTAAGCCATTTCGTTCTAGCGACTTGACCAAAGTCCCCTTTTTGAGCATTCTCCGCCCTAAAACCTACCACAAATCACTCAAAATACCGACCAAGCAACACTCAACCATACTTCACATGCCATATGCATAAAATATGATAGCAAAAGGGCAACAAAAAGGTAGGTAAGGGTGGTCTAGAGGGGTGGGTTGACACATAAAATACACTTGGACTGCTCGGTTTTGTCCGCCTAAGCATGGGTGGCAAGGGAAACTAAGTCAGTGGTGTTCCCCGAGCCAAGGTAAACCGTGTTAGAGCAAGGAAAATACCGTGTTACAGGTGACTCATCACATTTGAGGTATCCATGTTAGAGCAAAACCGCTTTGTGAAAAACCGTGTTACCCGAGGGCCCACTGTACTCCATAATCTCAGGGATTAGATGTAGAGGACAGGTATAAATATTTGTTGGTAACATTACCTAAGGCCATGAATATGTAGGCCTACATATTAATAAATTTGGGTGATAATGAATGTTTCATTTCCCCTGGAATATATAAACTGAATGGATAGTTTATTCCTGTGTTACACCAACTGTTCTATGAAACTTAAAGGCGTTAACACCACAGGCTTCCGTTAAGAAACGCCGCCTGTAACCTTCTTTTGTTTTATTTGATATTAAACTGACCTGATTAGTACAGGTTCATTGGATACAATAATACCATACAAACATAAAGTCAAACCCGAATACATACAGACTACGGCCATCTACCCAAGCATTATAATACCGAGTGGTATTATAACACAATGCAACCGGGTCGTAACATAATACCATAAAATTGGCCGGGCTCCAGTAAGCCAGTTTACCAAGTACTCCAACGACTGTCAAGACAACAGCACATATTACTTTACCGAGTACTCTGACGACTGTCAAGATGACAGCATATATCACAACAAAATTCTTTGGAAAGTCTCGGTTACCCTAGGCCGAGCCTAAACAATTTTTTTTCCACCGGGTACCCTAAGCGGACCCAAACTTTAATTTAAAAAACAAACCAAATCCCAATATAAAAATTTAACTAGAAATTATTACCGGGTACTCTAGGTTAGGTCAGACTTTAATAAAGAAGTCAGACCCTGTTAACTAAACTAACAGAATTAAGATAAGTGCGAGAGCTTAACCCGCTGAGTGCCAGAGACGTATATATACGTCCTAGGGTGTTGTCAAGCCCAGTGCCAGGGACGTATATATACGTCCTCGCCGAAACAAAATTGTAGCAGCGAAACGACTGCACCTATGGCTTTCATATTTTTACCACATGTACCTTACCCTTTTGGCTACCCACCACAAAAATCCCAAATCCCTCCTCCCACCCACTCGCTGACTGTCTGTCGCCTCACAAGGAAAAAAAAAGAAAATCTGTGGCGGCGAAACGACTGCACCAATCGGTCCCATATTTGTGTGACAAGTCCCTTACCCTTCTGCCTTCCCCCCACCACACTCCCAACCGCCTCCCACCACCCACTTCCAGCGTATCCGTACGAAGAAAAGGAAAAAAAGGAAAATCCGTGGTGGCGAAACTACCTCACCAATCGGCTTCATATGTGTAACACAAGCCAATTACCCTTCTACCTTCCACCCACCAACCCCAAAACCACCCTCCCACCACCCTCCCACCCATACATTCCGATACCATAAAAGTCTCTGTAGTCTATAGTGTCTTTTCAGCTACTTTCGGGACCATCGGGGACCTGATTTCTGGCGAAAATGGACAAGGGGAGTGTTTTTTTTTACCATTATCCTTCCTTTCTCTCCCAACTTGATAGATTTAGCCAAAAAAAAAAAAAAAAAAAAAGGCACTGGCAGAAGCACACCGTCAAAATTGGCTGGCACTCAGCGGGTTAAACAAGTAAGTTTTTCTATCTATCTATCTATTGCCTGACGCCGTGATCCCCGAAGGGGTGGCCACGAACGAACCGCCCCCATGCACCTCTGTCCCCAGTCACTCGACGCCCCTCCCCCCAACCAGCACCGCCTTCGTTCATGTAGTTCCTCAGTCCTCACTCCATCCTTCCACCTCATATTCGGTCTACCTCTCCCCCTCTGTCCCTCCACCTCGCTCTCGTACACCCTCTTAGTCATTCTCTCGCTTTCCATACGTTCCATAATTATGGCCGAACCATCTCAAGTTGTTCCTTTTCACACTTTCCAGCACATCTACCTCCACACCACACCTCCTTCTTACTTCCTCATTAGTCTGTCTATCCCTCCATGTAACTCCGCACGCACTCCTTAAGTAATTCATTTCCACTGCTCTCACTCTTGGTCTGAGTCTCTCAACCAACGTCCATGCTTCGCTTCCGTAAGTCAGTGTCGGGATTACCACACTGTTATGCAAGGACTTCTTCACTTTCATACTGACCACCCTATTTCTTGTTACTGCTTTTAGCGTTCCTACAACCCTCTTCCCCTGTTGTACCCTCTCCCGCACCTCTTCATCCATAGTCCCATCTTTACTCAACACACTGCCCAGATACTTAAAAGAGTTGACGATCTCCATAGCCTGACCGTTCAGCTTCACCTCACACTCTGTGACTTCACCCCTTTCGAAGACCATAACCTTGCTCTTCCCCGTATTTACCTTCAAATTCCGTTTTTCGCACACTGTTCCAAACTCATTTACCAGACCCTGCAACTCCCATTCATTATCACAACTCAGAATTGTATCATCCGCAAACAGCAGTATAGGTAGCTTCCACTCAATTCCCTCCCTTTTCAGCGATACACCAACATCCACTGTTCTTGATAGTATTTCTTTCATGACTCCATCCATATATACAGTAAACAACCACGGGGACATCACACACCCCTGTTTCAAACCAACATTCAGGTCAAAGAACTCGCTCTGCTCACTCTCCACACGTACTGCCACCTTTGCACCCTCATACATGCTCTTCACTGCTTTCAGCAACTTGCCCTCTACTTCGTATATTCTAAGTACTTTCCACAAACCTTCTCTATCCACTCTGTCATAGGCCTTCTCCAAGTCCATGAAGGCAACATACACCTTTTGTTTCTTCTCCAGATACTTCTCCACAACACAATTCAGGGTAAAAATCTGATCTACACATCCTCTTCCCTTCCTAAAACCTCGCTGCTCGTCGTCTATCCATTTCTCCGTTCTCACTCTCACTCTCTCAATCACTACAGTGCATTCATTCGACATATATCGACAGGCCCAGCCCACTTCCCCAACCGTTATCATACGGCTGGCATGACTGTGCGAGGTACGGGTGTCCAACAGGGTTACCAAATCAGCACAAAAATATTATTTAATCTATTTGCAGAAGTAACTAGAAGAATACAAACTAGTAAATGCCTACCTAATATTGCTAGAATATTACTCCAATATTGATAACATGTGCTAAAAGATTCGGAGTATAGCCAGCATTCTTATTGCTAGGTGTAAAATTTTGCCGCTAGATCAAGTCAATATTTATTTATCATTTTAAATTATTAAATATGGCCTACCATCTACCTTTCTACATCAACGAGTGAGAAAGAAATGTTAAGACTGGAGCCTGTCTTTAACAGCTCCATTCCCTTGTTCAAGTAAATACTTTTTGATCTAGCGGTAAGGAAGCTACATTGGCACCGCTTCTCTCTCAAGGTTTCAACTGTCACTGCGCTGCCATTCAAACGTCACTTCAGTTCCCTCTTGTCTTCTGAAGGGGGAAGATGGCGTCTCCTGCTCATACCCCTGGCAGACCTGCTGGTTCTCCCCGACTTGTCAGTCAAGCCAGGAATATTGTCTTGAATGTATTCATGTATTTTGATAAGGAGAAAACTGAGCCAGTTGATGTGGTGGTGAAGAAAACCTCTTGAGGCAACGAAAGTTTCACAGCCATTAATTAATAAGATCAGAACTCAAGGCAGGAAGATTGAAGGAGTCTTTCATTCACCAGTTTACCAGCAACGGCTTTCACCCATACTTGGACCATTGACAACTTTGATCACTTCACAATATGAGAGAGAGAGAGAGGCATTACGGTTACGGTACCGTACCCTATACACCCAAACGCAGTCGCTCGCTAAGCCTAGCTTAATAATTTTCTACCTCTGCTCTCCCCAAGTAGACGAGGTAACAATGGTAATGGAGTTTACTTATCTGTACTATGGTATATGGTAATATTGTATAGTAAAGAATAACTGCAAATTTGCATGTATTAAAGCGCTCTTACATCGTATAATTAATTTTACTTGGAGCTCTTATCAGCTCCGTGGTAAGGTGACAAGTGACTTGTCCGAGATTGCGGTATGATAAGCTCTACTTCGTCTACGGCGCTGGTGGAAGCGGGCGGGGCCTGTCGATATATGTCGAATGAATGCACTGTACCCTACTGTATACCTTCCCTACTACGCTTAGAAGACATATTCCTCGGTGGTTACCACACACTCCTCTTTCCCCTTTGCCCTTATATAGGGGGACTATTATGCCAGTCTTCCAGTCATCGGGTGCACTCCCCTGCTCCCATGCTAGTTTGCACATTTTCCATACCCATTCTATCACTATCTCACCACCATACCTCAACATTTCCCCACACACTCCATCTGTTCCTGGTGCTTTCCCCAACTTCACTCTTTTCATGGCTTCCCACACTTCTGACCTCCTGATCCCCACCTCCTCCTCCACTACTTCTCTTCTTCTCCCTCCCATACCATATCCAGCTATGTTTGCTGGCTCTTCATTCCTTACATTTAGCAACTCACTGAAGTACTCCCTCCATCTTTCGACTCTCTCTTGCTTCTCGGCTAGCATTCTCCCATTCTTATCTTTCACACCCTTACTGTTTCCCTTGCTACCTTCCCTAACTTTCTTGACTTCTTTCCAGAACAGTTTCTTACTCTCCCTCCATTTTACACTCAGATTCCTTCCAAATTCCTCATCTACTCTTCTCTTACTTTCCTTCACTACTCTCTTCACCACCCTCTTACTCTCCACGTACCTCGCTCGTTTCTGTCTCTCGGAATCTTCATTCCCTCTACTACCCAACCACTCTCTATATGCTTTCTTCTTTTCTTCCACAGCTATTCTTACCTCTTCTGTCCACCATGCTGTACCTTTCACTCCCCTCCCTCTTCTCCTCACTCCACACACCTCCTCACATGCTGCACAGATCTCATCCTTATACACCTTGCTCATCTCCTTCACTTCCTCCATAACTTCCAGGTCGAACCCACCTAGTCGTCTTTCCACTGCTCTCCTGTACTCCTCCCTGACTTCCTCCTCCTGCAACCTCTCCACCCTCCTCACCATTACACCCTCCTCTCGCCTCCCTCCCGCTCTCCTCACCCACTTCTTTTGTATCCTAACCTTAGCTACCACTACATAATGATCAGACAGACCCCCTCCAATACCCCTATACACCCTAGCATCCATCACAGATTTCTTCATTTGTTCATCCACACATACATAATAAATCAATGACTTTCGTTCCACCACTGTCTTATCCTTCATCGTCAACATCCGTTTCCACGTGTACCTGTGGATCATTCTGTGTCGGAAGAAGGTGTTGGCTATCCACAGCCTCCTCCCCACACATACGTCCACAAGTGCACTACCATTCCCATTCACTTCTGATGGTACCCCCCACCCTCCCACCACTCCCTCAACTTTCCTATCACCCACCTTACCATTCATATCCCCAATCAGAAATATTCTTTCGTTCTTGTCAAGCTTCTCCAGGCACGCCTCCACATTCATCCAGAACTCCTCTTTCTTTCTTTCAAGTATATCCTCTGTCGGGGCATACACGCATACAATCACCCACGTTTGTATTCCTACTTTCATTCTCACCCACACAATCCTTGAACCCACAGACCCATACTCTCTTACACATTCCTTCCATTTGCTACTTACAAACAAACATGCACTTTCTCTCGCTGTTCCTTCACTCACTCCAGCACACACACCCATTCCACACTCCCACTCTCTCACATCTGAACCTTTCCATTAGGTCTCTGTCATTCCACATACATCCAGCCTGGCATTCACTAACACTTCCAGAACCTCTCTCTTTTGTGCCATCATTCATGCCACTAACATTCCACGTAGCCATTCTCAGAATGTCCGAAGGCATGTCCTTAGTCGGTCGTGGTTCGTCAACGTTGGTTCCGTCCGCATCCGAGGCTGTTCGTTCGTTTTTCTTTGCTTAGATATTTTTTCCGGGTGGGGGTCGCAAGCCCACCGACCCAACCTCTTTAGTCGCCTCTTACGACACGCAGAAGGCACATGGGGCATATTCTATTCCCTAACCCCCAGGGGAAAAAAAAAAAAAAAATTTGTGGGTCAATCCAGAATACCAATATTCCCAGGTAACACCATACCGCCACCACCATAAGGGTGCCAGGTGATTCAAGGCTGTGCCATACTGGGACAAGGACAATGCCAGGTCCCAGTAAGAGAAACAAATATTATTTTACCCAGTACCCTAAACTTTGTCATACTCTAAGAAAAACAAACCAGGGTTCCAAGAAAGGAATCAAATGGAAATTCTGGCCGGTTACTCTAGGCTGGGTCATACTTACTACCATTTTAATTAAAATAAACAATACAAGTCTAGTGCCCACCTTTTGCCCCCATGGTAGACATGACCATCTCACCTGTTGCTCCCTTCATTCGGCTAAATAACCCATATCTCTAAAGTGAGTTCACTGGGTAAAACTCTAGACATTTCCAAGTCACCTACGAAGTGTATTCTCACGAATTACATATTTTAACTAATTTCCAGGAAACAATTACAAGTTTCAGTCCCCTTCCTAAAAAGGCTATACTTACCTAACAAATTTCCGGGTAATTATATCCAGTTATACCGAATATTAATTCACTAGGCTACTTCTTACATAAAAGACAACGGGAGTCGGATTAAAATAAACGGGACATAACTAGACCCTATTTTACCAAAACCTAAGTACAGTACAAAGGCCATGGCCTTTCTCAGGGACTCGGGGCTGTTCGGCCAGGCAGCTTAGGGAACAACAACAACAACAACAACTTAGCATATCGTTACTATAACATATGTGGTGATGGGCTGGTCTATCCGAGTGAGAACTGAGCGATCTCTGCCATACCCATAGCTTACTCTGACTGTTCCTTTTACTTATATATCTTCTAGATCTCAAGTGGCGGCGTCTTTTCCGTGGATTGACCTCCCTACTGCCAACCTAGAAGTTGGCAGATTGGGAGCCAAAGCGTCACATTTTTCCCTTGCCCCTCAACTTTCCCTTCATAATTGCTGAGGGGCACAGGGCCATGGGTGGGGCTTTGGTTTCCCGGGCATTTCCGCACCCTCCTCAGCTCCCTGCCTTGGAGTGGCTTCGGTCACCCGGGCTTTGTTAGTGGTAAGCAGGGAGGATTTTGTGGGGGCGCTCGTTTATGGCCTTGGCCTTGCTCGAGACCTTGGGGCTGTTCGGCCAGACAGCCTGGGGAACAACAACAACAACAACAACAGTAGACCTAATAATTCCAGTATTAATTCCACCATACAACTCTGACTCCTTGTTATAATCTCCAGACTCAAGGAGCGACAACACTACCGGAGAAGAATCTTTTTCAACAAGTAAAACATCCCCTCCCCCTCCAAGTGACAACCACTGGAGTATCCTAACACCTTATATGTTAAGGTGAGTTCATTTGACAAATTACTAGACGTTTCCAGTTCACCGGCTAAGTGTACCTTCACTATCCATATAAACTTTGCTTATAACAATGACCCAAAAAACATGTATACCCTCGGGCATATTATCTATATGGAGTTCAGTCAAATCTAACAATTCAGGTACTTTAAAAAAAAAAAAAAAAAATCTCCAAGTACCAGCAATACTAAAATAGGTAAGCTTTTTAGAATTATCTCTTCTAGAACTCCTAGCTAGTCCCCATCTCCCGACAAGAAAATGTCCGGATCTAGCAAGAAAATGACAGGTCGGTCGGCTCAGAGCCTTCCAGTAAAAAACGGAAGAATAATAATAATAATAATATCGATAACATCGATAACATTTACTCAATTAGCTTTTACAGATTGGGTACCACATAATATGTTACAAATGTGACGGGTACCAACCGGGCACGAAGGATAGTCCATTAAAGCCGTTAGACATATTCCCATTGGGTCCCTGGGAAATTAACAAACCACAAACATAAAAGCTACCCACCTTCGAAGTCCCAACTTCCCTGACTCGCAATCAGGATTTCAAATCCTGCACCCTACACACATATCCCCAGGCCGGGGACAATTATCTGACATGGCCGGTCACCCTGCTAATCCTGTTTTCTTCGAATAAACAAAGAATTACCTGCCTCCTCTACCGCCTTGGCTGAGCCAAGTGCTGAACATGTCATCCCCTCGCCCTCCTACCCTAGTATAGCTAGGTGATACTATTGAACAACAGGTTGATTCAACCCCGTTGTTTTTTCTCCACCCACATTGATTCTCCCTAAAAAACTGATTCAGATGAATACTGAAGCTGATATACATAAACCCAGAAGGCTAGTTGTGCTAATTTCAAGATTTATTTTATTAAACCCGTGCAGGAATGTGGCAAGCAAACCCAACGGAAATTTTTTACGCCTTTAGATAAGACTATCCGAGATCTCAAAGTAGTTCTCTTGCTCCTTCCAGATCACAACAGGACATACCAAACACAGTTCCACTGGCTCAGGTACCTGTCCATCCTAAACAACCTGCTCGTAAAATAACAGCTCCCGATACGGGAAACAGCCACCAGAGTAACATCTACTAATGCTGACACAGGTCTTCCAAATTTGGTATAAATACCAAAGTAGTGGTTTATTAAAATGGACGAGCTGAAGAATATATGTGCAAAGAAGCACAAGGCCATTTGCCGGGCATAGGCCTATTTAAAAAAAAAAACAAAAAAAAAAAAAATCCCAATTCGATTGGGTGCAAAGTACTTTTCTTACACACAGACACCCACGGTTCCTTCAGGAAACGCTGCAAACCATAGTCTGGCGTGAATAAGATGGATGGACATATTACCATTAAAATCTCTCTAATCTCTATAAATCCGTAGGTTGCTCCACAAAAAATGTCAAGGAACAAAAACCCTACGATGGGGGTATACACTCTAAGAGATGACCCAGGGGCCAAGTGGTTGACTGAATCAAAGTGATTTACCCTGTAGTGGGGGGATGCCCCCCCCCCCCCCCCCCACAAAACTCCCATTGGAGGATCTCCAATTTACCACTAGGCATACATAAAAAACTCCCACTCTATTCCCCAGAAGTTCTGGAAATATCTCAGATCCCCAATTAATAAGTTGTAACCACCTAATTGACCCCATGATAAATACACCTACCCTGCACGGATTGACAAAGACGTTAGACTACGTCGAAGAACCCATGGTTACTGTCAACATTTTATCACACAACAACACCCCGCACAAGCCATGAGGCAAGTAGCAGAGTCTACCCCTCAACAACACCCCAAGTCCACACTTCATTTTTCAGAGGTGCTCCACGGGGTAATTCTCGGACGACCACCGGGAATGTCAAGATTGGCTCTTGTTTGCGCTTGTAGTGATGTAGGTGAAATCACCAAGGTCGATCTGGGGATCCACCGTTATTACAAATTTTGAAGCAACTAGAACTAGACAGTTTCTACTCACCCAATTGTCCAAGAATACCCAAAAGATATGGCCACTCTAGCACTCTCTTCACCTCAATTCACATGTAGTTTGATTCCCCAAACAACCTGAACGAAGTTCAGGCTCGGGTACTAAGCCCTCAGATAGATAGGTTGGAGCAGTTTAATAAACAAACTAACCCCTCCTCAGAGTTCAAGCCAACAATGGACAACTTCCTCTAGAACCAAAATATTAATGATCCAAATGTTGACAAACAATGTTGTGTCTTAGGTGCCAGAAGGCATTCCAGCTTTCTATCACACATATTTCTCTCCCCAAAAGAGACAGTCTACAACTAAAACCCTACGATAGACATGGTTACTCCTCAACAAATAATTCACAATAGAAAGTTCAGGATATTAACTAGTTACCAAGTAGAACTAATTCTACAGTCAAAGGTCTGGATAATTGCTCCAGATATAGAAGAGTCCTCTGGCACATCCCAATACAAGAGGTACCAAAAAAGGTCCTAGCTATTCCATTCAGTATAAGAGCGAGAATGTTCACCAGAATTCCTTCCAGCGCGGACATAGCTCCCAGTTTTCACCAAGGGATTGAAACAAACTCTTCCCCCTCTACTCAAAAGTCAGCGTAAAAATACTGTTTAGCCTTCAAGATTGTATATTACTGTGGTCCTCTCCACTCCATAGCCAAAAAATCAAACCCTGATAGTCACGTAACATGTGACAAAAGGAGGTTTCAGAATAAATTTAGAGAAATCAGAATTCTCACTCCTACACAATCAGCAGAAGGAGTAGGAGTAATCGGGGATACACAACTCCAGACTATAAAACTACATCCATCCAATGCCAAAAGTCTTCAAATATAACCATTCACAGTATTACGTACCAAGACTGTAAACAGGAACTGTGTTTTGAGTTCAAAATTATAAGGCTCCTAAGCTTCCTCAGGTTATAAGAGCTAATCTGACCAGGCAACATAACCGTTCCACTAACACCTCCCAATTCCCTCCTATTCATCCCAAAGAGAATTCGACATACCCTGTCGTTGCGGGGGGAAATTCTCAAGTAAAGGTAATCAGTGACACATTGGCCAAATCCACCTCCCACTTTTGGGATTGGACACAGACGCTTCGAATCTGATAGGGTGGCACTATCAGTCGTTCTGAAGTTCATCAGTCAAAGAAAATGGACAATCTTTAGTCAGTGTCACACCATACCCAAGAACTAACAGCCCCACGTTTTTCCCAAAGTTCATGCAATATCATTGACCTCCAGGTCAATGTCATACCAGATGGACACCATGACGACTGTAATTGGCTTGGAGAAACAGGTCCCTACCCGGACCAGTTCTCTCTAGAATTACTCGGGTAAAAGATATGCTTTCTAGCCTAAAACATTCCCCATTAATCCAGGCAACAACTCTACCAGGGTTCCCCAACCCGTAGACAGATATAACACTTGCGATATGGACATCCTCTAAATGGCTACTATCCTGCGACAAGGAAGTCACAGATACACTCACTAGCCAATACACAGCTTCAACTCTAAGATAGGATAGTTCACTCTTGATACAATTTACACCTTGGAGCGCAAGTTCAAAACCAGCAGTCTCCATCGGTTGCTGGTCGCTGAAGCACCTACATTTCTTAATTGACTTTAAAAGAGCTAACAATTAACACACTTATAAACCACGTATCGTCATAAAGAAACCCTTCTAGACGCGTACTAGTTTATCTCTGCCCCAGAAAGACCAACGGGGTTTGTTAGGCAGGCTGGTGTTAAGCTCCGAGCCCCTAATCGTCATTCGCTTCCTCAATGGTCAATCTCGAAGGACCTAACTTTGTCACAGTCTAGGCCTTCTCCTGTGAGACCACATATGACAAGAAACTTAGTAAGTGCGTATTGTCAAAGGACCCAGACCATTGGCCAATGGGTCTCAGAACTGACATCCATGACAAGGTCTACCTAGTTTTGCTACTAAGGAAGACTCTGTACATATTGTTACTACACCAGAGTAATCACAAAAAGGAACACCAGGAACATCTCCCCACACCTTTATCTATTCCTGCCTTGACAAGAGCAAAAATACTCCATGCTCTATTCCCTGTTAATGCACTATATACCTACTCTAAGTCTATTACTCCTAGGAATAAGACACAATTGTGCTTCCCCCGGGAGGGTCAAATAAGGTGGGGAAAGAAAGTGTTAGCATCCCTTTTGCAAAGATAATGAAGGAAGCTGAACCTCAGGTTATCGCAAAATCCCATGATAGGCACATATGGTCCGCTACCATTAGCTTTCCTAAATGGGTGTTTTCAGGGGAAGATATAACGCACACGGGCCTGTTGGCCCTCTAGCAATGCGTCCCTAGCCATATACTTGTCGGTACTTCCGGAGAAGTCCCAAATTACCAAACATAGCTGTAGGGCAGGATGATGCCCCCAAAGCCATTAAGTAGATGGTTATGTTTATTCAATGCCTTATTACCAGGGTGTAAGGTATATAATAGAAAGTGCGTCCTACCTGTCACCTTAAATGAAAAAAAAGGGGGGGGGGGGGCACGTTAAGTCCAGGACAAGTTGGCAGGACACACAACCCGGAATGGATAACAAGAGTGCTATTACTGCACTAGATCTGTTACATAACAATATTGATACGTTATTGCAACTATAAATGCATAGCTTTATTTTAATTTTAATTTTGTGATATACAATTATCAGTATTCACACCTCAGTAGTTCTGTCTTTCCGAGATAAGGCTTCTTTAATGGTACCCGCCTTATACATCTTTTTCTTACGACTATACTCTTATATTTAGTAGTAGCCTCTACGTCTCCACCGTAGAGCTATATACATCTCGTATAATTCCGTTCCGTTGTGGAGCGGGTAATTATCGTAATCCATAGCGTGATTAATCGATAACATCTAGAGTAGCACCTACTCTCTCTACTATGTACTTTGTACACACTTTTGAGGCTACTATTAAACGGAAAAACTGAAAATATTGATGAGAAAGAAAAGAGAAAACTGTAGAACATTGTCCATCCTATCTGGCTCCTTAACCCTCTCACCACGGAAGGCCTCTTGAACGCCCATAAAAAAGCATATAACAGGTTCCCGGAAGGCCTCTTGAACGCCCAGTGGTTGAAAGCCTGTGAGCTTCGTGTGCGAGGCGTCGGTCCGACGCATGTAAACAACAGCCGGCTGGACCGACGCCCCGCATCTCCGGCCACAAGAAGGAGAGCGTCGCTTGTTCGTGTGTGCCTGTATGTTGTTGTTAAGTATCGAAAAGTGGTGTAAAGTGGCTGTTTTGGCCATAAAGTTATCTCCAATGAAATCATCATCACAGCTCAACCAGTTGACTTAGAGAGCTCTACTTAATGCCATTCTACAGGTAAATAACACAGCTACGCTTGGGGATGCGCGGGAATGCGGGAAGCAGTCTGATTAACGAATATACGGTAGCCTAGCCTAGACGTTTTTCGGCCAAAACACCCGGGTTTCGAGGAATATATATATAATACATAGCCGGGGCTGGAGGGTTAAGCCGCTGTCACGGGTCCACCGCACCATACGACCGGGTTCATTAGATCATCTGTTTCACGCTACTCTCCTTGACAACACGCGGTTTTCGGGCCTCTGTTTTTTGTGTCTTCCACGCCTGTCCCCTACCCTTTGGGTGAGTTATGGGCCTTATTTAAGGTACCTATGGTTTTAGACAGATGATCTGTGATGTAGGCACGCCGAAAAATGGGCTCTAACGTGTTTTTTGGAGTGTGGCGTTGAAACTGGAGGTTACTCTTCTTTTTGCCTTCTGCGCATGCGCCGCCGCTTGGGCGTCTCTCGTTCACTATGGCCTTTGCCATCTTTTGTTCTTTTTTCATTTGCGGTGGCTTTAGTTTTTGTCTTAGCAGGTTCTTTTCATTTAGTTTTGGTCACTGCCTTAGTTTTGCTAATATTTTTCGCGAACTTAGGCCTAGGCGTACTTGTGCCCTTCTCGTTGGTTGGGAGGGGGGCGCTGACCCCCTTTCTGGTGTCTCGCTTTTTGGGGGCTTTTTTGCTGGTGGCTGCCTCTCCTCAAGGGTGCAGGACCTAGTGCGCCAGGTAATTTCATATATTACTGCCTCAAGTACCGAATAGGCTAACTTTTGTTTTTAGCCTAGCCTAGTGGGGGGGCGACTTTAGTTTCCGTCCCTTTTAGTGTCGTCCCCTGTGCTTTGTTACCTGGTGCTGGTTGCTTCCCCTCCTCAAGGGGCCGGTAACTCGTGCACCCTGTAATTTCATATATTACTGACACTCGTACCGTTTCGGCTGCTTGCCGTTTTTTGGCCTAGCCTAAGGGGGGGCGCTTTGGTTTTTAACACTGTGGTAACCTCATTCTGGCATTCGTGCTCGTGTTGTTTGACGGTCCCGGTGCTCTGTCTTCCTGGTTCTCCCCGAAACCGCGAACGTAGCCCGTTCTGATGTGTTTTGCTGACAGTTTTTCTTCTGTCTCTGTCCCCTTCGGTAATGTCTGCTTACCCACTGGCTCTCCCGCGCCTGTTGTGATTTGGTGGGGTTCCCTTTGGACCCCCCCCCCCTTTTTTGGAAGGGATGGCTTTCACTGTCATTTATGCCACAGGCCTTGCTAAGACGTTCTGTTGGGTTACCGCCCTGGGTCGGGTACATACCGCTCTAGGTCGGGGCCTTCCTTTACGGTCTAAATGTTACATAGTCCTACCGTGGGCTCCGGGCGGGTGCCCAACCCCGAAAGGAGTTGAAATAGGGGAGCTATCCCCCCGCCAAAGGCGGCTTTCTAGGGCCTTTCCTAGCTGATGCTGAGAGGATTGGGTTCTAGTCATGTGGTGATGGGCTGGTCTATCCGAGTGAGAACTGAGCGATCTCTGCCATACCCATAGCTTACTCTGACTGTTTCTTTTACTTATATATCTTCTAGATCTCAAGTGGCGGCGTCTTTTCCGTGGATTGACCTCCCTACTGCCAACCTAGAAGTTGGCAGATTGGGAGCCAAAGCGTCACATTTTTCCCTTACCCCTCAACTTTCCCTTCATAATTGCTGAGGGGCACAGGGCCTTGGGTGGGGCTTTGGTTTCCCGGGCGTTTCCGCACCCTCCTCAGCTCCCTGCCTTGGAGTGGCTTCGGTCACCCGGGCTTTGTTAGTGGTAAGCAGGGAGGATTTTGTGGGGGCGCTCGTTTATGGCCTTGGCCTTGCTCGAGACCTTGGGGCTGTTCGGCCAGACAGCCTGGGGAACAATAACAACAACAACAACGGTCGCATGGTCGCCTCCTGGCACCTCCGCTCTGGAACGGGACTTGCCCGTTCTATATCGGAGATTTGTTTTTGTTGCTGCTTGATACCCACGGACTCTCCCGCGTCTGTTGTGACTGGCCTGGCTCCCTTCGGGGTCCTCGGCTTACGGCGGGGCCCCTCGGAGCCTCTCCGCTCTAGGACGGGCCTTCTTTTGTGCATTCTTGCCTTCCACCTTCGGCGCTGCTCTCGTCTATTAACGCGTCCCGTTCCTGGGCGGGGGTGTCCGTCTACGGCTCCTCCGCTCTGGAACGGGAATGTCGCTTCCCTGCCTTCTCATGCCACGTCCCGTTCCAGGGCGGGGGAGTCCGTATACGGCTCCTCCGCTCTGGGGCGGGATTGTTGCTCCCGCCTGGGAACGCGGGCGTTCCCGCTCGATGTCGGGGTTTTTCCGCTCTAGATCGGACATTCCCGTTTACGGACGCGCTCATCTTGACTCGGTTTAGGCTTAGACTAGTAGTCCTGCACTTCTATTAAGACGTCTTTTAACGCTCTTTTCCCTTTTTTCCCCAGGGTGTGCTCTCTAACCTACTGGGCTTTGTCACTGCTCACGGGTTGAAGGTAGTAGTCTTCACTGTTCTTTGGGGGGGGGGGGTGGGGGGGCACTATCCTACCTTGGTAGGGGCTCCAGTCTCCGAGCCTAGGGAGAGCTTTTGGGCTCCTCCCTGACCTGGTATCTGTGGCTGTTTCAGGGGTCTTTGATCTTTCTTTTGTGCATGAACTCTTACCTGTTACTCCTGCCTGGCCGCCCTCTTCAGGGGCGCCCTTCGGCCTTCACCTTCTTCAGGGGGGGGGGGGGGGGTTATTCTCCTTTGGCACTGTTCATGCGCCTTTCAAGTTTTGTTTTCATGATATATGGACTGGCTTTCTTCTGGTTCCTGTCCTTGTCATACAGGCATACCTTCCCAGGGCCTCATCCGGGTTTTTAACAGGGGTTTTTCTTCTGCTTCCAGAGTGGTATGTCTCCTGCACTCTGCTCTCGCGTCGGGTGTCAGTGCCAGGTGGTGAGCTCCAACCATCGTGAGTGCCCATCCCACGCAGGCTGCTACACAAAGGTTGATTTTGACCCTCGGAGGTGTGGCCCGTGCATGGTGGACCTAGTGACGCTTGAGTACCACCCTACGTCCGCTTCCGCTGAAGGGGCTCGGTCGCGCCTCCTCTCGACGTGGTCTGCGGTGGCTCTCTATGTTCGGGACCAACTACATCGGGTGCCGACGATGTGCGGTCCTTACTCCACCTTTCACTACCTTCACCACGTGGACGCCGGGCCGCCTTTATCCAGGTGCCCGCATCGGACCTCTTGACTGCCTCTGTGGACACTGGCAGGAAGAGGAAGCACCGCTCCCCTTCTACAAGGTGGGGCCGGTCCACGCCCACGCGCCACCCTGTACCTTCGGCGCCTACTGCCGGGGTTACTGTCTTTTGGTCTAAGCAACAGCCTGCCACCTCTACGCCTTTAACGGACATCGTTCCTACGGTCTTCTCCCCTCGTCGACGCACGACTCACGATATCATCCAGGAGATTGAGGCTGGGCAGGTCGTTGGTCACCAACCTTCAGCTCCGACACTTGACCTGCCGACTCCGCTCCGTCTAGCTGCTCTTTTTGGCCAGGCCGTCGATATCCCTCTCTCGCCTCCTGCTCCGCCTTCGTCGACTGACAATGTGGATCCAACCCACCACTGTGCCCAGTCTCCTTCTACGCGACCTGATCGGTCTCCTCCCCTGGCCGTGCAAGATGCCCCAGAAGAAGGGGATTGGACTGATTTGGAGGAAGGTCAAGAGGATAAGGACGGGGACGACGACGGGGACTAGGTGGACA
The DNA here is from genome assembly GCA_032716605.1 of Paralithodes platypus. Taxonomy (NCBI): domain Eukaryota; kingdom Metazoa; phylum Arthropoda; class Malacostraca; order Decapoda; family Lithodidae; genus Paralithodes; species Paralithodes platypus. The sequence goes on along the minus strand of CM064506.1, from coordinate 16,580,978 downwards.
TCGACGGGGAGGGGCTTGACGACTCCCCTCGCGAGTCCATCCACAACACACCGCCTGGCCGGAAGCGTGTCCGCCATCTCCGCATCATTTCTCCCTCGTCGTCTACTGTCGCTTCGGCCGAGGACCACGAGATCCCCCTGACTGTCGCTTCTCTTCAAGCTGCTCATCTTCGGGCCCAAGAGGCGAACACTGAAAAGTTCGCTTCCTTACAGTCGGCACTGGAACGACTCACTGAGGCGGTTTTGAACCCTACCTCTGTCCCTCAGGTCGTCCCGTTGGTGACTCCTCTTCCACCTTTGGAGGAACACCTGCCGACTAGGCCGGCTCGCCAGGCGGATGCTGCTCCTGCCGTCCCGCCCCCTGCCCCCTCTCAGGCTCCTGCGGCTTCGTTCGTCGTACTACCTGGGATGGTCTGGGGCTGGTTACTCAACCTGTGCACGTTCCTTCGCTCTCAAAGTTCAAGATTCCGAAGCGTAGGTTCCCGTCCCTGTATGGGGAACCTGCTTCCTGGAGGAACGTCCAGGCATCGCACCCAGAGCGTGTAGTCACCCATGCGCCTGACGAGCGCCCTGTGGCATCTAGCTGGACGATTCAGGTCAATGCCAAAGGCCTGTTTCGGGCTTTGACTCTGGACGGACTAGTCCCAGGGGTGGACATCAGGGTTCACCCTAGTAGGTCGGACATTCATTTTTTTACGTACCGGCCTAAGGTGTCCCCCTCTCGGTCTACTAAACTCTGGGCGGACTTCACTCGACACGACATTAATGTAGATGCTACCACCGTGTCGGCCATTGCGGGCCTTTCTCTGGTGAGGAATGCCCGGGACATTGAGGGTAACCTCATGCTCGAGCTTCCCCATTTGGAGGAGGGTCCTTGGGATTTGTGGCTGGCCGAGGGTATTGACTTTGGGGTTCGGTCTTCGGAAGGGGCGGCTCAGCTCCCTCCCGTTGACGAGACGTTCGTGTCGAGTTTGGTCCTGTCCTCGTCCGGGATCGCACCCAAGTATTGGTCTTGGTTGAATGCCCCACGCATGGTATTGGATAAGATGCCCACCTCCTACTTCGCTCCACCTGATAAGAGCTCCCTTGAGCGGGATCATAAGCTCCGACAGCGCGCTGCTCGTTTACTCTCCACCCTCTTGCTCCAACTCCAAATGGCTCGTGTTCACCTCAGGCTCATTGAAGCCCAGCCAGCTGGGGACATCAGGAGGGGCGAGAAACACTTGCGGCGCGTTCAGTTGCAGCTTGCTCTGAACTCCGTCGGCGACCTTCGGGTGGCCAACCACGAGGCTGCACGTTGTCGGCAGTCTCTGCGGGTGGCTTTTTGTAAGAAGGCGCCAGCTGAGGTCAGGACTAAGCTGTTGCTTTCTGAGCTCGCTACTGAGTGTCTCTTCTCAGATAGCGCTTGGCAGGAGGCTTACCTCTTTGCGAATGCGGGGCGCTTCGCACCTCGTCGTTCTGAGGTGTCGCGGAACCCCTCAGCCGCTTCCTCCCACCAGAGAGGGAGGAAGGTCGGCCCGCAGCGAGGACGCCAGTTTTGGCGAGGTGCCACGGCTGGGAAGCGCCAGGCGGTGAGGGGTCGGGCAGTGTGCCCTTATGTACCTCGCTCCCCGCCTCGCCCTTCTCAGCAACTCGCTATTGAGGCTTCCTCTCGGCGAGTCGACCAGAGGCAGGGTGATAGTAGGCCCACGCAGGAGCGTCACCACCAATTTCGTCGGGGCGGTCGCTACAGGGGAGGTGGTAACCGTGGGGGTCAGTCCTCCCACGGCAGGTCCGGGGAGCACTCTGCGGCAAAAAACGCGTAGTGCCTCCAGGACCATCACCCCTGCCCTCTCCCGACTGTCTCCCCGAGATGGTGTTGACTCTCACGAAGGGGGCCCTTACCGGCTTCTTTCGCCCCCACTTTCGGCAATGGCCTCGCCGATCGTGGGCGCGTCGGGTAGTGAAGCGGGGTCTGTCCTAGAGGTGGCGGTCACGGCCTCCCAGACATCGGCCTGTTTCCCCGGAAGTGGCCAAAGTGATTCTGTCAATGCTCGAGGGTGGTATCATCAGGGAGATCTCGCCTCACCAGCGGGTCTTCCTCTCTCGAGTATTTCTGGTCCCCAAGAAGGACTGCGACGCAATGAGACCGGTGGTCGATCTGTCGTGCCTCAATCTGCATATCGTGAACGACCACTTTCGCAGGCTCACCATCAATCAGGTGCGGTTGGCGCTCCGTCCCGGATGCTGGGTGGTATCCCTGGATCTCAAGGATGCGTACTGGCATGTGCCGATCGCTCCTCGGTTCCAGAGTTATCTGGCGCTCCAGCTGCACGAAAGGGTGTTCATGTTCGACAGGTTGCCCTTCGGCCTCAATATCGCGCCGCGCATCTTTGCGAAACTCGTCAAACAGGCTCTGACTCCCCTGCTCCGTCAGGGGATTCAGATCCTGTTTTACTTGGACGACTGGCTCATCGCATCAGACTCTCCCACCCTTTGCGTACAGGACACTCTTCTTGTCATCCAACACGTCACACAATTAGGTTTCAAGATCAACGTTCCCAAGTCATGCCTCACTCCGTCGCAGGTCGTGACGTGGGTGGGCCTCGACTGGGACATGGCGAGCGCGACTGTCTGCCAGAGTCGAGTGAACGCTTCGAAAATTCGAAGGAAACTTTTCGTTGCATTGCACTCGATGTCGATTTCCAGGAAACTCTGGGACTCGCTGGTAGGGTCACTCAATTGGGCGTCTCTGACCATTCCCTTAGGGAAGCTCAGGATCAAACGCCTTATTCAGCTAGGCAACAGAGCATTCCCGCTTCTGTCTCCACATCGGCTTTGGCCGATTCCGCGCTCGATCCATGTACTCTTGACACACTGGGTCGTAAGGGGCACGCTCGCGAGGGCGGTGCCCTGGACGTCTCCCCCTCCGACCATCTGGGTGGATACGGATGCGTCCAGCGAGGTCGGGTGGGGTTACCAGTCAAACACGGGACATGAAAATCATGGCAGGTGGTCAGGTCTCACTCATCTACACTTACAGTATTTCTTACAGTAGATCCTCTGGAAAAAGGCAAACTATGCCTGTGTATCCAGCTCAGTACCAGTACTTTCACTGCTGCGGTCGTTCACGGTGTAACACATAAACATCTTAGAACTGTTGGTCCCATTGTTCTTCCTGAGGGATCATGGGCAGGCCCTTTCCGGCAGGTCTCTAGCCTTCAGGATGGACAACATGACCGCAGTTCATTGCATACAGAAACAAGGTTCCTCCAGGTCCGCCGTTCTTCAGGACCTGGCGGAGAAATTGTTTTACCAAGCAGACCAGTACAACATCACACTGCATGCAACCTACCTGCCCGGGACTGCCAATCTTTGGGCGAATGCTCTGTCGAGGGGACAGAGCACCCAGGTAGAATGGTCCTTCAAACAAACCGTATTCGACGACCTAGCGGCTTCCTGGGGTGTTCCGCAGGTCGACTTGTTCGCCTCCGACAAGACGAACAAGTTGCCTGTGTTCCTGACAAGCTGGATTCGAACTCCAGCGGGGGGACCGGACGCTTTCAGCGAGGACTGGAGCAGGTGGCAGTCAATTTTTTTTTTTTTCTTTTTTTTAAAGAGACAATGAACGGAGGAAGGAAAAACACAGATAAAACAAAAAGGTCCATGTGCCTAAAGGCATCCTCCATTCATAAAATGTTTGTAACAACTGGATTTAAACTTTTGTAGATTGTAAGTTTGTGGAAAGCAACTCGAGGGAAGTGAATTCCAAAGAGTAGTAGTTCTAGGGATAAATGAATTTTGATAAGCAGAAGTTCTGCATTGTGGAGGAGAAAGTGTAAATTCATGGGCGCTCTCAGCTGCCCTAGTTCTACGGGGAAAGATGTGGAGAGGCGGCACAATTGAAGCAAGTTCCTCGGAACAATTGCTGTGAAAATATCTGTAGAATAATGCAAGGGATGCAACATTTCTTCGTATGGATAATGTAGGAAGGTCCTGTGTGATTGCAGGGTTATATATATATATATATACACACGTGTTTCCGCCACCCGACGCACTTTTGATGTGCAAAGTCCTCCACAGGCTGAGAGAGTACCAGGGCAAAGTTTGGTTGATCGCGCCCCTATGGCCGGCCCAAGCCTGGTACGCTCAGCTGAAACGATGGTGCCCGAGTCCCGTTCACCTGTCGGTCTCAGACTTCCACTTGGGATCGATTGGCGACCTAGGGACCTCGTTGGCATTCGCATCGTGGATGTTTGTGAGGCAGAGTGGCTGCCCATGTTTGGACGATCATTGACTAACAAGTTGACACCTTCAACACCTTGGACACCTTGACACCTTGGGCACCTTCAACACCTTCAACATGGAAGACTTACGAATCTCACTGGCACAGTTTTACTTCTTGGATAAATGACACATCACAAACAACTCTATTTAGTAGCAGTCTCTACGTTTCCAACGTAGGGCTTATGATCTCAGCCGCTACCACAGCGGGCCGATTTATCGGTACTCACGCGAAGTAACCAAATAATCTCTAGAGTTGCACCTCAATTCACTACTAGGCACGTTGTACACACTCCGAGACGACTAAGAAGAAAGAGAAAGCGAAGGAGAGAAAGAATTGTTATAGTTACCCATTTAATCTAGCTGCTCTCCTCTGAGCCATGTTCTATGAGCCTGCGCCAGGACCTGCCAAAGTATCAGTCACTTCGCGCCCACTGTCGATGTCACATGCCTTTCTTGTCTGTGCTTCGCGAGTGCCTGCTTTGCATCCCCTTCGCTTCAACTATTAGTGAGTGTGAGCCTTTTCAGGCTGTTGAGGTTTTAGAAGGATGTTCAGTGATGTAGGCAACACTTTATACGGATTTATGGCGTGTTTAATGGGTGTGCGCGTATTGCTGGAGACGTGTTTATTTATTTGTTTTCTTCGGGGGTGTTTGGTCCGCGACGCCGCGTAGCGGTCGTTTGTGTCGTTTCTACCCTCGCTTTTCGGGTTCATGTTCACTTTAACTACCCTTAACGTAACTTGGGGGGGAGATGCTTCCCGCGGGATGCATTGTGTTTCTTTCCCTTTGTGACTTTTTGTTTTATTGTTTTTTCATATGACTACATGTCGATGTTTTACAAGACTTGAGCATGAGGTTTCTCTGGATTCTGCTTTTGTGTGAGCATAGGCCACACAGCCTTTATTCTCTCACAAACATGCTGCTTTGGTCTCAACTGACCTTTAGCCCTTCTGACTTGTTTCTTAAACCTGTCCATAGTTGGTGGTCTTGTATTTCGTTCGCCTGGTTCACGCTTTTGTCAGTTCCTTTTCGTTTCCCCGGGCCTACTTGGCTCGTGGATACGTGTTTCTGGTGAAAATGTCGGTCAAACCCTAGGCTATCCTCCTTTTATTTTATTAATTTAACGTAATTGTGGGGCTTCTCGGGCAGTGTTTAGCTTTGTTACTACGGATGCTGTTCCCGCTCCCCTACTGTTCGTCACTCCCGCTCTCCTCATACGGCTCGGGGCTCCCCTCCCGGGAGTTCGGGTCCGGCGGGCGGGAGGGCGCATCCCAGGGAGCGGGCCCCCAGGCGTCATGATCGTCGAGTGCCTCCCTCCGACCTATCAGAGACTTCTGGAGCTTCTGGCAGGAGGAAACGACGCCGATCACCATCCCCTGCTGATCGACCCCGTCTTGCTTCTCCTCACATCAGGATGAGCCCCCCTCCTTCGCAGGGTTCCACGGTCTTCAGGGCCAAACGCCGTCCTGCCCTGCCTGCCGTGGAGGTCGTTCTCCATCCTGCACCATCTTCAGCCACTGGTGGGGTGGAGTTCGAGCCTCTGCCTGCCTCCCAGCCTGTGAGGGGTCCCGGCCTCTTCCCTATGGCGGGCCCGGCTGTGGTGGTCCCGGCGGCGATGCCCTTCCCGCCTCCTCCTCAACCTGGAGGTTCCGACGCCTCGATCCCTTGTGGCCAGCCGTCTCCTACTCGTCTCCCTGACCATTTAGACGATGTTCTTGAGATGGAGATTACGGACTTTGATAGGCTGGAGGACGAGGATGTGGGGGTCGACTCGTCTTCGGACGGTGCACCAGATTCGGGCCAGGAGGACCCCGCCGTGGAAGCACATTCCTCCCCACCGTCCCCTCAGTTCTCCCCGCTCACGGACCATGAGGCCCGAGGGCCCAGTGAGGCTGGTTCCATGTCTCCTCTACAGGCGTCCATCCCTCCTGCTGCGGAGATGGAGTTACGAGCGGAGTTGGCGTCTATTCGTCTAGAGATGGCCTCCAATAAGGCAGACATCCTCTCCTCTGTAACGGCGGCCATGGAGGCGGTGGTCTCCCGGTTTGGTACTCCGAACCCGGTACCTCTGCAGACTCCGATTGTGGCTCCTCTCCCGCCTGTTGCCGACCACATCCCATCTCGGCCTGCTCTCCCGGTCGTGGTACCGTTGACATCATCTGCTTCATCACCTGCACCTCCGACGCCACCTACGACTCCTCTGGCCCATTGTTATCCCGGGCCAGGGTTTGGGGTTGTTCTCTCACCCCTTCTCCGTGCCGCCTCTCTCCAAGTTTAAGATCCCCAAAGTCAAGATGCCATCCCTGTATGGGGATTTTGTAGCTTGGAGAGCTGTGATCGCCTCCAACCCTGAGGGAGCGGTCCACCTACCGGCCGGAGAGCGGGCTGTGCCGGAGGGCTGGGCTATCCAGGTAAATGAGAAAAACATCTTCCGGGCCATTACTCCACAAGTTCTGGTCCCTGAGGTCGATGTGAAGGTATACCCTAACCGGCAAGACATGAGGTATTTTTCTTATCGTCCATCAGTATTGCCTTACACTGCCACCAAGCCCTGGGCTGACTACTACCGCCAAGACCTGTCTGCGGATATCCACTCCCTCTCTGCCATTTCAGGGACGCCGTACCTCAGAATGTGCGAGATCGGGACGGGGTCCTGATGCTCGAACTACCGCACGTCTGTCCGGGTCCCTGGGGTGAGTGGCTCCGTGAAGCGGTGGAGTTTGGTCAGTCCATGGCTGAGACTTTGCCGGCCATCCCATCCATGGAATCATCCTTTCTGTCGGGCATGCTCCTTACCTCCTCGGGCTTCCCTCTGCCTGTGTGGGAGTGGCTCAATGCTCCCAAACTGTCGGTGGGCCCCCTTCCGTGTTCCTTTTTCACAGCACCGGAGAAGGCACCACTGGACCGGGACTTTAAGTTCCGTCAGCGAGCGGCGCACCAACTTTCAACTCTTCTTGCTCAGTTGAAACTGGCGCGGGTTCACCTCCGCCTTATAGAGTCACTGGAATCAGCTGATCATCGACAAGGATTTGAGCATGTCCGACGGATCGCCCTGCAGCTTGCCCTCAACCCTGTTCAGGACATCCGCCACTCCCTCCATGAAGCCACTCGTTGCCGTCAACTACTTCGGGTGGCTTTCTGTAAGAAGGCCCCTGCCGACGTCCGCAACCGCCTCCTCCTGACTGACCTTCTGACCCCTGGTCTGTTCCCTGAGGAGGCTTGGCAAGGGGCTTTCCTACTGGCGCAGAGTGACACCTACTCTGCTCAACGGAAGGTGGTGGCAAAGCCCACTTCATCCTCCTCCACCCGCGGACACGGGGGCAGGCCTGTGGCCAGGGGACTGGCTCCCAGGGGGCGTGGTGTACCCGCCTTCCGTGGACGTCGGTCCCCGGATCGCCGTCCCCGTCAAGAGGGGATGCAGCGCTGGCAGGCGCAGGGCCCCAGTTCCTCCGCTGCCAGACACAGCCTGGAGGGGGATAGGCCGAAGCACGAGGCCTGTCCGTCGTTTCGGCGAGGCAGGGGGACGTCTGGGGGCGGACGTGGTGGCTCAACCCACTACGATAAGTCCAAGAGGGGCTCCGCGACAAAAAACGCATAGTTCCTCCTGGCCGGTCCCCTCTTCCCTCGCCCGACCATCTCGTCGAAGCAGTGATGGGCCTGACACAAGGCGCCCGCACCGGCTTCTTCCGCCCCCACTACCGGCAATGGCCCCGCCGGTCGTGGGCGCGTCGGGTGGTCAAGAAGGGTCTGACTTGGAGGTGGAGGTCCAGGCCTCCTCTCAGGTGCCCTCCCCAACAGCGACCAGTGTCTCAGGAAGTGGTCCAAGTGATCATGTCCATGCACGAGGAAGGCATTATCAAGGACATATCTTCTACACAAAAGGTATTTCTTTCTTGTGTGTATCTGGTCCCAAAGAAGGACTGCGCTGCTATGAGGCCGGTGGTAGATCTCTCAGTCCTCAACTCTCACATTGTGAACACCCGTTTCCGCATGCTCACCATCAACCAGGTACGCCTGGCACTCAAGCCCTTGTCTTGGGTGGTCACCCTGGATCTGAAGGATGCTTATTGGCATGTGCCGATGGCTCCTCGGTTCCAGGGCTGCCTCGCACTGCAGTCAGATCAACGGGTGTTCCAATTCACCAGACTACCATTCGGCCTCAACATAGCACTGCGGATCTTCACCAAACTGGTAAAGCAGGCTCTGACCCCCTTGCTCTTACAAGGGATTGAGATCCTGTTTTACCTGGACGATTGGCTCATCTCAGCAGACTCTCTCACACACTGTGTACAGGACACGCTAACTGTAGTCAGACATATCGCAAACCTGGGGTTCAAACTAAACATTCCCAAGTCCTGCCTCTCACTGTCACGAGAAGTGACGTGGGTGGGCTTGCACTGGGATCTCCTAAGCGCCACTGTTTCCCAGAGTCGAGTGAATGCGGCGAAACTTCGAAGGAAGCTCTTTGTCGTGTTGCACTCGATCTCGATAACACGAAAAATCTGGGACTCCCTACTTAGGGTCTTTGAATTGGGCGTCTCTGACCGTGCCCTTGGGCCGGCTCCGACTAAAACGCCTCATTCAGCTGGGCAACAGGCACTTCCTTATCTAGCCCCCTTACCGTTTGTGGACGGTACCGCGCTCAATACATCTGACACTGACACACTGGGTCGCTCGGGGCACGCTCTCTGCGGCTGTGCCCTGGACTGCTCCTCCGCCGACCATCTGGGTAGACACAGATGCGTCGAGCGAGGTGGGGTGGGGCTATCAATCAGACATGGGACATCAAAACCACGGCAGGTGGTCGGGGCTCTCACACTTCCACATCAATGCCCTGGAACTGTTGGTACCGTTGTTCTTCCTGCGGGATCACGGACTGGCCCTCACGAGCAAGTCGGTGGCCTTCAGGATGGACAACATGTCCGCGGTTCATTGTATCCAAAAGCAGGGCTCCTCCAGGTCTGTTGTTCTCCAAGACCTGGCGGAGAAATTGTTTTACCTGGCCGATCATTGCAGCATCACCCTGCATGCGACTTACCTGCCCGGGACGGCCAATCTTTGGGCGGATGCTTTGTCGAGAGGACAGAGCACCAAGGTAGAATGGTCATTAAGACAAAGCGTTTTCGACGACCTCGCAGCCTCCTGGGGCCATCCGCAGGTGGACTTGTTCGCCTCCTCAGGGACGAACAAGCTGCCGGACTACCTCACCCGCTGGACTTGTACTGAGGCGGGGGGGCCGGATGCCTTCAGCGAGGACTGGAGCAAGTGGCAGTCGATTTACGCTTTTCCACCGCCCGACGCACTGCTTATGTGCAAAGTCCTACACAGGCTGAGAGAGTACCGTGGCAAGGTTTGGTTAATCGCGCCCCTCTGGCCGGCCCAAGCCTGGTACGCTCAGCTGAAGCGATGGTGCCCGAGTCCCGTTCCCCTGTCTGTCTCAGACTTCCACTTTGGACAGATTGGAGACCTAGGGACCTCGTTGGCATTCGCATCGTGGATGTTTGTGAGGCAGGGTGGTTACCGAAATATGGACGTTGCTTGACTGATATGCTTAATCAGCACTGGACTAAGGCTACTTGGAAGACTTACGAGTCTCATTGGACTACTTTCACTAAATGGATCAATGACACCGAACAAACAGTTCCGTCGGTTGCGTTAGTCTTCCATTACCTTAATCACTTGTTTGCGGCACGCACATACATGTACAACACCATTAGGAACCACCTGTCCGCTATTAGGGAGCCTTTTGAGACCTTGACGGGGCTGGTGCTCCCTCACAAGGAGCTGTCTTTTTTCATGAAAGCCTGCTTTAGGCTCAGACCGCCCCCGCGCCAGATACCGCCTCAATGGTCTCTGGCGAAGGCTCTAAGGCTCCTTACCTCACCCATCTACACCACTAACCCAACACCTGTTCATCTGCTTGATAAAACATTGTTTCTTTTAGCGTTGGCTACAGGAGAGAGGGTCTCGGAGTTGGCTGCCATGTCGAGGGCCCCGAATTGCATGAGTTTTTCGCCTTCCTTGGGGTCAGTCACTTTGGCCCCTTCCGTTCATTTTGTGGTCAAGAATGAACGTGAGGCCCACATTTTTGAGCCATTTACTGTACCGGCTTTAAAATGTGGGAGCACGCATCATCCGCTATGCCCGGTAAGAGCCTTGCATACGTATGTGCGTGCCGCTGTGCCGACGTCGGGGACAGCGCTCTGGTTGGCCCCTAATACAGGGACACGGTTAGGCAAACGTGCTGTGGGACTTCATTTACGCCATGTCATTACTGCTAGTAATCCCCTTACGAAGGGCTCCGCACATGATGTCCGCTCTTATGCGGCGACAGTGAGGTTTTTAAACAATTCTTCACTATCGGACATAGCCGACACAGGGTTATGGTCCTCCCACAGCACTTTTGTCTCATCGTACCTGTCCAGGCCAGGTGTGCCTTGTTTTGTGTTAGGCCAATGTGTCCCATGATTCATCTCCATCCTGTATCTCTTCTCATCCCATACTGTATTTTCTTCCTTTCCCTACACTGGGGGGGGGGGGGGGTCATTTTGTGTACTTGTACAATGCCTTTCTCTCTTTTATTTTACATGTATGTCATCCCTGTTTAGTATTAAGGATATATCTCTTACTTCTTTACATATAGACTCTACTGTCTAGGGGTACTTGTTTGGTATGGCTATGCCTCATACCCGGTTTTTGTAATTAAAGAGTGTCCTTGGAGGTCATCCACCTACTGTACCAGCATCCACCACCGCCCCAACATCATCTGCCAACAATCCAACACCTGCAGTAGACACTGCAGCAGATGCTTCTGACGAACCTGAGCCGACATCAAACCAGGACAGCCGCCCTGTTCACCTTAGTCTCTCCCCCACTCCTCGTGCAAGAAGCCTGCTAGCACGAACAGTACCAACCCCTCGCCCCCGTTCTAACCACTCCTCTCCCCGACCTGTACGTAGAGTCCTGCCACCACAGGTTTCCGGATTTACATCAGTGAGGAACAGTGCACGGCCAACGCAGAAAAGGTCTCATCTACCAGTCACAATGTCAAACAGATTTGAGATATTGGTAGAGATGGAAGACGAACCAGAAGAGACCAGGCTCGTTGGGGATTCCATCCTACGAGGACAGGTCGAAGAGTCGTATTCTTAAAAACCCATACCTTCCCTTAACTTTCCTTTCCCTTCCAAGGAATTTTCTTTCCCTTCGGTATTCTTAAAGAATTCCTTGGTAGGAAATTTTTTCGGAAGTGTTGGTAGCTCTGTTCCACAGGCACCAGTTGGTATGGCTGAACTCCCTGAAGTAGTAAACAAACCTTGTCAAACAAACGTTTCCAAGGGTTGACTTGCATTATTGTTGCCCAAAACATGATTTAGACCACAAATATTGTCTTCAAAGCATATTATGTTGACTTGCACAAACACAAGAATGAATTGTCAACATGATATTAATAAATACAGGATCCTAGCTCTAAATCGCGCATGTACACCAACAAGCCATATTCTCGTTGTAGTATTTAGACCTAGCCTATAGGCTATTATCCAAGAATATAGCCTAATTACATATAAACTGATATGATAAGAAACAGGGATGGAGATAAATTAGATTAGCCGAATGTAGTGCGAATTAGTGTACCGTATATCAAGCATGAGAACTTTTCAATTACAAGGTCAAGTCTTCCATTTCTGACCAAAACTTAACAACTAGGCTATAGGAATCGTACAATAACCCACTATTGAGAAGTATTTACCTTCAAAGTTCAATAATAATAATAATAATAAGCATGTTACTTATTTCTCATAAGCGCCAATTTTTCCGAAGAATTCACTAGCGCTCGGAAAGAGAAAGAAAAAAGAACAAAATCAATGCATCAAAAGAAGGCTTATATACAACACACATTTAACAATCACTAGCAGTGGCAAAACAGCCTAAACTCTATAGCCATCTGCCATGACACCTCTCTCAAGATCTCTCAAAGAGAAAAGTCTTAAGGTGTCTCTTGAAGCATTCAACAGAACTCAGTTGTCTCATGGACAGCGGCTACCTGTTATACAACCTCGGAGCCATGTAGGAGAATGACCTCTCAAAGAAAGAAGACTGCTGGAAAGCCCTTGGTTCATCAAGACGAAAAGGGTCATTGTCATGACGCACAACTACACCATGGTGTGCCGGTGGGCGCCTGAGCAGCTCCGCAAGGTACCTAGGGTCACCAAATTTGAGAACCTTAAAAGTCACCAAACACAACTTAAATTCTATTCTTGCTCTTACTGGCAGCCAGTGCAGTTCTATGTGAAGAGATGTAGTAGGAGTTCTAGGTGGAACACCAAAAATGAGTCTTGCGGCCCTGTTAAGAACAGACTGAACTTTCTTTAAAATATAATTTGGAAGACCCACCAACAGGGAATTGCAATAATCAACACGAGAGAAGACCAATGAGTGAACCAACGTCAGGAGGCAACGTCTGGTTATGAACGGCTTCACCAAATAGAGATTTCTGATGTGCAAGTAACAACTTTTAACTATCTGGTTTACATGCTCTTTGAAATCTAATCGGGAGTTCACATATACACCCAGATTTCGAACAGAGTTGGCCGGTCGCAGCTGAGATCCACCCACATTGATGGAGAGGGCACCTACTATATCATCAGCTCTTCTATTTCCTCGGATGATGAGAATATCAGTTTTACCATCATTTAGTTTAAGTTTTCTCGCTCTCATCCACTTCTTGATATCAGACATCAACAATTCCATCTTACTCCGTATATCAACTATATTTGTGATTCTCACATAAATTTGGGTGTCATCTGCATAAAAGTGAAAGGTGACATTATGTGCACGAAGCAGAAGAGACAAACTGCTGATATAAATTATAAATAGGATAGGACCTAAAACTGATCCCTGCGGAACACCGTACTGCAGGGGTGTCGAGTCCGAGACCATTTGATTTACCATCACACTCTGGGATCTACCTGACAAGTACGACCCAAGAAGCAAGAGAGCGGAGTCACGCACACCACAATCATAAAGATCACTCAATAACAACTCGTGATCCACTGTGTCAAAGGCCGCAGAGAGATCAAGCAAGACCAATAGTGAGGCCACACCATTGCAAATGTTCTCAACTAGATCATTATGTACTCTAATCAATGCTGTTTCAGTTGAATGATGCTGTCGGTAAGCAGACTGAAAAGTTGGGATAGTTTCATTCTGCTGAAGTAGTGGTTGTAATTGGTCAAGTATCGCATGCTCTAATATCTTTGATATGAAGGACAGGTTGGAGACAGGACGATAGTTCAACATGTTCTCAACATCAATTCCAGGTTTCTTTAGAGTAGGTCGGAGTAGTGCATGCTTTTCAGAATGTGGGAAGCTACCTTCAGAGAAGCACTTATTAATTATTTTGGAAATAAACTCATCTGTGTGATCATAGACTCTTGGTAGCTTGGAAACATTTATGGGATCCAACGGGCAAAATGTTTTATTGAGGTTTCTTATGTAGGACGAGATCATGTCCACCTCTACTGAGTGAAAGGATGAGAGGACATTATTAGGAATGTGTCGGGGTTGGAGTACAACTGAAAGTTCTTCACCAACAGAAGCATCATCCAGTTCCTGTCTTATGCGAGTTATCTTGCCAGCAAAAAATGCCACGAAGTTGGCAGCCAACTCGGCATCGGGTACAGAAGGTCTTAAGCTGACTCTTGTTTTTCCAAGTACTGTAAACTGTTTACAATTGAAGCCAACCTCCTCTGGTCGTTACCACATGAGTCAACTTTTCCCTGATAATACACTTTCTTTTCATCTTTGATTGTGTGGACCACGGCTCTTCTGGCTGACAGATATTGCAACCATGTAGAGTCTGTTTTATTTTTCCGCCATTCACGTTCAGCTCTTCTACGCGCTCTTCTAAGAAATTTAACTCGAGTGCTATACCAGGGTGAATCATCTTGTACTATGATTTTCTTCTCTACTTCTGGACAGTGATGATCGAACACTAATTTAAGTGCATTTCCATGTACCTCCACCAGCTCATCTGAAGTAAGGTTGGAAGTATCAATACTTCCCAAGTACTGTTTTACTTCACTGCTAGCCAAATTTTGGTCTGTATTTTTATAATTTCTAAATCTGATTACTTTTTCATGTGTGAGTGGCTTAGGGAAATCAAAGCTGAAAGTAATCAAAGCATGATCAGAGGTATTAGGGTCAGCATTCTCAACATCAACATCCAGAACACCACCACAACCCACAGGAGAGAAAACCAAGTCAAGGGTGTGTCCTAAAATATGAGTTGGGTGGGACATATGGTTTACAAAATTGTTCTGATCAGTCAACTCAAGGAACTCAGGAGAGAATGGCTTCAGATGAGGGCTGTCAACCCAGTAATTAAAATCTCCACATATCAAAAGTCTTCCGGTTTTAGCAGAAAATTCCTCGAGAAACTGCCCAAACTCTTCCATAAAACCCCTATCTGTGCCACGATGGCCAGGCCTATAGACAACTGCCATTCTTAGAATTTGTTGATGGAGTTTTATTTCCACTTCCAACAGTTCATAATAAAGAGGGGCTGGGTTATGGCTTATTTGCAAGATATTCACCAGAGATGTGGAGTAGACAACTGCCACTCCACCACCCGGATGATCTCCCCTAGGCCTAGGAACATTTATTATGGAATGGGTTTTAGGCAATGCCGCCTGGATAATATTCAGATCTGACTCGAACAACCAGGTCTCAGTGAGACATAATACATCAAGGTTACGTTCATCCAAGATCTCGCAAATATGATCCATTTTGTTACGCAAGGAACGAACATTCAACAGACCCAGTTTCAACCGGCTCCCGTGTGCATTTTTCAGTTTTTGAACCTACAAAATTGGTGTTTTCAATAACTTTATTTCTCTGAGCTGTCATTAGAGGACAATTTCTACTTGAGGCGAAATGATTTGGCGGCTCCGTAACTGATGTGGAGCTCATACAATTTATACATTTGGGGGAAGTCTTGTTGGTGCAGTCTTTTGAGTTATGAGTACCGGCACAGAAGTTGCATTTTGGATCCTCATTTTTCCGATAATACCTGTCACTGGTATGGCCAAAGCCCTGGCAATGGTAACATTGTGTTACCCAGAAGCGATCGTATGCACGACATCTCACAAGTCCAACATACACAGAATTGCCATCATCCACAATGGAAGAGCGTATTTCAGGTGACATTTTTACTACCGCAGTCTTTGTGTGTGCATCACTCTTTTGCTTGGTGAATAGCAAATTCATAGCTAAGCCATCGTCGACCAGGGACTTTATTCTTGGGTTCTTGTTGAGGATGCTGGGAATTATCTCATTATCCTCAGCGTCATTAGCAATACCTACCAGAGTCATTTTTGGCATCATCTTCTTTGGTTCGGAGACACTGAAGGCACTGTCCACCCCCAAACACTGATTGATGGCCCTCCCTGCGTCTTCTTTGGCTTTCTTGAATGGAAGTCGTACCACCAGTACACCTGAATCAGTTCTAGTTAACTTGTTAACCGGAACCGAAGCCAAAGCAGTCTCGATTGCCTTTGTATCTGGTGGGCTTACTGGCTCGGAGGATCGGTCTTCTGGCTTCACTACCAGGACCTGATGGTCCCAGACAGTTTTTTTCTTTCCACCATCTACCACCTCAGTGGTGCGTTTGGTCGGCTCCTTTTTGGTCTCTTCAAATGTTTGCTGAACTATCTTGGCAAACAAGGGAATGTCGGGGGCAGCAACTTTAGTCTCAAGGATATCCATTCTGTTACCAATACTCTCTATCTCCACAGCCACCGCAGCAAGGGCACCCTTCACTTCGTTTACAATGGCAGTCTTCACTTCACCAACTAGGGCAGCCGTCAGGTCATCCAAGGTCTGCTGACTAATTGCTGCGTCCTTTGCAGCCAGGGGGGTGGTATCGCAAACAGTGCAATGCCATTTAAATCCAGGTTTCTTCTTTGCAAGTACTCCGAGGTCCTCATCATCAACATTTATACAGTTAACGTGAAAATAGGTACCACACAAGTAGCAGCCCAGCGATTTGGCCTTGCCCACAACCTTCCCACAACCTTCCCACAACTGCAACTCTGCTTGCCTGCTGCCATTTCAGTGGAAGTAACCAATAATTAAAAACAAAAACACCTGTATTTCGTATCTGATTAAAAATAAGAGAAAACCCTAGTTTTAAAAAACTTGAAAATAACTACCTGGGACAGACCCCAGGTAGCGCCGTCCCCGTCAGTGCCACCACAATAGAAAAAAATTAAAATGGAAAAGAAAAAAAGGGAAAGTGGTGTCTGCAAGGTCACCGCGGGCAGGTGGGGATCGACTTGGCTACCCTTTGGGGGTAGCCCAACCGAGATGCGTGGAAAGACCACGCACAGGATGGCAGATGTGTGTGGTGCAAAAACTTTAACCAATTTTGCACACTGTTTTGAGCTTATAGCAGTGACAATACAATTTCCACGGTACTCAGCAAGACCCTATTGGTTACGACACTGCCACTGCGCAAAGCGCATTATACACATTATAGCCTGACATATTCTGGTGTGCTGAGTTCAAATACTAACTTGAACTTCTGTAGGCCTAGCCTATACCGTATATTATATAGGCCTAGGCTAGATTTGTTTTCTATTCAGCGAACAAAAAATAAAAGCTAGGCTATATTTGATCTGGACCAATTTGTTAAAAATTGCAATTCATGGCCCATAGTAGATTTACTGTGCTATTGAAACTAGTTTTTTTCAATGTTTATATTTAGGCTACCGATATTTATTTATTAATTATCTAATTTGACCGTTTTTTATTTTTATACATTATTTTGGGGCAAGAATGTAGTTACCGGGTGTACCGGCAGTACCGCCCACCTCGTTTACACTATGCGGATGCCTTTGGATATAAAAATACATTAGCCTAACCAAACAACCTAACCTAACCTAACCTAGTATTCATGCAGTAATGACAGGGGGGCAAATAGCAGAAAATATAGCGTCGAAATGGATGGGAACGTAAGTGCGAGCACACAACATGACATCCTTCCCTATTTTGGTAAGGGTTGTGTTAGCGGGCGTACCGCCTGCTTTGTTTCCATATTACATTCATATACATATTACATTTCGCAGTTACATTCACGTCTAATAACTAATTTGACTGCTGTTATTTGCCCCTGGTAATATACTGTATATGATGATGACAATGTCATGGGGGGTGACTCCCCGGTGAGTGGACATAGCACCCCTCAAACCATTATTGTATCCCACGGCCAGGTAGGTGTTGGGTAAATTGTTTTGCCGTGGGATACAATAATGGTTTGAGGGGGGCTCACCCCCATCATCCCCATGACTTGTTGTCATTATCATACATATTACCAGCAGGGGGCAAATAACAGCAATGAAATTAGACGCGAATGTAACTGCGAGCGTGCGACTGTAAACAAAGTGGACAGTACGCCCGCTAACACAACCCTTACCATTATTTGTTATTTGCCCTTCTGCAAACAATATATACTGTATATTGATGACAATAATTCCTGGGAAGGTGAGGCCCCCCTCAACCTAAGAAGCGGACATAATAGAAGTGAACTTAACGGTCATGGCCCAGAGCGTGCAAATCGACGCGGAAGGTTGCTTGGATAATACTGAACCTTTAAATAAGATTCTTCCAATTTTTAAATTGATTTTTGTTCTTGGGTAATCTGAATAAAAGATGAATCACCAATAGTTATGATTTAGGCATCAATTTGTAGGTTATTCATCATATTAACTATCCATTAGTATAGTTTTGAAGATTGGGTGATATTCTTATGTTCTTTACTCTCCCCTCAAAGGCTAGGCTATCATATAGTTTGGCAAAGGCTAGGTTATCATGTAGTTAGGCAAATATCTTTGTAAGGCCTTGCCCAATTTCTTACCGATTACTCACATACACCAGTGGCTTGCACTATTTGTTTCACTAACTGGCCTTCCTTGTGCAGCCCAATATAATGTGCAATTAGATCCGGTGTCACGTTCTTTCGCTGACCCGTACACACTAAAAACTGACGGGGACTTGTCCACCACTGCCATACTGATCATAATAATGACTGATACCGATCCACCCACCACAGCTGCTGGAAGCACTGATGTTCCAACACTGTATGTACTGTATGTACCATAATTATTCCTAACCTTGAAGACTAGAGAATACTAAGGATGTAAAGTAAATTTAGACAGAAAATCCACAAATTTTATTTGAAACAGTGTGCGGGGGATTCTGGTGACTAGTGGGGTTTTCCTTACAAACATTGAGTAGGCTATATTTGACTATTATTGCTTTGCTGATTCAGTCCTTTCAATGCATTAATATTGTGCACAGTGTGACTACATTTTGACACATGTTAATGTAATAAGTTTGAAAATTCAGGTTTTGAGGCTTGCCAGGGATCAAGAACAATCCCAAGTTTTCAACAAAATCTCATACCATACTGTATACAGCCCAAAATAAGTAGCCACATTTTTTCATGAGCAATTTTGGGCTCTAATCTTATAAATTTTCTTTTAGCCTACCAGACTTTTAGCTACTACCAATGTTAGTAAGTTAGCCTATACACTCGGCATAATCAAACGCTGTATATTAGCATAGCCTAGGCCTATCTTAGGTTCTCGGGTTAAGTTATATTGTTTGGATATTTAAAGAAAGTAGAGGGATTAGGCTAGGATATACTGTAATGAAAAATTAGGGTAGCCTATAATTGTACTCACAACCAATAGTATTGAATAGGCTAGTGTTTACAAATATGTTTTTCAAGGGATTTTTTTTTTTATTAGGCTAATATGATTTCAATATTCAATCAGACACTGCGGCAATATTAGCACGCTCTATGCGTCAGATTTTGCCACTTTTTCTGAAATCATCCCTCTGCGAGTGGTTATTTGCCTCCTGCTGGCATTATATATGAATATGATGATGACAATTATGTCCAGGGGGGGGGTTTGAACACCAAACACTGTCAAATTAAAAATAAACGCAGAGAGCGTGCAAACTGCTGCTGTAGTCTCCTTGAACTGTAGTTAAGATACCCGGTAGCTACCGAATAATCTAAAAACTCGCTCCCTGATAGTGTACAAGGCTATGAAAATCAGGGAAAATATTATAGTGAAAAGGTAACTCGGACTTTCTATAACATAATGTAATAAAGGTAAGGATGTAGTATTCGAGGAATTTCGAGCTTATCGCCTGCCTTGTTTACACTACTCGCACGCTCGCGATCACGTTTCCGTCTATATTGACTGCCGTGGGATACAACATTAGGTTGAGGGCCCCCCTCACTCCCCCATGACTTATTGCCATCATCATATATAGGCATTTTGCCAGCAGGGGGCAAATTACTTAAAAAGATCAGTCAAAAGTCGTGAATCGTGAAGGATGTATCCGGGTGTACGGTCGTCATATTTACATAGGTAGTGCGCTCGTGGTTACGTTCCCGTCTATTTTAACGGTTATTTTCCCCCTGCTGGCAATATAATATATGATGATAACAACATGTAATGGGGGGGGTGAGGACCCCGTCAACCTATTATTGAATCCTGCGGCAGTCAAAATAGACTGGAACATGATCGCGAGCGTTCACTGCTGCCGCCGTTCCGCGTAGTGTAAACCAAGGCAGGCGCCATGTAGTATGTCCAAATACTACATCCTTCCCATAGGCCTAATAAATTCACAACATTTTAAAATCCAGATAGCCTATCTGAGGTGAGCCAATTCTGACAAAATCTAACAAATGTTGGCTTGAACATTATGATGGGCTAGCCTAGAGGGACAGAGACTAGCCTAGGTTAGTTTATTCAGTGGGGATGTAGCCTAAGAAAAAAAAATTAGGCCTACAATCCTGTATGGGTCATGAAATTCATAAGAAATATAGATTAGCCTGGGCTAGGCTAGCTTACATGATGATGTAGCCTACTGTAGGCTGTAGGCTAAGCCTAGGCCTAGCCGCCTAGCCTAACCCAATATGTGGTACTGGTAAGGTAGGCTAAATTAGTATATAAGATGATTGACCACTATTACTGTTAGCCCACAAATTTATATTAATATTACAGTATATGCCTAGCTATTTTTAGTTATGTAAAGTATGGTATTACTGGGAATTGTTGATAGCGTATCTCTGTCAAGCCTCAAAACCTGGTAATGTTGACACTTATTGCATTAACACGTGCCAAAATATAGTCACACCGTGTACAAAATTGATGCTTTGAAAGGGCTACATCAGTAAACCAATGAAAATCAATAATAATCAAAATATGTATAAGATGAGGAATAGGCTATCAGCTGGCAGCCCGAACGTCCGCACGCGAATTCACGCCGAGATCAGTGGTCTTCTAAAACTTTTAATAACATTACTTTATTTTCAATATCATTTTCAATATCGTGCATTATATCATGTTAATAAAATTACATAGTGGTCAAATCCAATATTTAGTCACACTGACTCCAATTATATAAGAATGTTATGAACAAAATGACAAAGGGAAAACTGAAGATCTGCCTAGTGAGAGTCCTTCAAATTCCAATATTTTCCCCTGTTTAAGGGAAAGATTTTCCCTTCCCAAGGGAAAGGAAAGGGAAGGATTTTTTAAGAATACCAAATCGAAAGAAAATTCCTTCCTTTCATTTTCGAAGGGAAAGAATTGTTTAAGAATACGACTCGAAGAGTTCTGCGACAGAGTCCCAAATCAACGAAAAAGATTTTGCATCCCAGGAGCTGGACTGGACGACATTGTGGAAGCCTTCGAAGATACCACAAAGGATGCAAATGAAAATACCCTTTTTGTCATCCATGCTGGTTCAAATGACGTCATGCGCACCAGATCCGAAGAGTTGATGGAGAAATATCGCAAGATGATCCAGCACTACAAAAACAAGTCAAGGAATATCAACATCTCAGGCATTCTCCCCAAGATCGACGCACCTGACAAATTCTACGACAAGGCCTTCAGCACAAATAGCCGACTAAAATATTTGTGTCTGAGGGAAGAAGTTGAATTCATCAACCTCTGGGACAACTTCTACAACCAGCCTACTCTGTTCCGCAAGGATGGCACTCATCTAAACCCTGTGGGTTCAGCACGCATGGGTCGTCTCCTACACGAAGCAGTCCGCAGCCATGGATAAAAAACGCCATCCGAGAAGAAGCAGCAGTGACATAAATCATCCAACACCAAGAAAAAAACAGAGGCAACCGAGGACCACCAGCGATAAGGACCGAAGACAGCGAGGACCGAGGACAGCCATGAACATAAATGTAGATCCGACAAGAACCAAAAATATTATTAAAGAGCGTTCCGTGAGTTCTAAAATAACAAATTTAAAGGTTTTCCATGCAAACGCTCGTAGCATACGCAATAAATTTTCAGATTTAGAGGAGCTAGTGTTTACAGAAAATTGTGATGTGATTGACATAACAGAATCTTGGCTCAATACAGAAGATAGAGACTTTTTAGCAGAGTATTCACTTCCCGGTTATGTAATGTTTGAGAAAAGCCGAATAAATCGAAATGGAGGTGGCGTTTTACTTTATATCAAAGAAAGTCTTAACCCTACCCTCTTGTCAAAACCTCAAATTGTGAACGTCGACGCATCTTTTGTGCTAATAAAGAATAATAAAGGTACAAAAATAATACTTGCATTAATATACAGACCTCCAGCTCAATCAGTGCAAACTGACCGAGAAATTTATGAACAAATTGCAGATGTAAGTAACTCACAAGATACCGTAATTTTTGGCGACTTTAATTTACTTGTGACCAAGTGGGGCGATACTCTTACTTCACACTCCGGACATGACTTGTATACGAACTTGCAAGAGAGTTCGCTTTATCAATTTGCTCGAACGCCGACCCGTGGTAATAACGTTCTTGACATTGTACTTGCAACAAAAGAAGAATTAATAGAGAATTTGAATGTTGGTGATGAATTCAGTAACAGCGACCATCGTACGATAACTTTCACTTTAAAGTTTACAACGAACCAAATAGTAGCATCGAAAAAGTCCCTAATTTCAAGAAAGCAAACTATGTTTAAAGAAACTGACTGGAGCTTTTTAATTCACAATAACGACATAAATACATCTTGGAAGTTATTCGAAGTCACTTACCTAAAAGCAGTGCAAGACTGCATACCATCGAAAGTACGGCGTCCAGGCCATAATAATAAGCCCAAATGGTGGAATAAAGATATTTCAAACTGCCTGCTTGCTAAAAAAAATTTCTAATGATAGATTAAAATCCTCACAAAATGACGAAAAACGGCTGAAATTTGTAGAGCTACGACGCAAAGCCAAAAAGTTAATTAACCCTCTCACCACGGAAGGGCTCTTGAACGCCCATAAAAAAGCATATAACAGGTACCCGGATGGTATCTTGAACGCCCAGTGGTTGAAAGCCTGTGAGCTTCGTGTGCGAGGCGTCGGTCCGACGCATGTAAACAACAGCCGGCTGGACCGTCGCCCCGCATCTCCGGCCACAAGAAGGAGAGCGTCGCTTGTTCGTGTGTGCCTGTATGTTGTTGTTAAGTATCGAAAAGTGGTGTAAAGTGGCTGTTTTGGCCATAAAGTTATCTCCAATGAAATCATCATCACAGCTCAACCAGTTGACTTAGAGAGCTCTACTTAATGCCATTCTACAGGTAAATAACACAGCTACGCTTGGGGGAAGCGGGAAGCAGTCTGATTAACGAATATACGGTAGCCTAGCCTAGACGTTTTTCGGCCAAAACACCCGGGTTTCGAGGAATATATATATAATACATAGCCGGGGCTGGAGGGTTAAGCAAAGTAAAAAGACCTTAGAGTTACATATTGCGAATCAAAGTAAAACAAACCCGAAAGAATTCTATAGTTATATCAGAAAGAAAAAAGTAGTTACTTCAACTGTTGGACCGTTAGTCGATGAAAATGAAGAATACACCAAAGACGAAGTACAAATGAGTAATGCCCTCAATACCTTCTTTGAATCAGTTTTTACAACAGAGGACCTCAGTGATATCCCTACACCATCGCCGATTCAGATTGATAATTCAGATGTTCTAAGCAATATCACCGTTACAGAGAGAGAAGTATTGAATTGTTTAGATAAACTCAAGGTAAATAAAACGCCTGGACCTGATACAATCTCACCTAGAGTTCTAAAGGAAGCTAAGGATGAGCTCTCCAAACCACTGACATTACTATTCAATAAATCCTTGCAGTCTGGAACTATGCCCGATCAGTGGAAGCTAGCCAACGTAACACCGATATTCAAAAAAGGCAGCAAATCCCTACCCAGTAACTATCGTCCAATTAGCTTAACCTCAGTTGTATGTAAAATGCTAGAAACGGTCATACGAGACAGACTCGTAAATCACTTAGAGGAAAATAACATACTTAAAGATACTCAACACGGCTTTCGTAAAAAACGTTCCTGTTTAACCCTCTCACCACGGAAGGGCTCTTGAACGCCCATAAAAAAGCATATAACTGGTACCCGGAAGGCCTCTTGAACGCCCAGTGGTTGAAAGCCTGTGAGCTTCGTGTGCGAGGCGTCGGTCCGACGCATGTAAACAACAGCCGGCTGGACCGACGCCCCGCATCTCCGGCCACAAGAAGGAGAGCGTCGCTTGTTCGTGTGTGCCTGTATGTTGTTAAGTATCGAAAAGTGGCTGTTTTGGCCATAAAGTTATCTCCAATGAAATCATCATCACAGCTCAACCAGTTGACTTAGAGAGCTCTACTTAATGCCATTCTACAGGTAAATAACACAGCTACGCTTGGGGATGCGCGGGAATGCGGGAAGCAGTCTGATTAACGAATATACGGTAGCCTAGCCTAGACGTTTTTCGGCCAAAACACCCGGGTTTCGAGGAATATATAATACATAGCCGGGGCTGGAGGGTTAACAAACCTCTTAGACTTCTTCCACGATATCCTCAACCTCTACGATGAGAGTAAAGCTGTAGATATTATATACCTTGATTTTCAAAAGGCCTTTGACAAAGTTCCCCACAAACGTTTACTGCTAAAACTAAAAGCGCATGGAATACAAGACGGTGTGTTGAAATGGATAGAAAATTGGCTCAGCCACAGAAAGCAAAGGGTAGTCATAAACGGTAAGGCATCTAAATGGACCAATGTAAGTAGCGGGGTACCCCAGGGATCGGTACTAGGACCAATTCTCTTTCTAATTTACATCAACGACATAGATTAGGGTCTCACCTGTACAATCTCAAAATTTGCTGACGATACAAAAATTGCAAATAGCGTACTCTCAAAAGAACAAGTTGACGATATGCAACACAATCTAGATAAATTGTCATGTTGGGCCCAAATTTGGCAAATGAGTTTCAATGCGGATAAATGTAAAGTACTACATATCGGATACCTAAATGAGAAAGCAAACTATTCGATGAATGGCACTCAGCTTAAGAATGTAAACAGAGAAACCGATCTGGGAGTAACAATATCGAGTAACCTAAAACCGAGTCAACAATGTTCAGAAGTTGTTAAGAAGGCAAACAAAATAATTGGCTTTATAGGCAGGTCATTTGAGCATAAATCCAAAGAAGTTATCCTAACCCTTTACAATTCCTTAGTCCGCCCTCTTCTGGAATACTGCGTTCAATCCTGGTGCCCTTATTACCAAAAAGATATAAACAAGCTAGAACGAGTTCAACGTAGAGTTACCAAAATGATACCTAGCCTAGAGAACAAACCATACGAAGGGCGTCTTAGAGAATTAAATCTATTTCCTTTAACCCAGCGCAGATTAAGAGGTGACTAAATTCAAGTGTTCAAAATCATCAAAGGCATCGACAATATGAACTGTAGTAAGTACTTCACTATCGACCAATCTAATTACATGCGGGGAAACGGTTGCAAAATTATTGGTAAATCTTTTAACTCACACGAATGTGGTGATGGGCTGGTCTATCAGAGTGAGAACTGAGCAATCTCTGCCATACCCATAGCTTACTCTGACTGTTCCTTTTACTTCTATATTTTCTAGATCTCAAGTGACGGCATCTCTAACGTGGATTGACCTCCCAATCTACCAAGATTGGAAGCCAAAGCGTCACATTTTTCCCTTGCCCCTCAACTTTCTCTTCATAATTGCTGAGGGACACAGGGCCCTGGGTGGGGCTTTGGTTTCCCGGGCATTTCCGCACCCTCCTCAGCTCCCCGCCATGGAGTGGCTTCGGTCACCCAGGCTTTATTGTGGTCGGCGGGGAGGGTTCTGTGGGGGCGCTCGGTTATGGCCTTGGCCTTGCTCAGGGCCTTGGGGCTGTTCGGCCAGGCAGCTTGGGGAACAACAACAACAACAACAACTCACACGAATCTAAGAATTTCTTCTTCAATCGAGTTGTCAACTTGTGGAATGGGCTTCCCCGAAACGTTATAGACTGCATCACCGTTGATTCATTTAAACTCCGCCTAGACAAATATCTCGCATCAAACCCGCGACTGACTGCGTTTGTAAATGAATAACTTTATTTTATCCCCCCCTCAGTTACTAACCCATCTGTCCCCTACTAACTTCCTAATCCTGCCACAGACATTAGTTCCAGGGCAGTAATTCCCTTTCCAATGTTCCCTTACCCACTCTAAACCACTGTTTGGACACTTGATCCTCAGTGTTTTGGAGGACAAGCAACCTAGAAGGGTCACTAGATCTGTTGTTGCTTGATTTCCTTTGTACTCCTTTGTACTGTGCCATGCCTTCAGATTCTTGTCTTCATGTACAATTGACTTCATTCTTCCCAGATTGGTGTGCCATTCTCAGTTCGACATGACCTATTCCGTACCTGCTGCGGCACTTTTAAGACCCTAGACTGATACTTGTAACATGTACTTCCGTAACCCTCCAGCCCCGGCTATGTATTCCATATATATTCCCCGAAATCCGGGGGTTTTGGCCGAAAAACGTCTACGCCTAGGCTACCGCATCTTTGTTATTTGGCTTGCTTCCGCATTCCCGCGCATCCCCAAGCGTAGATATGTTTCATACCTGTAGAATGGCGTTAAGTAGAGCTCTCTAAGTCAACTGGTTCAGTTGTGATGATGATTTCATTGGAGATAACTTTATGGCAAAAACAGCCACTTTACACTACTTTTCGATACTTAACAATAACATACAGGCACACACGAACAAGCGACGCACTCCTTCTTGTGGCCGGAGATGCGGGGCGTCGGTCCAGCCGGCTGTTGCTTACATGCGTCGGACGTACGCTTTGCACACCAAGCTTACAGGCTTTGAGCTCATGGGTGTTTAAGAGCCCTTCCGGGTAGCTCGGGTGTGTTTTCTATGGGCGTTTAAGAGCCCTTCCGGGTCTGATGGGTTAATATGCACCGTACTATTACGCTCTTTTTCTAATAAACTGATTTGTTTATTTGTGTCTTTTCTTGGTCCTCTGCTTGTGCTACGGTTTGGGGTTTAAGGTTTCTTGGATGTCCGCCTCCAATTTGGGATTCAAGCCCTACGTTGGAAACGTAGAGACTGCTACTAAATTGGGAGGTTTGACGACCTCCCTTATAACCAAATAAGGAAAACCTCTTATTTTGTGTTAGGTCAGGTTTTCTGCTATCAGTACCATGTAATCTGATACTACCTGTTTTCATGGTCGGATTGTCGGCGACAAAACCGGCTCCCCCACCAGGTTCTTTACTTGGTGGGTGGGTGGCTAGACACCCTGCAGGACTAAAAACAATACCTGTCAAAGGGCGGAGGAACTTTTTAGTCAACGGCCATCTAGCAACTTCATGGTAATTATTTGCCTTACGGTAATTTTTTGCCATGGTGGATGAATTGGATAATGCCATAGCCTTTGTACCAAGGTCTTCCTTTGTCTGTTTTCATCCATCCCTGCTGTTATGGTGCTATTACAGCGCTCTTTCTATCACAACAATCTCCTGTTTTTTTCCTTAAGGTGGAAGGTGGTACAGCAGGCTGATAAGGAAGACTTAAAGTTTGGTGGATTTCCAGGAGTATTGTCCTTCTTTTCTGCTATCTCTCTGCATTTCTTTAAAATCCACCACTACTGTTCCCTCTTGGATATGGTGTCCTTGGGGTTGATTCGCCTTGCCCAGATGTGATGGTTCCTTCTGGGTCGACTCCTATATATCCATCCATTTTTCATATTGTATGGTTTGCTTCTTTCAATTATATATGTTTTTGTTTGCTCTTTTTTCCGGTGATATAGAATTAAATCCCGGTCCTCATATACCTTATCATCCTGCGAGAAGACGTTTCTGTATTCTAACATCCGTGGACTTCATAAGAACATTAAAGATCTTACTATGGCATCAGTGGATTATGACATTGTCTTTTGTTCCGAAACTCTTGTTTCTGACCATAGACAAATTTCAGAACTGCTCATTCCTGGCTTTAATAAACCACTTCTTATTCGCCGTGACTCTCTTCCTCGTGCTCGTGGAATGAGTTTATACATCCGATCTGGCTATTATGCCCAGCCTTTGACGAAATTTCTTTGTGGTTGCCACGAGATCCAGTTGGTTAAAGTTTCCAGTAAATATCATAACCACTACATTTTTAGCCTACAGTGGAGCCCCCATCCTCGCTACACCGGTCTTCGTTGATTCAATTCTCGCACCACACACCAAATATTCCCCATTTCAATTCTCGCGCCAAAAGCCTCATTCCTCGGCATCAAAATCCCAGCCGAAACCCGAAAAAATAGCAAAAATAACGAAAAACTCGACATAAAACTAGAAAACAAACAAAAACAATAATTTTGTTTTAACATAACGAAAGAATCTGCCAGTAGCTTGCCGTTTAGAGACGAAATCCGAGTGAATCCGAGATCCGATCGTCAGATGCCGCCATCTTTGTATGGCGTCATCACTAAGCAGACGCTTGCAGTTTAGCTAGTATCTGTGTTGACAAAACAACCGTTTGCAAGCCTTTTTGTGCCTGAACCCCTTATCTCTCGCGTTTATTATAACCTCTAGTACATCTAGTGATAGGGATGGTTGGCCTGGTGGTAGCAATGAAGGAATTTCATGCTCAAAACACAGCAAAGACCAGTCCATGTCGGACGAAAGCGATTGAATTGCCTAGCCTAGACGATGTTAGCCTAGGCTAGGCTAAGTATGACAATGATTTATAATAAAATCTGTGTGGTAAGTAATCTTCTCATAATACGTATTTATACGTCTTTTCCTCATAATATTTATTTATTGGATGTATTTGGGGCGAAATGGGTACTTGAGGGGTGGCTGGACGAATTTAGAACCTAGGCCTAGGCTAGGCCTAAAAAATTTCGCATGATAGAAACAATGCCCCAATCTACAGCATTTATGGTTAGGACTGTCATTTAGCCATGTCTACATTATTATTTACAATGCATAAGATTTAGGCCTAGGCTACTTGATGTAGCCTAGACAAAAAACGTTTTCATAGCCTAACACTGGGAAAAAGTGCGGTAATTGTTTAGATATTGGGCCTTTTTTTTCTAGTTATTAAAAACTTATTCTATGGTGTATTATATGATACAGTATAATTCATAAAATTTAATTTGTGTACAATAAAACATGTTTTCATAGGCAAAAAATAGAAAAAGACGCAAATTTTGGCATGAGCACGGAACCGATTGAATTTTCCCCATAAGAACAGTGCCCCGATCTTGGATGTTTCAATCCTAGCTCTATTTCTGCGGAACCGATTAGCAGCTAGGATGGGGGCTCCACTGTATATAGAAATCCTGATGCCAATAACAATCTATATGACTGTCTTTTAAATGCCTTGTGTTACGACCTGGCACTCGGGTACACAAGGGCTCTCAATCAGGACTCGAATACGGCTCGCTGCCACAACGGAAACACACGATCCCCTGAGTACTGCCAGCCGAACAAAAAACACCAATACCCTCCAGAGTTCAATCTGCTATAACGGGGTATACAAGAACTCGGTACTAGTGTTCCACAACAGACTAATAAAGAGACAGGAATTATCTAGTCTGGTCAACAATCAAACAAAGAAGTAAGAAACAACAACACCAAAGAATAGTGTTGGCCGAAGCCGAAGTAATCCACCCTTGACTAAGAACTTAAGAAGTCCTCCACCCTCTACTTCGGATCGGCACTATTACGTTACGTTAATTAATAGTCCTTAAGCATCGAGCAAGGAATCTTCTGATAAAAGTTAGATGCTTCTCGGATGCTCGTAAGAAGTACGTATCGGATTTTGAACAGCAATTCAATAAGCAAAACACTGGCAATTAAATACTATTAAGGTTTAAATTGGCATAAGAATAATTAAAAGAATATGCAATAGTAAATGGCAAACATTAAAAAGAAGTACTCCGCAAATGCAACGGCAATAGCCTACTAGGATTGTGCTCGTGGGCCACTAATCACTAAAGTAGCCAAGCTTGCAACACATGAAATCAATAGTGCATAAACAATATCATACATAAGGAAAGCTTCAATACTATTCTGTATCTACTAATCGAGTAAAGTCTAGCTGGGGTACTGTGGGCAAAAGGTAGCAGTGACTGAGCAAAAATGGCTCGTAGCCTAGCGAAGTCCTCACAACTGTTTAAAGTATTACGTTAACACTAACAAGTGCACTTTGAGAAATCCAGATCCCTTGTATCTGGTTTTCTCCCGGCTCCTTGACAAAGTAAAAACAAACTGTTAATAAAATACAGGGTGGTTAGGCTCTTGCCCTCACGCACTGTAAATTATTAACTCAACACAGTCAGCCGCGAAGACAACCTAGGCTTCACTGAACCGAAACGAGTATGCAGGTTTATCGCTTAACCACTGCATCAAACAACAACTCGTAACACAGAAAAGCCTTACCCCAGTCTAGCATTACCTAGACTAGCAGAAAACAGGAATAATAATAATAACACACAGGGAAATGCATATACAAGTGCAACAAACATAAATCAATCCTATTCTAAGTTAACCCTTCCAAAATAGGCTATCTAATAGGTATGTATCTCGTGAGAACTCAAGCGATAATACGTTGGCTGACTAGCTCTGCACCAACGGGACCATGGAAGTTAAAAAGGGTAGGGAAAAGAGGAGATAAGAATGTAAGGTAGTAGAGAAAGTTCACATCAGTCAGAAGAATATATATAGTTAGCAAGGGAAATGAGAAGTCGCTCTGCCTAATGAGTTCTGATCAAAAAATGGCTAGACTTCCCTTTTTATACCCGGCCCTCTAGTGAGCCCAACGTGAACTACTAAGGACTGCCCACTGACAACCATTAGGTAATTTCTCTCTCTCCTCTGGGATAGACAAAGGCTCCCCTAGCCCTGAGGGGAGGGGGGAGGGGGGGAGTGCTAGTGCTAGTGCTAGTGCTAGTGAGTTAGGCCCACCTCCCGCCTGGCGCACCCACTGACCCCCATTACGTAATTTCTCTCTCTCCTCTCATCATTACAAATAAGTTTTACACACAATACTTATAACTAATGATATATAATAGAACTCGTTGACTCAGATGAAAACAAAATACATATTCATAATACTTATAGTACAACGGCTCACATGAACTAAGTTAGGAAACTCTACATAGACTACAGCCAAAGTTCCTGCCCTGACGATCCTAGCGAGAGTGGGGCATGACTAGGCGTTCTGTACAGCATGCTCACACTGGACATGCGTCACACTTGGCATTAATTCAGTCTGTTGATGTCAAGTCATCTTTTGTTTTTGTTGGAGATGTTAATGCACATCATCAAGAGTGGCTGAACTCGGTCTCTCCAACAAATAGAAATGGTCACGCTGCCATGGATTTTGCTAATTTGTCTGGGTGTGAGCAGTTGATTGCTGGACCTACACATATTTCTGGAAACTGTCTTGATCTCGTCTTAACAGATGCTCCTGGTGTTGTGGAGACTGCAGTTCTTGCTCCTGTAGGTACTTCTGACCATAATGCCGTAACCTGTAAAATCAATCTTGAATTTACTGTGCCAGATATCACTATATCTCGTAAAGTCTATCTTAAATCTCAAGTTAATTGGGAAAATGTATGTGATGATGTTACCAATATCCACTGGAATCACATACTAAGATCTGATGACCCTGTTTCATCCCTCAATAACTCTCTCTTAGACATCCTGCAAAGAAGAGTCCCTTCTAAGTTAATCAAATCCCGTATTAAAGATAAAGCTTGGTTCAATGACGACTGTAAGCGTGCATATAATAACAAGCAGGCTGCATATCACCGCTGGAGACGTAATCGAACCCAGTTGCTTTGGGATGACTATGTACATCTTCGGTCAGTTGCGCAGAGAGTATATAGTACAGCCGAGAGGGATTACAATTCCCATTTGCAGGAAGTTCTCGCAGGTGCTACTCAGCCACATAAATGGTGGGCCTCACTTAAGGCCTCACTATTTGGAATTGACTCCACCATGCCTCCACTTCGTGATTCTGATGGTTCTATCTCTTTTGATCCATTAACTAAGGGTAATATGCTTTCTAATATTTTCATAGGTAAGCAGAGTGATCAGGAATTGCAATTGCCCTTGACATGTTTCCCTAGTCCTAATCTAAAGTCGATAGCATTCAAATCAGCTGAATTGAGACAATATTTATTGGATCTTGACACTTATGGTGGGATTGACCCAGATGGATTTTTCCCTCTCTTCTTTAAGAAGATTGCTGTTGTCTTAGCACCTAAATTGGCTATAGTATTTAAGTTGCTCTTGAAATCTGGTAGTTTTCCTCTTTGCTGGCGAAAAGCTAGCATCACTCCAATTCTGAAGGGAGCTACTGCTTCGTCATCCCCATCTGAGTATCGTCCTATATCCATAACGCCTATTCTCTCAAAGATCTTTGAGAGGCTTTTAGCTAGACGCCTTTCTTCATACTGCAATCGCCTTGATATAATACCCAATTCACAGTTTGGTTTTCGCAAAGGTTTGGGTACTTGCGATGCGCTTTTTAACAAGATTTACGAGGAGTCTTAATGACCTTGCCATGACTCCAATTAATGTTTCTACATCTCAGTTTTCTCAGTGTTTTATTCCTTCAATGATTCCCTTTTGGAATCATTTGCCAAACGAGGTTGTACAGTCAACCCATATCTCAGCTTTTAAGTCCAGAGTTAATGTTTTATTACAGCAGTAAATTTTTGTTTTAATCATGATTTGCTTTTATTCTTTTTAGAATGGTGTTTTAATTGACAAACTGATCTTTTCTTCTGGGCTCTCTAACTACTGTAGCCCTTTTCCTTTTTCTTAGTTGTCGTAGTCTCTCTCCAGAACTTACGGGTATTTTGTGGGGATTCATCTTTTATAGGTGTATCTGCACCCTGTTGGGAGGCTTAGACAGCTTCTATAATAATAATAATAATTTGGTAGCAGTCTCGGAGTATCCAACGGCAGAGTATCCCGCCCTCATGCCAATCCCCTGCCCATCCAATCTAAACTGATTACTTGATACCTCGATACTTTGGCAGGTCCTGGCGCAGGCTCATAGAACATGGAGCATGGCTCAGAGGAGAGCAGCTAGATTATATGGGTAACTATAACAATTCTTTCTCTCCTTCGCTTTCTCTTCCTTCTTAGTCGTCTCGGAGTGTGTACAACGTGCCTAGTAGTGAATTGAGGTGCAACTCTAGAGATTATTTGGTTACTTCGCGTGAGTACCGATAAATCGGCCCGCTGTGGTAGCGGCTGAGATCATAAGCCCTACGTTGGATACTCCGAGACTGCTACCAAATAAGAGGTTTTCCTTATTTGGTTATAAGGGAGGTCGTCAAACCTCCCAATCTGTGGCGTTAGTGTTCCACTACCTCAATTATTTATTTGAGTCGCGCCACAACATGTACAACACCGTTAGGAACCACCTGTCTGACATTCGTGAGCTGTTTGAGAAGTTAACGGGGTTGGTCGTTCCTCAACAAGAATTGGATTTCTTTATGCGCGCCTGCTTTATACTTAGACCACCCCCGCGTCAGCTTCCCCCTCAGTGGTCGCTGGCGAAGGCTCTCACACTCCCCTCGTCGGCCCCTTACTCTATCTCTCCTACACCTGACAGATTACTTGACAAAACACTGTTTCTTCTAGCTTTAGCTACGGGTTAGAGGGTCTCGGAGATGGCTGCCATGTCTCGGGCCCAGAATTGCTTGAGGTTTTCCCCCATTCTCGGCTCTGTCACTTTGGCCCCTTCTGTTCATTTCGTTGCCAAGAATGAGCGTGAGTCCCATATTTTTCAACCTTTTACTGTCCCTGCCTTGAAGCGGGGTCGGGTACATCATTCTTTGTGCCCGGTTAAATCTCTTCATACATATGTTGACTCCACAGGGCCGGGGTCTGGGTTGGCTTTGTCGGTGGCGCCTAAGACCGGTAGGCGGTTGACCAAACGTGCTGTGGGGATTCGCCTGTGTCGTGTCATTAGGGATAGTAATCCTCATATTAAGGGCTCTGTGCACGACGTTCGCTCATACGCTGCTACTCTGCGCTTTTTGAATAACCGGTCCCTTACGGATATTGCTGACACAGGGCTCTGGTCTTCCCACCGCACGTTTGTCTCCTCCTATCTGTCCATGTCCACGGAGAGACCGGGGCGTCCTTGTGTTGCGTTGGGCCAACGGGTTATTTAGGGGTATGACCTCTTCTGTCCTTCACCTGTCCTATCATGTCTCTCTTGGAGGAGGGAAGGGGGGGGGGGGGGGAAGTTGGGTGAATCGCACGATACATGGGGATGAGGAAGAATATGAATTTGAAGGCTTTATCACCGAGGACAAGGATGATCAGTTGGCAAGTATGAAAAAACAATTGATGGGTCTTGTGAGATGGAGGGGAGTGATGGAAAATTGGAGGAAGGAGTTAGGGGCTAAAGTAGAAGTTTTGTCCGATATGTGGCATTACTAGCGGGGTGGATAGGCCTAGGCCAGTAAGTGACAGCCTAGAGGCAGTGATGGCCAGAGTAGACGAGTTAGCGGCGGAAAATGTGGCACTCAAGGCTCAGCTTAAGGAATATGAGGGCCACCTGAGTGAGGAAGTAAAAGGAATTAGTGAGGTAAAAAATGAGTGGACAAGGGTAGAGAGTGCCACGATGGTAGCCCTTGAAGAAATTGTGAAGGAGCAGAAGGAAGAGAGAGAAAAGGAAAAGAAAGAGTTTGAAAAAAATGTAGTGCAAGTTTTAAAGAAGAAAGAGAAGGTAGTGAGAGAGACAATAGATAGAGGTAAGTGTGTAGTAATCTTTGGAGATGTGGAAGAGCACCTGGCAGATATGAAGGTAAGAAAGGAAAGGGATGTTGTGAAAGTCAAGGGGATACTGGATTACTTAGACGAGGGTTATGGATGGGTAAAAGAACTGGAGGAGGTGAGAAGGTTAGGAATATATAAGAAGGGCGAGATGAGACCACTAAGAGTGGAACTAAAGTTTAGATCAACAGCAGAAGCAGTAGCCAATGTGAGCTGGAAATTAAATTCGACAGAGCTGAATCATATAAGGGTAAAAAAGGACCTAAGTGTAGAAGAATGGGAACAGTTAGGGGAACTCCAAGCTAAGGCTGATGAAGAGAATGGAAAGTTGTCTGAAGAGCAAAAGAAGATTTTTTTTGGGAGAATAAGGGAAGGGCAAGTAAGGAAGTGGTACATCAGGAGCCATCAAGAACCGAAAGTAAGAGGAGTGATAGGGAAAGAGACAGAGAGACAAGTACGAAGTCAAAGCAAGGAGACGGAGCGAGAGATAATGCAGGGAGCAGGGGACCGGAGAGAGAGCCAGGATGTGGTGGAGAGGGTGGAACAGAGGGAGAGAGAGGGGGGAGGAGAATAGAATTAGCGGGGGAGGTGGAACTGGGTCAGGGAAGGGATGGAGGAGGAGGTGAACCTGGTAGGAGGCAGAGAGGGAAGAGAAACAAGGAGGTGGATTCAAATATACTGTGCTACTACACTAATATAGATGGAATAAACAGTAAAAAGGTAGAGTTAGATAATATATTAAGAAAAGATCAACCACAGATAGTCTGTTTGAACCAGGACTTTGACAGCAACATAGTGTTTAGTGAAGGATATAATATATGGAGAAATGATAGAAAGGGTAAAAGGGGAGGTGGAGTGGCAGTATTAGTTAAGAACCCTATGACAGCAAAGCACGTGGAGTTAAATAATGACAAGGCAGAAATAATGGCAGTTGAACTCAATGATATAGAAGGAAAAAAGCTAGACATAGCAGTAGCTTACATGCCACCAAAGACCAGAGCATGGAGGGAGTTGGAGTTTGAGGAGATGGTAGAGGATATGATTCAGTCGTTGAGAAGATTGCTTTTAAGGAAGAATCGATTGATCTTGGTAGGAGATTTCAACTGTAGTGAGGTTGATTGGGAATCGGGAGATGCAGGGCCAAATCAGAGATCTTGGGGAAGTCGGCTAGTGGAGTTGGTTACGGAAAATGTACTTGCACAACATGTGAAGGAAAATACAAGAATGAGGGGTAATAACGAACCTTCTAAACTCGATCTGATTTTTACAAAAGATCCTCACGAAATTAGTGATATAAACTATCTATGTCCTGTAGGTAAAAGTGATCACCTATTACTAAAATGGAAGTTGACCTCGAGTAATGCCAATAGATTAGACAATAGCTACATAAATGACAGATTAAATTATAGTAAAGCTGATTATGTATCCTTGAAAAGATATTTAGAGGGAGTAGATTGGGATCTTATTTTGAAGGAACGGGACGTACAAGGTAAATATAGTAGATTCCTCGAAATTTATAGAGTAGGAACCAATCTGTTTGTCCCAAGATATAAAACTGGAAATTTTACTAAGCAGAAAGATTGGTTTAATTTGAAATGCAAAAGAGCTTTGGGTAGGCGTGATGCAGCTTGGGCTAGATTAAGAAGAAGGAACACTGAGAGTAATCGGAATAAATATAAACAGGAGAGGAATAGATATGTTAACATAATTAGGCAAGTTAAAATGAACTATGAGAAGAACATAGTAAATAAATGTGAAAGTGACCCTAGATTATTTTATAAATATATAAACAGTAAGTTGAAGGTAAAGAAACAAATTACTAAATTAAGAGTTGATGCTAGGACGTATGAAAATGTATCGGACATGTGTGAGGTAATGAATAACAAATTGGGGTCAGTTTTTACTAGAGAGGAAGGTTTTGACGAACCACAGGCGGGAGTACTGGAGAGTGGTCTTAGTAAGATTGAAATAACTAGAGATGAGCTGTTATCTGCGATGAGAGGACTTGAAGTAAGGAAAGCTATGGGACCGGATGAAGTGTCTGCCTGGGTTTTAAAGGAGTGTGCAGAGCAATTAGTGGAGCCAGTGAGGGACATAATTCAAGCTTCCTTAGATAAAGGACAGGTTCCTGTTGAATGGAAAAGAGCTAATATCATTCCGATATACAAGAATGGAAACCCTGAGGACCCTCTAAACTATAGACCAGTTTCACTTACTAGTATTGTATGCAAGATTTGTGAAAAGTTAATTAGGAAGAGATGGATGAAAATGTTGGAGAGAAAGAAGATAATAACCCCAAAGCAATTTGGATTCAGAGAAGGGACATCTTGTGTTACCAGTTTGCTATGTTATTACAGTAGGGTGATAGATGTACTCCAAGAGAGAGGCGGATGGGTGGACTGCGTCTACTTAGACCTTTCCAAAGCATTCGATAAGGTACCACATAAGAGATTGTTATCTAAGCTTGAGACGCTAGGATGTGTCAGGGGGAGTTTGCTGAAATGGATGGAGAGCTATTTAACAGATAGGGAAATGAGGACCAACATTAGAGGAACTTACTCATCGTGGCGGAAAGTTGAGAGTGGTGTGCCGCAGGGATCTGTGTTGGCACCTCTCATGTTCCTTATGTACGTGAATGACCTGCCGATAGGCATAAACTCTTACATGTCAATGTTTGCAGATGACATAAAAATTATGAGACAAATAACAAATAAAAGTAGTTGTGAGGAGCTGCAAGGGGATTTAGATAAAATATACGAATGGAGCACCAAGTGGAAAATGAAATTTAATATAAGTAAATGCCATGTGTTAAATATGGGAAGAAGTGTGAATAGACCAAATTGGGAGTACAGGATGGGAGATAATATAATTAGCAAGGCCGAAAAAGAAAAAGATTTAGGGTTGATTATACAAGATAATTTGTCGCCAGAGAATCATATTAACAAGCTCTTTAGCGGAATGTATGCAATGGCCGGGAATATGAAAGTTGCTCTGAACTACTTGGATGAGACCATGGTAGCGAAAATTATGAAGAGTATGATTAGACCAAGATTGGAGTATGCAGCAGTGGTGTGGTCCCCGCATCTAAAGAAGCATATTCACAAGTTAGAAAGAATCCAGAGAGCAGTCACTAGATTGGTTCCAAGTCTCAGAGAACTGCCATATGAAGGGAGGCTAGACAAATTAAATCTACCGAGTCTAAAAGAGAGGAGAGAGAGGGGAGACATGATCATGATGTACAAATGTACCCGGGGGCTGGAGAGGCTGGATAGGGAGGATATATTAATTATGGATACAGGAATAACTAGAGGCCACAGTTACAAAGTAAAAAGACCTACCTGCAAGAACGATATCAGGAAGTTTAGCTTCCCCTATAGATGTATTGACAAATGGAATGGGCTGGAGGAGGAGGTGGTAGGGGCAAGGAACATCCATATTTTCAAGAAAAAATTGGATAAAAAGTAGACTGAGAGACGGGACAACACGAGCTTAGCTCAACTCCTGTAAACTACAATTAGGTAAATACAATTAGGTAAATACATGTACCTATACCTAGGTTTAAGGAACATTTCCTAGGTTAAGTCTTTGAGTTTTCTAGTCTTGAGGTATTCTTGGCTCGGGGAATGTATGAACCTATTACCTCATTCTTACCATTAGAATTCTGTGTTAGTCGGTTCGCCGACTTGTATTCACCTCATCTCATTTTGTACAGTTCCCCTCTTCTCCACATGTCTCTGTTCACTCTCTTTATGTTGGTTTTCATTGCTGTCTTTACACTGTACACCTGGGTTAAGTGCTCGTCGCTTCTCTCCATGGTTTTTCATGATCGCATCCAGCACACGTTCCACTGTTCTGTGCTTCTTGATGTTTTTCTGCGTACCTTAACGGTGGTACTCCTGTCTTCTTTCTGAAAAAGGGGGGGGGGTCATATATTCATAAGCATTATGAAATTCATAATTCTTTATCATCAGTTAAGTTATCCCATTGATTACGACACTGTACCTGATTCTCTTGATATGCACCTGTCAGTACAATCTTTCATTAACTCTCGTTTATAAGTCTGTCTTTCATTGATCCTGATGGTTACTATTTGCTAAAGTTTGTGTTTTCAGCTTGGATGTCCGCCTCCAATTTGGTACTCTAGCTCTGCGTTGGAGACGTAGAGGCTACTACTAAATTGGGAGGTTTGACACTCCCAATACCAAAGAAGGAAAACCTTCTATTTGGTAGGTAGCCTCGGAGTATCCAACGTCATAGTATCCCGCCCTCACGCCGTACCCCTGCCCATCCAATCTTGTCTTTTTAACTTGATACCTAGATGATCTAATGAACCCGGTCGTATGGTGCGGCTTAAGGAGCCAGATAGGATGGACAACGTTCTACAATTTTCTCTTTTCTTTCTCATCAATATTTTAAGTTTTTCCTTTTAATAGTAGCCTCAAAAGTGTGTACAACGTACCTAGTAGAGAGAGTAGGTGCTACTCTAGATGTTATCGATTAATCACGCTATGGATTACGATAATTACCCGCTCCACAACGGAACAGAATTATACGAGATGTATATAGCTCTACGTTGGATACTCCGAGGCTACCTACCAAATAGAAGGTTTTCTTTCTTTGGTATTGGGAGAGTGTCAAACCTCCCAATTTAGACACATGTCACAGTTTTCGTTTTGGTCTTCCTAATAGTTTCTCGCGGTTTAGCGTGATGAGCTTATGTAGGTCCCTCCACCGGTCGTGATATTCTAGGCACTTACGTCATTGACGTAAGGAGCCACCAATAAATTACGGTTTTGACAACCCGTAAGGGAAGGAAGGAAAAACTACTATTTATTGGTGGCTCCTGGAGTCAATGACGAAGAGTGCCCTCCCACCATCCCCTTCCCATACACATGCTCAACTTGATATTACATTAGAGAAGGTTCCTGGGAGGAACAGCCAACTAGCAGGTGTATGGGAAACAGAGGTAGACCGTGAGCGCGTAGGCGCGGTGTTCAAACTGTGCTAATTCTTTTCTTTTTATTTCCTACTTTTCAGTGGCTCCGACCCAATGACGTACCGTAGGAATGATTAAGGGGTACCCCCTATGATGATCTTGGTTCTCGACCACCGTGATCCAGGTTAACCCGGTCTCAGAGGAGCCCGGAACGAGGCCATATTAACATAGGCACTTACGTCATTGACTCCAGGAGCCACCAATAAATAGTAGTTTTTCCTTCCTTCCCTTACGGGTTGTCAAAACCGTAAACACGGCACCCCATACCATTAACCCTCTCACCACGGAAGGGCTCTTGAACGCCCATAAAAAAGCATATAACAGCTGCCCGGAAGGGCTCTTGAACGCCCAGTGGTTGAAAGCCTGTGAGCTTCGTGTGCGAGGCGTCGGTCCGACATATGTAAACAACAGCCGGCTGGACCGACGCCCCGCATCTCCGGCCACAAGAAGGAGAGCGTCGCTTGTTCGTGTGTGCCTGTATGTTGTTGTTAAGTATCGAAAAGTAGTGTAAAGTGGCTGTTTTGGCCATAAAGTTATCTCCAATGAAATCATCATCACAACTCAACCAGTTGACTTAGAGAGCTCTACTTAATGCCATTCTACAGGTAAATAACACAGCTACGCTTGGGGATGCGCGGGAATGCGGGAAGCAGTCAGATTAACACATATACGGTAGCCTAGCCTAGACGTTTTTCGGCCAAAACACCCGGGTTTCGAGGAATATATATATAATACATAGCCGGGGCTGGAGGGTTAAACACATCATAGAAGACTGCATTTCACACAACTATTTACGCCAACAACACAATCTACACTCAATGAGAGCTCTGTGGGAAGGCCCGATCGTGGCCATGGCCTTCCTCAGGGACTCGGGGCTGTTCGGCTTAGGGAACAACAACACTACAGGTATTTGGTCCGAGTAGGCTTCTTTTTGGACCTTTCCTGTTTCACTCCATTACTTTGGAGATTTTGAGATGTTTCAGCCCATTAGTTTGGCGATAATTAGACGCTTCATCCCATTCAGTTACCTTTTTTTTTTCTGGGCAAGTGATGTAACTTAGAAGAAAGTGGCTTTTGGCTGTGACATTTTTCTATCATAAAGTGTAAACATTTAGGTTGAAGGTGATGGTGTGGGGCATTTTTTCGTTTTAAGGAAGTCTGGGGAGGCATTATAGCTAGCCTAGGGGAGAAACTATAATATATTGCTCGAAAATGGCAGAATGTACAGTATATTAAGTATATTCCTTAACCCGGGAACGGCGAGAAAGCTCTTAAGAGGTTTTACTGGGCGATGGCGGCAAAGCTCTTAAGAGGGAAGGCCTTAAAAAAAACATTTTAAAAGGCCCCAGTAGCACTTTACCTCTGGGCTGCGCATAGGGGGTAGTATACACCATTCGCCTGTGCGGAGGTATTTACACTGTTTCCTCACTAAAATCGTTATTTTACCATAAATATCATTACAGTTTCTTACAGTTTCTTACAGTAGATCCTCTGGAAAAAGGCAAACTAGGCCTGTGTATCCAGCTCAGTGCCAGTACTTGCACTGCTGTGGTCGTTCACGGTGTTGGCGGCGGCGTTTTTACTATTCTGTATTTTTGCTTTATAATCAAACTTCAAATCTTGTCTTCCCCATGCTTTATCAAGATTACTTTCAAACTTCCTTATTGATTCGGAATCGACTACATACTGGGGCAGTGCGTTCCACTCATTTACCACTCTATCACAAAATGAGTTCTTTGCCTTTTCAAGCCTATTTCTTTCTTTGTAAATTTTCTTAGTGTGTCCTCTCGTTCTTGTTCCCTCCCGCATCAAGAAGATACCTTCACACACATCCTCATCATACTTTCCTGACAATATCTTAAAAGTTTCTATCATATCCCCTCTCTTTCTCCTATATGCCAGTGTCGGAAGCCCCAGTGTCCTCAACCTCTGCTCATAGCCCACGTTCTTCAACGTTGGTACTAGCTTGCTAGCTCTCCTCTGCACTTTCTCCACTGCTTCTATATCCTTTACCATATATGGAGCCCACACCTGGTTCGCATATATTAATACTTATCCATATGCTCCTATTTTACGTTTAATATGAAGATAGTAACATTTTACAACAATAAAACAAGTGGAAAAAGTGTTTGGATGGTCAAAATCGCGAAATGAAAGCGAGAGTTTCATTCATCAAGTGTGAGCCAGCCTGCTCTACATCCTCCCCTCTCATAGCCTGGAGAGACACTGCGGCCTCTCTCTGTATCTCCCACTATTTCCCACGCAATAGTTGCAATGAAATTTTACATAAACGATGTACTTACGTTAACAGTAGAAACGAAGTGGAATGTGTTAAATGTGGGACATCAGCTGTACAAACTCAGGCAAACATTTGTGATATATGTGAATCACCCATAACACGTCGACAGAGAATCCAAACCTGTGTTAAGTGTAAAGCTGTAGCACACATGAAGTGCATTTCTAAGAAGGCCGACAGTAAAGAACATGACTTTTTATGCAATAAGTGTGCCTCGCATTTATTACCAAATTTTAATGTAAATGAACCAAATAACAACTTAGAATCCAGCCAGGACACATTCAAAGATGAATATAGAGTTTTCACCAACAAAGGGCTCCATCTTATCCACATCAACGCCAGATCAATGTATCGTAAATTGTCAGAAATAAACTTGTTAGCTAATAAGGCCAAAGCTTCAATAATTGCAATTACAGAAACCTGGCTGGACTCTAGTATAAATGATGGTGAAATAAACATTCAAGGTTTCAATATGGTTCGTAATGATCGTAACAGACAAGGGAGTGGAGTATGTCTGTATGTAAAAGACAACCTCACACACACAACTAGGAACGACCTCCATGTAGAAAACCACGAAGCTCTTTGGATTGACTTACACCTGCCTAGGACAAAACCCATCACAATTGGAGTGTGCTATAGGCCATCAGATGACACACAATTCCTAAACAAATTTGAACGAACTTTGTCATTACTAGACCCCCGGAATGAATCTATTATACTAGGGGATTTTAACTTGTGTTACAAACAACAAAATAATAGGCTTGTACGAGAATACAGGCACATACTGACAATGCACAATCACAAACAACTCATCACAAACCCCACACGTATCTCTGATAACACTGCTACAATATTAGACCATATAAATTGTAACAGAGAGGACAAAATATCACAATCAGGGGTTATACAAACGGGGATAAGTGATCACTTCGTCACATATTGTACACGTAAAACTCAAAAATTTACCCTAGAAAATCACTTAGAACAAGGTCACTCAGAAACTACAACAAAGAAACATTTTTGGACATTTTATGGAATACGGATTGGTCTCCAGTGTTTGGAAATACAAACGTTAATGATGCATGGGTTAGCTTCAGAACCATCATCACAAACATCCTAGACGAAATAGCCCCTCTGAAAGACATACGAATTAAAGCAAGATCAGACCCATGGATCAACAATGACATACTACACCATCTGGAACACAGAGACAATCTGTTAAAAAGGCTAGTGAAACATAGACAGGATCAAGGTCTGAAACATGAGTTCAACAGGGCTAGGAATAAACTAAGTAGGAAAATTAAATCAGCGAAATCTAATTATTTCCACAGTAAGGCGAGGAATATCAGAGTAACCCCAAAAAAATATGGAGGCACTTAAAAACAACAACAACAGCAACAAGGCAAGGGATTCATCTAACACTAATATTGCTCTCAAAATTAATGATCAGGTTTGCCATGATAAACAACAAATTTCAACCTACTTCAACTCCTTTTTCACCTCCATAGCAAACACACTAGCACAGAACCTACAACAACCTCCCAATAAATACACCACAACAACTGCCACCTATCAACATTTCTACAGGGATAAAGGCATACACCCGAACACTTTTGGATTGCAAAATATTACACCAAAATACACATTTGAGGAGCTCTCTAACCTAAATGTACATAAAAGCACAAGACCAGACAAAATTCCTGCCAAATTTCTACGAGATGGAGCCATTGGTATAGCAGGTCCCCTAACCCACATCATCAACCTGTCAATTAACACCAACACTGTACCTGCTGAACTGAAGGAAGCTATTGTAACCCCTCTATTCAAGAAAGGAAATAAATTAGATGTTAGTAACTACAGACAAGCTAGAATATTATGTATTGTATCAAAAATCCTGAAAGAGCTGTATACACCCAAATTGAACACTACCTCAAAGAAAATTATCTATTATATCAGTTTCAATCAGGTTTCAGAGGCATGTACTCGACAGACTCCTGTCTCATCCATTTAACAGATCACATTCGTAAAGAAATGTCTAAAGGTAACTACACCGGTACCGGTATGGTTCTTCTTGACCTACAAAAAGCGTTTGATACAGTAGACCATAATATCCTATGTAATAAACTACAAGCAATGGGCATTGGGTCAGTGAACTGGTTTAAATCTTATCTTAGTGGTAGAACACAAAAGAGTCAAAATTGATGATAATCTTTCTGATCCTATGCCAATTAACTGTGGGGTCCCGCAGGGAAGCATCCTTGGTCCCTTACTCTTTCTCTGTTATGTGAACGACATGGAACTGAGCGTACCGTGTAAATTATTACTGTATGCTGATGACAGTGTGCTTCTGGTTTCAGGAAAAGACCCAATAAGTATTGCTGCCTCACTTTCCAAAGAACTAGAATCGTGTAGTGATTGGCTAGTGGACAATAGACTATCTCTTCACCTGGGCAAGACAGAAGCCATCTTATGTGGAACAAAACGCAAATTGAAAGACATTGAGGGCTTCTCGGTCAACTGTAATGATATTCCCATAACAACAGTGTCACAAGTGAAATAT
Source organism: Paralithodes platypus (assembly GCA_032716605.1). Lineage (NCBI taxonomy): Eukaryota > Metazoa > Arthropoda > Malacostraca > Decapoda > Lithodidae > Paralithodes > Paralithodes platypus. The sequence goes on along the minus strand of CM064506.1, from coordinate 16,536,663 downwards.
CTCGGACTAAAACTAGACTCGACTCAGGTGAAACAATCTTGGAATCGATCCTGAGTAAATGTAGAGCATGTATTAAATACCTCTATAGACAGGTGGGATGCTTGCCAGCGGCGACCAAAAAGACCCTATGCCAAGCGCTTGTTCAATGTCATTTTGACTATTCTGTGTCATCCTGGTACTCTGCATCATCTAAATCAGCAAAGCACAAACTTCAGGTCACTCAAAATAAAATGGTTAGGTTCATGCTGAACCTAGGACCCAGATCGCATATTGGCCAGGAACAACTTCAGTCACTTGGTATGCTCAATGTCTCTGACAGGGCCAAACAAATCAGACTCATAAATGCCTTAAGATATTTTATGATAGGGCTCCAGAGTATTTAAAGAGTAATTTTGTTAAAGCAAATGAGAGGATTGGACACAACACAAGGAATAGAATGTATAATTTTACGGTCCCGAGAATCCTAGGACAGGGTAAGCTAACATTCTTCTTCACTGCAATCAAAGACTGGAACAACCTACCCCAGTCAGTCCGTGAAAAGAGAACACTGTATTCCTTCAGACGTAGCTTGAAGGAGCACCTGAACCGGACAGCTGCGAGAAAGGAGCACCAAGCTTATGTCTACTACTAAATACAACATAAGAGAAAGGCAAAACAAACTGAAATGATTACTGAAATATTTTGACCAGTCCAACTATAGAATGTAAGGTATCTTAATATAACCCCCTAGAAATACTTTCTCTAAAGTATCTACTTATTTTATCCTCCCCTTTTTCCCCAGCTAACCTAATCCCACAAGGACCCCAATGGAAATACGCCTAATGGCCTTATTGGGCTATCCTTAGTTGGAATTATGCAAAGCTGGTACATGTCATATTTGTAACATATTATGTGGTACCAACATTGTAAAATGCTAACTGAATAAATATTATTATTATTATTATTATTATTATTAATGTTAGCACGAAAATATACCTAAGAATAAGGCGAATAACAGGGAAAATAGGTGATAATTGAAGGGCGGAGGGGATGTGGAGGAGTGATATGTGGCATGGCCGAGGGGCAAAAAAAGAAAAAAAAAATGCTACTGGGGTGTTTTTAAAAAAATTTTTTTAGGTCTAGGATCATAAGAGTCACCCAGTAAAACTCATAAGAGTCTCCCCGCAGTTCCCGGGTTAAAAGATTTTTATTTTTTTTTTTTTTTTTTTTTTTTTTTTTTTTCTTCTTCCTTATTACTCCACCACATCCCCCTTATTACTCCACCACATCCCCCCTTATTACTCCACCACATCCCCCCCTTCCCCCCCCCCTTCAATTATCACCTATTTTCCCTGTTGTTTCCTAATTCATTGGTATATTTTCGTGTAAACATCTCCAACCCGATCTTGGTGTGTTCATGTACTCACCTAATTGTACTCACCTAATTGTAGTATACAGGATTTGAGCCTAAGCTCGTGTTGTCCTGTCTCTCTCTCTCTCTACATTTATCCAATTTTGCTTTAAAAGTTTGGATATTTCTTGCTCCCACTACCTCCCCATCCAACTTATTCCAACAATCAATGCTTCTATACGGGAAGCTGAACTTTCTTACATCAGACTTACATACAACTTTCCTCAACTTACATTCATGACCCCTGGTTCTTCCCTCATCCCTCATCACAAAATCCCCCCGCTCTGCCTGCTTCGTTGGTTTCACTTTTGAACACGTGCGGGGGCTGACGGAGACGGCAGGAGGGGAGTGCATGCCCGCATGCCCGCCCTTCCTGCCGCCCCCAACTAATTGTAGTGGGCCCTATCATTTCTCATCCTTTCTGTTTTCCGTTTTTCCCTTCTTCCCGCTGCCCCCTCCTTTGGGAGCACCGTGACTGTCATGAGGTAAACGACCGTACTCACTCTTTGGTTTCGTTGGAGGGTGTTGTGGGTCGGCAATCCCTACACCCGTCGAACTGTGGTACCCGACGTGTTAGAGCGAGGGGAAACTTTTATGCCAAACCCTCACCCTTGTGCTGGGTCGGCGATCGACGGATCGACGGCCCTTAAGGTGCATTAGTCGGGGTGTATATCTGCAAGAATTCCTAGGGCGGTCGTCCCGTCCTCTAATTGTGGCTCCATGGTGGGTTTGGAATCTGACTCAGATGAATTTAGAAATATTCGTCCTATGGAATCTAAAATTGCCCCCTCCGACGCCGACCCCTGCGAGAAATTGGACTGCCTCAAGGACCCTTCCCCTGCTGCCAACAGTGCCGGAGTTCCCCACTCTGGCATGGCACCCACAGACCTTGGCAAACCTCCTAAGGATACTGTGACGAATTCTCCATCGTCGGGTATTGAGATCCATCAGGTGATCTCCCCGGCATCAATTTCTATGCACAGTACTGCCTCTGTGATCAATAATAGTGACGACAACCCCACAGTCTCGACTTTAACTTCTAAATTACCAGATTATGATTCTAGCCTTAGCCTACCTCTTCATTCCGTTGACAACCTTAATGAAGAACCTCGCATGCCCTCAGCTGACACCCCTACGGATGCTTCTTGCATCCCTGACCCGTCTGTGACTCCATCTGTTACCATCTTCCCTCCGGATGCAGGATCTACTACCTCACTTGAACCTGCTTCTGTACCTCCACGATCTCAACGAGCCATTGATGCAGGTACAGGAAAAGACCTTGCCGGTATTTCCTCTGCCATTCACACGCTTCAACCGTTCGTACCTTCGCATAACCGACAAAGGCGTAAACGTAACACGTATACCCCTGCTTCGAAGGACACTTATAACGCTATGTTCAGTCCCCCTGATTGGTCACGGTTTTTCACGGTCTCTGGTGAACCTATGGATGATTTCAGTCTATACGATACTCTCGCACAAGATATTGGTGACTTCACCATGCATGCTGTTGGATCGGCCAAGCGCATGATTGAGGTGAAAACACAGGAGCAATCAGAAGCCTTACAAGCCTACCTCGACACCCCCAACGACAGATACACAGGTAAACCAGATGAATTCCTGAATCAGTGTACTGACACGGTTGTGCTCCCTTCCGACTTCGAATTTGCAGATCAGAGCTTTACAGACTCAACCAATCGTATCTTAAAATTATTGCAAAGAACTGACCCCACTGTTGTTAAAGTTGACACTTCTACTGCTCCTCAGCGTGGAAATCGGCCCCCACTACGCATTGTCAAAATCTATTTTAAGCGCCATGACCTCCCTATGCATGTCCGTCTTGCAGGTCACCAACTGCAGGTACGAAGGTATGTTAACAAGCCGAGACAATGCACAAATTGCTGGAAGCTTGGGCATTCAACCCCACGGTGTCGGGCTCTCAATGCTCGTTGCTTAAATTGCGGCTCAGAACAACATGCTCTCAACAATTGTCAAGCCAGCGCGCCCCGTTGTGCAAATTGTGACGGGTCCCACAAAGCCAATGACAGAACATGCCCGCACTTTGCGTTTCATCGTGATGTATTACATTTACAGGCCACAAAAGGACTCCCCTTCCGGTCTGCTGCAGCACAATTAAGGCAGGAAGGTAAATCTCCTCCATATCGACGGTATGAATCAACTACACCCGCTGACTCCTCTGACCACCAGCGTCCAGGGCAGCCTCCGGCACCACCTATTAGCCCACAACATTACCCCACCAATGATACCTTCCGTTTAGTTCACCTTAACTCCCCGGACCTATCCACCTCTAACAGGTTCGAGGGATTTACTAACTTGACCGATGATACTGAGTTTTGGAACATGACTGCCGGAGAGAACCTCATGGAATGTAACACAGTACCAGATATAGAGACTTCTCCCCAATCTCACTCCACCCAGTCGCAGCCTCGGAAAAAGCGTAAGGTTGCAAGTCCTATCCGGTCATTATCCCGGACCTCGAAACTCGGTTCCACCACACAGAAGTGGGTTATGCCTACCCACGATCCGGACTGTGGCTGCCATAACTGCGGCCGATTCTTTCTACTTCAGCACAAGACTTCTACCCGTACAGTACTCACCGAACATCTTCACAAATTTCTTTCCAAGCGAGCTCCAGCGGAAGATGCTCAAATTCACCCGACTCCTTGTTATTGTGTCACCCATATTTGTGAATCTGATCCTACGCCCAAGGACTTGATGCAGAGATTCCTGAAGGACAATAACCTGTTGGATTCTGACTTGACTAATATAGAGCTATCACAATCCCGATTTGATGTTCACCAACCTCCTGTCAATGTGCGTACCACCCTCACCACGCCTGATCCTCCCTGTAACCTTGAGCGACATGTTCCGTTAGCCGCTCCCCACTGCCCAGATCCCGATGCTCCCAAACCTAGGGACATTCCCCCACAAACTCCTGCTAACCCTACGACCCCATCATCTGACGAACCTTCGATAAAGACTCATCATACCCCGAGCCCCTCACAATCTCCTGTATTGATATGTCACACCAATATCCCATCTGACAAATGTGGATGTCCAATTTGTTTCCGTAATTACATCACACCCCATATCTGTGCTACGGATCCCTGCCTCCTTGCTCGGACGCAGGAATTTGTCACCACACGTACACTTCCCCCTAACCCTGATGGAGATGTTACCTCCGCTTATCTATTTATGAACACTCTGCGCCAAAAACTCCTCCACTGCCCCACCCTTGTTCCTAAACTAGTCACACAATTCACAGCTATTTCTGAAAAATTTACAGACCTTACATCTACCCCTTCACCTCCATCCACACAACCCTCTCCACACTCACAACCTTTACCAGACTCTCTTCAAGAGACCACTATTGTCGTTGACTCTGACAATCCTATTCTTGATGGCATATAACATTTTGCAATGGAATATAAACGGATACCAAACTCGCCTCCGTATGGGAGAATTACAACGATTACTTAAATTATATTCACCATTATGCATTTGCCTCCAACATGTAGGCAATTTTGTTGTCCCCCCCAGGCATTATACTGTTGCTGCTAGCTCCCCTATAACCCCTTCACATCTCCGAACAGCCATCCTTGTGCACTATAAGTGCGTATTTGTTCCTGTCACCCTTGACCCCAACCCTTTTCAAACACTGCCGTCTCCATTTCATTACCAAACCTTCCTTCCTTGACTGTTTGCTCCTCCTACAATCAACCCTCCTGTCATTACAATACTTCAGACCTTCATCAAATAGTACAACAACTGACCCCACCGTACCTTATTCTGGGCGACTTTAACGCCCACTCTCCCCTTTGGGGCAACCCAAACACAGACATCCCAGGCAATAATATTGAAAAATATCTCCTTCATTCTACTCTTTGTTGTCTCAACTTTGACACCCCCACCTACAGATCTGCTACCCACTGTACATTTTCCGCTGTTGATCTTTCCTTTGCCTCGGATGACGCAGCTCCCCTATTTGACTGGTCAGTTTTACAGGATCGCTTCTCCAGCGACCACTACCCTATACTCCTTAAGTATTTGTGCCCTGCATCCTCCCCTCAAATATCGAGTTATAATCTCTCTAAAGCCGATTGGACGTCTTATACGCACTCCTCTGCAGACGTTTCGGACTTCTCCCCTACCTCCTCCCCTGCACACAATTTTGATTATTTTTCGTCCTTCCTGAACTCCATTGCTCGCACTCATATCCCGCTTACCTCCTCGCTGACGCACCCTCGCCAGGTCCCTTGGTGGACGCCCACTCTAGCCCAAATGATAAAATTCAAGCATCGTGTGGAACGCCTTCTTAAGCGTCTGAGTGTTAGGCAGCGGCGTTTAAAGACTGTTTCCCCCCGACTTTTTTCCACTAATCGTTACTTTGACCTTATAACCATCACTATTGAAAAAATTGCCCTTAAAACGTTCTATAACAAGATCTGTGCAGTTGTCAAACGCAGTATCCTTGACAACAAGATACTTTCATGGCGATCATATATCTCGTCCTTCAATTCCCGCACCCCTCTCTCTACTTTATGGAAAAAGTTTCGCAGTATCAACGGACGCACTGTACGGCCTCCACTCTCTCCACTCAAAGACCCTGCCTCGGACTCGCTTACACATGACCCCCTTGACATCGCTGCCATACATGCCAAACATTTCTGTCACGTCAGCTCAGACCAGTCATTGCCTCGTCAATTTCTTCGTTATAAATGTATGGAGAAATCTCGCCCGCTATCTTTTCATAGCGGGAAAACACATGAATATAACACCCCTTTTTCAATTCCGGAATTGCGACACGCGCTCGACCTGTGTACAGACACTACTCCTGGCCCGGATGGATTCTCGTACGCTCTCATCCGTCACCTCCATCCACGTGCGCTACAACATCTTTTACAACTGTACAATCAGTTTTGGATAAGTAACTACTTCCCACCGTCTTGGCGGCATGCTTACACTATACCCGTACCGAAGCCTGGAAAAGATCATAGTCTTCCCACAAATTACAGACCGATTGTGCTTACCTCATGCCTCTGCATATTAATGGAAAAAATGATCAATCCTCGACTTTTACATTACGCTGAGTCACATGCCCTCCTATCCCCATATCAGAATGGTTCCCGCCCTGGCCGTTCTACACTGCACTCACTTATTCGCCTTGAACACCAAATACGTGATGGGTTCTCCAAGAACCAACCCACAGTGGCAATATTTTTTGACATTGCTAAGGCTTATGACACAACATGGAGACACAGGATTTTAAAAAAATTACACGATTCTGGCATGCGGGGTCCTCTTCCCTGCTTTTTACGAAATTTTCTCTCTAACCGTACATTCCAGGTCAAAAATAATGGTCTCCTATCGGACATTATGTCACAAATTAATGGAATACCACAAGGATGTGCCCTTAGCAGCTTACTCTTTATTATGGCGATCAATAGTGTCATACGCAGCCTCCCACCTGAAATATCGTATAGCTTGTATGTGGACGACTTCGCAATATATTATACTTCTCCCAGTCTGACTCACATACAACGGCGTCTCAACATTGCTCTAAAATCCATCCACTCTTGGGCATCCACTGCTGGTTTTCAATTTTCTGCTGAAAAGACTAACGCCGTTGTATTCTATAGAAATATTCGACATTTACGTAAACAGTCCATTACTCTCACCATGGGACATTCTAATATTCAGATCCTTCCACATACCAGGTTCCTTGGTTTAATCTTTGATACTCACCTCAATTGGAAGAGTCACATTGCCTGCTTAAAGGCACGTTGCCTCCAGAGAATGAATGTTCTGAAAACAGTCGCACGAGTCCATTGGGGCGCAGATCGCGCTACGCTTTTACTGTTCTACAGAGCTACCATCCTCTCAGCCCTAGATTATGGTAGCCCTGTCTATGGCACGGCCTCTGCTTCCACATTAGGAACCCTCGACAGCGTACACCATTTGGGCATCCGCATTAGCTCGGGGGCATTCCGTTCCTCTCGTGTCTCCAATATCCTATGTGAGGCTGGGACCTTACCTCTAGCCTACCACCGTCGATTAGTCCTCATGCGTACGGCTGTTCGCCTCCGTCATGACCCGACTCTACTAGAACTATTCCATTCCACAGATAACTATCGTTCAAACATTCCGGTGCCATTCCCAATGTTGTCTCGCCAATTGCTCTCCACTTACAGTATCACCGTTCCTCCCATAACTCCCCCTCCTAGTCACATCACTCCATGGACCCTAAAACACCCTACAGTTTGCTTTCACTTAGCGGATCAACTTGATTCCCAAGCCCCATCTCAATGTCGACATCTCGCTTTACAACATCTTGATGATCACATCCCGGCTGTTTTCATTTACACCGATGGCTCGAAAACTGCGGATGCCGTGGGTTGCGCTGCAGTCTCAGACCATGGCTTGTATCAAAGTACCTTACACCATCACTCCACGGTTTTCACTGCTGAATTATGGGCTATTCAAGGTGCTTTAAGCACCATCTCTTCATTGTCGAGGAACTCTCCACGGGTCGTTATCTGTAGTGACTCAAAGAGTGCACTGCAAGCCTTATGTGTATTTGCCCCCAAGGACCCATTGGTCAAGACTATCATCCACACACTACACAAATTACAGTGCGCTACTCGTTCCATCACACTGTGCTGGATCCCCGCGCATGTAGGAATTCCCGGGAATGAGCGTGCAGACTTCCTCGCTAAGCAAGCGTGTCATGGTGCACCCTCTACTACTTTGCTGCGTTCGGAGGATATGCTCCCTGTCCTCCGTCGCCATGTTTATGACGCTTGGCGGGTTGAGTGGAGAGCGCAACCATTAACTGGCCACCTTCGCTCCATTAAGGATGACATGCACTTGTGGCCCTCTTCAATTAATGGTTCACGTGCAGACCAAACCCTATTAACTAGATTACGTTTAGGCCACACACGCCTCACACATGGTTACCTGATGTCCACCCCTCGTGGTCCACCACCTGAATGCCAACATTGCCATACATCATTGACTGTTTTTCACTTTCTTTGTATTTGTCCCGTCTATGCATCTGAAAGACGGAGATTCTTGCTGAACACCTCATTACATGGCATCCTCTCTGACTCAGACTCTTTCAATTTCACCCCTATTCGTCACTTCCTGAGAGCGATCAATTTATACAATGACATATAACTCCTGACATATACGTGACTTTAAACTCTGTACCACCTCCTCCACCACTAGCCTTGAGAGGGCCTAGGCCCAGTGGGCTAGTATAAAATAAAAGCATCATCAACTCATCACAAAATCTTCCTTATCGATCTTCTCAAAACCTTTCACACACTTAAACATCATGATCATGTCACCTCTCTCTCTCCTCTCCCTCAGCGTTGGCAACTTTAGCCTCTCCAATCTCTCCTCATATGGCAGGTCTCTAAGGCTAGCTATTATCTTAGTGGCAACTCTCTGAACTCTTTCCAGTTTTTTATTATGTTTTATAAGGTGTGGAGACCACACCACTGCTGCATACTCCAGTCTTGGTCGTATTATTGTCCCTATTATTTTTGCTAACATCTCTTCATCTAAATAATTCAGAGCTATTCTCATGTTAGTCAACACTGCATAGGTTTCACCAGTTATTTTATTGATATGCTGTTCAGGTGACAAGCTATCTGCCATAACTACCCCTAGGTCTTTTTCTTTCCCAGCTTTACTAATGATTTCATCTCCTATTTTATATTCCCAAGAAGGTCTATATTTACTTTTTCCCATCTCAAGAACATGACACTTACTCGTGTTGAATTCCATTTTCCAAGTTTGACTCCACTCATATAATTTATCTAGGTCTCTCTGTAATTCTTCACAACTACTCCTACTTGTAATATGCTTCATTAATTTTGCATCATCAGCAAACATAGATATATATGAGCCTATTCCCATTTGAAGGTCGTTGATGAAAACCAAAAACATGATTGGGGCCAACACCGATCCTTGAGGCACTCCGCTTTTTACCCTTTTCCACGAGGAGAATATGAACATGATTAGACTAATATCCAGTATTCGAGAATGGATAATAAGTCGTAGGGGTGTGCATAAACCTTTAACCGTCCTGGTGGTGTAATGGTTAAGGTGGCAAAAATATGTGTGTGATAACCCGGGTTCGAATCCCGGTGGATCATATATACTTTAATTAATTTCATTGGGGGTGTGGTGGTGAGATTAATAAAAATAATATTATTAGTAGGTTTAGGGATATTTCTTCGAGAGGCCGGTCTATATGATCTGTGCCCATGAATATTCTTTCCTCTCACTTAAACAGTAGGCTACCATAGTGCGGTTGGGAATATGAACATGATTAGACTAATATCCAGTATTCGAGAATGGATAATAAGTCGTAGGGGTGTGCATAAACCTTTAACCGTCCTGGTGGTGTAATGGTTAAGGTGGCAAAAATATGTGTGTGATAACCCGGGTTCGAATCCCGGTGGATCATATATACTTTAATTAATTTCATTGGGGGTGTGTGGTGGTGAGATTAATAAAAATAATATTATTAGTAGGTTTAGGGATATTTCTTCGAGAGGCCGGTCTATATGATCTGTGCCCCATGAATATTCTTTCCTCTCACTTAAACAGTAGGCTACCATAGTGCGGTTGGGAATATGAACATGATTAGACTAATATCCAGTATTCGAGAATGGATAATAAGTCGTAGGGGTGTGCATAAACCTTTAACCGTCCTGGTGGTGTAATGGTTAAGGTGGCAAAAATATGTGTGTGATAACCCGGGTTCGAATCCCGGTGGATCATATATACTTTAATTAATTTCATTGGGGGTGTGGTGGTGAGATTAATAAAAATAATATTACTGTTCGCATTTCCCTCCCAATTAAATAGTTTTCCATCCACTTTAATAATATATACTCCCTCAACCCGCCCCACAGTCCTGAGCTTCCACAACAATCTCTTATGAGGCAACTTATCAAATGCCTTCTTGAAATCTAAGTAAATACAATCTACCCACCCCTCCCTCCCTTGTACATGTCAATTACCCTATCATAGTAACTCAACAAATTTGTGGTACACGAATGACCTTTTCTGAACCCGAACTGCTTGCTTGAAATTATTTCCCTCTCCTCCAACATACCCACCCATCTTTTTCAAATAATCTTTTCACAAAGCTTGCATATAACACTCGTTAAGGATACCGGTTGATAATTTAGCGGGTCTTTTTTATTTCCACTTTTATATATTGGAGTTATATTTGCTTGTTTCCATTCTAAGGGAAGTTCCCCCTTGTTTAATGAGTGTTGAACAATATTAAAAATAGGTCTCACTAGTTGTTCAGAACATTCTCTTAATACCCATCCAGCAATGTTATCTGGGCCCATAGATTTTCTCACGTCCAATTCTTCCAACAATGATTTTAGTTCATCCTGGTTGAATTCTATCGACTCTAGTCCCTGTAGCTCGTTCAATTCCACCACAGGTTCTACATAGTCATCCTCCTCCACAAACACGGATGTTAATGTATCATTCATAATTTCACACATACCCACTGTGTCTTCATATAACTGACCCTCTACCCTAAGATTTGTTATTTTGTCCTTTATTTTTGTTTTGCCGTTGATATAACTATAGAACAGTTTGGGTTCTTTATTACATTTGTTTACTATATCTTTTTCAAACTTCTTTTCTCCTCTCTTATAGTCTTGACATAGTTGTTTCTAGCATTCTTATACTCATTCCATTTTTCCTCAGTGTGTCTCCTCACTTTATTCCATGCAGAGTCCTTTTTGTTCTGGGCAATGTGACGTCGCATGTTAAACCACTCTTTCTCCTTGGCCAGCTTTCTATCCTTAAATGTTGGTACATATTTATCTACCCCCTCCCTGTAAATATCTAGTAACATGGTGTATTTTACCTGAATATTCTGTTCTTGCTCAATAAGTGACCAATCTATATTTGCAAAGTATCCTCGTAATGATTCATAATCCGCCTTACTATAATTTGTCTATATTCCCTATGTTCCTCCTCTCTGCCTTCCAGAATTTCCACTGTCAATTCAAATTCAATCACAGCATGATCGCTTTTTCCCATGGGACTCAAATATGTTAGGTTCTTTATTTCTTGGGGGTCTTTGGTGAATATTAAATCAAGTCTTGATGGTTCATCACCTCCTCTAAATCTTGTATTTTCCGTAACGTGTTGTGTTAGTAGATACCCCATTGTTAGTTCAAGAAATTTGCTACCCCAAGTATTTTCATTTGAACCCGCATCCAAACATTCCCAATCCACCTCCCCGCAATTAAAGTCCCCTGCAAGAATAAGCCTATTTTTCCTTTTGCAAATAATTTCTAACATTCGCAAGGTTTCCAAAATTAATTCATTATATTCATCGTTGCTCCAAGATTTAGTCTTAGGAGGTAAATACATTGATACAATGTCTAATTTTGACCTATCATTATCTTCAATTTCAACTGCTACCACTTCAGCAATGCTATCACCAAGTTTTAATTCTTTAGCAGTAATTTTATTATCTACCATGATCAACACTCCTCCTCCTGGCTTTCCTAACCTGTCTCTTCTCCATGTACGGTATCCCGCACAACTAATTATATTCGTTATTATATTCACCCGCCTGTGGCCTAGACAACATAAGCAACATACACCTCAGACACCTGGGACCACAAGGCATACAAGCACTCACTAACATATCAAACTACAGCTATTCACACAACACAATACCAGACATTTGGAAGCATGGTATCATCATCACATTCCCCAAACCCAACAAAGACCCCACGCTACCCTCCTCGCACCGCCCCATCACACTCCTTTGCTCCCCCTCCAAAGTCATGGAACGCCTAGTATTACAACTAATTACACCTGACCTACCCCTAGCTCCAACACAACATGGCTTTAGGCCACTGCACTCCACAAACACTCTTCTCACAGACCTTACACAAAGAGCTTTCGACGGCATCAATTCAGCTAGACCACCACACAGATCACTATTAGCCACACTCGACATTAGTAAAGCCTTCGATGCCATCCCCCGCCACAACCTAACAAACAAAATCTACAACACAAACATGCACAACAACACAAAACGGTGGCTGGCCAACTTCCTAGCAGGCAGATGTGCACACGTATCTTTTGCCGGTCAGTCATCTAAAATCAGAAACTTTCCAAACGGAGTCCCACAAGGATCCGTCCTATCGCCCGCACTCTTCAATCTGTACATGCACGATATAACTACACCCAATACGCCCCAAATAAACTTAGCCTCCTATGCAGATGACATAACACTCACATGCACACACCATGACCCAAAAAGAGCAACAGATCTCCTTCAACCCTATCTCAACACACTACATGGCTGGTACACTACAAACAGACTTAATCTAGCCCAGCCAAATCCACCGCAACCCTGCTCACAAGTTGGACAGGAGAACACGAATACATCCCTCAACTCACCATAAACAACACACCCCTAACACATACACACACACCCAAAATCCTAGGAGTAACATATGATACTCATATGACATTCAAACAGCACACCACAAACATTAAAAAGAAACTGACACCCAGACTTAACGCCCTCAGGTCACTTGCTCACACAAAATTTGGACACAACAAAGAAACTACCACCACAGTATATAAACAATACATAAGATCAGTGATGGAATACGCAAGCCCAGCCTGGGCTTCTAACCTAGCTGAAACACATCATAAGACCTTACAGACTATTCAAAACAAAGCCCTGAAGATCATTACAGGCTGCACAGCTACTGCACCCACAGATCACCTACATCAAGAAACCAAAATCCTCAAAGTCAAAGACCATCTGGACATGAGAGGCACTCAATTCCTGGCAGCAGCCTCCACGAACCAAGACCACCTACTAAACTACATGGCAACACACCCACAGACACCAAGAAATATCAAAACAACACCCAGCACATGGTATCACACACAATTATTGTCCTCTCTCCCTCCCTGCCCACCCCGAACCAACTTCCAGAAGCACATCCATACTCATATCTCTCACCGATCCATCCACTCACTCACAGACAACACGCAGCTGCATGCACGACCTCCCGAAATCCATCCTTCCGAATCCTCCCTTCCTCGCGAGGACAGAGTCCACCTGGCCAGGCTGAGATGCGGACACCATCCAGCTCTCCTGAGCTATCAGAAGAGACTGGATGACTCCGTTGTCGACACCTGCCCGGGATGTAACACAGCACCCCATACCATTAAACACATCATAGATGACTGCATTTCACACAACCACTTACGCCAACAACACAATCTACACTCAATGAGAGCTCTGTGGGAAAGCCCGATCGTGGCCATGGCCTTTCTCAGGGACTCGGGGCTGTTCGGCCAGGCAGCTTAGGGAACAACAACAACAACAACAACTAATTATATTCGTGTCTACCTCCTGGTTAAGCTTAGTTTCAGTCAAACATACTACCCAGGGCCTCTCTCTCTTTACATATTCGTCAAACTCAATCTTTTTGGAGATTAACCCATCAATATTTGTATACATGAACTTAGCGTTACCAGTATTTTCCCTATTTTTCTCGTCCCTGCCCGTTCCTTTCTTTTTTGTACGTACCCCTCCCAATTTATTTCCTAGCTTGTCTCCTCTTCTCTTGTCTCCACCTGGACTGTTTCTCGCTCCATTTCCACCTCCCCTCCCTTTGCCTCCACTTGGACTGTTTCTCTTTCTATTTCCACCTCCCCTTCCATGTGTCTGTTACGTAAGGTAGAGACAGTGAGGGTGTGACTCAGTAGCTCAGTACTGCCTCAACCCTCGAGAGAGGAGGGTGTGTTGCCAGCTCTCTCACACTTCATGAATGAACCGCTCGCTTACCATTCGCGATTTTGACCAGAAAAATTATGATATTCCCACTTGTTTTATTGTTGTTACAGGTTACTATTAAACGTAAAATAGGCGCATATGAATAAGTAATAACGATATTTATCGTAAAATGACTATTTTAGGCGGGAAAGAGGCCTAATATTGCCGCCCAGAACTGTGGTGTTCACTACACCCTGCGTGCGCTTTATAGGTTAATAATAATTATAGAAAATATAATGTCATATGACATCGGACCAGATTGTGTTAAAAGACTCGTACATTGATCATGTAATGTCGTCAAGTAAGGTAACTATAGCACAATGATGTAACTTACAAAGTTTCTTCACTTGGTACCGGTAAGTCATAAACACTCCTACAATGATCTTTGTGATACATATTAGACATAGAAAGTCACCTCAACACATATATTAAGAACTCTCACAAGGAATCTCCACCTTCTCATAGTCTCTCATAAAGTGATCATTGTTGTAAATATTACAGTATATACAGATGTCGGTTTATGCTACAACACCGACCGTATTCAGTAATTCCTCACTTAAAGTTGTAGTTTCGTTCCTGATTAATTGAAACTTTTAAGTGTAGCAATTATTTTGATCTTTTTCTTAGAATAATTGTCAATAAAGATGTTATTCGCTACTACCCTTGTTATAATTTTCTTATTGATACAACTTAATAAAGAAATAAAACAAATTTAAAGTTAATTTTGTACCCTAATTCATGACAAGTTTAATAATGAATTAACTTAAAACAAGGTAACTTTAATTAAGCGATGAGTGCCTGTGTCGAGTGGAAACAAAATACAGTGAATGGGGCTTTGCCCCCTTCACTTCCCATGGCATATTATCATCATATATATTACCAGCAGGGGGCAAATAGCAGCTGACCGTGGTTTATTTTGTAAAAAACATCGAGCAAATTAGACGCGAACGTAACTACGAGCATGCAGCTTACGTAAACAAAGAGACAGTACTCTCGCTAGCACAACCCTTACCGATATACAGTACCTAACTTAACCTAACCTAGTCAGTAGTACAGTAGAGGGTGGGTGCCCAACCCCGAAACGGGTTGAAATAGGGGAGCTATCCCCCCGCCAAAGGCGGCTATCTAGGGCCTTTCCTAGCTGATGCTGAGAGGATTGGGTTCTAGTCATTTGGTGATGGGCTGGTCTATCAAAGTGAGAACTGAGCGATCTCTGCCATACCCGTAGCTTACTCTGACTGTTCCTTTTACTTATATATTTTCTAGATCTCAAGTGACGGCGTCTCTTCCGTGAATTGACCTCCCAATCTGCCAACTTAGATGTTGGCAGATTGGAAGCCAAAGCGTTACATTTTTCCTTTTCCCCTCAACTTTCTCTTCATAATTGCTGAGGGGCACACCCCGCCAATGGGGAGCCACCTTGTCGTGGTGGCGGGGCTTGAAACGGGGTCGTTGGTGTCACTCTCTTTAGGGCAGGGATTCAATCGGCGTCGTGGACAAAGTGTCCCCCCGTCGTCATTGGGGTAAGCGGAACCTCCCGGTGACGACGTTTTTCGTGTTCCCATTTTTGTTTTAATTTTGCGGAGGATTTCCTCCCTATTTTAACTAAATTGTGCCGGCTAGGCTCGAGAGCCTTCCCTCGCTGAGTCTGGAGTACTGGCTCCTCTCCGTTTACAGGGGCCGTGGCGGTCTAGCTCACCGCCCGAGGGGGTTGGTCCCGGGAGCGGCGACGTGGTTGCCCGCGTTGATGCCCCTGGGGTCGCCCATCAGTGGGGACCGGTCTCGGTTCCAGGGGTCCGTTTTCCCTTCCTGGTGGGTTTCCTGGCTTTTGTCCGGCTGCCCTCCATTACGCACAGATTGGGGATGATTGCAATTAACTTTGCCCTCGGTCCCAGTATAGCGGTTTTGCCTAAGCTTGGCCTTTCTGTGCGTTTTGGTGCTATCCCCCTCGTATAGGGGGGTAGGGTGTGAGGATGAGCCCCCTGGAGACCTGCCCCTGTTTGCGCCACCGGTATAGAGGCTGGGGCTCCCTGACTCACGACGGAGGGTTCTCTGTTGGCCCTTCTGGTATGTTCTTTATTTATTGTTTTGTTTCTATTTTTATTTTTATTTTTATTTCTTTTTTTCCCCTCGGTTATGTTTTTCTTTCCTTTTTGATTTCCGATAAAATGAAAATAGAATAGTAAAAACAACTAGGGTCATCATGGATCAGCCATGCAAACCTCCTCCCCTGGATCCAGCTTTGGCGCCCCCGGTACTTGACCTTTGCATTCCCCTGGACTCTTCATCTGACCTTCCTCTGCCCTCTGAGTCTACCACCTTGGACACCTCCCCTCCGAGTTGTTCCGAGTTTGATGCTCTCTCACGCTCTGATACTAAATTACCTGCTTCTACGACTAAGGATTCCCATCCTCCATCTGTGGACCCTACAATGGCCCCTGTTCATATCGACTCTCCACAGAGCCCAACTACACCTGCCGCTCATGATTTAAATGTCCCTCCCCTCTCCCAAGATAAGAGAGACCCTCCTTGTGTTGAGTCTCCTGTTCAAACCATAGACCTTGGCGTGCCGGGTTCTCTTGACACGCCCTGCTCCTCAGCACTACCCGTTAACCGACTTACAGTTTCCACTGACCACCTGCAGAGTGACACCAGTGTTGGTGACCCTTCACCTCCCATCGACACTGTTTCTCCACCATTTCAGCCGATTGTTAGTTCAGCCACTACTTCCACCTCACTCGTTGCAACTCTGGAGCCTCACATGCCTCATTCCGGCCCCCAACATCGGCGGAAACCTCGGCGTCAGTTTGTCCCCAATGCCACCCTCCGGCACTTCGATTCAATTTTTGGCGATGATGACTGGCCGCGTTTCCTCGTCATACGACCGGCTTCCTACATCTCGGGGGCTAAGTTAGAGAACCTCCTCCTCTCGGCGCATGCAACTTCGGACTTATCGTTCCGTGAGACTGGTAATAATGATTGGATTGTGGAAACCACTACTCGTGCCCAATCTGAGACATACCTATCTCTTACTACCTTGGACGATATCCCTGTTACTGTCACGAAACATAACGACCTCAATTACATCCTCGGTACTGTTGTTCTACCCTCAACTTATGACCATGACGGACTTCCTGATAAGTCGACCCTCCTGTCGTCATTGCACTTGCGTTATCCAAATGTGCACGACGTTGATTTGTATAGTATCCCAAACAAATCAACTCCTTCTCATCCTCTCCGCATAGCTCGCATTAAGTTTAGTGGACGTTCCCTCCCACGAGACGTCAGGATCGAAGGACAAAGGCGTGAAGTACGACCTTATGTCCCCAAACCGTTACAATGTACAAACTGTTCCACCTTTGGTCACTCAGCTGGTAGGTGTAAGAAGGTTCGGGTGTGTGCCTTCTGTAGCTCCGTCAAACATGCTACCCGTTGGAATTGTGGCACTCCAAAATGTGTTAACTGTGGCCTTGAACACCATGCTCGCTCAAAGCAATGTGTGTTCTACATGTACAATGCTGAGTTAAAGCTTCTCATTAGTCGGTCAGGCATGTCTGTCAGAGAAGCTAAGCAAGAACTGAGAGTAAGAGATGTTAAAGATCCCTCTAGAGATATGACTTACAGTGCTAGACTTCGTGCACCTACAACTGACGTTTCTCCCGGTAGTCGACGACGTGAGGACAGTGATGCTGTGTTGGATTCACCCCTTTCTAGTCCAGCCACTGTTCCCCTCTCCAACCGATTTCATGCACTGAATACCCCTCCCCCTGTTCATGAAGCCTCCACCCCAAAAGCATCCGTGTCCCCTTCACCAGTAACTGATATTCAATCCTTGCCTCTTGCCCCGGCTCCCTCTACCGATGTTGACGATGTCATGGATTCTACCCCCTCCACCAGTAAACGCCGATCTGATGCTCTACATTATCCCTCCTCAGATCGTCAATCTCCCTCCGTAAAACGTAAGACCCTCACAGCCCGACCTATGCCTCCCAAACCTCAACGTGTCCCTCCTCGCTTTCGCATCTTCCGCTCTGATATGGGTTCTCCGTCCCAGCCTCCCTCACTCCACACCCCCTCTACGCCTGCGTCCCCCCCGCCTACTCGTCCTCGACCTCACGCACCTATCAATGTTACCGCCTCGGGCTCCCATGCACCCCACTGCGGCTGTCATGACTGCTTTGTGCGGGAGTATCGCCGGACGCCTACCCGCACTAAATCCACTGTTGCTGCGTTGATACGCTCCTTTCTCCGTGACCGACGTTTACCAACCCCTGATAACACCGCCTCTCATAACTCTTCGTGCTTATGCGCTTTTCACTTAAAGTCACGTTCAGATCTTTCACACTCCAAGATAGCTACTATCCTCCATGACCTGTCCTCTAATGTGTCCCCCCACCGTCCACGTCGAAACTCCCTGCCTTCTCATGACCCTCCCCCCAGACCCGTTCCTCTTCATCTCCAACAGCCGAACAGTGCTGTTAATTTACGTAACCTTACGTCTCTCACTTAACCTGTTCAATCCCTATATACTACAATGGAATTGTAATGGTCTCTCATCTAGAGTCCATCTAGGTGAGATCCAGCGTTTACTCCGTGTCTATAATCCAATGTGTATTTGTTTACAACACATTGGAAATTATAATAAATCCATCACCTTGCGTGCTGTTCTCTATCCCCTGATGGAGAATATGGCACAGCAATTTATGTCCATCATCGAGTAACTTTTGACTTGTTTCCCATTCGTACAAGTTTCCTACAGCACTCTATCCTTACTCTTCATATCCCCGATGGTGACTCTGTTACCATTTGCAATATCTATAACCAACCTGCTTACAATTATGACCTTTCCTTGCTTTCTCAGTTTTTCTCTACACTACCCTCTCCCATCTTACTGTTGGGTGACTTTAATGCCCATAGCCCTATATGGGACCCTACTTCCTCCAATCCTGATACAGCTGGTTCGCAGATTGAACATTTGCTTTTGAACCGTGACCTTTGCTGCCTTAATGAGGCCGACTCACACACTTACTTTTCTGCTTCCCATCATACTTATTCCTCTGTTGATGTCACCCTGTGCTCCACAGCAATTGTTGATAAGTTCGAGTGGCAGGTCTGTGTTGATACGTTCTCAAGCGATCACTTTCCTGTCATCCTGTCTTACTTGCAACTCCGTCCATGTCCTTCGCTCCCTCGCTATAACTTCCACAAAGCTGACTGGGACGCATATGTCCTCCACACCAGACAAATCCCACCTTTTAATCCCTTAAGGGATCCTGATGAAATGCATTCATTCCTCGTTAAATTTTTTACTAATGCAGCTACTAAGTCTATACCCCAGACGACTTCTTCCCCCCTACGTCGTCGAGTCCCCTGGTGGGACAGCACCTTATCCACTCTTGCTAAAAGTAAACATGAATTAGGCCGCCGCCTCGATAGTCTCAATAAACGTTACAATTCTTTATGTTCACGCTTACCTTTACGTGATGATCTTATATGCCATTCCATCTCGTTATTGATGGATATATGTGCCATCAAACCTCACTACAATCGACTATCAGCTAAATTCCGTCGAGACGTCATCCGTAGTAGATCCGAATCCTGGAAAACTTATGTCTCCACCATTTCCCCGTCTACCCCGATATCATGCGTTTGGCATAAATTCAGGAATATTAACAGCCTTCACATTGCCCCTCCGCGCCATGCTTTGGTACACGGTGGCCGTACTGTTCACGATCCCCTTGAGATATCGAACCTCTTGGGTCAACATCTTGCCCATGTCAGCAGTAATGAGAGGTTAGACGATAATTTCCGCCGCCATAAACTTGAAATGGAGTCGATCCCCCTCAACTTCTCTTCACCAGACACCTTTGATTATAATGCTTTACTATGGATGAATTTGAACATGCACTCTCCAATTGTCCTAACTCCGCTCCTGGCCAAGATAACATAAGTTTTGCCTTACTCACTAACTTAGCCCCCCTTGCTAAATCCTACCTCTTGCAATTTTATAATCAGGTGTGGATCCGTCATCAATTTCCTACCTCATGGAAACATGCTATTGTCGTCCCAATTGCAAAACCTGGAAAAGACCCGAGCTTGCCCTCGAGTTCTAGACCAATATCCCTCACCAGTTGTCTTTGTAAATTAATGGAGAAATTGGTCAATACTAGACTCACTTGGTTCCTCCGTCAAAACACTATTCTCACTCCGACCCAATTTGGCTCTCAGAAAGATCGATCTACTCTGGACTCGCTTACGTTATTAGAATCTCATATCAAGCGTGGCTTTGAAAGTAAGTCCATCACCGTCGCCGTTTTCTTTGACATCCAGAAGGCATATGATACCACGTGGCGGCGTCCCATCCTGCAACTACTTCATGATAGTGGTGCCCGTGGCCATCTACCTTTTTTTATTTCCAACTTTCTTTCTGATCGAACATTCCAGACTCGAGTGGAGGGAATCCTTTCTAATGTCTTTCCACTCGTCAATGGTGTTCCCCAGGGCAGCGTTCTCAGCAGCAAACTTTTTGCCGCAGCCATAAATAAAGTCATTCAACAATTGCTGCCGGAAGTCCATGGCAGCCTGTACGTTGATGATTTTACCATCTATTGCACTGCCCGTACCCTCAGACATGCTCAACGTATACTCAACATCTCCATCCAACGGGTGATCGCCTGGGCATCTTCAGTTGGCTTTCAGTTTTCGGCTGAGAAAACTAAGGCAATAGTCTTCTATCGAGACAAACGCTGGCTCCGTGGCCAGTCAATATCGCTTCGAATGGGACCCTCTCCGATTTCTTTCTATCCCAGTGTTAAATTCTTAGGCGTAATCTTTGACCAACATCTCAACTGGAGAGACCATGTTCAGTATACTAAAGGTAAAGGCCTTCGTGCTCTCAACCTCCTCAGAAAACTATCCCATACCACTTGGGGTGCCAGACATACCACTATGTTGATGCTCTACAAGGCGGTGGTTCTTTCCATCCTCGACTACGGCTGCCCCATTTATGGGTCGGCCTCTGCTTCCGTTTTGAAGATGTTGGACCCTGTTCATACGCAGGGTATGCGTCTCTGTACTGGAGCTTTCCGTTCCTCCCCAAATACCTCCGTCTTAGCTGAGAGTGGCGAGCCCCCGCTCTCCCTCCATCGCGATTTAGTTACTATGCGCCGTGCATTAAAAATTAAACATAGTGACTCTCCCACTAATTCCCTTTTCAGTGATATCTTCATTCCCGATCCGTGTCCATCTTCCCCCTCCTTTCCGATTCGTGCTACAATTCTCCTCAACTCTCTTGACTTTCACATTGCTGTTTCGCCGCCTGTTGTCTCCCCTTCCCCCCCATGGGTTATCTCTCTCCCCAATGTTTGCACTCACCTCTCCTTCCTCTCTAAGAGATATCCTTTTGTCCCTAGCCATCACTGCCAACACGCACTCGAACACATACGTCGTAAAGGCCCCCATTTTGCCATCTTCACTGACGGGTCTAAGACTGACTCTGGGGTGGGCCTCGCTGCTGTGTCCTCTACCAAGCTCCTTCAGTTTTCTCTCCCACCCCAAGCCTCTATCTTTACTGCTGAACTTTTAGCTATCCAATCCGCTATTGACATTATACGTGACACCCCTCAACAGCCCTTTATAATTTACAGTGACTCTCGTAGTGCCCTCGAAGCGCTCCGTGCTTATTCGTCCTCCCACGTAATAGTTTTAGCCATAAAACGCGCTCTCCACGAGATGAGCCTACGTGGATTCCAGGTCCAGTTATGTTGGATTCCTGCTCACATCGGTGTCCGTGGCAATGAAGACGCCGATGCTGCGGCTAAGAATGCTATTTTAATGATCCCTCGCCAGCCCCACCTTCCGTTAGGTGATTGGCTGTCCTTACTCAAGCCTTCTATTCTTTGCACGTGGCAATCTCATTGGGATGCTCTACCCTGCAATAATAAACTCCGTGCAATCAAACCTTCTGTCCGTCCTTGGCCCTCGTCTTCCAGGTCTCACAGGTGTGAGGAAGTTTTACTAACTAGACTTAGGATAGGCCATTCCAGGCTGACTCACGGTTATTTGATGTCCACTCCCCGCACTCCGCCCCCTACCTGCTCCTCCTGTCATTCCCCTCTAACTGTTCGCCACGTCTTTGACTGCCCAGATACTGCCCGTCTGCGTACGGTTTGTTTTGGTACTAAATCATTCACTGACCTTTTATCCGATTCTCCGTCATTTTCCTTCCCCCCTATCGTCCGTTTTTTGCGTCGCCTTAAGCTCCTTTCAGTAATCTGATCCAATCCTTCGGGCCAGACCTATGAGAGTTCCGTATGGAGCTCAGTGGTCTGGTTAATCTGCTCTACATAACTAACTAGCTGAGGGGCACAGGACCCTGGGTGGGGCTTTGGTTTCCTGGGTATTTCCGCACCCTCCTCAGCTCCCCGCCATGGAGTGGCTTCGGTCACCCAGGCTTTATTGTGGTAGGCAGGCAGGGTTCTTTGGGGGTGCTCAGTTATGGCCTTGGCCTTGCTCAGGGCCTTGGGGCTGTTCGGCCAGGCAGCCTGGGGAACAGCAACAACCTAACCTAACCTAGTTTATTGGGATAATGACCGCTGCTTTCTAAGTTGTCGGGCTTCTGTGCGAGGGAAAATCGATCAATACTCCTCTGCTTGTCTACTATGCGTGTATCAATGATGTGGTCTGGTGTATGGTGAGACCAAGGCCAGATGCTCTCACAGTCACATCAACAAAGGAGTGCTAGGCCCTGATGCATGTTGTTTGATAGGGAAGGCAGGTGGAGGAAGTGGTTAGGGGTGCTGTGGGTGGGGAATATTAGTGAGAGGCTTGGGGGGGGCTCTATTGTGCTAGACATATCCAGAGCCTTTGATAGAATCTGGCACAGATTCCTTATTTCCAAACTACCATCCTTCAGTTTCTATCCTAGCTGTGCCTTCACTGTATCTCCAATTCCATTTTCTGTCAGTGCCATAACTGTGGTTGGGGGGGGGGGGGCTCTATTGTGCTAGACATATCCAGAGCCTTTGATAGAGTCTGGCACAAATCCCTTATTTCCAAACTACCATCCTTCACTTTCTATCCTTCTAGCTGTGCCTTCACTGTATCTCCAATTCCATTTGCTGTCAGTGCCATAACTGTGGTTGTGGATGTCCATCACTCAGTTCCTCAACCTGTCCAATCCAGTGTTCAGGGTTCTGTCCTATCTTCAGTTCTATTTCTAATATTCATTAATGATCAACCCAACTGTACCTCTAGTCCTATGCTAATGACTCTACCTGACCATTCAACTATTTTTCTACAATGTCTCACCATGCATTTAATCCATAACTCATGTGATGAGATCATAGCACAACAATCTTCTAATCCATCAACTATTTCCATTTAGGGCAGAGATAATCTTGTTACTTTCAATGTTTCCAAAATCTATGTTGGTTAAAGAGTTCAGCTTTGTGCACTGTACCCTCTAAATCCCTTCAGCCAGGTCGGCCTCAAGGCACCAGATCCGGGCCTGTGAGGGCAACATTCAGTGCCAGTGAACCACCACTAGGCAACTTGGACTATAGAACAATGACGTCCTGCCACAACGCTGCCCCACCATGTAAACACTGCGGCTGACTCCGGCGTAGTGCCAAACAGCACCCAAGTAAGACTAGCAGAGTCCCCTGTGGCACCTACCTGCTCCTCACCAACATGTGGCAGTGCCATGCCAAGGCAGTGCCAATAGCAATGCTTTATTGCATAATAATAGCTGATGGACCACAATTCTACTGCCATCCCTATTATTAGTACTCTTCTACAACACACAGTAGGATGAGTGGGACAAATTCTTTATATTTTCCTCTACTATAAGATAACCTTACCTTACGTAACCTTACGTAGATACTGGACGCAGGTCGGTATGACCTCTATGTCCAGATCATTACCGACGTGGGTCAGACCTCAATCTCCGAATCGCCCTCTGACAGATCCGGATCCGGCGTGATTGCTAGTACAGTACAAGGCTTTCTTCAAAGTTATACTTGATACACTGATTTGCCCAGAATTGATTGAGTCTCCTTTCAAATTATTGTACTTTGTGAGCTTGTACTACTCTCCTGGGAAGACTATTCCACACATTGATCACTCTTAGATGGAATGTATTCTGGCGAAACATCGTTTGATATCTTGATTTGAAGATCTTCAAAATCTGATGTTGATTTCTGGGTCATATCTCTGATTCATTATCTTGTATACTTCGATCATATAACCACGTAGTCTACGGTACACCATCGTTGGAAGATTCAGTTTCCTCAGCCGCTCTTCATAACTAAGACTTCCGAGTCCTGGCAACATCTTGGAGGCTCTATGCAGTACATTTTCCACCGTCTTGATGTCTTTCTTTTTGTGTGGTGCCCAGACCGACTGAGCGTACTCCAGGTGGGGGCGTACAATAGATTTAAAGAGTCCTAAATGTTGGCACATCTAAGTACAGTACTGTATTCAAAAGTCCTCCGTATCATCCCCATAATTCTGTTGGCCTCATCTACTTTCTCTTGGATGTGTTTTTCAAACATAAGTCCTCTCTTCGGTTGTCACTCCAAGGTCTTTCTCCTTAAGGGTTCTCACCACTGCAATAGTACCTTCATCTCCCCCCTGAATATGGTATTGCGTTTCTCTTGTTTGACTATGGCCACCATGTATCTTCATATATTTGCACTTCTCGGGGTGGAATGGTATTAACCATTTTCTAGACCATTCTTGCAACAAATTCAGATCTTTTTGGATCATATCCCTGTCTTCTACAGTGTTGATTCCTCTGTAAATCTTGGTATCATCAGCAAATTGTGCTAGAGTAACTGAACAAAAAGCAATAGCCTACAATGCATACGCAAGATCAAAAACACATGAAGCCTTTAATTACTTTAGAAACATCAGAAATCATGCCAAAACTTTATTAAATCTAACTAAATCAAACTTTCTCCACAAGCAGGCAAATAAACTTCTAAATAATCCAAATGATAACAAAATATTTTGGTCTACTCTTAACTCATTCAAATCCAACTTCACTACTGCTTCATCCATTCCACCATTAAAATCTCCGACTGGCAATCTTGTAAGTGATCCACGAGGTAAAGCTAACCTTCTTGCGGATATTTTTTCCACCAACTCAACCTTAGATGAAATAAATCAAGATGTCCCTGTATTTAATTTTAATTCGCCTGAAATTCCCTCACTTAAGATCCACACCAGACATGTCAAAACTATTTTGCAGAATCTCTCAGTAGATAAAGCTCCTGGTCCAGATGAAATTCCTCCAATAGTACTTAAAATTGCTCCTTGGTGCTCGCTCCTGTATTGGCAAAAAAATTCCGTCTGTGTACTCATACCTCATGCTTCCCAGTATCCTGGAAAGAAGCAAACATCCATCCAGTTCCTAATAAAGGTGCCTCTTCAGATCCATCAAACTACAGACCAATAGCTATAACTTCCACTCTTGGTAAAGTCTTTGAAATTATATTAAATAATCACATAATTAAGCATATTGAGAATAATAAATTAATCAGTGATAGGCAATATAGTTTTAGACGATGTCGATCAACTGCAGACATTGTTTGCCTTCTTACGCATCAAATCAACCAAGCTACAGACCAACATGGTGAAACCCATACAATAGCACTGGATATATCAAAGGCATTTGATAGAGTCTGGCATCATCCTTATTGTCGAAGATGTCACACTACGGCCTTGCATCATTAGTTCCACTAATTTCTTCTTATCTTGATAACAGAAAAATATGTGTAATGGTAGATGGCCTTTATTCTCAATTTCACTCAATAAATGCTGGTGTTCCCCAGGGATCAGTTTTGGCCCCAACTCTGTTCCTCATTCATATCAATGATCTCATATCTACCACTCATAATCCAATACATTCCTACGCAGATGACTCAACACTCCACAGTTCCTTCACATTTACCAATTCTTTCACCCAACCCGATCTTATAAATTCAAAAATAAACGCTGCAATTTCTCTGAACCAGGACCTTTCTAGAATTAATGAATGGGGACAAAAGAATCTAGTTTCCTTTAATGCACAGAAAACCAAGTACATTCAATTTTCTAACCGACAGAATCTCACTGACTCCCATATATTTTTTAATGATGTAAATATTCCCATTTCCCCTAGTACAGTATTGACATTCTCGGTGTAACATTAACTACTAACTTGAGCTGGACACATTATGTTAGAAGCATTGCTAAGAATGCCTCTAAAAAACTGGGACTCCTGTACAGAGTTCGAGAATTCTTCACTGACGAGCAGTTGACCGTAATATATAAAAGTCTTCTGCGTTCTCAGATGGATTACTGTTCACCTCTGTGGAGTGGAAGTGGAGTGGTTGCATTGAGGCAGTTGGACAAAATTCAAAATAAAGCTGTTAGATTAATCAATAACCCTGCAATCACACAGGACCTTCCTACATTATCCATACGAAGAAACGTTGCATCCCTTGCATTATTCTACAGATATTTTCACAGCAATTGTTCCGAAGAACTTGCTTCAATTGTGCCGCCTCTCCACACCTTTTCCCGTAGAACTAGGGCAGCTGAGAGCGCCCATGAATTTACACTTTCTCCTCCACAATGCAGAACTTCTGCTTATCAAAATTAATTTATCCCCAGAACTACTACTCTTTGGAATTCACCTCCCTCGTGTTGCTTTCCACAAACTTACAATCTACAACAGTTTAAATCCAGTTGTTACAAACATTTTATGAATGGAGGATGCCTTTAGGCAGATGGACCTTTTTGTTTTATCTGTGTTTTTCCTTCCTCCGTTCATTGTCTCCTTAAAAAAAAAAAAAAAAACAAAAAAAAAAAAAAAAAAAAACACGATTGTACACATTCAGGCATATCGTTGATGTAGATTATGAAAAGCACCGGTCCAAGAATGCTTCCCTGTGGTATCCCACTCAAGACTTCTCTCCATCTAGAAATGGTTCCATTGATCTGACATCTTTGCTTCCTCCCCATCAGAAATGCAGTGATCCATTTGGACCATTTGTGAATGTTACCAGCTACACCATACGCCTCCAACTTCTTCAGTAGACATTGATGAGGCACTTTGTATAGTACATAATTATATTTCTTCACCTTCATCTATAGTCCTTGTCCTCGGCCACATGTAACAATTGCAGAACAGTAGATCTCCCTGACATGAACCCAAATTGTCTATCTGAGATCAGTCCATTATGTGACATATGATTCATGAGATGGCCCTTTATAATAGATTCCAGCACTTTGCAGATAATGCATGTTAAACTCACTGGTCGGTAATTTTTAAAATCGTATTTATCCCCTTTCTTGTAGATGGCACTTACATTCGCTGACTTCCAGTTCTCAGGTAGTCTCCCTTCAGTGAGCGAAGTTTCATATAGATCCGCTAGTACTTCACGTAAGTTGTCCTTGAGTTCCTTCAGAATTTACCTAATTGTAGTTTACAGGAGTTGAGCTAAGCTCGTGTTGTCTCGTCTCTCAGTCTACTTTCATCCAATTTTTTCTTGAAAATATGGATGTTCCTTGCCCCCACCACCTCCTCCTCCAGCCTATTCCATTTGTCAATACATCTATAGGGGAAGCTAAACTTCCTGATATCGTTCTTGCAGGTAGGTCTTTTTACATCAGGGTCCGGTGATTTATCCACTTTCAACTCCTCAAGTTTTCGCAGTACAGCTTCCTTTGTTACATAAATATCTTCAAGCGGCTGGTGGTTGTTGTTCCCTAAGCTGCCTGGCCGAACAGCCCCGAGTCCCTGAGAAAGGCCATGGCCACGATCGGGCTTTCCCACAGAGCTCTCATTGAGTGTAGATTGTGTTGTTGGCGTAAGTGGTTGTCTGAAATGCAGTCTTCTATGATGTGTTTAATGGTATGGGGTGCTGTGTTACATCCCAGGCAGACGTCGACAACGGAGTCATCCAGTCTCTTCTGATAGCTCAGGAGAGCTGGATGGTGTCCGCATCTCAGCCTGGCCAGGTGGACTCTGTCCTCGCGAGGAAGGGAGGATTCGGAAGGATGGATTTCGGGAGGTCGTGCATGCAGCTGCGTGTTGTCTGTGAGTGAGTGGATGGATCGGTGAGAGATATGAGTATGGATGTGCTTTTGGAAGTTGGTTCGGGGTGGGCAGGGAGGGAGAGAGGACAATAATTGTGTGTGATACCGTGTGCTGGGTGTTGTTTTGATATTTCTTGGTGTCTGTGGGTGTGTTGCCATGTAGTTTAGTGGGTGGTCTTGGTTCGTGGAGGCTGCTGCCAGGAATTGAGTGCCTCTCATGTCCAGATGGTCTTTGACTTTGAGGATTTTGGTTTCTTGATGTAGGTGATCTGTGGGTGAAGTAGCTGTGCAACCTGTAATGATCTTCAGGGCTTTGTTTTGAATAGTCTGTAAGGTCTTATGATGTGTTTCAGCTAGGTTAGAAGCCCAGGCTGGGCTTGCGTATTCCATCACTGATCTTATGTATTGTTTATATACTGTGGAGGTAGTTTCTTTGTTGTCCAAATTTTGTGTGAGCAAGTGACCTGAGGGCGTTAAGTCTGGGTGTCAGTTTCTTTTTAATGTTTGTGGTGTGCTGTTTGCATGTCATATGAGTATCATATGTTACTCCTAGGATTTTGGGTGTGTGTGTATGTGTTAGGGGTGTGTTGTTTATGGTGAGTTGAGGGATGTATTCGTGTTCTCCTGTCCAACTTGTGAGCAGGGTTGCGGTGGATTTGGCTGGTGGTTGTTGTTATTGTTGTCGTTCCCTAAGCTGCCTGGCTGAACAGCCCCGAGTCCCTAAGGAAGGCCATGGCCATGGTCGGGCTTTCCCACGGAGCTCTCAAGGAGTGTAGATTGTGTTGTTGGCGTAAGTGGTTGTGTGAAATGCAGTCTTCTATGATGTGTTTAATGGTATGGGGTGCTGTGTTACATCCCGGGCAGGTAGATTCACCAAGCCCCACTTCACGTCCTATGGCAGAGTTTCCTTGTCCCTGTTGTTTTCGCCTTATTACATCCTTTTTCACGTCTAAAGAAATTGACTTCCGCTTCCCTGAATGTTTGCCCGGCATGGTGGCTAAGTATCAAGAGGGTGATCTTACTTAATACGGTTGTAGACCCGAGAATCAAGAGGCGGTCACACAGTACAGTAGGGTGCAAAAAAATGGCTGTATAACGCTGCTACCCTCCGGGTCCCTCCCTCTCCGCTCCTAGCCCACGCTGCTCAAACACCAGTGACGTCACTCTGCGCATCGACGTCACGAGTCAGGCGGGCGAATTGATCGCACTGTTCAAATTTTGGTGCACTAATAGAGAACTCCCCGGATTTCCCCCACATTGTCACCCGACTCGCACTAACAAGATCGTATTCGCATTGATTGAAAATTTTGTGTTGAATATTTTTCATTGCTCGCACTAATCGAGAATCACACTGTTTGAACTCGTTTTATACGGGACCGAGCTGTATATATATCCGTTATTGTAGTACAGCTATGTCGATTATATAACTGCCAAAAAGTAAAAACAATTATTATATATTTTTTTTTAGACTAGGCCTAGGCCTAAATGTACATTTCCACTCATTTAAAAAAAAATTTTTTTTTTTTTTCAGGTGTGCCATTATTACCTAATTCATATCTGCGTGACATCGGTATATATAGGCTACTGAAGCACTACTGCTTTACAAGGTATTTTATGTTTTTTTCTTAATTTTTAGTCTTATCTCCTCTTGATTATAGGAAAACAAAATAAGTTTTTGTCTACTGTTAATTCACAGAACAAAAACATTTGCCCAAACTAAACTAATTCATTTTAATGCAGTCATAAACTTTAGAATATATTATGAGTAAACTTTTGGGCGACTAAATTTTGGTATTCTTAACACAATTACTGGGGCAATTGTCATATGATAATTGCTTGGCCTGCACTGTATCATACGGGGGTTTTGGAATAAAAGTTACCTTCATTCCCTGCATATTTTTATGTATAAACAAGAGCTAGAATTAAATTCAATGATATATCCCTGAAAGTAGAGGAATAGACCTTTTCAATGACGCCTGAAAATCATGTCTTTACGACCACTGGTTATCATGCAAAGATGGGGCAAAATCGGTAGAAATGAGCAGTTTCCACTATCCCCAAGTCTGTAGGGGAGCTGGAGATGTCTCACAGCTACCTTGGTATACTGTACTCCCAGACATGCTGGGCAGTGGTGCGAAATGTCCCGCACTACCTAGACTCGCTTGCCTGCCTCTCATGCCACTTGCTACACAGATTTTCGGCGATTTTCATATGACAATTGCCGTAGTTATGGCCTTAGTTTTTAACTTTTTATATAGTATGCCCACAATGCTTGAGTTATAGAAAATGAATGTTAATTGAAATGTTGTCTTTGCAACAGACTATTGATAGTGAATTTTCAGTTACGTATATGTCACACAAGCACTTAACCCTTTCCACACGATGACGTTATTTTACCTTTCATTCCGGCTAAAATTTGCAGATTTTATGCAGTTTAAGAAGGATCTACGTTATTCGGTGGGTATATTGAGATTGTATTTACCCTTTTGAGTCTTAGAGGTAGATTATAAGCTAAATTTAATTGTATAATGGCAGTCAGATTATGGAAAAAAGTAAGTCATTGTGGTGAAGGGGTTAAGCAGTGGATGTATTGGTGCCACAGTATCTGAGTCATAATGTAATTTCAATCAAGTGTACTATTTATTAGTGGCCCCTCCATCATTGACGATTATGCCTATTACATAAGGCACCCTCTTCAAACACTCATCCGCCGTAGTATGAATCTACCGCGCAGAGCATAAAAAATTGAGGAGCCTTCATCATGAGCATAACTATGAATAACTAAGAATAACTATTCATAAGCTTTCCATATAATCGTGGATGTACTTGTGTGGATCTTTGACCAGACGCTGATTCAGGCTGATTCAGGCGTCATTCTTCCTTCTCTGCTCTGCGCTCAACCTACCCGGACGTGCCTCCCCACGCTCCGCTGGTTCCGCATTTGCTGCGTCCCTAGTGAGTTTTTTCTCATTTGTTTACTCCGGGATATATCGAGTAAGGTTAGGATATGCGTAGCAGGAGTGTCCTGGGCGGGTTGCCCGCAGTGCAGTGTATTTGGGGTCGTGTGTTTGGGACATCTATTTCGGGTGTACCCTCGTGGTCCCGTGGTGGACTCGTGAAACGTTTTCGCGGTTAGCTAGCTTTGTGATGTAGGTGGCTTTCACTACGCGTTATTAAGCTTCTTATCTTTCTGATGAGGTAGCTTTTTCTTATCTGACGTTCCCAGCGTATTTGTCTTCACTTAGTGAAGTTTTTTCTGGGTCCCGAGTCAGTTCTTCCCTTTGCCGGAAAGTTTATGCTACAGTGGTGTGTTGACGGTGGTTCCTGTTGTGATATAATTCAGTGCTTTTTGTTTATATTACGACATGATTAAATTTTATTTCCGTCTGCTTAGGCCTAGCCAGCCTCTCGTAGCTTTGCCACATGTACAAGTGTTATTGATTTATGTTATAAATATGTACTACTGTATCATGTGTGTCCTGGTTTAGTTGTGTATTGGCTAATTCCACAGACTATGTGTGTGTCCTGGATTAGTTGTGTACAGTATTGGCTATTTCCACGGACTATTTGTGTGTCCTGGGTTAGTTGTGCTTTGGCTAATTCCACGGTCTATTTGGTGCGTTCAGATTGAATCTGAGCGGGGTGGGTTGCCTTTTCCGGCGGGTTTTATCGGTTACACCGTGAAAACCCGGCTGGATGCCGAGTTTTTAATCACGCGTGGTTAAAATAGGCTTGTTTCCCCCGGCGAGTGGTGGCTTGAGGCTCTCCAGGACTGCGTCTCAGTGGTGGAGCCTGTGTTCAGGCTTACTGTGTTTCCCGGCGGGATGGCTTTACCCATTTAACTAAGTGTTCATGCGGACACTTGTTGAGTATAGTTTTTCCCGGTTTTGCAAAGCCAGTAAAACTAGGCTGTTTGTTGTTTGGTCTTTCCTCCCCGGCGATCTTTTGCAAAGAAGTGGGGATAGGAATAATTGGGGTTAACGTTATAAAACTTAAATTCACACCCGGCGGTTGCACCTTGGGAGGGTGGGATTAACGGATTTGCAATTCAGTGTAGTTGACCAGACAATTGAGGGATGCGTTTAAGTATCGCCGCCATTCAACATACGGCGATCTAGGACGCTTCGGGAGAAGCCAGATCTAGCATTTAAGACAGGCTTCCCAGTTTTTTGATCTGCGAGATAATACGGGGGCCGGCGTCTTTTTATGGGTTTTCCAGTAAAACTTAACAAACACCACTGGGAAGACTGCGTCATTTATAAAAAGCCATGCTGGTCTTTATATCATGTCAGAGGATATTCATAAATCTTTTGGACAGGTTAAGATATTCTGAAATTTTTACTTATGAACCTCCCGCGTAGCGAGCCGTAATAGTTGTGTATTGCGTCTCGTTACCCGGCGGGTTATTTAACACTTGTGTTCGAACATGTTGGTGTGGCCTTATGAGCATTAATTCCTAGAAATTTTCTTTTTTCCAGGGCAGAGTTCCGGCGGGTCTATAGAGAACCTGGAGTAAACCCGGGGGTGGGTTCGTTTTCCACCAGTCTCTGTCATGGCTACCCTAGACCCTGTTTTTGCTTTGTGTGTTACACCCTCCTGTTCAGGTATCCCTATCTTTGCACACACTCTTTGCATTAGATGTGTTAAATGTTTAGATCGCTCAAGGGGTTTGTGGGTGACGGGGAACTGTACCTTCTGTACTCAATTGAGTATTAAAGTATTGCGAGACAATGATAGACCCGCGGCGGTCGCTTTGCGGGAGGTCAGGCAACTGTTGTCCACTTATGCTACCACAGTGGCTCATAAAGCGCTTCAATGTGATAACGTAATTCTTTGGGATAAATTACTTATTGAGCACCCCCCTATTAAACGTACCTCTAGAGTAATTGTACGAAAGTCGGCAGAGACTGGGCAGGGTACAGCACTTACTCTGGCCCCCGGCACATCTAAGAGACCTCGTGAACCTACGCCCTCGGTGACAGCCTCCACGTCACGGGCGCGGTCCAGGTCCAGGTCGCCCCTCAGACAGCAGCCGTCTAGTCACTTCTTCACCAGCGAGAAAGAAGAGCAAAGAGGAAAAGTCCAAGAGTAGTTCTAGTGATAGATCTGAGAAGTCCAAGAGCAGTTCTAGTGATAGATCTAAGTCACACCGAAGCCACAAATCTTCCAGGAAAGATTCTCAGGAACGAAAGGCCTCCCGGCGTTCGCCGGAGCCTCGTGCCTCACTTTCTGCCTCTACTCCCGACTTATCTAGTGTCCAATCTGATGGGGCGGGAGTGGAGTCAGAGACTGTGGTGGGGGTGTTACCGGCGGACAGGTTACCAATGGATATTATAAACTTAGAATTAGAATGTTCTGTGGGCAGTGATCGGCCTCTAGAAGAGTCTAGTGGGGGCTCAGTGGGTGATGGGGTAACTGACTCCCAAGGGAGTTCGGGCCAAGGCCTGGGTGTATGGCGGTATTCCCAACCAGGGACTGAAGGCCCACGTCTGGTTCAGGAGCCACAGGTACTGGCGGACGTCCACCGGGACGCTGCGATCCCATCATCCATTCCAGACTTAACATGGCAACACGACGGGATTCCGGCTTCGGCGGAATCCTCTCATGATGGGCCAGATGACAAGGATGAGGTGTCTATAATCTCTGACATGGAGGTGCAGGAGTCGGGTTCAGTTCTAGACGACTCACAGGATAGGAATGATTCACCTCTTAGTTCTTCATCTGCTAAATTTGTCACGGCGGAGGAAATAGATGGGTTATTAGCTACTGCTCTAACGAAAATATTTGGCCAACAGCCGGAGACTCCTACAGTGGACCTGGGAGCTTCCATGACAAGTTCAAGTGTTCGGCCTCTGATTGCTTCCATTGGTTTAACTAAGATTCTGCACCCTCCTTCTGTATCACCTACTATGGTCACTAGGCCTGCTTCGGCGGCACTGACTACTTCTAGTGTAAGGGTGGTAGCGGATGTGGATCCTCCCCCTTTAGATAAAGCACCGTTAAGAAAGGTAGCTATGCCCCTTTTATATGGTCCAGATGATTCATGGGTACAAATGATCCCAACTAAGCCAGAAGTAGCACAGCCCACTTTGTCAGGGGAACTTCCAGTGCCACGAGAGTGGGTAATCCAAGGAAATAAATCTAGAAAGTTACGAGCTTTAGATATTGCGGGTAATGTACTTGATGTTAATATTAAGGCCATTCCTAACCATTATCACCATGACTATTTTGTGTATACAGCTACGCCTGCACTGCCCCCTGCATCAGCTTCAAAACTGTTTTCTGACTGGACCAAGCATGACAGTTTTAATGATATAAAAGCACTGTCAGCTCTCACTCCAGAATTAGATTTACAAACGGTCACAGACACAGCCGCTAATCCAGTGTTGAAGGTGGGGCAGTTGGGTCCAGGACCTTGGGTGGAATGGGAGGTAGAGGCTCAGAACTTTGCGACCACCTTCACCTCAAAATCTTCGCACCAGATTCCTCAGGACAGCCATTCTTGGTTCTCTCTGCCAGTCTTCTCGGCCGGCGGAGTTCCATCTGCTTTGTTTGCCTTTTTAGCTGCCCCCAAAATCAATCTATGCGAACTTAAAGATCCTTTCACTACACCTTCCCCAGCTCACCTAGACGGGGAGTTTAGGCTACGGGGGAAGGCGTATAGACTTTTTTCCCAATACATTGTTACGCACCAGGTGGCGAAGTCTATGCTAAGATCTACTCAGGCAATCGCGGACGCGGATGTCAGAAGATCAATTGAACTATCTCGACGGTTACTCCTTCAGACTTCTATTCAGTCGTTGGGGGATATCCGTACAGCCTTGCTCGAGGCGGTGCGGGCGAGACAGGATCTTAGGATGTCCCTGGTGAAGAAACTTCCTGATATTATTGCGAACTAGGTGGTCATGTCGCCGGTGCTAACCCCCTCTTTAATGTCCCCTGATGTGTGGAGAACTGTTTTCAACATGGCTCAGGCCTTTAAGCACAGTCCCACCCCTTCTAAGAAACCTGCTTTTAACTTTCCCAAACCCAAGCCAGTCGCAAAAGCTCAGCCGGGTGGGTCAAAGCCCTTTCATATACCTAAGTCCTCTTCCCCCCAAGGTCAGTACAGGTATAAACAAGGTAAGTTTGCAGGTCATAAAGGACGAAACTATAACAGACCGGCGGGCCAGGGCCCATCTTCTGCCAACGCCGGCCAGTCGGCTAAGCATCCACCACCACCACCACCACCACCATAAAAAAACTAAAGTCTCTCTCACTCCCAGGGCCGGTCTCACGGCGGGTGGATCAGAGGGTAGTACAGCCGGCGAACCCTTGTCTGCTAACTGGGTCGTTCCGGACGTGTCACCGCGCATGGCCATTAAATACTTGGGCGAGGATGGTGGCACGCAAGGGCATCACCTGGCAGTGGCTCCGGCGACCTCGTTTACGTCAGCCGACAAAGGCAAATTTAGTTTCATTAGAGGTGGAGTCACTGATCCGAGAAATGATCTCCAAGAATGTCATCATCCCGGTTCCTCAAAATTACCCAGTCTTTACATCCAAACTATTTCTAGTGCCCAAAAGGGACAGTGTTCAGATGAGACCAGTCATAGACCTGTCTTATCTGAACCTCCATATTCACAACGTGTCATTCAGGATGCTGACAGTGAACCAAATCAGGCTAACACTTCCGCCGGGAGGATGGATGTGTTCTTTAGACCTGACAGACGCGTATTGGCACGTCTCGGTAAACAAAAGATTTCAACGGTTTCTGGCCTTACGCATAAAGCATCAGACTTATGTCTTTCAGAGGATGCCGTTTGGATTGAACCTAGCACCTCGCTTGTTCACGAAATTAGTCCGGCAAGCCCTGATGCCCTTGTTAGAGCGAGAGATCAGGATTTTGTGGTATCTAGACGACTGGCTAGTGGTGGCAGAGACGGAACAAGTATGCATAAATCATGTCAGCATAACATTAAATCATGTCAAATCTCTAGGATTCAAGGTAAACCTGGTAAAGTCAAACCTTGTTCCCTCACGAGTAGTTCAGTGGATAGGGCTGCTTTGGGACACAGCTACTCTCACTCTGAGTCAGAGTGTGGACAATCGAAACAGATTTCGCAGGAAATTGTTCCTGTTTCTTCACAGTCTGACTACGACACGGAGAATCTGGGAGTCTCTGGTCGGCTCTCTCAACTGGATTCAACTAACTGTAAAGTTGGGTCGGTTGAAAGTAAAACGATTAATATTGGAGGGCAACAAATGTTTTCCACTATTGCCCGCGGAAAAATTATGGCCCATACCAAAATTAATCCACAACTTACTAGCGGTCTGGGCGAAGAGGGAAACGTTACACTCAGTAATGTCATGGACCTCTCCTCCACCGACGGTATGGGTAGACACGGATGCGTCAGGAACGATAGGTTGGGGCTTTCAGTCAAACCAAGGGCACCAGGGTCAAGGGCTTTGGTCCCATTTAGAAATCTCCCACATCAATGTCAAAGAATTACTAGTCCCCTTATATTTCCTTCAGGCTCACGGCTCTACTTTACGGGGCAAGTCGGTGGCCTTCAGAATGGACAATCTGAATGCGGTTCACTGTATTCAGAAACAAGGGTCAACGAGATCTCGGAAGTTGCAAAACGTGTCAGAAAATATTTTTATTCTAGCCAACAGGCTGGACATTCATCTTCACACATCTTATCTCCCAGGCGTAGCAAACGTTTGGGCAGACGCTCTGTCTCAGAGACAGAGCACAACAGTAGAATGGGCGCTCAAGCAAACCATTTTCGACCAAATGATTGCGGAGCCTTACCATCCACAAGTGGATTTGTTTGCGTCAGAGGAGACTCACAAACTCCCACTGTACCTCACCCGCCGGACGATAACGCTGGCGGGCGGGCCAGACGCACTGGTGACAGACTGGAACAGGTGGAGTTTCATTTATCTGTTTCCGCCGCCAGACGCGTCTCTAATGTGCCACGTAGTAAACAAACTACAGGATTATCGGGGCGTAGTCTCGCTAATCGCGCCTCTGTGGCCGGCGCAGTTGTGGTACCAGCAATTGAAAACGTGGTGCCCTCACCCGGTGTCACTCCCGGTCGGATTTTTCCACTTAGACACAATTGGCAACCTAGAGACCTCGCTGACTTTTGCATTATGGACATTCAGGAGGCCAAGTGGCTAGCACCATATGGTAGAGACGTGACCAATAAATTCATGAATCAATATACCCAGTCTACAAAGCGACAGTATCAATCGCATTGGCAAGCCTTTACTTCTTGGATTCTTAGAACGGAACAAACTGTGCCCTCGGTGGCTTTGGTTTTTAATTACTTAAATTATCTGTTCGAGCAGAAACGTTTATCTGTAGTAACGTTAAAAAATCACTTAACAGCGATTAGGATGCCATTTTTGGACCTTACCGGTCTCACCATACCAGTCGCGGAGGAAACAGGTTTTATGAGGGCATGTTTTATGAGGGCATGTTTTAAACTCCGCCCACCTCCCCGTCAGCTCATGCCTACCTGGTCTCTGGACAAAGCATTGTTGTTACTTCATTCCCATCTGTACCAACATACTGCAGATTTTACATTACTTTTAAGAAAGGCAGTATTCCTTATGGCTTTGGTTACCGGGAACAGAGTATCTGAGCTGGCGGCGATGAGCAACACACCTAATTACCTCAGGTTTGGTAGGCTTAATGAGTGTATTCAGAGTGCACCTTCCCCAGGGTTCATAGCCAAGAATGAGCACAGTGAACACGTGTTTTCAGAGTTCACGGTGCCGGCGTTGAAAAGGGGAAAGGTGCACCATAATTTATGTCCAGTGCAAGCTCTAACCAAATATTTGAGAGTGGCACCTCTAAATCACCAGGGTGCTTTATGGGTAGCAAGTACGGGTAAACTCTTGATGAAACGTAAACTGGCTTCTCTCTTGGTCGAGGTCATTAAAGAGAGTAATCCTGGCGTTGTGGGTAGGGCCCACGATTTACGCAAGTGGGCAGCCTCTTTACGTTTCCTTAAACAAATTTCTGTTGAAGATATTACGTCCACACAGTTGTGGGCCTCTAATCATACGTTTTTGACTCGATACCTTTCAGTAGCTCTAGACAAACCTTCCTTGCCATGTATAGCTTTAAGGCAGAGGGTCTAGGTGGCCCCTAAGTCACTTATTCTTTAATTTCAAGAAAAGGGGGGGGGGGGTGCAGTCAGTGTAACATAGGACACCCTAGACCCCGCCAGAGTATGTGAGCTGTGATACTGTTTATGGGTGTTGTGATATGTAAATTTCTCTGTACTATTCATTACAGGAAATTGTGCTAGTACAATTGTAGTACAAACAACAGTGTTGTTGTAAGTAGTTTTTGGGCTGTGAAGCAATCTAATTTTAAGCATTGGATATATCCACTAGTTTTATGGGGTTTATATGTGCACATGTAAACTTATAATTTTTCACCACTTAATTTAAGTGGGGTGCCTTTTTAACTGGCGGATCTGTACTCAGAATCTCAGAGTTAACCCTTTTTTATCAAGCAGGCTTCTTTGAAGCACGCTCCTGCTTGTACCCCTTTTTGTATATATGTGCTGCGCCAAAAATATATATCTTTTCTAAGTAAGAATACTATGTGGTTGTTTGATTATCTGCTTTTGCTAGAGTTATGATATGATTACGAATGTCCCCCTCCAGACTTCGATATCAGGCATAATCGTCAATGATGGAGGGGCCACTAATAAATTATAGGTTTGACTCCTGCAAGGAGATAAAGAAAACCTAATATTTAGTAGTGGCCCCGTAATCATTGACGACTGGGGCTCTCCCGACCATCCCCTTCCCATTCGTTGATGTATTAAGGATTTTGGTTTACTTGATATGTCAGTGAAGGAAGAATGACGCCTGAATCAGCGTCTGGTCAAAGATCCACACAAGTACATCCACGATTATATGGAAAGCTTATGAATAGTTATTCTTATTTTCTTTTTCTTTTTTATTTGTTACAAAGTTTTTTCGTAGTGAGAACCCAATTTCATAATGACTGACCATGAGTGAGGTTGCGTGCGCTCATGATGAAGGCTCCTCAATTTTTTATGCTCTGCGCGGTAGATTCATACTACGGCGGATGAGTGTTTGAAGAGGGTCCCTTATGTAATAGGCATAATCGTCAATGATGGAGGGGCCACTACTAAATATTAGGTTTTCTTTATCTCCTTGCAGCAGTCAAACCTATAATCTTTACAATTTTAGTTTTAATTTTGACTATTTTGTATCTTACAACTAATTTTTGTACAGCCTAATGTGGGGAACAATAGCATCTACTAAACCGGGAAGTACAGTCAGGACCCCCAATACGCGAGAATAGGGGTGACAGGAGGCATCGCGTATTGCGAATTCGCATATTGTGGAACTAACTTTAAATGGGAATAATTAGATATGGGTGACATCTCTCAATTATGGCCTATTTTCGACATTTTTGGCTCTATTTTCGACATTTTTGGCTCTACAGTACAGTCTATATCTTATATATAAGAACAACAATGAATAAAAATATGAAACCTTACCTTAAAATTAGTAGTAGATAGGCTAGGACTAGGACCGTAGGACTTCACGATTTTCTCCAACTTCTCCCTCCCTGACCAAATCGTACGAACAGTTTACTCTGACAAGCCCATAGCACGGCCTATTGCACAGTTTCCTTCTCCTTTTTTCTTGCGATCCAACACTTCCACCTTCATTTTGTGTGTTATCTTCTTATATTGGCGTGGCATGCGAAAAAATGGCAGGCACTACAAACGTTTGGTCACTCCGCGCGGCTATGAGCGGGACTGTGGGAGGGAGGGAGGGAGGGTAAGCGGGAGGAAAGGCAGGCGTATGCCTCTTCTTCTTCTTCTCTTTTCGGAGCCACGCCTGGGCCTCGCGAAACGTAGACCGTGCTCGCGTATCAAGCGGGAATAGCGGATTTGGCCCCTTCTTAGCTCTCGATTCGTGTATTGTGGTACCACCTCGCGTAATTAATGTTTTTGGTTATTTTCGAGGGGTAACTCGTGTATTAGGGTTTTCGCGCATTGTGGAATCGCGTATTGGGCGACCTGACTGTATTGTACACTTTAAGGCATAAATCGTGATCTTAAGTTTTCTTTCTGATCTATCCCAAAATGAATTGAATCTTCTCATTAATTCTTTACCTTTAATTTACATTTTGGACGTTCGTTTAAGCTGTTTGAGGGTTTATATTGTACCAGGATAGGTGTCTTAACCCTTTTGCTGCGGGTGACGTTCTGGAACGTCCTGGCAAGTTACAGCAATTTCCATGCTTTAAAAACCTGTAAAAAACTTAAAAATCGAGTGTCAGTGGGCGGGAGCGTGAGGGGCCCACCTCCGACCCTCAGAGCACCGAGCGGCTCACTGAGGTTGACTGTGTCTCGCGCGGATCTTTCTCTGTGTCTCCCAACAGTGTAGCCAAGCGAGCGAGTGTTACATAATAGCGGGTTTCCCGCGTTTCACTGGCACCACTGCGGGTGAACCAGACCACGTACGGGGCCCGTTCTGGTGTCATTTTGAAGCTATTCTCGCCTAGTTTTCGGCAGAATATACTTAATTTAATGCAGATGCTTGATTTATTATTCAGGAGTGCCTGAATATGCCCTAAATAGCCCAAACATGGCCACAGCCAAAGGGTTAAAGAGTAGCCTACACGCTCCCTTGTAAATATTGTGGTAAAAATAACTGTTGTACACACTAAGACACTAATCCTGGATCAACATGAACATTTGAACAGTACACACAAACCTTCAAAATGTAAGTGCAGTATTGGGTAATGAAAAGATTCAATTAAGTTTGGAATAGATTTTATAAGTTAAGACCACAATATATGTCCTAGAATGTACTGGGAGGTGATCAGATAATTTTAGTACAAATGTAATGTTTGGTGTTATTCCAGGTCTACAGTGGCTGTCGGTCATCATAAAGAAGCAACAAGTATGTGGCTATGAGTTGGGTGTGAAGTGGCTCTGTCTTGTGTAGGGCAAGCTGCTTTCTGCAGACTTCCGATTTCTTACATTCTTACCACTTATTATCACGCCTATGATTTTCTTGGATGATTATGTATAGGCCTATGCACCGTATATGAAGTGGAAAAGTGCCATAAGTTTTAACATTTATTTGGATAAAAGTCAAAGTGAAATAATGGAAGGTGGATCAGTTGTCAAGTTGGAGAGTGAATATAATTCACAATATGAGGAGGATCCCCTGGCCTTTGACAAACCTGGCAGTGCTATGTGTAAAGTGGAAGAGTTTAGAGATGGGATAAAGTGTGAAGAAATTTTTGACATTGAGGATATCAAATGTGAAGAAGAAATTTTTCACTCTGAAGAGTATGAGAATATAGAATCATACAATATAAATGTCATGGGCTGTGTTGAAAATATGGTGGAAGTTGATCCACTTGAATGTATCAGTGTTGAGAGTGCCAACAAGAGTAATGTGAAAGCACCTTCAACCTCAGTAATTAATGATAATCAGAATAAGAATCTAGTTATGTGTGTAGTGAATGTTGTGGATAGTGATGTGGTAACTGTTATTAATGATAAGGTGGAAGTAATTGTAAATGTTGAGGTACCTGTACTAAAACATGGCTGTACCCAACCACTGACATTTAGTGGTACTGAGAGTGCCAACAAGAGTTATGAGCAAGATGCCTCGCTCTCAATCACCCGTACTGAGAGTGCCAACAAGAGTTATGAACAAGACGCCTCACCCTCAATCATCGGTACTGAGAGTGCCAACAAGAGTTATGAGCAAGACGCCTCACACTCAGTCACCACAGAAGTTAATGGTAATCAGTGTGATAAATGTGGGAAGCATTTTGGTAGCAAGGAAACCCTCTCCCAACACTCTCTTATAGCTCATGAAGATGGGAAGAAATATGTATGTGAAGTGTGTGATCAACGGTTTGGTTGGTTGATCGAACTCAAACAGCATTATATGGAAGTTCATTCATTGTGGGAGTGTCATGTATGCAGTGAGCGCTTTGATAGGAGCATCGACTATGTTAAACATAAACAGAATTAATTGTGCTTTGCAAAAGTTTCTTCAGACAACAAGTTTGAGTGTGATGAATGTGGTGAAAAGTTTCCTTTTAAGAAACGCCTGACTCGGCACTTAGCAGCAGCTCATGTAGAACGCAAGTACAAGTGTAATGAATGTAGTAAAATGTTCCGCTTAAAGAGTGCACTCGCTCACCACTTAACATCAAAGAAGTACAAGTGTGCTGTGTGTGGTGAAAAGTTTCATTATAAGAAAGGCTTCACTCAGCACTTAAAAGAAGCTCATGCAGTAGACAATTCCCAGAATGACAATGATGGATGTGGTGAAAAGTCAGGAGTAGTTCAATTAAAAAAGAATGTCAGGTGTACTGAATGTGATACAAAATTTTGCTTCAAGAAACACCTCATTCACTACTCAGTAGGAACCCCCTTGAAAAAGAAGTACAAATGTGATGGATGCGGTGAACGGTTTCCTGTGTTGACTTTCTTGAAAAGGATGTACAAATGTGAATGTGGTCAAAGCTTTCATTTCAAGACTCAACTCTCTGAACACTTGACAAAAATACATTCAGAAGAGAAGTACGAGTGTGATGAATGTAGTGAAAAGTTTCGTTTTCTGCAACACCTGAACCGGCACTTAGTAGCAGCTCATTTTGAAGACAAGTACAAGTGTAATGAATGTGGTAAAATGTTCCGTTTAAAGAGCAACCTCGCTCAACACTTGGCATCACTTAGTTACAAGTGTACTGGGTGTGGTGAACATTTTCATCATAAGAGAGACTTCACTCGCCACTTAGCAGAAGCTCATGTAGAAGACGCATCCCAGGGTGACAAGGAAAAATGTGGTGAAGAGTTAAATATGAAGAAACTTGTCACTCAACAATCAGCATTAGAAGACCACTTCTGGTACAAGTGTGATAAATGTGGTGAAACTTTCAATATTAGGGCAGACTTCGAGCAACACTTAAAAGCAGATCATTCAAAAGGCAAGTTTGAGTGTGATGAATGTGGTAAAAAGTTTCGTATTAAGAGCCACCTCACTCAACACTCGGCAAATGCTCATGTAAAAGACAAATATAAGTGCGATCATTGTGGTGAAACTTTTGGTGTCAAGAATCTTTTCTGTCAACACTTGGCAACAGTGCATTCAGAAGGTAAGTTCAGGTGTGATAAATGTGGTGAAGTATTTCATATGCATATTCTCCTCTCTCAACACTTGGAAAGAGTGCATTTAGATTATCTATACAAGTGTGATAGATGTGGTGAAAGTTTTCGTTTGAAGAACTTTCTCTCTCAACACTTGGCAAGTGTGCATTTAGAATACATGTACAACTGTGATAAATGTGATGAGGGTTTTTCCCTTAAATCACTCCTCGATAAGCACATGGCAAGCGTCCATTTTGATCACCCGTTTAAGTGTGATGGGTGTGGTAAAGGTTTTTTCTTGAAGACTCTCCTCACTGAACACTTGGCAACAGAGCATTTTGCTTACCTGTACAAGTGTGATGGATGTGGTAAAGGTTTTAGTTTCAAGAAGCCCCTCATTAAGCACTTGACAACAGCGCATAATGTGCATTCAGAAACAAAGTACCAGTACAAGTGTGATAAATGTAGCGAAGAGTTTAAATTCCAGAGCCGTCTTATAAAACACATGGCAAAAGTT
Organism: Paralithodes platypus; assembly: GCA_032716605.1. Taxonomy (NCBI): domain Eukaryota; kingdom Metazoa; phylum Arthropoda; class Malacostraca; order Decapoda; family Lithodidae; genus Paralithodes; species Paralithodes platypus. Next base: position 16,492,624 of record CM064506.1, on the reverse strand, counting down.
CATTTAAACAACAAGTATGAGTGTGAAGAATGTGGTGAAAAGTTTCGTTTTAGGAATGCCTTGACTCTGCACATAACTGCAGCTCATTTAGAAAAGTACAAGTGTAATGAATGTGGTAAAATGTTCCACTTAAAAAGCGACCTCGCTCACCACTTAGCATCAATTAAGTACGAGTGTGCTGTGTGTGGTAAGCAGTTTCATAAAATGCCAGATTTCACTCAGCACATGGTAGAAACTCATGTAGAAGACTTGTCCCAGGATGACAATGATATGGTGAAAAGTGAATATTTTAAGAGTCATCTCCCTCAAAACTCAGCAGTAGTTAATTTACAAAAGAAGTTTAAGTATGCCTAATGTGGTAAAATATTCTGCATAAAGAGCAACCTCACTCACCACTTATTATCACTTAGGTGTGCGGTGTAAATTATATTTTCAAGAAAGACTACTTAGCTCATGACGAAGACAAGTCCCAAGATGACTGTGACAAATGTGGTAGAAAGTTAAATTTGAAGTTGTCTCACTCAACAGTCAGCAGCAGTTTATTTAGAACACTTCTGGTACAAGTGTTATGAATGGATGGTCATATGGATATTTTGGTTTAACAAGTAGGCTAATTTATTAGTGGCCCCTCCATCATTGACGAACATGCCTATTACATAAGGCATCCTCTTCAAACACTAATCCGCCGTAGTTTTGAATCTACCGCGCAGAGCATTTAAAAACTGAGGAGCCTTCATCATGAGCGCACGCGACCTCACTCATGGCTTCAGTCATTATGAATTGGGTTCTCACTACGAAAAAACTTCGTAAAAAATAAAAACAAAAAGAAAATAAGAATAACTATCCAATAAGCTTTCCATCATATCGTGGATGTACTTGTGTGGATCTCTGACCAGACGCTGATTCAGGCGTCATTCTTCCTTCTCTGCTCTGCGTTCAGCCTGCCCGGACGTGCCTCCCCACGCTCCGCTAGTTCCGCATTCGTGGCGTCCCTAGTGAGTTTTTTCTCATTTGTTTACTCCAGGATGTATCGAGTAAGGTTAGGATAGGCGTAGCAGGAGTGTCCTGGGCTGGTTGCCTGCAGTGCAGTGTATTTTGGGTCGAGTGTATGGGGCATCTATTTCGGATGTACCCTCGTGGTCCCGTTGTGGACATGTGAACTTTTTCACAGCTGAGTTAGTTTGTGATGCAGGCGGCTTTCACTACGCGTTAGTTAGTGCTGCCTTTTATCTTTCTGATGAGGTAAGCTTTGTTTCTGACGTTCCCAGCGTATTTTTCTTCACTTAGTGAAGTTTTTTCTGGGTCCCGAGTCAGTCTTCCCTTGGTCGGAAGTTTGTGCTACGGTGGTGTGTTGGCTGTGGTTCCTGTTGTGATATTTCCAGTGTTTGTGTATATTTCAACTTTTATTATGCCGTCTACCTAGGCCTAGCCAGCCGCTCGTAGCTTTGCCACATGTACTAGTGTTATTGTTTATTATTGATAAATATGCCCTACTGTGTCATGTGTATCCGGGTTTTAGTTGTGTATTGGCTAATTCCTCGGACTATAATTGTTTCCTGGTTTAGTTGTGTATTGGCTAATTCCACGGATTATGGAGTGACCTTGGGGTTGTCGTGCGTGGCTCTCCTCGTGTCTCTTGTTGTTCAGATGGTGTCTGTTCAGGGTGGGTTGCCTTCCGGCGGGGTTTTCTCGGTTTCACCATGAAAATCCCGGCCGCGAGCCGTGTTGGGCCACACGTGGTTGTTAACACTGGCTTGTTTCCCCGGCGTTGGGGTGTCTGTGGCTCTCCAGGACTGCGTCTCTGTGGATGCCTGGTTTCAGGCCTCCTTTGATTCCCGGCGGGATGGCTGTTCCCATCTATAAAACGTTGTTCATGCGGACATACGTTATGTAGTTTTTCTACCCGGTTTTACAAAAACCACTTGAAAAACCTAGCTGTTGTTTTAGGCTTTCCTCCCCGGCGATCTTTTACAAAGAAGTGGGGACAGGAACTTATGGGGTTAACGTTTGGACATCTCACCCGGCGGGTGCACCTGGGTAGGGTGGGATGAACGACTTATGTCTTTCAGTTAGTTAACCAATCCATTTTAGTGATACTATGTGTATCGCCGCCTTTACTCTTACGGCGATTGAAGGTTCAAATTAGGTTAATATATCGATTCTTCTCACCCGGCGGGTGCTCCTAGGTGGAGGAACTAAGGAATTTACAAAATTCGATTTCGATTTAACCACTTAATTTAGTGATACAAGTAGGTATCGCCGCCTTCTAACTTACGGCGATCTTTTGTGACAATTCGTTAGACATCAGATCTCGTATCATCCTGCCCTGTGCTATTCTACTAAAATATTTCAAGGGCCGGCGTCTTTATGGGGGGTTGCTTTGTTACAAAATTGAATCTTGAGACAGTCACCACCACCAAGAGACTATAAGCACCATGCTGGACCATTATATTATATCAGAGGGTATTCTTCACTTTCTTTAACAAAAGATTTGTTTAGATTTTCTGAACCCGACCGCGTAGCGAGCTGTGTTTGTGCCATTACATCTCGTTACCCGGCGGGTTATTAACACTTGTGTGCGAACATGTTGGGTTAACCTTATGAGCATTAATTCCTGGAAATTTTCTTTTTTTCCAGAGCTGAGCTCCGGCGGACCAATACAGACCCGGCGGTAGTTTCCTCCCACCAGTCTCTGTCATGGCTACCGTGGCCCCAGTTTTTGCTTAGTGCACTACCCCTGCTTGTGCTGGTATCCCTATTTTTGCGCATACCCGTTGCATAAGGTGTCTTAAATGTCTAGACCGTTCAAGGGGTCTCTGGGTTATGCGTAATTGTTCTTTTTGCTCCCAATTAGCTTTAAAGGTCCTTTGTGATAATGATAAGACCGCGGTGGTAGCGTTGAGAGAGGTTAGGCAACAGATGTCAGCCTACACTACCATTGTTGCACATAAATCACTTCAATGTGACAACGTCCCACTTTGGGATAGATTGCTCTCCGAACACCCTCCCCCTAAACGTTCCTCTAGAGTCACGAGTATTAAGCCGGCGGAGACTGGTCAGGGTTCTGTATCCTCTGCTGCTACACCTAAACGCCCAAGAGAGCCTACACCCCCGGTATCCGCCTCCTCGTCTCGGGCGAGATCCCGGTCTAGGTCTCCTCTTAGACACCAGTCATCTAGTCGTGCCTCTTCACCGGCGAGTAAGAAGAGTAGGACGGAAGGTTCCACCAGTGGTCACAGCGAGGATTCCTCTAGATCTAAGAATAGTTCGCGGTCACACCGTAGCCATAAATCCTCTAAAAAGGATTCACATAAACGGAAGTCCTCTCGACATTCACCAACTTCTAGTGCATCTCATCGTACCTCTACCCCAGACAGAGTTTGTGTTAAGGCCCAAGAGTCCAGTGCAGTGCCTGTCCCAAAAGAGGATTTGCCACTTAATATTTTAACCCTGGAATTGGAAAGTTCAGGGGGTTCAGTAATTGAGAATGTTTCAGACTCTCAAGAGAGCGTAGGCCAGGGCCTCGGTGTTTGGCGGTTTGCTCAACCAGGGTCTGATCACCCACGTCCGACTCAAACGAGTCACACAGTAGCCGATGTCCACAGGGATGCGGCGATCCCATCCTCTATCCCAGACTTATCTTGGCAACAAGGTACCCCTGCCTCGGCGGGGTCTTCTCAGGAGGATCAGGAGGAGAAAGACGAAGTTTCTATAATTTCGGAGATGGAAGGACAAGGGTCAGGCTCAGGCTTGGACGCCGCACAGGATACTAATGATTCACCTGTAAGTTCTTCATCAAACCAGTTTGTTACGGCACAAGAAATTAATGGGCTGCTTACTCATGCTTTATCTAAATTTTTTGGTCAACAACAGGAAAACCCCACAATGGACTTGGGGGCTCCCAAGACAAGTTCTACGGTACGGCCTCTGATGACTTCGATTGATTTATCTAAGATCCCTAACCCTCCCACTCTGTTAACCTCAGGGATCACTAGGCCTGCTACGGCGGCATTGACAACTTCAAATGTCAGGGTCATAATGGATGTCAATCCACCCCCTCTAGACAAAGCGCCTCTTAGAAAGGTAGCTATGCCCTTACTTTATGGGCCAGACGAGTCATGGGTTCTTTTGAACTCCTCTAAACCAGAGCTTGCCCAACCTACTTTGTCAGGGGAACTCCCAGTACCACGTGAGTGGGTCATCCAGGGCAATAAGTCAAAGAAATTAAGGGCCGTGGATACTTTGGGTAATGTTCTGGACGTAAACATCAAGGCTATACCTAGTTATTATCATCAAGATTATTTTGTGTATGCTTCTAAGCCTGCTTTACCCCCTGCCTCAGCTTCAAAACTATTTTCAGACTGGTCTAAGCTGGATGGGTTTAATGATATTAAGACTCTGTCAGCCCTCACTCCTGAACTAGATTTACAGACCGTCACAGACGACGCAGCTAATCCAGTTTTGAAGGTGGGACAGTTGGGACCAGGACCTTGGGTAGATTGGGAGGTAGAGGCTCAAAACTTTGCAACCACTTTCACTTCTAAATCTTCCCACCAGATACCTCAGGATACTCATTCATGGTTCTCCATGCCGGTGGGTTCTGCCGGCGGAGTCCCGTCAGCTTTGTTTTCATTTCTAGCTGCCCCTAAGATTAATCTTTGTGAGCTGAAGGACCCGTTCACTACCCCTACCCCTACTCACCTAGACAGAGAATTTAGGCTACGGGGAAAAGCTTTTCGCCTGTTCTCGCAGTACATAGTATCTCAGCAGGTGGCTAAGTCTTTACTACGGTCCACTCAGGCAATCGCAGATGCGGATGCTCGAAGATCGGTTGAGTTATCCCGGCGACTGATTCTTCAGTCATCAATCCAATCCTTGGGTGACATACGTACCGCCTTGCTTGAGGCGGTACGAGCACGACAAGATCTTAGGATGTCGTTAGTTCGCAAGCTACCTGATCGCATTGCTAATCAGGTGGTTATGTCACCAGTGCTTACTCCCTCTTTAATGACCCCTGAAGTGTGGCGAACAGTGTTCAATATGGCACAGGCCGTTAAGCACAGTCCCACCCCTTCTAAGAAACCTGCATTTAACTTCCCCAAACCCAGGCCTACTACTAAAGCTCAGCCAGGGGGATCTAAACCTTTTCTTCCGCCTAAGTCCTCCCACTCCCCCCAGGGTCAGTTCAGGCATAGACAGAGTAGGTTTTCAGGTCAGAGAGGACGCGGCCAACATAAACCAGGTCAGGGCCAGTCTTCGGCCAACACCAGCCAGCCGACGAAGCGTCCAGCACCAACCCCACCATCAAAAAACTAAAGTCTCTCTCACTCCCGGCGCCTACCTTAAGGCCGGAGGAACCGAGGGTAGAACAGCCGGCGAACCCTTGTCTGCTAACTGGGTCGTTCCGAACGTGTCACCAAGCATGGCCGTTAAACACTTGGGCACGGATGGTGGCACGCAAAGGCATCACTTGGCAGTGGCTCCGGCGACCTCGATTACGTCAGCCGACAACGGCGAATTTTGTTTCTTTAGAGGTGGAGTCACTAGCCCAGGAAATGATTGCCAAGAATGTCATCATCCCGGTCCCCCCAAATTACCCTGTATTCACGTCCAAACTATTTTTGGTTCCCAAAAGGGACAGTGTTCAGATGAGGCCGGTCGTAGACCTGTCTTACCTGAATCTTCACATTCACAACGAATCTTTCAGAATGTTAACAGTACACCAAATCAGGCTAACACTTCCGCCGGGAGGTTGGATGTGTTCACTAGACCTGACAGACGCCTATTGGCACGTATCGGTCAACAAAAGATTTCAAAGGTTTTTGGCCTTACGGATCAGGCACCAAAATTTTGTTTTTCAGAGGATGCCGTTCGGCTTGAACCTGGCACCTCGATTATTCACAAAACTAGTCCGGCAAGCCCTGATGCCATTGTTAAAACAGGGGATCAGAGTGTTGTGGTATCTGGACGACTGGCTGGTGGTGGCAGAGACACAACAATTATGCATAAAACATGTCAATATAATTTTAAATCATGTCAAAACTCTAGGGTTCAAGGTAAATCTGGTAAAGTCAAACCTTGTGCCCTCACGAGTAATTCAGTGGATAGGGCTGGTCTGGGACACCGCCGCTCTCACTCTGAGTCAGAGTGTGGACAATCGCAACAGGTTTCGCAGGAAACTGTTCAGGTTTCTTCACAGTCTGACTACGACGCGAAGGGTCTGGGAGTCTCTGGTCGGCTCTCACAACTGGATTCAACTAACTGTCAAGTTGGGCCGGTTGAAAGTAAAACGCTTAATATTGAAAGGCAACAAATATTTCCCGCTCTTACCGGCGGGAAAATTATGGCCCATCCCGAAATTAATCCACACCTTACTAGCGGTCTGGGCGAAGAGGGAAACATTGCACTCAATAATGTCATGGACCTCTCCTCCACCAACGGTATGGGTAGACACGGATGCGTCAGGCACAATAGGGTGGGGATTTCAGTCAAATCAGGGGCACCAGGGTCAGGGGCTTTGGTCCCACTTAGAAATCTCGCACATCAATGTCAAAGAATTACTAGTCCCCTTGTATTTCCTTCAGGCTCACGGCCCGGCGTTACGGGGCAAGTCGGTGGCCTTCAGAATGGACAATCTGAATGCAGTCCACTGTATTCAGAAACAAGGGTCAACGAGGTCAAGGAAGTTGCTAAACGTGTCGGAAGAGATTTTTGCTCTAGCCAACAGTCTAGATATTTATCTTCACGCATCTTATCTCCCAGGCGTAACGAACGTCTGGGCAGACGCTCTGTCCCGGAGACAGAGCACGACAGTAGAATGGGAGCTCAAGCAACCCATTTTCAACCTAATGATTGCAGAGCTCTCCCATCCACAAGTGGATCTTTTTGCGTCCGAGGAGACTCACAAACTCCCTCTATACCTCACCCGCCGGGCGAAAACGCCGGCAGGGGGGCCAGACGCCCTAGTGACAGACTGGAACAGATGGAGCTCCATCTATCTGTTTCCGCCGCCAGATGCGTCACTAATGTGCCACGTAGTGAACAAACTACGAGATTATCGAGGCTTAGTCTCGCTAATCGCGCCACTGTGGCCGGCGCAGTTGTGGTACCAGCAATTGAAAATGTGGTGCCCGGACCCGGTATCGCTCCCGGTCGGGTATTTCCACTTAGACACGATTGGCAACCTAGCGACCTCGCTGACTTTTGCATTATGGACATTCAGGAGGCCAAGTGGCTAGCACCATACGGTAGAGATGTGACAAATAAATTACTTAATCAATATACTCAGTCTACAAAACGACAGTATCAATCACATTGGCAAGCCTTTACTTCTTGGATCGTTAGGACAGAACAAACTGTACCCTCAGTGGCATTAGTTTTTAATTATTTGAATTATCTGTTTGAGCAGAAACGTTTATCTGTGGTAACATTAAAAAATCACTTAACTGCGATTAGAGTGCCCTTTTTAGACCTTACAGGTCTTTCCATACCGGTAGCGGAGGAAACAGGTTTTATGAGAGCATGTTTTAAACTCCGCCCACCTCCCCGTCAGCTCATGCCTACTTGGTCTCTGGACAAAGCTTTGTCTTTGCTTCACTCTCGTCTGTACCAAAATACTGCAGACTTTGCATTACTCTTAAAAAAGGCGGTTTTCCTTTTGGCTTTGGCCACCGGAAACAGAGTGTCTGAGCTGGCGGCGATGAGCAACACACCTAATTGTCTTAGGTTTGGTAGACTTAATGAATGTATTTCCATTGCACCCTCCCCAGGTTTTGTAGCCAAGAATGAGCATAGTGCACACGTGTTTTCTGAGTTCACGGTGCCGGCGTTAAAAAGGGGAAAGGTGCATCATAATTTATGTCCAGTGCAAGCTCTAACCAAATATTTGAGAGTAGCTCCTCGAAACCCCCAAGGTGCTTTATGGGTAGCAAGTACGGGTAAACGCTTACTTAAACGGCGATTAGCCTCTCTTCTGGTAGAAGTCATTAAAGAAAGTAATCCCGGCATTGTGGGTCGGGCCCACGATTTACGCAAATGGGCAGCCTCTTTACGTTTCCTGAAATTTTTTCAGTTGAAGACATAGCGTCCACGCAGTTGTGGGCGTCTAATCATACGTTTCTGTCTAGATACTTGTCAGTTGCTCTAGACGAACCTTCCTTACCATGTATAGCTTTAAGGCAGAGGGTCTAGGTGGCCCTGCAGTCACTTTTGTTTACTTTCACGGGAAAGGGGGGGGGGGGGGGGTGCAGTCAGTTGACATAGGACACCCAAGACCCCGCCGGAGTATGAGAGCTGTGATACAATTTAAGGTTAAAATGTGATATGAACATTTCTCAGTGAGAAATTGTGCTAGTACAATGTTAAGTACAAAACAACGGTGTTGTTAGAGTAGTTTAGCTGCGAAAGCAATTTAATTTTAGAATAATGGAGTTCCTTTGCAATTTATCTCCAAGTTTATGTTGGGGTTTATTATGTGCACATATAAACTTATAACTTGTTATTTTTTGTCACCACTCGTTGAGTGGGGTGCCTTTGTAACTACAGATTTGTGTTCAGAATCTTCAGGGTTACCCATTTTTTGTCAGGCAGGCTTCTTTGAAGCACGCACCTGCCTGAACCCCCTTCTTCTTGCATTTTTTCGGCCTACGCCGTTGTTAAATATATTTTCAAAAGTAAGAATACTATGTGGTTGTTTTTATTATCTGCTTTTCTAGAGTTATGATATGATTACGAATGTCCCCCTCCAGTCTTAGAAATCAGGCATGTTCGTCAATGATGGAGGGGCCACTAATAAATTATAGGTTTGACTCCTGTAAGGAGATAAAGAAAACCTAATATTTAGTAGTGGCCCCGTAATCATTGACGACTGGGGCCCTCCCGACCGTCCCCTTCCCATTCGTTGATGTATTGAGGATTTTGGTTTACTTGATATGTCAGTGAAGGAAGAATGACGCCTGAATCAGCGTCTGGTCAGAGATCCACACAAGTACATCCACGATATGATGGAAAGCTTATTGGATAGTTATTCTTATTTTCTTTTTCTTTTTATTTTTTACGAAGTTTTTTCGTAGTGAGAACCCAATTCATAATGACTGAAGCCATGAGTGAGGTCGCGTGCGCTCATGATGAAGGCTCCTCAGTTTTTAAATGCTCTGCGCGGTAGATTCAAAACTACGGCGGATTAGTGTTTGAAGAGGATGCCTTATGTAATAGGCATGTTCGTCAATGATTACGGGGCCACTACTAAATATTAGGTTTTCTTTATCTCCTTACAGGAGTCAAACCTATAATATCTTCACAACCATTTCATATTTTGCCTTATATACTACCCCATTAAATGCAGAATAGCTAGTAGAAGCTACTGGTATTTTTATAATGTTACAAGACTAATAAACATGTGTAATGATGAGTATGGGACAAATTCCGCGCACTAATAGTATATGCACGATGGTGCATATTGCAATTGGTGTAAGTTTCCTATATTCCTTTATATCGAACTTGTATTCTAGCGTATTCTGTTAGTGTGTGATATCCTCTATAATTATCACATTATGCTCATTCAGAGTAGGCTATAATATAAGATCACTACATCAGAAAATAAGAAATTTGCAACAATTTTGAAAATACCGTCATCTTCTGGACCTATGTAGGCTACCAACTTAATGAAAGTCTTTTGTACTGAGAAAGCTTTGGAATATAATTAAAATACTATAGTTTAAAATATAGGTTTGATTCCCGGAGGGAAGAATGAAAACCTAATATTTAGTAGGGGCCCCGTAATCTTTGACGATATGCCTATTAGTATAATAGCCTCCATTCAAGCGCCCGCTGTAGCCAGTTTGAATCTACCACCGCGGGGAAGAACGGAGTAAGTGTAACGCTTATTCTCTTATGGAATCGTCTTATGATTGGGTACCCGCTACGAAAAAATCTTCATAAAAAGGAAAAATTTACTTAATAATTGTTATACTACAGCTTTCCATCTCGTGGATTTCTTGTGAGGGCTACAGCTTTCCATATCGTGGCTTTCTTGTGAGGACTTCTTGACGCTGCTCCCTGAGCCGCCATGCTTCCTTCACTGACATATTAAGATTAACTAATAGACATCAAGCGAATGGGAAGGGGATGGATGGGGGGGCCCCTACATCGTCAATTATTATGGGGCCCCTACTAAATATTAGGTTTTCATTCTTCCCTCCGGGAATCAAACCTATAATTTATTAGTGGCCCCTCCCGATTAGATTTCAAAGAGCATGTAAACCAGATAGTTAAAAGTTGTTACTTGCACATCAGAAATCTCTATTTGGTGAACCCGTTTATAACCAGACGTTGCCTCCTGACGTTGGTTCACTCATTGGTCTTCTCTCGTGTTGATTATTGCAATGCCCTGTTGGTGGGTCTTCCAAATTATATTTTGAAGAAAGTTCAGTCTGTTCTTAACAGGGCCGCAAGACTAATTTTTGGTGTTCCACCTAGAACTCCTACTACATCTCTTCACATAGAACTGCACTGGCTGCCAGTAAGAGCAAGAATAGAATTTAAGTTGTGTTTGGTGACTTTTAAGGTTCTCAAATTTGGTGAGCCTAGGTACCTTGCGGAGCTGCTCAGGCGCCCACCGGCACACCATGGTGTAGTTGTGCGTCATGACAATGACCCTTTTCGTCTTGATGAACCAAGGGCTTTCCAGCAGTCTTCTTTCTTTGAGAGGTCATTCTCCTACATGGCTCCGAGGTTGTATAACAGGTTGCCGCTGTCCATGAGACAACTGAGTTCTGTTGAATGCTTCAAGAGACAACTTAAGACTTTTCTCTTTGAGAGAAGCTATGATCTTGAGAGAGGTGTCATGACAGATGGCTATAGAGTTTAGGCTATTTTGCCACTGCTAGTGATTGTTAAATGTGTGTTGTATATAAGCCTTCTTTTGATGCATTGATTTTGTTCTTTTTTCTTTCTCTTTCCGAGCGCTAGTGAATTCTTCGGAAAAATTGGCGCTTATGAGAAATAAGTAACATGCTTATTATTATTATTATTATCATTGACGATATGCCTGATATCTTAAGACTGGAGGGGGACAGGTGATGCGTACAAGTAGACTGGGATGGTATGGACATGTGGAGAGAATGGATGAACAAAATTGGGTGACAAAATGCAGGTCTGTGATTGTGGAGGGAGCTGCACCAAGGGGTGGACCGAGGAAGACCTGGGATCGGACTATACGCGCCGATCTCAAATCCAAGAACTTGACAAGTGAAGCAGCCCTTAACAGGGTTGCCTGGAATGCCACCATTAGGACAAGAGACTGAAACTGCACTTATGTGTGGAACACTCAGTCTTAAAATGTTATGTATGTATGTATGTATTCGTGACAATATCAAAACCACTAACAAACTACCCCAGGTAGAGACAAAGAATCCGTATAACAATTTCAGTCTTTATTGTTTACATACAATAGTAAATAAGAAAAGAAAAGCAGTGCGTTACTTCAAAGAAGATCTGCTTATACCTGACCGGACCTGCACTTTGCGATCCGTCATAAAGTTGTTTGGGGACATATTCTTATTCCCGTTCAAACAGATACAGACCCATAATTCTTTGGATTATATTCTGGCCTTAAAACTTTTCGTACATTTCATATGAGTTTGTACACTTTGTTATACTATATAGTTGTAACTATGATAGATATCTTCAAAATTAAAAGTCAAAAAACTTTTTGAGCTGGAGAACCAGCTCGCCTTAAGTATCATGGCTCGTGATCTTATCACAATATCCGGCGGAGGGGCTCTAGGGGTCTTTGGGCTTACTGGAACCCCCCCCCCCCTCCTTTTTCCTAGTAAGATTCAACTTTACTGTGTCGAAGCACATGGACTAACTAGACCTGCTGCCGTAATGCCACATAGGGTATTTTTTTTTGGCTTACCCAGAGCCATAGACAGGCATCGTGTCAAGAAAGAATGTTTGGGAGCCCACAGCTTAGTGCTAGCTATGCCATCAATGGAAGATTATGTCCCAAAATCTGAGAGGAAGAAACTCCAACTCGTGACTTTTGCCCAGTCCCCGAGTTGAGGTAAGCAGATGCATATCCCAACCTCTGGGGTACGTATCCCAAAGATAGGAATAATTAGGATTCCTGATTCCTTGCCATTGGCTAAGGAACTTAAGATCATGACCGATCATTGGAAGGATATGACTTTGTCTCTAATGTACTATAGAGGACACATCATCTTCCTGGACTGTCCATTCAGTCCTGAAAAATCAGCAAAGAAATATTGTTTTGCTGTTGCTTTCAATTTTCTCGTTTTGTGCTTGTGCCCGTTGCTCGTCCACGTCCCATCTGTCCGGCGGGGTTGAAGGCTTTGGTCTTCCAGTACCCCCCTCTCTCTTTATAACCCATGAAAGTAACTTACAACTAAAGTACCATACCTTCAGACCCGCTGCCACTCCGGGTCACTGGGTCGACTTGGTTTCGCTAGAGTGAGAGGGAAGATAAAACTTCTAAAGGACCCGACTGGCTAGGCCGGGAAAACTCCCATCAACTTGCCTTGGATATGGTACCGGGTATTCATGCCGGTGACTAAATCGATTTAGTGAACACCGGGAACCTGAACACTTTAGGCAAACACACGGCTCGTTTGTGGCCGTGAAGGTAGAGAAAGACGCCCTAAGGCTGATCGTGACGTGTCGTTCGTACCTGCAATTATCCAGGTTCGATGCCTCTCATTGCCTGTTAAGGTAGAGAAAAACGTCCGAAGGCTGATCGTAACGTGTCGTTCGTACCTGAAATTTTCCAGGTTCGATGCTTCTCGTTGCCTGTTGAGATACCCAGGTTTGACTAGGTAGACAAAGCTGACGGGGTGGGGTGAAGTGAAAACTGGACCCAAAAGACCTATTACTTCATCTGCGGAAAAGAGGATCCAAAAGGGGGAGAAACCTCAGATTGTTGCCGCGTGCTTCTGTAAATTCATGAATGAATTAGTTTGAAGGGCAATAGTATCCGGAAAAGGGAATGTGAACGATCCTGAGGTTTCAGTTCGATCGGGTTCCTCTATTTCTATAACCACAAAAGACTAGCCTGACCGCTAAAAGGAAGTCTAGTCTACCAAGGTCTTAATTTTGGACTTGGGTAATTCCGAGCTTAATTAGCCACCGAAGAGCCGACTACCAACCTACATCCAAACAGGGACCTGCCCAAGGCTCGGTCAACACCCGGATCTATTGACCGGTGTGTTACTGTAGGAAAAACCGGGGTGGAACAGCCGGAGATACGTTTATTCCAACGTTTCGGCGAAATGCCAGGATAACGTGCAAACAGGTCCAGTAACGCCAGGATCTAGTGACTTTAGGTGTGCCACTGTGGATGTAGGGTAAGGCCGGGATGGAAGGGACTAAGTTACGTTCCTTCCCATGCGTAGGCCAATGCCGGGAAAAGTGAAAATTGAGTCCACTGCCAGAGTTCTGTTCAAACTAATGTGTAAGGGTGGATGCCGGGATATAGTGAAACCCGGCGGGCCCCCACCGTAGATTTGTACGATAGCCACGCCCCCATTTCCCGTCGGGAGATAGTGACAAGCGGCGAGCCAGCCCCGAGGGGTCAGCTATTGAAAAAAGAATGTCTGAGCCCCCCACTAATGATGGGAATTGCTCAGACACTGAAAGTGCCCGGTCGACCAGATAGTCTGACAACTTTGCAAAAACTTTACCGACCAGCAGGATGGAAAATAGGAACTCAATTGCTTTGAAGTGAACCTCCGTGGAGTGGAACAAAAACTCCGAACCCGAGTCTAAATAACCCCCCAAAAAACTCCTGTTTCCAAAGCCATAGTATTAAACCTATCTAAGGCTGAGGATAAGAATGAATTCGAGACATCCGTGGTGCCGGTTCAACCCTAGAGCGTTTAAAAAGTGGTACAGTATATCCATTTCAGACTCGTTACGAGTGTTCCGCTATAATTAGCGGTACCCGCTCATTTACCTCCAAGAGTCGACTTCTGGAACTTCCACCTGTCCGGTTATACCCGGGCGGCGAATCCAGATCAGTAATCTTACTTGAGGTATAGGAACTCTAATTGTGCCACCCTCATGAGCCAACCGGCGAGGGACTCCATTCATGTGATTTTGTGATCTTAATCAAAGAAGAAAACAAATCCTATAGGACTGAATAGTTAGGACTGCCTGGAGCCATGTTTAGGTTGAAGATGACTTTTCTTAGAACTTTACCTCGTACCGAAGCTTGCTTGTCCTAGCAACAATTTGTTGGAACTTGTCGTGTACTGATATATGCCAAAACGGCTTCTGTCAGGACGAAAAATTTCTTCCACTATGTGGCAGATATGGAAACCTGATCTGAATCCCATATCGACTTGTACATGTGTGTTGTTAACGGATTGAACCCGGTGAGATTGGACTACGCCCGTGTTAAAAGTGGACCAGTAACCTACTACGGCACGAGGAAACTTGTACTTGGTATGTTAGAGTCAACCCTGAAGGGACATCACTACTTTCCACTAATTGTGCTAAAGTCTGGTGACACGTCCGAGAGAGCACCGTTATAAAACAGGGTGCGTACGGCGGAACGAACCTTTCGAAACTCATCCCCTACCGGATCACGGAGCGAAATAACGTTTTGGACGGTGAGATTGAGTCTGGATGAACCGGACAAATTATCTCGACTTAGGTGACTCTTACGACTAAATTTGAAGTTTTAGTGGAGGGCTTACTAAGTTTGTGACTTCCCCTGTACCGGGGAGACAGTCAGTGTTAAAATCTATTAGGCCATAACCAGTCTACCCGGAATTCTGACCTAAAAGATTCGGTGGTAAGATTGGGACAAACTAAATGACCCGTGACTGTTATTGTGTCGGGGAGGCAGTCAGTGTCCGATTCTACGGGGCTACACTTTCGTCTACCCAAGGGTATAAATCCATATCCGCCGGTAAGATAAAACATTTGTAGACCACGCCAGCTAATTGTCTACCACTGGGGAACGAGCCCTATGAAGTGTGAAAATTAGTAAAGGTTAAAGTAGTCCTGACTGGCACTTGTACTATTTCGGCGCGTGAGCTGGAAACAGATAGTAGTCACCTGACCGCTCGTCGAGTGGGGTTTTTACGGCTTATGCCGTCCTATATCAACTCTGTTCTATGAACCTGAAAACTAGCCTTAAAGCGAAAATTCCTCAGGCTTTCCTTTTCGGGTTATGAGATTTATTCCACAAAACGCGGCGTATGTAGGTCAATTATGGGGAGACATTTTGGTTAGGACAGTCTGGTTAATGCCTCAGTTGATCGTCTGTACTCCTCACCGAACAGAGTTTTCATTCGCAACCCGGGAATAGATGCGATGTAAATCGCCTATTCTTACGTGGTGTTTCAGCCGGTAGATAGTGAACCCCGGTGGGCCACCTCCCTAGAGTTTATTTTGGGTAAAAGGACCCCCATTTTATCCAGTCTAAGCTTTCCCAACCGTGTCTCTATAATCTTCCTTGTTCCATACCCATCCACAGGGGAAGGGAAGAAACTGAAGATAGAGGACACTGAGTCGCTAAACCTGTGCCCGTGACCTGAGTCATAAACCTGTCTCACTGAGTTTAGGATGTTACTTTTTAACCCCGCCAAACGGGAGTGAACGCTCCTGTCGGAACGTGCCCCCTTAAATTACGGAACTCCCGTGGAGTATGGTGGGCGGTGGCCGGAAAAAAGGGAGTGATGGGTTCGTTGGTCATGTCGTCTGTTCACAAAAATGGTGCCTAAATGTCTGAGAAGTTAGACAAGAACTTGTTACTAGACTCCACTGTCACGAGTTGACGAGGGGTAGGAAAAAAACGACTAGTCCGCCGGTCATATCTCCCCCACTACCGGCGAAGGATAGTGTCTATTTTAACCAAAGAATTTGAATTCTGAGTGCTGTCACGGGCCTTAAGTGCCCGGTTGTCCACCGAGAAGGGTCTCTCAGGGATTATCCAATCCGAGTTATATCTAATGATAGTACTGTCACCCATGGGATTGCCTTAAACGTAGTATCGGGGGCATGCGAGGTAGTGAACACGAACCTTTCCAGCTGGTAGAACTGGACCTGGAGACTTCCAGGTACCTGTGTAAAGAATTGGGAGGTTTAACGACCCTCCCAATACCAAATAAGGTAAACCTCCTATTTGGTTGTAGCCTCGGAGTATCCAACGTAGAGCTTATACTATGACGATGTAATATGCTTCGCTCTAGAGCGGCAATTATCGTATACACATAACGCGAATTAAATCGATAACATCTAGAGTAGCAGCTTACTCTCACTACTAGGTACGTTGTACATACTTTTGAGGTCTTTTTAACAGAAAATTGAAAAGTAAAACGAGAAAGAAAAAATAAAGTTGTCGACTAGGCCATTCCATCTGGCTCTTCACGCCGCTGTCAGGGGCGTGCCTTCTAACCCGGTCTGGATTAAAGGGCATCTCAATATCAAGCTACAAAAGGGGCAAGATTGGATGGGCAGGGGTACGGTCTGCGGGAGGGATACTATGACGTTGGATACTCCGAGGCTACAACCAAATAGGAGGTTTACCTTATTTGGTGTTGGGAGGGTCGTTAAACCTCCCAATTTAGTAGTAGCCTCTACGTTCCAACGTAGAGCTTAGAGTACCAAAATTGGAGGCGGATATCCAAGCTGAAAAAACTCAAACAACAGCAATTAGTTAAGGATCATGATAAAGAAAAGACAGACTTAAACAAGAGAGTTTATATACAGAGTGTACGGACAGGTGCATATTAAGAGAGGCCATGTACAGTCATGTCATGTTCTTTTAGATCTCAACCTAAGCGTATGAATGTTACATACCATAATGGTGGATATGGATGGCAGGATCCCCCCCCCCCTTTTTGGAGTAAAGTAGGAAGTACGACACCGGATAAGACCAAGTGTAAACATCGCTAACAGTACCGCGCACAAAGTAAAAAGTGCCGGAGGTGATAAGTGACACCCAGTAGATAAGTGACTGAACACTTAATTCTGTGGACTACTAGTAAAAACAGTAGGACAAACACCCCCAATGACAATGCATGAACATTACACAAGCGGGTGATGCATAACGAGCAGAATGTGATGATAGGAAGAAAATAATGAAAGCTGTAAGAGGTATGCTGACGGGATCAGACCACTATACAGTGCTGACAAAAGTGAGGATAAGGAAAGAGTGGAAATATGAGAGGAAAGAGAGAAAACTGACAGTAGAGAGAATAAATGTGAGAAAATTAAATGAAGAATGTAATGCAACAAAATACAAGGACATCCTGAAAGAGACTATAAAGGACATGGATGTTATGATAGATCTTGGAAATACTGTAGACGAAGTATGGAAAGGTACAAGAGACTCCATGATTAAAGCAGCTGAGAAAGTATGTGGGAAAAAAAAACTTTAAAATGTGGAAGAAGAAAGGTAATGCATGGTTTAGTAAAGAGATAGAAGAAATAGTGAAAAAAAAAGAAAGAGTTCAGAAAGAGTATGCTGCAAAAGAATATACCTAGAGAAACTAGAGATGCGAGGAAAGAAGAATATAAAAAATTGAAACAGAGTGAAGAGGGCGATACAAGACGCTAAAAGGAAGACAGATGAGGCATATGGGAGAAAGATTAGTTAACAGTTTCTGAATGACAGGAAAGCATACTACAGAGCTGTGAAAGAAGCCAGAGGGAAGAAGACTGAGAGTGTCTCAGGTGGTAGGATGAGGGACATGAATGGGGAAGTGGTAGAGGGTGATGGTGTGGTGAAAGTATGGAAAGATATTTTAGTAGCTTAGCTGTAAAGAGTAGGGGGAAGGCAAAGATCTCATCCATAGGAATGGAGAGAGGTAGAATAAACAGGGTAGTTGATAAGCAGAGAAGAAGTAAAAGAAGCAATCAATAGACTTAAAATGGGCAAAGCTGCTGGAGTAGATAACATCCCAGGTGAAATGCTGAGATATGGAGGAGAAGCTGTTGACATAATGCATAGGTTATGTAAATTAGCATGGGAAAAGGAAAATGTACCAGAGGACTGGAGGAAAGCAGTGATAGTACCCTTGTACAAGGGGAAGGGTAGTAAAGAAGAGTGTAAGAATTATAGGGGAATTAGCTTGCTTAGCATACCTGGAAAGGTACACGCAAGAGTAGTAACACAGAGGCTACAGAAGATAACGGATGACAAAATAGGCGAGGAACAGGGAGGTTTCAGAAAGGGCAGGGGCTGCGTTGACCAGATAGCCTCAATGCGATTGTTGGTAGAGAAGTATCTGGCCAAAAACAGAAAACTCTATGCAGCATTCATGGATTTGGAAAAAGCCTACGACAAAGTAGACTGGGAGGGCCTGTGGGATGTGTTAACAGTATATGGTGTGGGAGGAAAGTTGCTAATGGCAGTAAAATCTTTTTATAGGAATGCAATGGCAAATGTGAAGGTAGGGGATAAGTTAAGTGAAAGTTTTGAGGTCAATGTAGGTGTAAGACAGGGATGTGTCATGTCAGCTTGGTTGTTCAATATATACATGGATGGAGTGATTAGGGAATGTAGGGCTGTATCAATGGGTGTGGGAGCTAGACTGGAATCAGAGGGAAGAACATGGAAGATTTTAACATGCCTATATGCGGACGATGCAGTCCTGTTGGCGGAAAATGCTGAAGAACTTCAGAGAGTGGTCACTGACGTTGACAGGGTATGTGAAAAGAGAAAGTTAAAGGTCAATGTAGGGAAATGTAAGGTAATGGTGTTTGAGAGAAGAATGCATGAAACCATTGATTTTAAGGAAAAATATAGAATCAAGAAAGAACACAAGAAAAGTTGTAAAATAAAATTGAAAAATGAAGTACTAGAAGAGGTTGAAAGTTTCAAGTATTTGGGAGCTGTACTATGCAAATATGGTAAAAATGGAGAGTGAGATAAAAGAGAGAAAAATGCAAGGGAGAAAAGTGATTGGAGAACTTGATAGTATTCTCAAAGGAAGAATGGTTAGCCAGGAAGTCAAAAAGTCACTGAGAAACAGTGTGCTGCTCCCAACACTTTCGTATGGAAGCGAGACATGGACGGCAAGTGACGAGGACCTCTTCAAACTGAGAGCTGTGGAGATGAGCTTTTTCAGAATGGCAGCTGGCATGAATAGGCTAGATGGGCCAAGTAATAGGGAAGTGTACGAGTCCTTTGGAATGGAAGAGCAGGCTTTGGGCATTGATTGTGGTGTGGTTGAGTGGATAAAGAGAAGTACTTTGAGGTGGTATGGTCATGTTCAGAGAATGGATGAAGACAGAATGCCAAGAAAGATATATGGGAGTCAGGTGAGTGGAACTGCTAGTAGTGGAAGACCACCTATGGTATGGGAAAAGAAAGTGGAAAAATATATTGAAGAAAAACTTCCACATAGTGGAAGGGGCATTGTGGCACGGGCAAAGGAGGCATGTCTTGACAAAGTAGCTTGGAGACGTTTCTGTCATGGCCATCCTCTAGTGGGGGTTTCCCAGGGGGAAACAAGGCGTCGGAGATGATGATGATGATGATGATAATGAAACATACAGTAACATCTACATTTCAAACATATAATGTAGTAATTTAGGAAATGAAAAACAAGATCCTTAAGCCTAGGTAAGGTCCTTAACCCCAGGTGACATTACATACATATATGTGCAACCCATAGCCCCTCCCCCTTCCCCCAAAATTGGAGCGGACAGGATAGGAGAAAGACAGTAGGGCGAAGGACAAGCATAGAGGAATACCCCTAAGTAACTCTTTGGCCCAACGCAACACAAGGACGCCCTGGCCTGTCTGTGGACATGGACAGATAGGAGGAGACAAACGTATTGGGGGAAGACCACAGCCCTGTGTCAGTAATATCCCTGAGGGAGTGATTGTGAAGGAAGCGGAGCGTGGCCGCATAAGACCTAATGTCATGCGCCGAACCCCGAACCAGAGGATTGCTATCCTTAATGACGCGACACAGGCGTAGTCCCACAGCATGTTTGGTCAACCTCCTACCGGTCTTAGGCGCCACCCATAGCGCCAACCCTGACCCCGGCACAGTGGAATGAACATAGGAATGAAGCGAAAGAACAGGGCACAACGTGTGATGACGATGGCCGCGCTTAAGAGCGGGGACTGTGAAAGGCTTAAACACGTGTGCCTCTCGTTCGTTCTTTGCAAGAAAATGAACAGATGGAGCCAAAGTTACCGACCCGAGGATGGGAGCAAACCGCAAGCAGTTCTGGGCCCGAGACATGGCAGCCAACTCCGAGACCCTCTCACCCGTAGCTAAAGCTAGAAGAAACAGTGTCTTGTCAAGTAATCTGTCAGGTGTGGGGTGAATAGTGTAGGCCGCAGACGAGAGCCTTTTGAGAGCCGCCGCCAGAGACCACTGAGGGGGAATCTGACGCGGGGGTGGTCTGAGCCGAAAGCAGGCTCGCATGAAGAACTCCAGTTCATTCTGAGGAACGACCAACCCCGTGAGGGTCTCAAAAGGCTCGTGAATGGCAGACAGGTGGTTCCTAATTGTGTTGTACATGTAGCGACGCTCCTCAAATAAATAATTGAGGTAGTGAAAAACAAGCGCCACTGATGGAGTTGTCTGTGAAGAGGTGTGTAACCAAGAAGTAAAGCTGTGCCAGTGAGATTCATATATCTTCCATGTAGATGGTGTCCAATGTAGAGTGAATTTGTCAGTTAATGATCGTCCAAACAAGGGAAGCCACCCTGCCTCACAAACATCCACGATGCGAATGCCAACGAAGTCCCTAGGTCTCCAATCGACCCCAAGTGGAAGCTTGAGACCGACAGGGGCATGGGATCCGGGCACCATCGTTTCAGCTGAGCGTACCAGGCTTGGGCCGGCCATAGGGTTGCGATCAACCAAACTTTGCCCTGGTACTCTCCCAGCCTGTGGAGGACCTTGCACATCAAAAGTGCGTCGGGTGGCGGAAACACGTACAGTGACTGCCACCTGTTCCAGTCCTCGCTGAAAGCGTCCGGTCCCCCCGCTGGAGTGTGAATCCAGCGGGTCAGGAACACAGGCAACTTGGTCGTCTCGTGAGAACCGAACAAGAGTACCTGCGGAACACCCCAGGTGGCTGCCAGGTCGTCGAATACGGTTTGTTTGAATGACCATTCTACCTGGGTGCTCCGTCCCCGAGACAGAGCATCCGCCCACAGGTTGGCAGACCCGGGCAGGTAGGTTGCATGCAGTGTAATGTTGTAACGATCTGCCTGAAAAAACAGTTTCTCCGCCAGATCCTGAAGCACCGCGGATCTGGAGGAGCCTTGTTTCTGTATGCAATGAACTGCAGTCATGTTGTCCATCCGGAAGGCCATCGACCTGCCGGTAAGGGCTTGCCCATGATCCCGCAGGAAGAACAACGGGACTAACAGTTCCAAGACGTTTATGTGTAGGTGAGTGAGACCTGACCACCTGCCTTGGTTTTGGTGACCCATGTTTGACTGGTAGCCCCATCCCACCTCGCTCGACGCATCGGTGTCTATCCAGATGGTCGGCGGGGGCGAAGTCCAAGGCACAGCTCTCGCGAGCTTGCCCCGAACAACCCAGTGTATCAAAAGCAAATGGATCTAGAGCGGAATCGGCCAAAGCCGATGTGGCGGCAACAGTGGGAATGCCTTGTTGCCCAGTTGAATCAGGCGTTTGATCCTGAGCCTCCCTAGGGGAATGGTCAGACACGCCCAGTTGAGCGACCCGATCAACGAGTCCCAGAGTTTCCTGGTAATGGAGACCGAGTGCAACGCAGCGAAAAATTTCCTTCGAATCTTCGAGTCGTTCACCCGACTGTCTGACGGTCGCGCTCGCCATATCCCAGTCCAGGTCCACCCACGTCACGCCTTGCGACGGGGTGAGGCATGACTTGGGAACGTTTATCTTGAAACCTAAACGTGTGATGTGTTGGATGACAAGGAGAGCGTGTTGTGCACATTGAGTGGGAGATTCTGCGGAGATGAGCCAATCGTCCAAGTAAAACAGGATCTGAATCCCCTGACGGAGCAGGGGAGTCAGATCCTGCTTGACGAGTTTCGTAAAGACTCGTGGTGCGATATTGAGACCGAAGGGCAGCCTGTCGAACGTGAACACCCTTTTGTGCAGCTGGAGCGCCAGATGGCACTGGACCCGAGGTGCAATCAGCACATGCCAATATGCGTCCTTGAGATCCAGGGATATCACCCAGCAGCCGGGACGGAGCGCCAACCGCACCTGACTGATGGTGAGCATCCGAAAGCGGTCGTTCACGATATGCAAATTGAGGCACGACAGGTCGACCACCGGTCTCATCGCATCGCAGTCCTTCTTCGGGACCAGAAACACATGTGAGAGGAAGACCCGCTTGAGTGGCGAGACTTCCCGAACAATCCCATTCTCGAGCATGATAACATGATAACACGAGACATGATAACTTTGGCCACGTCTGGAGAGACGTGCCAATGTCGGGGAGGACGTCTGAGAGGGGGCCTTGACCGCCACCTCCAGGACAGACCCCGCTTCACAACCCGACGCGCCCACGATCGGGGAGGCCATTGCCGATAGTGGGGGCAAAAGAAGCCGGTAGGGGCCCCTTGTATGAGCCTCAACACTCGTTCGGGGAGGCGGTCGGGAGAGAAGGCGGAAAAACCTGGAGGAACTAGCGTTTTTTTGAGCCAGCATAGTCGTCAGTCTTGCCGCGGCTAGACTGACCTCCACGGGCACCCCCTCCCCTGTAGCGACCGCGTCCCTGAAACCTGCGCAGAGGATCCTGCGCTGGGCGGCGATGCTCCTGCCTCTGTTCGGTACGCCGCGAGGACGCCTCAATGGCGAGCGGACGAGATGGGCGAAGAGGCGAGCGGCGGACATAAGGGCGCATGGCCCGTCCCCCTACCCCCTTGGCGTCGCCCATCGACGGCACCTCGCCAAGGCTGGCGTCCCCTCGGTGGACCGGCCTTCCTCCCACGACCCTGGGAGGAAGCGGCTGCGGGAGGTCGCTGTATGTATATGATTTATTGAGGCATCAGCATTCTTAAGTATCTGTATGTAACACTAATATTATCTATATGCATACCTCCTTATATTAAACATGTACCATAGTAATCATGTGCACTCACTTATATAATTGTACTGTATTGACTGCACATGGTAACTATGGGTATTTCATGATCTGCCCGCTAGGGGTATGTTATGATCAGATCGAGAGAGAGACTAGCCTACCAAAGGTCTCCCTGTACACTGTACCCACTTCACTCCTGAATACAAGAACCTATTAACTTTTACCCAGTGTTTGACTTATCCCACCTCTTTGATAAGTACCTGGGGATCGTCTGGAAGCAGCCAGACCCAACATATACATGGCGCAGTGAGTAAAAACCGGAGTTACGAAGTTGGACAATCCTGTGGGACCCTTGTGAAGCCGCCATTACCAATCCAGCTCCACCACTCGGGAGTAAGACAGTGCCTCCAGACCCAGGATTACAGTGAGCAGTGCCCCTGGATATACAGTGCTAACAGTGAAGTGTTGTGTATTGCCAGTGCTTTATTTTGTGTATATTTCATGTGTGCTTGCCCTGGGTACGAGTTCCAGAGCAGCAGGGCCAGCCAGCGAGCGGAGCGCTACACCCTCCTCCCACCACGGCCTGAGCAACACTGAGTTGATTGAGTGAACGCGGCCGCGGCCCGCCTCCCCCTCCCGAGCCACGAGCGGTTGGTGAACACACATACACATACACGCAATGAGCACGCCGTCACACACACTACTTGTTGCTGGCAATCTTTCGCAGCAAAAACACTGTTATCTACTAGGACGAATATTCAAGTGGGGAATTTTTCGACTCTTTGTTATCAACCTGTCTGTCTGTTGCCCTAACAAGAGGATGTCAGACCAGGAAGAGGTACAATTGCAACACAACCCCACATTACCTCCCAGCTCTCCTACACAAACCTCCCCTGGGATTTCTGGACCACTTCCACCTCCACAAATCTCCCAAGATTTTTCTGGTTTCTCTACTTCTACCCCCTTACGCACTCCACCTCCTCCACCCTCCCACCCACATGCTTCACCCTCAGTTCCGTCTGGGGCCGATTTCCTACAGTTTATTCAGTTTCTGGAGGAATCTAGAAGGCAAGAAGAGGCAGTGAGAAGACAAGAGGAGGCAGTGAGAAGACAAGAGGAGGCTTTAAGAAGAGAGGAAGAGAATGCAAGATTTCAGGCTTTGATTCAACTGTTGGCCACTTCCAGGATATCTACAGATCCCTCCATGGCCCAGGGCCCACCCTCCCAACAGCAACGAGTCAGCCCTTCAGATCCCTCAGCACCTCCACCACCACCGAAGGCTACAGCACAGTTCCCACCACCACTTAAAGCCGACTCCACCTTTCAGATGTTTCGAGAGTGGAGACGTCGCTGGGATGATTATGCAGTAATGGTGGACCTCCCCAAACTACCTCCGGCAAAGCAGATGATCCAGTTTCGCATGTGCCTGACCCTCGAGATGCAGCGCATGCTTGAACACACCCTTCAGATCGCCCCTTCGACTGACAAGACGGTGGATGAGGTGTTGGATGCCCTGCAAGCTCACATCAAGGGACTTCGCAATGAGGCACTTCGTCGAAGAGAATTGTTGAGTTGTAAGCAGCTTGAAGGGGAGTCATTTGCCGAGTTTTATGTCCGCCTGAAGCGCATTTCCGAGGAAGTTGATGTGTGCCCTGGAAATTCATCTGTCTGCGAGGAAACACAGCTCAAGATGGTGATCCTCATGGGGATCAGAGACAAGGAGCTGGTACAGAAG
Organism: Paralithodes platypus; assembly: GCA_032716605.1. Taxonomy (NCBI): domain Eukaryota; kingdom Metazoa; phylum Arthropoda; class Malacostraca; order Decapoda; family Lithodidae; genus Paralithodes; species Paralithodes platypus. The sequence goes on along the minus strand of CM064506.1, from coordinate 16,467,870 downwards.
CTCATCTCCCTGGACTCCAAAGCACCACTAAAGGATGTTGTGACTAGGTGCCGCTCCTATGAGGCCGCTATATCTGCGACCACGGCCATTAGTGCTCCTCCTGACCAAGTGAGCGCAATTTCTTCTTATAAAAAGGACAAGAAAGCTCAGGGAAACGGCAAGACTCCGCCCATCAAGAATTCATCGAAGTCAACGGATTTCTGCCAGTGTTGTGCTCGCCAGCATGGGTTGGACACGTGCCCAGCTGCTCAGAGCACCTGCGACGCCTGCGGACGACAAGGCCACTGGTCGCGGACGATCAAGTGCCCCACCAGTAAGGTCCAGTGCCACCTCTGTCACCGCATTGGGCACATTGAGAAGTGTTGTCGGGCGTCGAAGAAGAAGGACAAGCACCGAGGGGGATCTCCAAGCAGCAGTGGTACCTCCTCCGACTCCAGCGAGTCTCACGAGGCGAAGCACAACAACTGTCGTCGTGTGGGATCAACTTCTTCCTCTGCCGACAAGACACCACAGCCCATCGTTGTCACCCTGTCACACGGCGATGTCAAATCCCGCCTACGGATGCTACCGGACACAGGCTCTGACATTACAGTGATTGGCCTGTGACATCTAGGATCTCTGGGTGTCTCTAGGAGCAGCCTGCAAGACCCTTCGCCTACCATGACGCTCACGGCGGATGGGTCCACGATGGCGCCTGCTCTGGGTGCATTTCAGGCAACCCTCACCCTAGGCAAGAGATCGTGTCCTGCCCTGATTCAAGTGCACGACGGTGTCCAGACTCTGCTTTCTTATCGCCATTGCAGGGAGTTGGCCATCATCTCTCAGGACTTTCCTAAGCCCATTTTGGATGTCATCAACCCAGGAGAATCTCCAGTACAAGACGCCGAGAGGACTCTACAGGATCTTCGCGCTGCAGCAAGAGCGGACCCTATATACGTCTGTCTACTCGACTGCGTCACCTCAGGCTTCCCTGTCAACCATTATAACCTATATGATTCCTTGCTCCCATACTGGATGCTACGGGATGATCTCTGTGCTGATGGAGATCTCGTCCTCTACGGAGCTCGGATTGTGGTTCCTCCCGCTCTCCGCCGCCGCACCCTGCAGCAACTCCACGACAGTCACAGAGGTGTGGAGGCCACCAAGAGCAGAGCGAGGCAGGCTGTCTTCTGGCCGGGGATAGATTCCGACATCGCCAGTACTGTTCATGCTTGCGAGTCGTGCCAGATCCTCCAGCCTGGCCTCCAGAAGGAACCCCTCCTGAATGACGAGAACCCGACGGGGCCCTTTGAGTCTGTCTCGGCCGACTTTATCATGGTTGCCAGGAAGTCCTTCCTGGTCGTGGTCGACCGTCTCTCGGGGTGGCCCGTTGTCGTCCCCTGCAAAGGCGACGCTACTGCCTCTGCAACAATCAGGCTCTTCTGTCGCTACTTCCGGGAAGTTGGTGTTCCCCTCTGTCTGAGGACCGATGGAGGCCCACAATTCACCAACCAGGATTTCCGGGACTTTATAGAGCGATGGGGAGTCCGCCATGTGGTTACGTCACCGCATCACCCACAGGCGAACGGCCATGCCGAGGCTGCAGTGAGGTCAATCAGGCACCTAATTTTTCAGACTGCACCCTCTGGCAACATTGACATAGAGGACTTTGACCGGGGTCTCATGGAACTCCGGAACACTCCTAACTTCACTGGCCGCTCCCCTGCCCAATTCCTATATGGTCATCCCCTTCGGACATGTCTACCTGCCGACCCCAGATCCTTCGCTCAGGAGTGGCAGGGCAAGGCCGAGGACTGTGACAGACGTGCAGCCGACCGTGCCGAGTAGGTTAAGACCCGGTACGATGCGCACGCACAGCCCCTCCCCAGGTTGCGTGTCGGTCAGCAAGTTCGGATTCAAGACCCGACATCGCAATGCTGAGACAAGGTGGGGGTTGTCATGAGTCTTGGCAAGTCCAGGGATTATGAGGTGCGTCTCCCTAGTGGTCGTGTGTGGTGGCGGAACCGCCGTTTCCTCCGCCCTGTACCCCAAAGTGTTGACCCCCTCCCCCAGTCCCCTGCGACCCCTTGCAATGACCAGAAACAGTTGTCCTTAGCGTCTGACCCCCCAGTTGCCCCACGTTATTCGAAACGACCCAGAGAAAAGGAGTCCGCTCGAGATTGAACTACGAGCGGGTGGGAGGGAGGTGTATGTATATGATTTATTGAGGCAACAGCATTCTTAAGTATCTGTATGTAACACTAATACTGTATTATCTTTATGCATACCTCCTTATATTAAACATGTACCATAGTAATCATGTGCACTCACTTATATAATTGTACTGTATTGACTGCACATGGTAACTATGGGTATTTCATGATCTGCCCGCTAGGGGTATGTTATGATCAGATCGAGAGAGAGACTAGCCTACCAAAGGTCTCCCTGTACACTGTACCCACTCCACTCCTGAATACAAGAACCTATTAACTTTTACCCAGTGTTTGACTTATCCCACCTCTTTGATAAGTACCTGGGGATCGTACCCAACATATACAGTCGCGACGCCCCAGAAACACTGGGTGCGAAGTGTCCCGCAGTCGCAAAGAGGTAAGCCTCTTGCCACGCACCATCCGAGAAGAGACCCTCAGTTGCGAGCTCAGAGAGTAGCAGCTTTGTCCTGATCTCCGCGGGCGCCTTCTTACAGAAGGCCACCCTCAGCGACTGTCGACACTTTCTTACAGTTTCTTACAGTAGATCCTCTGGAAAAAGGCAAACTATGCCTGTGTATCCAGCTCAGTACCAGTACTTGCACTGCTGCGGTCGTTCACGGTGTTGGCGGCGGCGGTAGCAGACGCAACATTTTTACTATTCTGTATTTTTGTTTTATAATCAAACTTCAAATCTTGTCTTCCCCATGCTTTATCAAGATTACTTTCAAACTCCCTTATTGATTCGGAATCGACTACATACTGGGGCAGTGCGTTCCACTCATTTACCACTCTATCACAAAATGAGTTCTTTGCCTTCTCAAGCCTATTTCTTTCTTTGTAAATTTTCTTAGAGTGTCCTCTCGTTCTTGTTCCCTCCCGCATCAAGAAGATACCTTCACACACATCCTCATCGTACTTTCCTGACACTATCTTAAAAATCTCTATCATATCCCCTCTCTTTCTCCTATATGCCAGTGTCGGAAGCCCCAGTGTCCTCAACCTCTGCTCATAGCCCGCGTTCTTCAACGTTGGTACCAGCTTGCTAGCTCTCCTCTGCACTTTCTCCACTGCTTCCACTGACACTTAGCAGCCTCATGGACGGCACTCTGAAGGTCACCCACCGAGTTAAGGGCAAGCTGCAGCTGCACGCGCCGCAAGGTCTCCCAACCCTTCTTGAGGTCGCCAGCAGGTTCGGCTTCAAGAAGCCTGAGGTGAATCCTCGCCATTTGGAACTGCAGGAGGAGGGTGGAGAGCAAGCGAGCGGCGCGTTGCCGGAGCCGGTGATCCCGATCCAGGGCACTCTTCTCCGATGGCACGAAGAAAGACGTGGGCAACTGATCTAACACAATCTTAGGGGCATTCAGCCATGACCAATATTTGGGAGAGACCCCGGACGATGACAGGACTAGCCCAGACACAAAAGTTTTGTCAGGTGGCGGGAGAGAAACAAAGCCCTCAGCTGACCTGACGCCAAAATCAACCCCTTCCGCCAGCCACCGATCCCAAGGCCCGTCCTCAAGATTGGTGAGCTCGAGCATGACGTTGCCTTCAGCATCGCGAGCACTCTTCACCAGAGGAAGACCGGCAATGGCTGACAGAGCGGGTGCATCAGCTAAGATGTCGTGGCGGGTGTAGTCCGACCATAAACGTGTAGACCCAGAGGGAGATACCCTAGGACGGTACGTAAAAAACTGCATATCCGACCTACTGGGGTGAGGCCGGATATCCACCTCTGGGACTAGGCCGTCCGGAGTCAGTGCCCGGAAGATACCCTTAGCACTAATCTGCATAGCCCAATTCTCAGCAACCGGCCGTTCCCCCCGTGCATGAGTGGCGGCACGTTCCGGGTGAGTAGCCACCACATTCTGCCAAGACGCAGGCTCGCCATACAAAGAAGGGAGGACACGTTTGGGGATCTTAAACTTAGACAGTGGGGGAACACTAACGGGCTGGCCAACCATCCCCAGCCCGCTCCCAGGCAGCACGACGAAAGACGGCGAAGGAGCCGGAGAGGGGGCTGGCGCAGGCAGAGCCGTGGCTGCCACCACAGGGGTTGCTGGGCCAGTTGGCAGTAGATCTTCAAATGGAGGAAGAGGGGTAACTACAGGAACCACAGTAGGAATCTGAGGAGGCCTAACCATAGCCTCGGTAAGCCGTTCCAGGGTCTCTTGCAAGGCCCCGAACCTGGCACAGTTCTCCTTGAGGGAGTTGAAGGCCTCGAGCCACTCAGGGGCTGCGGCCGAGCGATCTGGCGACGTCGATTCCGGGGAAGTCGACATGTCGACGCGCAGCTGACTCCTCTGAGCATGGAGGCGCGGGGGAGGCGTATAGTGCAGAGCTGGACGAGGGGAGTCCTCCAGGACAACCATGTCAGCTTCCTCCTCAGGCTTCAGCCAAACCTCCCTTTTGGGGTCTTCAGGATCCTCAAAGTCCTCCTCCATGTCAGTCCACTCGTCCTCCTCAACGGCGCCTGGCACTGCCGGAGGAGGCGACTGATCACGTCCCCCATGAGAGGACTGGGCACACCAAAACGCCGGGTCGACAGGACCCGGGGACCCCAGAGGTGACAGAGGTGGGGCGGGCACATTGACGGCCGGCCCAAACAACGAGACCACCCGTGGTGTAGGGGTTGATGTGCTGGCAGGTGGGGGAGTAACAGGTTGATGTCCCGCAGCCTGAGACGCCTCAATCTCCTTGATCAAGTCGTGTGTAGTCTTCCGAGTTGGGGTAAAGTGAGGGGACACAACACGAGGCACAGGAGGTACAGTGCGCTTGGCCCGAAAGGTAGTTGTCCCTGATGGCCTAACAGGAGAGGCGGCACTTCGACGAGGTGACCTGGTACGACGAGGCGAAGGAGATTCTTACAGTTTCTTACAGTAGATCCTCTGGAAAAAGGCAAACTATGCCTGTGTATCCAGCTCAGTACCAGTGCTTGCACTGCTGCGGTCGTTCACGGTGTTGGCGGCGGCGGTAGCAGACGCAACATTTTTACTATTCTGTATTTTTGTTTTATAATCAAACTTCAAATCTTGTCTTCCCCATGCTTTATCAAGATTACTTTCAAACTCCCTTATTGATTCGGAATCGACTACATACTGGGGCAGTGCGTTCCACTCATTTACCACTCTATCACAAAATGAGTTCTTCGCCTTCTCAAGCCTATTTCTTTCTTTGTAAATTTTCTTAGAGTGTCCTCTCGTTCTTGTTCCCTCCCGCATCAAGAAGATACCTTCACACACATCCTCATCGTACTTTCCTGACACTATCTTAAAAGTCTCTATCATATCCCCTCTCTTTCTCCTATATGCCAGTGTCGGAAGTCCCAGTGTCCTCAACCTCTGCTCATAGCCCGCGTTCTTCAACGTTGGTACCAGCTTGCTAGCTCTTCTCTGCACTTTCTCCACTGCTTCTATATCCTTTACCATATATGGAGCCCACACCTGGTTTGCATATTCCAGGTGTGGCCTAACCAGCGCTGTATATAGATTCCTGAAGATTTCTTCGTCAAGTGACACAAATGTCCTCCTTATCAGCCCTACAATTCTATTGGCTTTGTTTATCTTTTCCGCTAAATGTTCTGAGAAATTTAACTTATTATCTATCACTACTCCTATATCCTTTTCTGCACTCACTTCCTCCATCGCTTCATACATACTGTATCCTACCTTGTCTATCTTGCTGGTCCCAATCCGCATGTACTTGCATTTTTTTGGATGAAAAGGCATTAACCAATGCTCAGACCATCCCTTCATGCCCTCCACATCTCCTTGAAGCAAACCCATATCGTCCTTACTCCTCACTCTTCTATACAGTTTAGTGTCATCCGCATACAGGTATACCTCACTTCCATTAGTTATAACTTCAGGCAAGTCGTTGATAAATATAACGAACAGCAATGGTCCCAACACAGATCCCTGAGGTACCCCACTTGTAATTTCCCTCCACCCCGAGCCTATTCCATTCACCAATACCCTCTGTCTCCGATCTTTCAGGAAGGCTTCTATCCATTTCACACATTTCTCCCCTATATTATAGCTTCTAACTTTCTCTATTAACCTTTTATGTGGGACCTTATCGAAGGCCTTCATAAAATCGCAATATACCACGTCTATTACATCACCATCTTCTAGAATTTGCATCCAATCATCTACCACCTTAATTAGCTGTAGTACCGTCGACCTCCCCGGCAAGAATCCGAACTGTCTCCCACTGAAAAGTTGGTTTGACTTCATATGATCCATTATTCCTTCTCTAATTACCGTTTCCATTAGTTTACACACAACACTTGTCAAACTGACTGGTCTATAATTCCCTGGGTCATTTCTCTTTCCCTTCTTAAATATAGCTGTTATGTTCGCCTCTCTCCAGTCCATCGGGATTTGTCCTGTATTAAACGATACCTCAAATAACATTTTCAATGGCTCTACTAACATCTCCCCTCCTTCCTTTATGATTCTTGGGTGTATCCCATCCGGTCCCGGTGACTTACTTCTATTCATTTTTTCTATAGCCCTTCTTATTCTAGCATGGGAAAACTCTACTAGTTCTAGTGCCGGTGCCTGTTTGATGGGAATAGTAGGCACTGCATCCTCCGACTCCACTGTTAGTACCCCCCCAAAGTATTTCCCCAGCACCTCTGCTTTCTCCTTATCAGTCTCCGCTCTACTCCCATCATTCAACCCCCCCACCAGCTCTGGGATCCCTACTCTTCTTGTTAATTTTTCCTGAATGTACTTCCAGAATATTTTTGGATTATCCTTCACATTTCTAGCTATCTCTCTCTCCCTCTCCTTCACCCCCCTCCTTGTTTCCCACCTTATTTTATTGTTTATTTGTCTGCGTTCCAGATCCACTTCCTTAGCCTCTATACTAGACCCCCTGTTCTTTTTTAACAATTTTAATCTTTCCCACAATCGTTTCTTTCTTCTAATCAATATCCAAAGCTTTCTTTTCATTGGCAATTCTGGGTTAGTTCTTTTCCTCAATTTTGTTTTATCCTTATATTCCCTTACTGGTACACTTTTGGATACAGCATTCTCCAGTTTGACTCTAATTTTCCTCCACATTCCTTCAGCGTCTTCACCGTTCAAATATTCCCCCCAGTCAATGTCCAAACACCGTCTCAGCAGCTCATAATCTGCTCTATCATACATGTATATTTTTCTATTGCTTTTATTATCCCTCTCCGATTTAATGTTACAACTAAAGCTTATACAGGCATGGTCACTACGACCTATAGGGCTATCCACATTAACATGTTCCACTATATCCTCTTCATTGCTAAAAATCAAATCAAGTACACTCCCCTGCGTCCCATCTCTATATCTTGTCATCTCTACAATATGTTGCGTTAAAAAACAATCTCTCACTTTCTCTATAAACTTATTTTCCAGGCTACCCTGTCCCGCTGGAGTAGTACAATTTGCCCAGTTGATCCTTGGCAAATTGAAATCTCCAATCAAAATTTTATATTTGTTCTCTCTATTATCTATCTCCTCCATTGTTTTCAGTAGGTTATCATCCTCTCCCCTGCTATTATTTGGGCTTCTATATATAGAGGCAATTAGAATTGATCCTCTTACACATTTTACTTCAATACACAAATACTCACAATACTGCTGTCTCATATCCACCTCATTAACCTTGAGCTCTTTTCTTACATAAATAAACAGTCCTCTTCCAACCTCTGCTCTAATAGCATTTCTCTCATATAACTCAAAACCCTCCAAACTATATTCCACCAGTTCCCTCTCAATTCTAACATTTTTTGGTCTTACTTCCTGTAGGGCTATGATATCAGGTTTTTCCTCTTCATCCTGCAACCTACATATCAGTTCTCTTTTCTTGTCCTGAGTAAACACATCCACATTACTAAACATAATCCTTAATCCATCTACCATTCCTCCAGCAATTACACACCATGCTCCTCCAGTCCGTACCCTACTCCCCTGTTAGCACTACTGGGTCTGACTCTTTGTCTCCTGTCTCTCCCTGTGACACCTCCACCCCGTTCTCCTCCTCCGTCACAACTCTCATCACATTCTCTCCCCTCCCTGATCTCCCCCTCCTTTCTACTCTTATAAACCAGATGGACACTTCCTCTTCCTTCCGCGGTCCAAAGACGTCGTAGAGAGGTCTGCAGGAGGCACTTGAGGAAGGGCGGCCTGGAGCCCTGACGGAGGAGCAGAAGGAAGGCGGAGCATGAGCCTAACATCCTCGTCCTTGAAGTGAGGAATGCGGTGTACGGTCTTGTCAACATATCGGGAAATGCCCTCCCACGTAGCCAGGAGGCGCGCCGCAGCCTCCGCCGCCTCAGGTGACGAGGGGTGAGACTCTACTGCCATAATATTAATGAGGCAAGGGCCGCACCTCCTGGGAGAATAACCATCCCTGGAGTAACAAGCCACGTGGGTAGGGCACTCCAGATGGCCGTGACTGACCACAGGCCTACCACATCCCCGCCTGGTGCAGAGAGGGAGCGTCATCACTCCTGCAACCGGAAGAAAAAACCATTCTTGAGCCCCCATACAAGTAGATATGCAAAACACTAGCATATAAAAGAATCCCCTGAAAACTGAGACAGGCACAAAGGGAGAAAGCCACCCGCGAGTGGCCCCTACCTCTGAAGCTGTAGCGTTCTCCAGACAAGGATAATAACCCCCCACCCCCCTTGAAAACCCCAAGGAAGAATGAAGGAGAACACCAGAAGGGAGCCCTGCACCAGGAGAATCTGAAGAAAAATCCCAATAATACACCACCCCAGACAAAATTTAAAATTAATAATGTCGCAAGTTAAACTGATCACAAGGGCAGGGAGACGCCCAAAAGCGCTCACTAGACCTTGAGAAAGAAAAACCTCCGCCGCATGACGGAGAGTGCCTATTTCCCTCTCTCCCCCCCCCCCCCCCAATGTAAACCCCAAGCAGGTGAACAAATAAGGCAACAGTACCTGTAGGCCGTAGGCAGATGCGAGGGAGGCACAGGAGAGCACCCAAAGTGGAGCGGATCACAACCTGGGAAAAAAGGGAGAAGAGCATTAAACACTAGAACCGATGCATCAACAGGCATGGACAAGTAGCAATGCACTCCCCAACCCAAACCCAGAGAGGAGCGGACCATCAAGGGACCCTCCGGTCGGGGGCGGGACAACAGGACAGCCAAAAAAGCGTGAAACACACGCCCTGGAGCGGACTCTGAGACGCTCCAGAGCGGGCCACAGCCACTAGAACTTTACCAAAGCACCTCAGAGACAAGTAGGACCGACACAGACCAGGGGAAGAACCCGCGCTCCAGGGCGGGTGAAGACACCATGAAGAGAGGGAGCCGAAAAACCAAACGAACCGACCTGGAGCGTGAAAAACCAGCGCTCCAGGGTTTGAGCGGGAGGACGATAAAGCGGTCTCACGCTCAACCCAGAGCGGCGATACACACGCTCTAGGGCGGCGCGAAGCCCGACCTAGAGCGGGGGCCGATGGGGGACAGTCCAGAAGCAGGCACCAAAGGAGAAGACAGCGCCGAAGCGACAGACGCACGCCCTGGAGCGGTAATACCGACGCTCCAGGGCGGAGCGGCGATCTCCTTATTAATAGTCTGAGGGCCAGGGAAGAAGTGACAGACGCTCGCCCCGGAGCGGCAAAACCGAAGCTCCCGGGCGGAGTGGCGAACCAGATCTAAGTGAAAGAAGACAGGGGATAAGTGCCAGACGCTCGCCCTGGAGCGGTAAAACTGACGCTCCAGGGCGTAGCGGCGAGCCAGGTCCAAGTGATAGAGGACCGAAGCGTCACTCACCTACGACACGTAAGGACAATAAGTATTGAAGACAAAATAACTGAGAAGTGTGATTCGTCTGCTAAGTAGGCCCCCCAGGGACTCGAGAAAATGAACGCCAACCAAAGACCGACCTGGCGTGGGACGTGACCCACGAACAGGGAGGAGCAGAGGAAGACATAGCCTAATCACAAGGCCCTAAGGCGAAAAAGTGAAGGGAAATTGCAGAACACAATTTTGGGGTTCTGGAAAGCCAGAGGTAGTCAGATAACTGGTGCAAACCCCACAAAATAGAATAAGGGGGGTCAAGGGACATCCCCAGGGGTTGCAACAGAATCGAACGACAAAACGCCCCCCGTAGGCTAGGCGACCCACAAAAAGTTAGCCTAATCGGCACTAGGTGATAAGAAAAATTAAAAAGAAGGACGCCACTAGCAACCGCACACCCAAAGAGGTGTGAGTGCGACATTAAAAGACCAACATGGGGCAAGTGACATCCCGGGTCGGCGCCCCCCCACCATAACACCACCCGAAAAACCGAAGTTAGCCTAGCCACCGAAAAAAATGCGTGTAAGTCAGAAACTAAGGTAGTGACAAGAAGCCCTAAATGAATAGAACCTATTAAAACCTAAACTAAAGTCTCCGCAAGGAAATAAAAGCAAAATAAGGCAAAGGCCTTCCAAACATTAGCTGTGTCCAATGACACGCATGCGCAGAGGGCTGAAAACATGAGAGACCTCCACTTTCAACGCAAACACTCGAATTAAACACCTGAGTGCCCATTTTACGTTGTGCCTACAACACGGATCATCTATCTATAAATCCAGGCGCCAAATAAAGGCCCAAAACTCACCAAAAGGTGACGAAGATAGGAGTGGAAGGCAGCAAAAAACGGAGCACCAGAAACACGTGTGCACCCGAGTGGTAGCGCGAAAGAGATGCCCTTTAATCCGGACCGGGTTAGAAGGCACGCCCCTGACAGCGGCGTGAAGAGACAGATGGAATGGCATAGTCGACAACTTTATCTTTTCTTTCTCGTTTTTCTTTTCAATTTTCTGTTAAAAAGACCTCAAAAGTATGTACAACGTACCTAGTAGTGAGAGTAAGGTGCTACTCTAGATGTTATCGATTTAATTCGCGCTATGTGTATACGATAATTGCCGCTCTAGAGCGAAGCATATTACATCGTCATAGTATAAGCTCTACGTTGGAACGTAGAGGATACTACTAAATATAATCTTTAGATACAATGAAATTGGTTTCTAAGAACATCCTTGCTACCTGGCCAACATAATTAATGTACAATTTGAACCCTTGCTTTAAGACTTATGTCCTTAACCTTCAACTGTACACATCCTACTTCGTACAATTTATCCTTAATATCATATAGTTGAAACTATGATAGATATCTAAAATATAAGATAAAATGTTGAGCCGTCTCACCAGCTTTACTTTAGGGTAGGATAGAAGTCTGATCCGTCTCGCCAGCTTGACTTTAAGCTAAAATTTTGAGCCGCTTCCTCGACTTGCCTTGCGATAAATTATAAGCCGACTCACCGGCTTGATTTTTTTTTTTTTTTTTTTTTTAAGAGACAATGAATGGAGGAAGGAAAAACACAGATAAAACAAAAAGGTCCATGTGCCTAAAGGCATCCTCCATTCATAAAATGTTTGTAACAACTGGATTTAAACATTTGTTGATTGTAAGTTTGTGGAAAGCAATTCGAGGGAAGTGAATTCCAAAGAGTAGTAGCTCTGGGGATAAATGAATTCTGATAAGCAGAAGTTCTGCATTGTGGAGGAGAAAGTGTAAATTCATGGGCGCTCTCAGCTGCCCTAGTTCTACGGGGAAAGATGTGGAGAGGCGGCACAATTGAAGCAAGTTCCTCGGAACAATTGCTGTGAAAATATCTGTAGAATAATGCAAGGGATGCAACGTTTCTTCGTATGGCTAATGTAGGAAGGTCCTGTGTGATTGCAGGGTTATTGATTAATCTAATAGCTTTATTTTGAATTTTGTCCAACTGCCTCAATGCAACCACTCCACTTCCACCCCACAGAGGTGAACAGTAATCCATCTGAGAGCGCACATGACTTTTATATATTACGGCCAACTGCTCGTCAGTGAAGAATTCTCGAACTCTGTACAGGAGTCCCAGTTTTTTAGAGGCATTCTTAGCAATGCTTCTAACATAATGTGTCCAGCTCAAGTTAGTAGTTAATGTTACACCGAGAATGTCAATACTAGGGGAAGTGGGAATATTTACATCATTAAAAAATATATGGGAGTCAGTGAGATTCTGTCGGTTAGAAAATTGAATGTACTTGGTTTTCTGTGCATTAAAGGAAACTAGATTCTCTTGTCCCCATTCATTAATTCTAGAAAGGTCCTGGTTCAGAGAAATTGCAGTGTTTATTTTTGAATTTATAAGATCGGGTTGGGTGAAAGAATTGGTAAATGTGAAGGAACTGTGGAGTGTTGAGTCATCTGCGTAGGAATGTATTGGATTATGAGTGGTAGATATGAGATCATTGATATGAATGAGGAACAGAGTTGGGGCCAAAACTGATCCCTGGGGAACACCAGCATTTATTGAGTGAAATTGAGAATAAAGGCCATCTACCATTACACGTATTTTTCTGTTATGAAGATAAGAAGAAATTAGTGGAACTAATGATGCAAGGCCGTAGTGTGACATCTTCGACAATAAGGATTGATGCCAGACTCTATCAAATGCCTTTGATATATCCAGTGCTATTGTATGTGTTTCACCATGTTGGTCTGTAGCTTGGTTGATTTGATGCGTAAGAAGGCAAAGAATGTCTGCAGTTGATCGACATCGTCTAAAACCATATTGCCTATCACTGATTAATTTATTATTCTCCAGATGCTTAATTATGTGATTATTTAATATAATTTCAAAAACTTTGCCAAGAGTGGAAGTTATAGCTATTGGTCTGTAGTTTGATGGATCTGAAGAGGCACCTTTTTTAGGAACTGGATGGATGTTTGCTTCTTTCCAGGGTACTGGGAAGCATGAGGTATGAGTACACAGACGGAAAAATTTTGCCAATACAGGAGCGAGCACCAAGGAGCAATTCTTAAGTACTATTGGAGGAATTTCATCTGGACCAGGAGCCTTATCTACTGAGAGATTCTGCAAAATAGTTTTGACATGTCTGGTGTGGATCTTAAGTGAGGGAATTTCAGGTGAATTAAAATTAAGTACAGGGACATCTTGATTTATGTCATCTAAGGTTGAGTTGGTGGAGAAAATATCTGCAAGAAGGTTAGCTTTACCTCGTGGGTCACTTACAAGATTGCCAGTCGGAGATTTTAATGGTGGAATGGATGAAGCAGTAGTGAAGTTGGATTTGAATGAGTTAAGAGTAGACCAAAATATTTTGTTATCATTTGGATTATTTAGAAGTTTATTTGCCTGCTTATGGAGAAAGTTTGATTTAGTTAGGTTTAATACAGTTTTGGCATGATTTCTGATGTTTCTAAAGTAATTAAAGGCTTCATGTGTTTTTGATCTTGTGTATGCATTGTAGGCTATTGCTTTTTGTTCAGTTACTCTAGCACTTATGGTCAAACCATTTAGGTGAATTAGATCTTTTACTGTACTTTTGATGAGGAATAAAAGTTTCCATTCCAATTTTTACAAAATCTTGTATGTGGCTCAAGGTGGAGTGTGCATCATTAGAAAAGAAAGAGGTCCAGGGAATATCAATAAAGAAACCTTGAAGACCCTCCCAGTCTGCCCTATCGTAATGCCATTTAGTCACCAAAACAGGTTCAGAGTGGGAAGGTGTGGTAGGTGATAGACAGGTGGCCTGTATCAGACAGTGATCAGAAGATCCAAGTAATATTTGGATTTAATATTTAATATTTTCCCCACTCGGGAATTTCTAGCCCAGTGCGACGGCCGCTGAACTGCGGTCCTGCCCTGTGGCCGTGTAAGGTGAAGCTAACCGTTCCTCCTTGAGGCAAGGCAAATCAACTTTAGGGAGCCTTGTTTGAGATACTCATTGAACAACCCTTACCTTAGACCTATCCTTGGGATCCGACTGGGTATCGATCTAGGCTGGACTTCTGGCGATGCCGGGCGAGTTCTTGTGTTGGGGGGGGGGGGGAGGGTTTACCTCAATGGATTCCGAATCACTGCTAATGGCTAAATGCTTCACTAAATGTTGAGCATTAGCTGTATAGAAAAACATCGACTGTGACACTGGGGAATTCTTGTTGAATGAGTAGAGCAGAATGAGTTGTAACAGGTCTGTGACCTCATATATTAACTACATTCGCCACTCATCTGGCATAGGAGGTAAATTTAGTTTTAACCCGGTGAGACCCAGCGTCGCACGTGATGCGTCGGCAGTGTTTGATCACCAACTCCCAGCGACGCATCACGTGCGTCCGACATATAAAAAACACTTACGTGACTCGTAAGGTAGGAAATGGCGGGAGAATAGGAGGGGGAGGTACCGTAGTGTGTGTGGGAGCCGGGCCAGTAGGTGTGAGCGGGCCGAGACAGCCGCGCGGCTGGTGGTGGTGGGCTTAGTGGGGATACTTTACACCCTTAGTTCACCGCCACTTTGAACCTTCATTACTCCGGTCGTATGGGAGCTAGAGGCTTGAGATTTATGTGAGACACTCCTTAGGATGTATGCCGTACAATGCCATACTCAGTTTTTACCCTAGTGCTCCCGGGCGGGTGGTCATGCGGGGGAGACGAACTTTCGACCCCCACCCCCGCCCCCCAAATGACCGAAATGAGTTTTTTTTTTTATATTTTTCTTCATTTCTCACCATTCTCTTCCATTTTGGCTCAACAAATTTTTTTGAGGCTCCCCCCTTCCCCCCCCCCCCCCCCAATGTCCGAGGGGATTTTTTTTTTTTTTTTTTTTTTCATTTCTCATCCTTGTCTTCCATTTTAGCAAACAAAAAAAAAGAAGTGAAAATGGCTTGGGACTGGGGTGAACAAAATATTATAACTAGCCGGGGCTCAACGGGTTAATCGATCAAGGCCACTAGGCACGGACGATCTTGAAAACTCATCCATTCCGTAAAAAGATCTACGCCCACCGGGCATTTTCTGGGAAGTCCAGAGAAACTTAGACCCATCCCTGCACATAACCCATGTTGAACAGTGTGCAATTAACGGAACTAGAGAAACGGGTAGGTGTGGCACAAAAGTGAAAACCGGCAAGCTGGAACTGAAACCCCCCTCCCCACCGGGGACGGTTCCTCTGCTGTGCTGCTCACGGTGTGAAGAGATCTGGAAATAAAAATTTCCAGGAATCAATGCTCATAAGGATAACCTGAGAGGTTTTACACATCCTACCTCAAGTCTGCCGGAAAATTAGTTATATCCACTGCTACTCTAACTCTCCGCTGGACCTGCAAGTGAAAAACATAGGTTTTTCAATTCTTGAACTGCTTACCTGTGACAAAGTGTCTCTGGCCCACTAATACCTTAGCACTTTACTATCCTTGACTAATTGGATTAGATAGATAGTATATCCGCATTAGGCTGATGCGCCGGACGTCTGGAATCGTGCTAGCCTTTACTAACATTGACTAATTGAATTAGGTAGTAAATCCGCAGTAGACTGTTGCGCTGGGCGCCTGGAGTCCTGCCGCGTGAGGCTATCGGTCTGGGCGAGTTCATTCGGCGAGCCGAGATTACTCCCTAGGGAATTAGAATCTCCGCCGAGAGGTTCGTGGTACAGCACACCACGCCGGGAAATTTGGTGCCTTTCTCGTCTGTAAGACTAGATGATGGCAGCAATATACAGAATGTACAGGGTGAGTCCAAACTCGATGGCATCGAGATCCTTCCCGCCCGACTAAGCATGTCCGCCGGGGAAGGGGTGTAGTAGAGCACTACAGTGGGTTAGTTGGAAGATATCCGACCGCCTTGTCCGGCGGGAACAACGGCCTCTATGCACAGAAAGAGGGCCGGCGGGACAACCAACCCGGAACAGTCGTCTAAACAATAAGACCGACCAACCGTCCACCCACAACAACAGGACGTCACCCGTCCCTCAAAACATGTAAAAGAGAGAACCGAAGGGGCGACACACATATAATTGTAAATAATACAGTACCCCTAGCCCACTAAGGAGACCCCTACTGAGGCTGGCCACGAGGCTCGTAGAATCATCATCCTGGTAGATAACTTCAGAGATGGGATTGCTTCGAGTCGTGAAGCTTCGCATGTCTCACTCCCTAGACTGGAGAAAGACCTCATAGGCCTTACCGTGTTCAGCGGTAGAGTGTAAAGGCTATCAGCCTATGCCCGAGAGGGAGTAGTTGGAATACATAAAAAAAGAAAAAAAAATCGTAGCACGAGGAGAAGAGAACCACGAAAGGGGCCCGCACGCAGACTCGGACGCTAGAAGGTTCCGCACCACGTGTAGCAACTCTTAGACTAGAGCGTCTGCTAATAAACAAAAATGCAACTGCCTCATAGTGACGGCCTGAAGCATTATATCCTGCAACGATAGTAGCCTCCTAACTAATTTGTAAGAGCAATAGCTAAGGCGCAGTAAAACAAAAACACAAATACATGAGGCGCTGGTCCTGGAGAACTCGTCGGCGCCTGAACAAAAGTACCCTATATTAACACTCCCTGCGGGCATACCAATGGGGTAGCCTGTGCTAGCTAATCTAAACCCTGTTCAATACAACTCAGATATATACAAATGAGTAAGGACTCACTAGAAGCGAGCGAACGAAGAATGTGGCGGAGCGCAGGCGACACACGTCTAGTCAGGTTGCCCGAGGGGAGTAGAAGGAAGTATGGCGGCTCAGGGAGCAGCGTCAAGGAAGTCCTCACAAGAAATCCACGAGATGGGAAGCTGTAGTATAACAATTATTAAGTAAATTTTTCCTTTTTATTATTACAAAGGTTTTTTCGTAGCGGGTACCCAATCATAAGACGATTCCATAAGAGAATAGGCGTTACACTTATGACGAGTACTCCGTTCTTCCCCGCGGCGGTAGATTCAAACTGGCTACCGCGGGCGCTTGAATGGAGGCTATTATACTAATAGGCATATCGTCAATGATGGAGGGGCCACTAATAAATTAAAAAGTTAGTTCACTTTTATTGTGCGTAATTCGTTTTATACTCATTCTTATAAGTAGCTCGGTCCTGCATAGTGCGAGAAATTGGTCGATACAGTGCGTCGCACTATGTGAACAATGTATCCTATGGGAAAAAACGTAATAGGTCGATCGGTCCTCCATATAGCACACATATATTTCCTTATATCGTTATTTATACTGACACAAACATACATACATTGGTTTAACGTAATTTTTCCATTACATGCATTGTAACGGCTCAGACGGGGTTGCCTTTCAGTAGTTGGAGTGTACTGTAGTACAATAAAGTCCCGCCACAGCACTGCCCCACCAAGTTATCACTGTGGCTGATGTTGGTATAGTGCTAACCGTGCCTCAGCAAGACTCAACAGAGTCCCCCTGCAGCACTTGCACCTGCAGTATCTGTAACCACACCAGCCTTAACAGTGTTACAAAAAGACAGCACCATAACAAGACTCTACTGTATATTAGGCAATTGGACTATAGAACAATAAAGTCCTGCCCCAACACTGCTCCAACATGCAAACACTGTTGCCGACACAGGTGTGGTGCCAAACGGTGCCCAGGTAAGACTCAGTCCCCTGTGTATGTGGCACCTATCCGCACCCCACCAGCCTCGGCAGTGCCATACCAAGACAGTGCTAAGATAAAGACTTTATTGTCTAGTAATGGCTGTTGGTCCACAAGTCTATCGCCATCCCCCCTATTAGTCGCTTTGTACGACACGCAGTAGGATGCGTGAGGCATATTACTTTTTTTCCTCCACCATTAGATGAAGGCCCCCTTACCCCCTGGGGGGGGCAAGAACAAATGTTAATGATAAATATAGCATATCAATGGTAAATTAGACCTTTCCTTACCTTAAATTCTGCACTTGATATGATCACAAATCCGAGAATGCGAGATAGCGTCACACACTACGGGGTAAAAAATGTCAGACTGACCAGCCTCCCTCCATGCCCAAGCTGCTCAAACACCAATGATGCCACGAGTCAGGCGGGAAATTTATCGCACTGTACACATTTTGGCCGCACTAATAGAAAACTTCCCGGATTTAACCTATATTGCCACCCGACTCGCAATAAAAGATCGTATTCGCATTGGTTGATAATTTTGTGTTTAATATTTTCATTGCTTGCACTAATCAAAATTCGCACTGTTTGAACTCGCTTTATACGGGACCGAGCTGTACTTGTATTGCAACTTTAAATATTACAGTTGCTTCTACCATTTAATGAGGCATTATAAAAGGCAGTGTATGTAATAGTTGTCAAGATATTGTTTGCTGGCTACTGCCTGGTCACTGAATTCAACATAGTTTCTATCCATGAGAAATCGATATTATTATTGTATTTGTTTAATATTGATGTTTACGGCTTCCACTTCCTCATAGCCTATAACTCAAAAGTGGTCGATTGTGTTGTTAAAGATGATGGCTCAGTTGATGTGAGTAGTAAAATTTTGTAGTTTTTCTGAGGTTCATCTCCACTGCCAGAGTTTGTTAACCCTTTTATGCTCGGGGATTGCCGTTTAGTATTCAGAAATAGAATTATCTTTATTACATAACTACCTCTCCACATCACATCTTGCTCAAAGATACTGCAGAGGTTGAAGTAATTTAAACTAAAGGTTTCTAAACACACCTGATGATCACAAAGGTTTTAATGTATCCCAGTAAGGATGCAATCGCATTCTGGTGCGCGGAAGGGTTAAGTTGGATTCTTGCATTAAAGGCTATTCTGCAACTAAAATGAGAACAACCTACGTACCTTTTATGTCTTCGCCACACAGCTAGTAGCACCGACTAGCACGACACCCCTCGATGTTGGTTGTGATTTGGTGCAGCAGACTGGTCGAAGGCTGGAACATTCCTCCTACTACTATCACTACTACCAATATACTTTGTTTCACTTTCTGTTTCTTGGGTGGATTTATTCACAAACAACTCTGAAGCACAAATTCCTTATGGGGGGGGGGTGGGGGGGGGAATAGCTCGCTGGACACTGTCTACTTCAAATTGCACCTTCCAACTTGAAGCTATCTCCCGACATATTTCATGGCTGCTTTGTATGCTTAGTTAGGGTAGTCATTTATAACAGCCCATTCATTTAAGTTTATACTAATTTTAAACTTAAATATTTATTCTGTATGTAAGTTATTTAAGAATATTCCTCTTAGTATTTTAGTTAAAGCCATATACTTTATACTTCATATATATCAGTATATTTAATGTGAGACTTGGCATTTTCTTTGGATACAGTGACACTCGATGGCAGGGTTTATAGGGACTCCAGACCTTGACAATGAAAGTGATGAAGGTTAGTTGAAGCTAACCCCGCCTCCCTCTTTTATGCTAAGTAAACGAAGCGGCAAAAAATGCGGCCCTTGTCTCTGTCCAAAGTCTGAAGCAGGTCCAACTAACCTTCATCAATATTTGTATTCTATTGAATGAATTCATACAAGAGATCCTTTAGTACAAAAGATTGGCAAATTGGTCTTTAGATGCCATTTTGGTGCCATTATTATAAACCAACGATGTCTTTTTTTTTTGGTACTTAATACCGAAACAACCACTAATTATTTCCCAATATTTGAAGGCTATTATAGAATAAGGATGTTGCAAAGATCATATTAAAATGTGTTTCAACCTTCGGAGATATATTTTATGTACACTATATAAAGTACCTATACTGTACTGTAAAAACAAAAAATTCTCCCTATAAATCTCCCTTTTGAGGGCAGTGAAACTCTTATTGAGCCCCCTACTGTTAAAATATATGCTGATTTCAATAAGTCGGGGGGGGGGGGGGGGGTGATCAACCCATCCTGTATCCAAAGGCAAAACAAATTGTATATTTACTCTGAAAATGACTTACATCCGAGTGTGTTAAGATCGTTGGATAATGGGAGAAATAATATTTTCCGGGGATTGTAACTAATTTCAACTACTGTATAATGATGAAAACTACCTAAAACCAAAAAGAAAACCCATGGGAAAATTAGTGGTAGTTTCGGTTATATTTTCCCTTTTTTTATTTAATTTCAGCTGCATTTAGACGATTTGAAGAAGCTTACCAAGGACATATGGTGGCTAAAAACATGAATTGAGATATTCTGTAGTCTGTCAATGGTTAATAATGGTTAGATATCCTTCCTAAGCTGAATAAAATTGTTAAATAGTTGCCAGAATATGATGAAAAGGACGTCACCTAAAAGTAATGGTTTAAACAATGGGGTGATAGTTTGTTATTGATCATGTGGAATGTAAATAAAAAGATCAAACTAGATATCCTACAGAAAGGTTGCCAAATGTTTATAATGCGTTTGGACATAATATTAGTGTAAAGAGAGACTAATGACGCCTATATGGTGAAAATTCGACGATCTCTTTTACTATAGCCAGTTTTGTTTTATTGTAGCCTGTATGTTAAGGTTTGGCTAAAAAAAGATTTAAAAAGTATCATTCAAAGAGCCTACCGCCGTGGTTCACTTCTTATTTGACAGTTTTTTTGGGTTTACCCCCCTCACCCCCCCAAGGACTTAGTGTCCTCAGGGGGCAAATAACCGCTGGCCGTGGAATAATTTAAGAAAAAAAGTCAAATCTGACTCGCAGAGTGTGCAAACATCGCCACGGTAGTCTCCTTAACCCTCCAGCCCCGGCTATTGTATTCTATAATTTCCCAAAAACCCGGGGGTTTTGGCCAAAAAATGTCTACGCCTAGGCTACCGTAGCTTTGTTATTTTGACTGTTTCCGCATCCCCAAGCGTAGATGTGTTTCGTACCTGTAGAATGGCGTTAAGTAGAGCTCTCTAAGTCAACTGGTTCAGTTGTGATGACGATTTCATTGGAGATAACTTTGTGGCAAAAACAGCCACTTTACACTACTTTTCGCTACTTAACAATAACATACAGGCACACACGAACAAGCGACGCACTCCTTCTTGTGGTCGGAGAGGCTCGGCGTCGGTCCAGCCGGCTGTTGTTTACATGCGTTGGACGGACGCCTCGCACACCAAGCTGCCGGAGCCTCAGAGCCCTACCGGGTAGTGCGGGGTGTGTTTTTTATGGGTTTCTCAGAGCCCTTCCGGGCCTGAGGGGTTAAGGGGACCGACCGCTTTTTTAGGCTTAAAAAGCTCAAAATCCTGAAAATACCATTAGGTGTTTACTCAATATCCCTTCTTAAGCCAGTGAAATGTTATTAGTGAAAACCCATTGGATTTTTTTTTTGTTTTTTTTTCTCCAAACTTTTCCTGTATTTCTAAAAACGTTGTACGTATAGCGAATTTTGATATTGGCAGGCTCAGTAACTACTGGCCGTACGTGGATCGTACATATATAAATGGAAAGAGCGTAAAATACTCTACAACCTCCCAAAAGCTTTATCTTCTACTCTGCCGTGTTCCTGCGTAAAAAAAAATAAAAAAATAAAAAAATAAAATGAAAATGAAAATGTTCACCTAATTACCTTATAGACTTTCACATGTTTTTCTCAAAACCTGTTTTGTCGCACTTTGGGATCTTTTATCTAATTTATTATTGGACCTATAGGAATGGTGTATATACTATTGGAAAGGGAATTAAAAACACTACATTATTAATTTTATAAAGCTAATTTACTCTAGCCAACTTTGTTTGTTTGCAGCATGTTGTCACAGTCGTAAAATTCTACAAAATAATTTCACCTTAATTCATAACCTAAATCCAAAAACACAAAATATATAAAAAAAAAAATATAGAAACTACATACACACCTTTTGCGAGTTGTTTGATCACATATAGCAGGTGCTATAGGGATATCTGTAGGAGTTCTATGCATTTTAGTAGTGCTATAGTGCCCTCCAGCCCCGGCTATGTATTATATATATATTCCCCGAAACCCGGGTGTTTTGGCCGAAAAACGTCTAGGCTAGGCTGCCGTATATTTGTTAATCTGACTGCTTCCCGCATTCCCACGCATCTCCAAGCGTAGCTGTGTTATTTACCTGTAGAATGGCGTTAAGTAGAGCTCTCTAAGTCAACTGGTTGATTTGTGATGATGATTTCATTGGAGATAACTTTATGGCAAAAACAGCCACTTTACACTACTTTTCGATACTTAACAACAACATACAGGCACACACGAACAAGCGACGCTCTCCTTCTTGTGGCCGGAGATGCGGGGCGTTGGTCCAGCCGGCTGTTGTTTACATGCGTCGGACCGACGCCTCGCACAAGAAGCTCACAGGCTTTCAACCACTGGGCGTTCAAGAGCCCTTCCGGGTACCTGTTATATGCTTTTTTATGGGCGTTCAAGAGCCCTTCCGTGGTGAGAGGGTTAACTTTTTTTTACCTAAATTGAAAGAAAAAATAAAAAATAAAAAAAATATATAGTTTTGACCTAGTTTTATGGTCACATGCACCTGTGCCAAATTGCATTTAAGTTGAAAGTAAGGCCTGGAAGTTGGTAAATAACCGGTCGGTCCCCTTAAATATTATCAATTTCAATTCACTTTTCAGTAGGGTCTTCAGCTTACAGTAGGATATTGTCTATTTGGTTTACGGACGCCTTGGTGTTTCTATCTATCTACTGTATCTATTGGTTGACGCTGTGATCCCTGAAGGGGTGGCCACGAACGGACCGCCCCCATTCACCTCTGTCCCCAGTCAGTCGAAGCTCCTCCTCCTAACCAACACTGCCTTCATTCATATACTTGGTGTTTCTACCTGTCGTTTTACCCCATAGCATACTATTATTTTTACACTTAATTCTTCAGCGTATATACCTTATATTCTATTTATGGCTCTTTATATTTTGCTATCCATCAATCTATATCTATTAGAGCACTCAAGTCCCCGGGCGCCATATTGTTTCTGACTCCCGGGACCCCCTATGCTGACCTAGTAACATCTAGTGTGGGGAATAAGAAACTTCTTGTCTTGTCCTTCCACCTCCAAGTTGTGCTAGCCTTTGTGTTTTATATGCTTACATGTTTATCGTACCTCAACTTGAATGTGGCCACTGTTGGTGCTGTCACTACACTATTCGGTAGTAAATTCCAGGCACTTATGGTACACCATATAAAGACACTAGCTTACACTAAAGGCAATTATTTAGGAAATATTGGAGAGCAAGACCAAGATTTAGAGCAGTAGATCAAATGTGAATTAAAAAAAATCTGTGTTCTAGTGTATGTCACTGTAAGTTAAATATAGTATGGGGTGCTGTGTTACAACCTGGACAGACGTCACCGACGGAGTCATCCAGTTTCTTCTGATAGCTCAGAACAGCTGGATGGTGCCCACATCTCAGTCTGGCCAGGTGCATTGTAATATGATTCGGTTGGTTAGGTTAGTTTAAAAATTATTTTTAATACTAGACCGAGAGTTGGACGAAAATTCAATGCCTAATGTATAAAATCCAGTTCAATCAACATTTGGTAATAGTTAACTTAGGAGTACTGTACATTCAAAATCAACAGTTCTCCAACACCCTTATGTACTGTATGTACGATCACTTTTCCAGACTTTATAGACAAAATAAAGTCAGATAGTCCGGAAAATTCAATGGTCAGGAATCTACCAAGGGCCGATTTTATGTTCCAAAAGCTATTTGCCTAAAACTATAGGCTAGTCCATTTATTATAGGTAGGCCAACAATCTTGACTACTAACCTTTATAACTCAATAATGACTAGAGTAATGCAGTTAATATATCTACCATTTGGGAAGCGTCAGCCAGGGAATAAATGTGGATGTTTACATCCCGCATATTTGAACTCTTTTTGAGTTACATAGGTTAGGAGTCTCAATTTCTGGCCTACCTATAATGAATAGGCTATAATGTGCCTTTGTTAAAATGTAGACATTGAATTAATAAAATAATATAGCCATAATTAAGTGTTTTATTTCATTTTTATATGTGTCAAATGCCAGTATAAAAAAACAGTAGAATTGTGGTACAGTGTTCCAAGCATTCGTGAATTTCTCTGAAACAACTGATGGGTATTAACCTCTGAAGTGTGCATGGGGGGTATGAGACACCACACTCCTGTGCTGACGTATTTGAGCTGTTCCCATCACTAACATCGTTATTTTACCATAAATAGCATTAATACTTATCCATATGCACCTATTATAGGTTGATTATAAAGGTATTAACCTGTTACAACAATAAAACAAGTGGAAACAGCGTTTGGATGGTCAAAATCGGCGATACAGGGCGGGAGTTACATAATGTATGGCTGAGGCAACCTCACTTCCCACCACTTTTCTCCACCTCTGGAGAGAGACTGTCGATCGATACTCTCTCTCTCTCTCTTGCACTCGCTTGCTAACAGTGATGACAATGCCCTGCTTGCAACTCGCTAATATTAGCACGAAAATATACCACAGAATAAGGGAATAATAGGGAAAATAGGTGATAACTGAAGGAGGGGAGGAAAGTGGGGAAGGAGGGGAGGTGGAGGAGTGATATTTGGCATGGCCCAGGGGCAATACAAAAATAAAAACAAACAAAAAATTTTTTTTTTTTTTTTTGGGTGTTTTAACCCTCCAGCCCCGGCTATGTATTATATATATATTCCCCGAAACCCGGGTGTTTTGGCCGAAAAACGTCTAGGCTAGGCTACCGTATATTTGTTAATCTGACTGCTTACCGCATTCCCGCACATCCCCAAGCGTAGCTGTGTTATTTACCTGTAGAATGGCATTAAGTAGAGCTCTCTAAGTCAACTGGTTGAGCTGTGATGATGATTTCATTGGAGATAACTTTATGGCCAAAACAGCCACTTTACACTACTTTTGGATACTTAACAACAACATACAGGCACACACGAACAAGCGACGCTCTCCTTCTTGTGGCCGGAGATGCGGGGCGACGGTCCAGCCGGCTGTTGTTTACATGCGTCGGACCGACGCCTCGCACACGAAGCTCACAGGCTTTGACCTCATGGGTGTTTAAGAGCCCTTCCGGGCAGCTCGTGTATGCTTTTTTATGGGCGTTCAAGAGCCCTTCCGTGGTGAGAGGGTTAAATGGATTTTTTTTTTCCCTGACTCTTAAGAGTCTTCCCGCAGTCCGCCGGGGGAACTCTTAACCCGGCAAGCGCGATAGGCCTCACGGAAGGCTTCCTATAGGGAACGCGATAGGCCTCACGGAAGCAAGACCATAAAAAAAGCCTTCCAAAAAAAAAAGGGCCTATCAAAACAAAGGAATTTGTCTCTAGGTGAGATAATTCCCCTCCAGTACTCATCCATGTAAATCTCACCCACCCCCCTCCCCTCCTTCCCCACCTTATTCCCCCCTCCCTCCCCTCCTCAATTATCACCTATTTTTCCTCTTATTATCATAATTTATCGGTTATTTTTCTCTCCCGCGATAATGTAGCACAAGTGGGTTGCAGAAAAGATCGTTATGTAACACCCAGACACCGGCCCACACCGCCCCGCTCGTCTCAGTTACCTCACAGACAGCGAGAGACGAGGGTTGCCTGTGGCTCTCTCTCGCCTGAGATTATGACCGGGTGGCCAATATCTTCGTTTTTCACCACCCAAATGCTTTTCCCACTTATTTTAGCACTCTTGAAGGTTCATATATACATCATATATGTAAAATAAAAGCATACCGAAAACGAATAATGCTCTATATTGTAAATATAACTAATTCTGTCAGAATCCAAGGCTAGAAATGCACAAATAACTACCCTAGCCCCTAGGTCTATTTCGCGCTTGTCAGGTTAAGAGTCTTCCCGCAGTTCCCGGGTTAATAGATGAGATTTTAAATATATATGTTATTATTTTTTCTTGATAACCTCTCCTGTGGTTCCACGCTTGAACTCTCAAAAGCCACAATATGTAGGACTCAAAGGACTTGGAAAAATATTTAGTTTTCTAGTATAATAATAATTTCAGTTCTATACAGATTAGAATAATTGTTCAGTCGCAGTCAGTAATGTATGTATGTATGTATCTACTCAGGCACACACCCCATAGCTGAGGGTGGCCGACTCAAGGCAGAGCCCGAACAGAAACAACAATAAAATATAGAAAATTCTCACACATTTAGGTTTTCCCCTGAGAAGACCCAGAGACCAAGGACCATGATAGGGTCCCCAGCAAAAGAATCCCAGGTCTCAGATCTCCCAGAAAGATTTCGGTCTCAGCAGGCACATAGCGGCAAGGAAGGTGAACTGTATAGGGAGAGGTAGTGTCATGTTAACACAGCAAAAATATGAATTGGCAACTTTACGCTTAGGCTGCGTTAGGCCAAGCCCACTTGTTCCTCTTGAAAGCCTAGCTTGGCTTGGCTCCCCAATAAATACAAATTATGGTTGAAAACTGTCTGTTTTATTCATTAATAATGAAAACAGTCAATCTATGATAATGTGTAAGTGATATGCTTGATAGTTCTGTAGAATGGGATAATATTTCTAGCTATGTCATTACTTAAAAGTAAGATTATATGAGCCTCGACTTTAGTACAATATTTACATTTTAGTGTTATACAAAGTATGACACAGAAGATTCTATCTATCTATCTATTGCCTGACGCCGTGATCCCCGAAGGGGTGGCCACGAACGAACCGCCCCCATGCACCTCTGTCCCCAGTCAGTCGACGCCCCTACCCCCAACCAGCACCGCCTTCGTTCATGTACTTCCTCACTCCATCCTTCCACCTCTCCCTCTCTGTCCCTCCACCTCGCTCTCGTACACCCTCTTAGTCATTCTCTCGCTTTCCATACGTTCCATATGGCCGAACCATCTCAAGTTGTTCCTTTTCACATTTTCCAGCACATCTACCTCCACACCACACCTCCTTCTTACTTCCTCATTAGTCTGTCTATCCCTCCATGTAACTCCGCACGCACTCCTTAAGTAATTCATTTAGTAGTAGCCTCTACGTCTCCAACGTAGCGCTATATACCTATCGTATAATTCCGTTCCGCTCTGGAGCGGACAATTATCGTAATCACTAGCGCGATTAAATCGATAACATCTAAAGTAGCACCTTACTCTCTCTACTAGGTACGTTGTACACACTCTTGAGGCTACTATTTTAAAGGAAATGAAAATATTGATGAGAAAGAAAAAAGAAAATTGCAGAACATTGTCCATCCTATCTGGCTCCTTAACCTCTCCACGGCGCACAGTTTTTTTTTTACAGCTATATACTGTGCGCATGTATGATGATTTTGGGACCCATTGCCAATTTCGATAAAAAGTACATCAGCGTGTAGGGAATGTTTGCGTGCATCGGCCCATATATATTTGACCCCCCCAAAAATGTCTGGGGGGGGGGGGGAAACGGTCCGTAGTTGAAAAATGTGGAGCGAATGGCACCTCGCGGCTAGATTGTCATCGAGCGGCGAGATTTCCCGGCCGAATTTTCACGCGCCCAGGGGATAGAACCTGAGGGAGGAGGGGGTGGGTTACCGCGTAATATCACGTTTATCTCCTTTTTTTATCCCTTTTAGGCTATGTAGAGTACGTATACGTGTGTAGGCCACCCATATAACAATGAATATACCTCATAGTGACCAAAAATTGCAATATATAAGGGAATTATCAATGAATTTTTAGGCGGGAATGAAGACGGGTTGGAGGTTTGGCGGCAATTTATGAGATGAGATTGTGGTTTGCGCTATAATATCACGTATATCTCGTACTTAGAGCACTGTCATGCTATAATACAGACTTGTACGTATGTAGACATCCCATATAACAATATATATACCGCATATAGACCAATTCATGCGATATTTACGCACATTATAAATGAGTTTCTATGCGTGAACCAAGGTGTGATTGAGTTGTGCTGGGAATGGAAGGGGGAGAGGGTGTGTTGCGCCATAAATATCACGTATATCTCGTACTTAGAGCACTGTCATGCTATAATACAGACTTGTACGTATGTAGACGTCCCATATAACAATATATATACCGCATATAGACCAATTCATGCGATATTTACGCACATTATCAATGAGTTTCTAGCAGACGGAAGCCTAAAAGGGTGGGTGGGTGGGTGGGAGGGAGGCAGGGAGTGAGTCGTGGAGAGAGTGAAGGCAGGGAGATCTATCAAGAAACATACGCAGCTGTGTGATAATTGTGGAGGCGCCCGAGGCGTATGGATGTCTTGGGATTTTGAACCTTATGTCTAGCAGGTGTCTGGGGTTCGTTGCCACCCAGAGGTCTACAATAACATGAGTCAGGAATGGAGAGAGAGAGAAAGTGAGACATGTGTATGTCGTACGTATAAATGGCTTTCAGAATTGCATTTTTATGCAAGCAGACATTGCATTTTAGACACATGTGAAGTACCACAGAAATATGTAGGCCATTGACTGTAAATAAAGTACTATATTATAGACCAGGAACGAGGGAGGTCAGTAAACATCGGCAGTTAACCTTTTTTGATAGAGAGCTAAATATAGACTGGTGTTGCCTGACACTTGCGAAAGGGTAGATTGCCACCAGAAAACTTATATTTATTTATTTCCAAGTAATATGCAATCTATATGTATATTCGAGACCTACTGCAAGTATTTGTATGACAGTCATGACTATGTATAATACAATATACGCGCGTAAGGGCGTAGGCGAGATATAAGAAAGATGGTTGAGCAATTTTCGACACCCACAGTTATTATTCATTATTATTTACAATATTATACAATACAAATGTATTTGTGAAGAGTATTTTATGCATGCTGTATTTATACGAATTTAGTTGGTAGCCAAACTCAGACAGAGAGAGGTGTTGTGGATGGAAGGAGGGAAGGGTCACCCACTGACCCACTGACCGTGTGATAATGACTGGAGTCACACTGAGAGGGGCAATTTTGCTGAGTGTTTGGGCAGTTTTTGACAGAATAAAGTTATATAATTACTAATTCTTGACAGAGACAAACTTTTATAAACCTTTGCATGATATAATTGATAATCCCATCAATTTACAAACGTAAATTGGTGGGATAATTCATTTTTTTATGTATATTGTCATTTCGATTGTAGACACGAAGTTTTGAGTGACATTTGGTATGAGCTCCTGTGGCATGGTTGGTAAGGTCGCGGACTGGAAAACTCAAAGTGTGGTAGGGTAGTGGGATCGAATCCAAGAGGGAAGGTTTTATAATGTTTAGATAAATTTTGATAAAAAAAAAATTGTACAAGATCATGCCACTGTATTCAAACAATATGAAATATTCATAGAATATATCATATTGTAAGAATACAATGACATGACCTTGTAATTTTTTTTTTTTTTTTTTTTATCTTAGTAGGTTTGACAGGATTTATTGAAACATATTTATTTTGGTACAATTCATTTGAGGTAAGAAAATATATACACATTACTTTGGCTATAACAAACATAAATATTGATATACTAAAAAAGAAGGCATATTACATGGAAATCTTTGAAACTTATAAACTAAATAATGAAAGATACAATTATATAATGTAAAAAGCTATATCACAGGGACATCTTTGGAACTTATACATTATATAATATATATGTAACATTATGAGGTAGCGTGATCAATTTGGTCAGGTCAGGTAAGGTAGGGCGTGAGTCCAGGGCAGGGCAGGGCACTCAGTAGTTTTTATACATGTGGTAGTCGCTGAAGCAGTCACCCAAGCAGAGTGCAACTTTGCACTCGGCGCACATTGAGGTGACTCTTTTGGTTACGTGGGGTTTCCTGACACTGGTGCTGCAGACGTGGCACTGCACCTGCCTGTGACGAGTGCCAACCAGCTCAGTGTTGGTTAGGTAGTGTCTTTCCACACCCAGCTGGATGCGGTCAGGAACGTGATCCCCACGCCATGCCGTACGTCTGTGAGTGGTGGTGCCATACTTCTCCAGGAGTTGATATGCAACGTTGTACACAAACTCCCGGAATTTTAGCTTCTGGTTTGGGGCCATCTCTCTCTTCACCAACCACAAGTTGTAGGCGTTGAGCATCGTGAGTCAACTAGGTGGAGGAAGAGCTTGTGATACCACTTCACAGTCTTCCACAGACACTCAACGCCTGACAGTTGACAGTCAGACTTGTCCACCAGGCGCATGTTCTTTGTGTAGCCCACTACCATGTCGGGCTTATAGATGGTCTTCTTGGTTCAGTAGTGGATTTTACCAGAGTCCATCTGGGCACCTGTGTGGACTGTGGAAAGCCTGTGAACGTCTCTTTTGTCCTTCCACTTCAGGGCTACCACTTTCCCTGACTTTTCAAGTTGCTTGTACTTCTGCCCCCTTCGTCGCCTTCTTCGGACATGCCTCTCGCGGTGTTCCTGGGCCAGTTCGTCTTCAGAAGGTGTGTCACTGGAGGAGGCATCTGACAGAGGAATGACATCACCTGTGAACTTGGGCATAAACTTTCTTGTCTTTCTGACAGTCCCACATGACCCCGTTTGGTTGTCATGAAGAAACTGGCAGAGAGCAGGAGAAGTATACCAGTTGTCAGTGTAGATGATGTTGCCTTTGCCCAGGTAAGGTGCCAACATTTTCCTGACGATGGCACCTGACATGCCCATTGGGTCACCGGCAGCGGCTTTCGGTACGTCAATGTCAGTTCCTGTAGTTCATGTCAAGCACTATTCCAGTTTCACAGTCGCACAACACGAAGAGCTTGATTCCGAACCTATGCCTTTTCAAGGGGATATACTGCTTGAAAACAAGACGTCCTTTGAAGAGCACGAGCGACTCATCAATCACCAAATTGAGGAAGGGGTAAAAGTATTTCCTATACCTCTCCAACAACATGGTGAACACATCCCGAACTTTTCATATCCTGTCAATCCTGTTAGGATTTTCGTTGTCTACAAAGTGCATAAATCTTAGCAGCAACAAAAATCTGTCACGAGTCATGAACTTATTGAAAGTTGGGGTGGCGATGAGAGGGTCGTGCTTCCAGTAGTGTTGCAACACATGCTTCTTGCAAAGAGGCATGAGGAACAACAAGGCAAAAAACGTCATGAATTCTTCAACAGTCGTATCCACCCAGCCTCGTATTCTCGCTTTTGGAGAAATGACGTCCAATTTGCCAAACACCCACCTGTAGTAGGCGTTTGTTTGGGCAACGATGTAAGTCATTACCTCCAAATCGAAAAAAGCGAGGAAGAACTCTCTTTCGTTTGCGTTTTCGTCACAGGGCCAGTCATCAGTTGTACCTGACGTACCAGGATTGAACTGGGGCACGTCAGGCACAAAATTGACCCCGTCAGACCACTCAAACGAAGGCATGCCAGGGATCGGAATGTCGTCTCCGTCTGCTTCTGCGTCTGAAATATCGCTGTCATGTTCGCGATACAACACAGCATCATCATTACCCTCCTCTTCACTAGACAGACGCCCTTCTTCATTTTCATCACTGACGTCTGACTCACTTCCACTGTCCACTCCCAAATCCCCCCACCCTTGGTCCCGTCCTAGGGCGTCGTCGTCGAAACCCGCAGGGCTGCCAATGCCCTGCGAATCATCACCAAACAGCAGGGCGGCGTACTTGGATGGTGTCAGATTTTTTCTGCTCACTCTAGCACGTAGGGGCGTCTTATGGGCAGGGGCAGGGGCAGGGGCGGCGTCGGCAGGGGCGGCAGTGGTGCGTGGTGCAGTGGGCCTGGAGGCAGGCAAGATGATGGTGGTGCCTGTCGCCCCTTTCCCTTTCCCTTTCCCTTTCCCTCTTCCTTGGGCAGGGGCGGCAGGGGCAGCAGGGCCGGCAGGGACAGCAGGGCCGGCAGAGCCAGCAGTCGCTTTCCCTCTCCCTTTCCCCTTCCCCTTCCCCTTCCCTTTTCCTTGGGCAGGGGCAGCAGGGTCAGCCGGGCCAGGGGCGGCTGGTGGTGGTGGTGGTGGCAGGGTCACTGTGGCAGGCTTACGGGTTTTCTTCCCTACGCCCGTGCTTTTGATTCTGCCTGCCCCCGCAGGTTCTGCAGCCCTCGGGCGGCCTCCTGCATCGCTGGTACTGGTGGCAGGGGTGGCAGTGGTGGTGGTAGTGGTTGTTGCAGTGGCCTGGGTCGTCGTGGCAGTGTCCCCAAAGTCCAATGACCTCTGTGCCATTGCCCTGCTTGCACGTGTTTTACGTGCTTTTGGTGCTGGTGCTTCGTCCTCCGAGCTGTAGGGCGTGTCGTACTGGTAGCTAGGGTTTCTGGTAGCCACCCTCTGCCTTCCACGGCGGCTGACACCACCAGAAGGAGGGCTGGTTGTGTCATCAGGGCGCGAGCGTGAGGGACGTGTGGGCTCCATGACTAGTGCTTGGGTTCTGGCGCGGTGGCGCTTGCACAAGTGCGGGGCGAGCGTGTGGTGGGGTGGTATCGAGAGTTGCCATGTAGTACTACACCCACACCAATTTGTAGCCGCCTGCCTATAAACCCGCGGTTTTGGTACGTGTTCAAAAGCCTTACAAAGAGTCTTCCCGCAGCTCCCGGGTTAAGCCGTTGTCACGGGTCCACCGTACAACCCGACCGGGTTCATTAGACATTCCTTTTCGCGCTACACTATGACGCACACACTTTTTCTGGTACTCTGTTTTTGTGCCTACAACTCCTGTCACCTCCCCTTTGTGGGCCTTATTTAAGGTACCTGTGATTCTAGACAGATGATACGTGCTGTAGGCACACTGAAAGCTGGGCTCAAGTGTGTTTTTCTTGGAGTGTAGCGTCGAAACTGGAGGTTACTTCATTTTTTGCCATCTGCGCATGCGTCGCCGCTTGGGCGACCCTCGTTCATTTAGGCTTTGCCTTTTGTATTCATTTCACTTGCGGTGGCTTTAGTTTTGTCTTTAGTAAGCTTCTTGTCATTATAGTTTTTGTCACTGCCTTTATTTTTGCTTTTCTTTTCGTGAAATTAGGCCTAGGCTTACTTGTGCCCTTCTAGTTGGTTGGAAGGGGGGCGCTGACCCTTGTAGGGCCGATCCCTTTTGGTGGTCTTTTTACTTGTTGCTGCCTCTCTTCAAGAGTGCAGAAACTAGTGCACCTGGTAATTTCATATATTACTGCCTCAAGTACCGAATAGGCTACCTTCCGAGTTTTGGCCTAGCCTAGGGGGGGGGGGGGGAGGGGGTGTTTGGTTTTTAACACTGTGGCAACCTCAATCTGGCATACAATGCTCACTTTTTGATTGACGGACCCTGTGCTCTGTCTCCATGGCTACAGTCCCACAAAACTGCGGACGTAGCCCGTTCTGATGAGTTTTTGTCCGACAGTTTTTGTTCTGTCTACTGCCCCTCCTACGGTCTTGATTATATCCCTCATCAAGGGTACAGTAACTGGTGGCGCCTTGTAATTTCATATATTACTGGCTCCAGAACCGATTAGGCTAACTTCCATTTTTAGCCTAGCCTTGATGGGGGGCGTTTTGGTTTAAACTGCGACTCTGCGGCCTCCTCAATCTGGCATACTCTGCCCCTGTATTGATATTACGGCCCCCAGTGCTCTGTCTACCTGACGCTTTGGTCACTTGTTGCTTACCCTCATCAAGGGTACAGTAACTGGTGACTCCCTGTAATTTCATATATTACTGGCTCTGGTACCGAATAGGCTAACTTCTGTGTTTTCGCCTAGCCTATTCCAATTCATTTTAATCTGACTCTAGTACCGAAGGCTCAGGTACCGAATAGGCTAACTTTTTTAGCCTAGCCTAGAAGGGGGGCGTTTGGTGTACAACTCTGTGGCCTCCTCAATCTGGCATACTTGCCCCTGTATTGATCGGCGGCCCCAGTGCTCTGTATTCCTGTAGCTACAATCCCTTGTTGCTTACCCTCATCACGGGTACGGTACCTAGTGGCTCCCTGTAATTTCTAAAATACCCCAAAAAGGGAATTCCCCCACCAACCTCCCAACCAACAACCCAGTGGTAATTCCGCAAGAACCAGAGCAAAAACCAACCGGGACGAAAGAACCCAACAGCAAGAAGGGAAAGTGGGACGCTCCTGCAAGATCAAAGGAAGCCGCCAACCCTGTCAGTCAACAGAGGAGCGCACGACTGGACCAGGGGACCGACCCCAACACGGCCGGAAAGAAAAAGGCCCCAAAGGCACGTAGGCCAAAAATGGTGGATCCCCAACCTTTTTAACATTTCACAACACTCGCATACCAAACCCATGCTCAGCTGTCCTTTTTCTGTTGTAGTAACTAAGTATAGATAAGTGCCCCCGTGCTCAGTTGCCCCCCCTTGCCTTGTTCTTTTAGTAACTAAGTGTATATATAATATTAACCGGAGTATGCCACCTGTATTGATGCGACATAGCGGCACTGTCCTTGTGTCGTATTGTGCCACGTGCATACCAACCCGGGTTCATCATCTTATTAGGACGACGTCTATAATGCCGTCGTTTATGCATGTATTCACTCCTTAGGGTAACTATCTGTTATCCACGATGTTTCTCTTTTCCACTTAACTCCGCATGTTACACGCCTATTAAAAACCCAGTCTTCTAAAAATACAAACCACATGATTTTCCTCCTAGACATTCTTGATGTACCAACTAAGTATGTATTTCATGAGATAACCACCTTGTGGGTTATAGTACTTTCATTTGTGTAGGTGCGAAGGCGAGCTCAAAACACCTTCAATTTCCAGTCCACAACGAGCCCGATCATGATTATGTCACCCCTATAATTAATTATGTAACCCACATACCCCCCCTTGTTCAGCTGTTCCTTTCTTCTGTAGTAACTAGATATATATAGATATGTGTTCCGTGCTCAGTTGCCCCCTTGCCTTGTATTTTAGTAACTAAGTATATATATAATATTAACCAGAGTATGCCACCTGTATTGATGCGACATAGCGGCACTGTCCTTGTGTCGAATCGTATTCCGTGCATTCCAACCAAGTCCCATTCACCTTAAGTTGACAACAACTAATACCGTCCTTCATGCATGTATTTCAGTCCTTAGGGTAATTATCTTCTATCCGCCATGTTATTCCTCTCTTCCATTTACTTTTCCACAATTGTTACACGTCTCCCAATCACCACCTCCTAATCCACAATCCACATTACTCTGTTTTGCTTCGTGACCCCATGCTCAGTGGTCACCTGTTTTGTGGGTCACCCTGTCTTTTGCTCCTTCACGCCCCGCTGCACACGCCACCCTACCTGTTCGATCGTAGGGGAATGCCACCCCTATGTCCAGCGCATTAAGGGTCACGACCCTAGGTCACGAGCGGCGCGGCGCCTAGCCTCAAACCACCCCCTTTCCAATATCCAAACCCCCCCTGTAAAGACGCCCAGACGAACGTTCTAACATGCCGATCCCGTTCATTCCCTCACCCCAATAAATAGCAGATAAAGACTCATTCTTGTAACCCCATTTACTACCCTCTAACTTACTAGCCCAACTCACAACCTGAACCAGGAGGGCGGACGGCGTGAGGCTACAGCAGCCAACATCTCACCCCTAAGAAGTCGACGGTTCCCCTGACTTGCATTTTCACGAAAACTACTATTATGAGCCCCCTGAGTAATCCTAGTAAGTAAAAACTAGAACCCAGGATCAACCCTCCCTAGGAGTATCACTCTTGACACCACCACATCATAAGAAAACCCCATTAGCGTAGAGAATCCCATATATACATATTTAAGGAGTGGCATGCCCCCCCCCCCCACCCCAAAGGGATACCCCCAACCCCCGCGTACGTTCACCATGACCCACACGTAGCCAACAACTTCTTGCCAGACACCAGGTGAATTTCCAACAGGTGATGAACTAACCCTCTAAATACCTATCCAAATACCATCCTATCCCATCCTTAACCAAAACCAAAATCTTCCTTATCCCATCCTAGATTAAGAATAGCATGTCAGCTGGACCAGAGAAGGATATTTAGGTGAATTGATGAATAATACCTCCCAGCCTATTCACGTAGTGCGCCAGTAAAGTAGTCCCTATGAACCTTCACCAAATCCGC
The DNA here is from genome assembly GCA_032716605.1 of Paralithodes platypus. Lineage (NCBI taxonomy): Eukaryota > Metazoa > Arthropoda > Malacostraca > Decapoda > Lithodidae > Paralithodes > Paralithodes platypus. The sequence continues at coordinate 16,431,916 of CM064506.1, read as the reverse complement.
CTAAATAACTCTACTAGTACCTCATACTAGAGTTAAGATATCCACGATCATAAATCAGATCACAAGTTACTTACCGCCACATTAAAAAAAAACTCCCTAACCCCCTAAGTTCACCAGAATAAATTAACTACTTCATAGCATTGACATCCAATACTTCTAGAACATTCCTGAAGCTTCCTTGACCTGCCTATAAATAAGACCCAGAGACAACAGTCGGGCAGTTGAATATTAGAGCTCAAAGCAACGGTTGACCGCATTGTGTTGTCATCTAGTGTCCCCCCCCCCTCAAGATTCGAGATAACTTCGGCGTTCCGTGATCTGTGCAACTCTGTGAGGAAGTGAATTTAAGTTTTATGAATATATTATTGCATTCGGGACTGCCGGCAGTAATATTATATTGGTAAACAACCGATTCACCCATTTTTTATTGTTTCCTGAACGTCTGGTAGTGCCTACTTTACTACTTAAGTTCAGGAATAATCATAACTCATAACTGATCTAAGGCAGAAAGATCGTTATGTTAGAAGGGATTATGTGAGCAACCTAATAGAGGATTCTGCAAGCATAACTCCTTGGCAACAATTGACTGTAGGCCTTATCAGCATTGTTGACAAAAAGGCGAAAAGCCGCCCGCATTCCTTGAACCTCTTCTACATATTGGGACGTCATCACGGCTACGCAAAAAGCCCATCTGTAAACCTTCTCTACACTCCCGGACAACTTGGACGGCCCCGGAGCTGCTGTTAACCCCCGACACCACCGAGACAAGATAACCAGGAAAACTCGATCACAGTGTTAACTCGCAAAGTACCAAATTACGGTACCATTAACTCAACCAGCCAGTGTATTCGTTTATGTATCAATCTCTCTATGTTAGGAAGAAAGTTATTTATTATGCTAGTATGTATTAACATATATCAGTGAAATTTAGTTTAGGCGAACTGACTCCCGTAATTATTCTTGCCATCATGTTTTACCTCGCCAAAGAAATAAGTCCACATTAGGACTACGGCTCGAGCAAAAGCAATTTTGAAAGAAGTGATTATGACTCCACCAGAATTGTGACTCCGCCCTCACTGATATTTTTCGGTCTAAAGTGTTACCTAAACAGCCAAATATACTAGACCAGTGCAACTAGCTACAGTTATCCCTTTACGTTAATTCTTGGGCTATAACCATATTACCTATACCTTCATCCTAGATTGAGAGTCATATTACCAGAGAGTTAATACAGCGAGATACCTAACCCGCGTGATTCGTGTACTCTAATATCTTACAAATAAGGTGATCAGAAGCATAATACCTGAACGTTGGAAGTGGGAAGTGAACCTCCATCCAAATCCACGAAAAGTGCTAGAGATTGTAAAAAGTCCAAAACTACGTATGACTTATTCAATTTACCATTGTTTCAAGTGCACATATAACCATTATTCTACCTAGTGTTTTTGGAGAATAAAGCTGCATTATAAACCATTACTGTGATGTTATTTATACCATCGGTTGATTCTATTGTGTACTGTGTGTGAAGTCCTATTTTTTTTTTTTTTTTTTTTTAAGAGACAATGAACGGAGGAAGGAAAAACAGATAAAACAAAAAGGTCCATGTGCCTAAAGGCATCCTCCATTCATAAAATGTTTGTAACAACTGGATTTAAACATTTGTAGATTGTAAGTTTGTGGAAAGCAATTCGAGGGAAGTGAATTCCAAAGAGTAGTAGCTCTGGGGATAAATGAATTCTGATAAGCAGAAGTTCTGCATTGTGGAGGAGAAAGTGTAAATTCATGGGCGCTCTCAGCTGCCCTAGTTCTACGGGGAAAGATGTGGAGAGGCGGCACAATTGAAGCAAGTTCCTCGGAACAATTGCTGTGAAAATATCTGTAGATAATGCAAGGGATGCAACGTTTCTTCGTATGGATAATGTATGAAGGTCCTGTGTGATTGCAGGGTTATTGATTAATCTAATAGCTTTATTTTGAATTTTGTCCAACTGCCTCAATGCAACCACTCCACTTCCACCCCACAGAGGTGAACAGTAATCCATCTGAGAACGCACATGACTTTTATATATCACGGCCAACTGCTCGTCAGTGAAGAATTCTCGAACTCTGTACAGGAGTCCCAGTTTTTTAGAGGCATTCTTAGCAATGCTTCTAACATAATGTGTCCAGCTCAAGTTAGTAGTTAATGTTACACCGAGAATGTCAATACTAGGGGAAGTGGGAATATACCCAATCTTGCAGAACTCACCTATACCAAGTTAATCCTGTATAAAAGCAGGGCATAACATTGGCGGCAGCGGTGTTTCTTGATTCGGATAGAGGATTTCATTGCAGTGCATTTTCGAAGCAATAGAGAGAAAATAACATCAAGATGGCAACCCGTTCTCACATTCCCATTCCGAAATACACTCAACCCTCAGCTATCACTCCTAATTGGTGCAGCTATAGCCGCGCGGTAGCCGTAACCGCGATAGCCATACTGATGAACTAATGGCAATAATTCTAATTGGTGCCTGGGTGCCGAATTTGACAACTATTTTTCGTATTTTGCGATTTTTACCTAATAATTTCCACTGAACACTAACATAACATAATAATAATTATAAGAAACATTATAAAAGTAAATATAAGAACATATTACACCATCACATTTACCTTTTTAGGTGTGTTGAGGGATTTAGGTGGGTTGGGTTCCGAGGCTAGGGGTGGCGAATTATTGGCCACTCCTACGTTGCTCTATCTCGCGAGTTTCATGTGACTCTTTATGTTTTCTCGCTTTTGATAAATCCCCCTCACTGTCGATTCATTCACTCCAAACTTCTTTGCCACTCCTTTTGTTTCACCCTTGCCTATTAAGTCCACAATTTCCTGTTTCTGAGCATACGTAAGGTTCTTTCTCTTCTTAATGTCTCGATTTGGTGCGGTCACATTACGCTGAGCGAAGGTAGGGGGATTCGGTGGCCGTTGGGGTGGGTTAGTAGCCATTGTTCACAGGTATAAAAACACTTCACAGCTTTCACCAGACAACAATGGGGGTACAAGTAAGACTGAGAAATTGTAAGTATGGCGGGACGGCGGGAGGGTAGGAGGATGGGTGGTGACCAATCACAGCGCTTGCTTCCCATGAGTCACGCCCAATCAGGGAGCGAGTAGCGTAAACGTATGCTTGCCGCCCGCCTGGGAATTCCCAAGCCCGGGAATTTCCAATTTTGTTGTATTTTTGGCCACATTTGGTGCGTGATAGCCAGCTCATAGGCGTGAAAGCCTTTTTTCATAGTAAGATTTGAACAAACATGACTTGGCAGCTCCCGTGTCGATTAGCAAGCGGACAGGAATGTCCTTGATTTTGGCCATGTAATAAATGGGGGCAGTGCGACTAGTTATGGCGTCCCCCGCCGAGCCCATCGTGGGCGGGGGATACTTTAAAAATCCTGGGGGTCGGTATCTACCTCCTCCAGGGTTTCTTCGGTATCGTCTGAGGTCATGATATGGGGGGCTATTTCTTCCTCTTGTCCCCACTCCTCTTCATTTACAGAAATGCGAGGAGTCGAGGGGTGAGGTTTGGCAGAGTCACGAATTTGATGGAGGGCACACTGAGCATTACAGGCAGGGAAATCATAGGGGTTGATAATAACTAAGGTAGGGTTTTTACTTTGGTAGGTGTTGTAGTTGCTGTTCCGGTTGAAGATTCTGCGTGGCTGGGTCGGTTGGAACCGGGGTCTACTGGGTTGGGGCTTGCCGGAAGGGTAGGTGGGTCTGTTGTTGAAGGATGAGGCTGGGTAGGCATTCTTGGAGTTTTGGTGGTTGGTTTGCTGCGGGTGCGTGGGAAACCTCTTGATTGCAGCGATTTGGGTGGGTGCTTCTGTGCGCACGGCCAAAATACGTCGGATCGTGATGAGGTCTTTTTTGTATCCGACGAAATCGTGCACCCGGAAATGGTCTTTTACTGCTGAGGGCAATATCGACACAAGGTTGACCAGAATTTGCTGTTCTTGTTGGATTCTGGTCAACGTGGGGAAAGAAATTTTTATCTGTTGGGCAAGCTTATTCACAGTGGCATCTACATCGCCTTCGAATTTAGTGTCTTGGATACGGGTGTGGGCCACGAAAACGCCCAACGAAGGCTTAATGGCTTCTATCACTATTGTGCGAAATTCGTTCCAGGTGAGATCAGGGTGCACTTGATAGGCAACCAGGGAAACGGCTTTTCCCAGGTGCGTTAATGTTACGGCTATTTTTTGTGCGTCCGTGGTATAAGCCATGTAAAGTAAGGGTTTCACTATGTCCATGAATATTTCGATCCCATAATTTGTTTCATCATAATGTGGGATGGGAACGTGAGGAGAGTGCGCCATGATGTTCTCGTGTTCTGGCTGTTCCAAACTTGCAAAGTAATCCAACCTTTTATCCGAATCAAGAACCACCGCTGCCGCCAATGTTATGCCCTGTTTTTCTACAGGTTTAACTTGGGTAAGGTGAGTTCTGAATGACTGGGTATATAAGGCTGCATGCACAATACAAGGTATGAGGAATAGAGAACACAAAATAAACACACGGTAACACGACACAAGTTCACGTTTATTGAAGTAAATAATCAAAGAGCATAGAAAGATAATAATTCTCGCACAAAACAAATAATAGAAGGGAACTGCTAGCATTAGCGGATCTGGATGGAGCCTAGTCTCCCACTTCTAACGTTCAGGTATATTCTTCTGATCACGGGTTTAATTAGCAAGTTTTATTTTACTGGAAGACCTCAATATATTCGTGTAATTCAACTTCACTGATTTGATCTCTTACTGGCTGGTCGCGTGCCCAAGTAGCAGCTCACAGTTAGGATTAGACACGCGTATATTGTAGAACACGGAATCTCTAGTAACCTCATGGGGTACTGATCTAAGTTTTATATTCTTATGGCAGAAATACGTAGAACACAAATCAGTGGGCGAACGTTAGATATCACTAGAGTTTTAATATCTGAATAAGGTAATTACGAGAGTCAATGTCGCCTGTTAATTAAAGAGCACTGATACGCTTAGTACGTCCCAAATGGAATGGTTAAATATGAATTACACTGGGCAAGGTTTTAGCCACTTTATAGAAAGTTAATAAGTGAGTATCAAACTAGTACTATAACACTTAGTACTAGCAACATGAATCTTGAATAGTATTTGTAGATCTGGTCCTGGTTATCTTGCTTCCGGTGATGTTGGGGGCTAACGACTGGTTCCTCGGCCGTCCAGGTGGTCCAAAATGTAGGAAGTTCTCAAGTCGGATCTCTTGACGATCGTTGCTGGCTACACACTTATATACCCACGAATTTGTGTGAAGGTTATAAGGTGCACGTTAGGACTTGTACATGGACAGATGCTTCTATTAGTCTTCTCTGCCACGGAGTCTGCCGGATCTGGAATCTCTCAACTCCGGAACAACACAAGGGCAGAGCTAGAGGTTAACTGCAGGGTAGTGACCACTGGTTGGTGTCTAGCTTTCAACTGATTTGACTGGGGGCGGGAGCTAGATTTATAGGCTCGGTTCTGGACCCTGTAGACAGTAGGGATCTCGAGTCTTATGGACTTATTTGAGCTCTCAATAGATATGGGGACTAGGTAAGATGGTATTTACTGTTGTGGCACATGGCTATAGGAAGCCTTTATATTTTCATATAACTGAGCCTTAGTAAGAGGTACTATTTTGGCTATACTGGAAGTATTTAGGGGGGAGAGACTGGATCTACTTTGCGAGGAGGATGGGGACAGCTGTGATAGGAGCGTCTCTCTTAGATTGTTCAATCTTCCTTCTATGGTACAGCTGAGGTGCTAATTTAGTGATCAGAGTATGCAAGAAAGGTAAATGGTTTATTGTGAGTTAATAGAGGTTAGTAAAGGTGTTAGTCATGCATGGTTAGTTCATTGATAGGAAGAATTCCTGTGCTACCTGGCAATGACTCCGAAGTCAAAACAGGGGCCAGGTATACCTCCGCGGGGGTGGGGGTCTCCCTCCTCGGGTGGGCAAAAAGGGGGAGCTGGGCGCCCCCTCTCTGTGATAGTCGTCCGGCGGCTGTGGCTAGGGGCTTGCCATATCACCAGTGTTTGTAATAACCCTCTGTGTATGAGACAGATGTGGGTGTCCTTAATACTAAAACCGAAGGTGCCTTGGCTAGCTGGTTTTACTCGGCTGGTTGTTAATTGCAGGGTGTGCTGGATGTGGTGGAGACTGGGTTGCTAACTCTGCCACATTTATCTGGAAGTATGGCAATAGAAGTTAGTTACTGGCGAGGCGGCTAGCCTCGCACCGACGACCATTGGGTGCAGGGTTGTGAAGGGGTTGTAAGAGAATAGATGGCATGCAAGGGGTTAGTAAAGTTCTAATGTTGTTCTGGCCTACTAAGTGAAGGTAGGCTGGATAGGAGTATATATATAAAAGGTTGGAGAGCATTAGCAACGGAAAATTCAAGGATCTTCCAGAGGTATGAGAGAGGCTAGGTCGGACAAGAGTAGAGAAGCGTGGGGTCTTCTAATGAGGGGGGAGGAGTTCAGGGGGGCTATAGGGGAATTTGCCCCTAAGGTCTCTGGGCATGGGGGTGGCATTAGGCTGCAGTTGATATTGGAGTTTGAAAAGGCAGTGAAAGTACGTTAGCCAAATGCTACCGGGGAATGCAACTATGGGGTGGTATATGAGTCTGGAAAAGATAGAATTATGTAGTCAGTACGAGGGGTTATGGATACTATTAGTTGGCCCTGGGAACTGCGTTTTCTATGAAATGTGTATACCAAACAAAGCGGCAGTTCGTAGGGGTACTTAGTTATTGTTTCGAGGTACTTATGACAGATACTGGTAACAAGGTTATCTATACAATCTCTGGTTGGGGTAAGAGGTGTATGACACGAAGCAAATTGGCGTAGTGTGGACTGTGGATACGAAGGAGGCAAGTGGAAGACGTATGACAATTGTGGAAAAGTAAATGGAAAAAGGTGAACACAATGGCGGATAAAGATACTTAACCTAAGGATTGAATACATAGATTTATGGGGCGATGGGTTCTTCAGAAAGCTTAGTCTGGCAAGACAAGATGTTCGGGAATGTTAATATTAATACTTAAACTAAGGATTGCATACATCGATGAACGACGACATTATTGTCATCGTCCTAATAAGGTGATGAAACCTGGTTGATCTGTACTTGGCACAATACGACACAAGGACAGTGGCGCTATGTCATATCAATGCTGGTGGCAGTTAATATTATAGAGACACTTAGTTACTAGAGGAACAATGCAAGGGGGCGACTGAGCACGGGTTACATATATCTATACTCGTCATGGGAAATGATATACGAGGTCTAGGGGCAGGCGTGGGTGTTTTAACTTCTAAGATATATAACATCTACTTCTCGGATGTAAGAACATACATAGATATAATTATGGCTGTCTGATGTGTTGGCATTGGCTCAACGTCGGGACAGGGCATGGGTGTTTTAAATATGAATGTATATTCCTGTTCATCATCTTTGTAGTTAGGAGTGTAGGACACGAGGGGGGTAGTGTACGTGAGGTGTGGAAAATGGTCAATTTAGAAAAGGTAGGTAGGTGCAGCCTGGAGCTGCTTAGCCCTGCGGGCTTGGGCCTGTCTGAAATGGCTGGCTCGGTCAGCTGGTCCTTTCGTTCTGTGGACCTTTCTTTCAGGTGTTTCTGTGTGGTGTTCGCTCGTGGCTTCTGTGGTGGGCTTCTTGTTCTGGGGCATTTTAGGAAGGATAGGCAAGTTTTGGTTTATGAGTGACTTTAACCCGGGACAATGGTTTAGATTGAATGGATGCAAGAGCTTTAGGTTCCTTGATAGGGGATATGAAAGGCAATCTGGGGAAGAGAGGTTTTGGTTCTGAAAGAGCTTTAGGTTCTTTGATAGGGGATATGAAAGGTAATTTAGGTAACAACCTGGTACCACCTGTGGTTGAGTACCTAGGTTGAGGAGTTACTGGGCTGGCTGATGGGGGTTTGTAATGGTTACCCCTGCGATGGTCATTTTCTTTGGCTCTGGTGTTTAAAGAAAATGGCTTGCCGTGGGTGACTGGTGTGGTCCACTCGGGACGGACGTGTCCCACTCGTTCCACCGTTATCTTGGCGATACGGGCAGGGGCAGGGTTGTCGTGGGTCTGGATGGCAGGGGGAAGGCTGTCCGAAGGCTTAGTTGGCTCTGTCGCATGGCTGTGACAAGCTGGAGATGCAGTAACACCGTTCCTAGACCGCATCTCAATATATAATAACTCCGGTAGGTTATCGGCCTTCTATAGGATCATGACGCTTCTTTTGGACATTCTGAGGATATAGCTAGGTACATTTATAATTATCACATCCAAATTGATTATTTATATATGGATATATACAAAAAGTCTTAAAACTGTTATCAAGTTCCGAAAGTCTAAATCGGGTTGAGTTTAGACCCTGTGGAAGAGCAGGGTTGAGTTGGCTTGATATTGGACACCCTTTTATGGCATTTGGGTGTGAAATACGACACCATTTCCAGTCTATCGGAGATAGTGATGGTAAAGGAAAATGCGGTATAAGAAAGATTGAATATTTGTGCTTGGCATTATATGATTGTGGGGAACAGATGTAGGCCTACTGTATATATTTTTTTTTCATATATATGATACATATGTAACATTGTTATATTATCACGACACTCTCTCTCTCTCTTGTCTCTTCCTCTCTGGGTCTACCTATACATTTATAATTGCATGTGACCTTGAAATTGCTTGAGAGTTTGATTGCAAGCATTTTATAGCGTATTATTTGCAGGCGTTCAGTAAATTTCTTACGGTAATACAAACAACCAAACAACGAAAGATTGAATATTTGTGCTGCACATCCCTCATACGAAATACCATTCCCACCGTATAGAGAGAATACAGAAACTGAACTGAAGAAAGAGTGAAAAAGATATAATAATACAGAAATATTACAAGCAAATAAATGAAATAGAGGGATTAGTTAGAGAAAATAATAATGAGAATTACATATACGGATGAGGAAGAGAGAATGGGAGCGCGAGAGGGAAAGCGAGCGAGCCAGAGAGAGAGACAGACAGACAGGAGTGAGAGAGATTAGCGAAAATAATAATGAGAATTACATATACGGATGAGGAAGAGAGAGAGAGACAGAGCCGCGAGAGAGGGAAAGCGAGCGAGCCAGAGAGAGAGAGAGAGAGACAGACAGACAGGAGTGAGAGAGAGAGAAAGAAAGAGAGAGAGAGAGAGAATACAGAGAATACAGAAATAAGGAGAAATAAGATAAAAATAAGACCGATTACCGATTACCGAAGGAATAGTAGACGCGCGAGAGGCCGAAGTCAGGCCAAAGGGAACGCAACCGAATGCGCCCGGGAAATAGACCAAAAAGTACCTCCTCTTCCCACCCTCCACACTCATTCATAACATCCATACATAGACTTATATGGGGAGACGAAGAGTTGCTCTTTCCATAAATTATCGTTTCATTCGCATTGGAGCCATAGTAACGGCGCTAGGGCGAGTGAAATTGAGCGAATATTTCGGGATTATGCCCGCTGAGCGGTACAGTGTAAAATTACCACCCACTACCACCCACTAAATAAGGGTTAAACTATCCTTCTACTCTAAACTTTCCCTCCTACTAACGTTTCTGAGCCAGTACCGATTTAAAGGTCAGCCCTGTGGATCTGCACGGTCTGCGGGCCGTTTTTTTTTTTTTTTTTTTTTACAGTAGTGAAGGTCGAAGGTCGGAGGTCGAGGTCAAGAGGTCGTGCGTCCGCGGAAAATAGCTCGAAAATCCAGGATATAACTTCAACTACGGAACATCTTGTTGAGTATAAAGTAGATTAGTTCCCCTAGATTGTGCCTTGAGGTAAAATAAGCCGCAGGTTGGCAATTTGGCGAAATGGCATCGAGACGAACTGGGACTGGGAGAGCGGTGAGAGGAGACACGCTGGTAGAATGTTCCAAATGCGGGACGTGGCATCCACATGTTTTAATGGGCGTAGATGGTATGACACAGAGGCAGATCAACCAGAGGACTGTGCTGTGTAGGGAATGCATGGAGAGGGAAATAATGGAGTTGAATGGGGGCATGGAAGGTCTGATAGAGAAAAATGCAGAATTGAGTAGGCAACGGCAGGAAAAAACACGCGTGTGTACATGCACACAAACGGCGGCGGCGGGGGCGGCAGCTCCAGCCCCAGAGAACCAGCAAGCCCAACAACCAAGTACAAACAACTGCAGACCCAGACATACTACAGGGGAAAATAGGGAAGCTGCAGAAGAAAATGATAATGTAAATGAAGATGAGAGAAACCGAATGGGAGCTAGCCCTATGGCCACCCCTGTGAGGACGGACCCCACAGACCAGGGCAGTGCACTTAGACAGGAAATAAATCTCAGGACAGCAAGGGTAATAGTGGGGGACAGCATGATCGGTAAAGTAAGAAAACAGGTGAAGATGGAGGCGGAAGGAAGCAGGAACATATGCCTGAAAGGGAAAGGTATAAAGGATATAATGGAAGAGGCGAAGGAATGCGGGAAACAGCTACAGGAAGGAACCCTAATCATCCAGGGTGGTGGAAACGACCTCATACAACAGGGAGCTGAGAACACCGTAAGAGAAGTGATTGAGGGAATCAGGATAATTAAGACACACAAAAAGAATCTGCGTGTAGGAGTTATGGGTATACTAAGACGACCCAGAGAAAACATGGCCTATGAATATACCCGAAGAAGAGTAAATAAGAAAATAGCAGAAGAGGTATACAAGATGAAAATGGAGTACATGAGGAATGAGGATATAGGAGTGAGCTTCCTAGATCTAGACCAGGAACTCACAGGCAATAGATTCGCAGGAGACCGAGTACATCTAAACAACGAGGGGATAAGACTCCTCGGAAACAGGACCCTGGAATGGTTCCTGGCTAGCGAAAGGTTACACAAGGGGCGCCTGAAAAAAAGGGCCCCCAGGGATGGGCAAGACCCGGACCATGAAGAAACCCGGGAGGGATCAATTACAAACGGTAACGAGGAAACGGGGAGAGAACCAGGAACAGAGGAGACCGATATAATGGTAGAAGCCGAAGAAGCAGTACCTGGAGAGGGAGGGGAGAATGAGCCGACGCACAGGGACGAAACCAGGGAAGAACCTGCCCCTAGGGAAGGCCAAGAGGAAACAATCCCAACCGAGGCCCCAGTCGTGAGAGAGGATGGAGAGACCCCAGCCGAGAGAGAGGACAGGGGGACTCCTGACTCCGGAAATGAGAGTGAGAACCCCCGGGAAATGTGAACCAGGAATCAGGAGTATAGGAACGGCATTAGATTAGGGTGTCTAAATGTGAATGGATGGGGAGTGGGAAAAATGGAAGACATGAGTGAAGTACTGTATGAGGGGGGTATAGATGTGCTCGGTATAACAGAGACAAAGCTACGTGAAAGAGTGGAACTGTACACGGAAAACTACAGAATGACTGGGAAGGGGCGCAGTAAATGGAAGAAAAAGGGTGGAGGTATAGGCCTAATAGTGAGAAAGAACATGGATATAGAGGTTGAAGAGTTAAAAGTCGGCGAATGCGAGATGAGTGAAGATATGATGGCAGCTTACCTGAACTACAAGGCAAAAGGAAAGACTGAAAGGATCCTACTGATTATATGCTACATGACGGTACAGGGACCGGATGCCAGACGTGATAATGAAAGGAAATACGACCTAATGAGAAGACTGGTAAACGAACATAGACGAGAACAGGTGATCGTAATGGGTGATATGAACGGACACATCGGAATCCTGGGTGAGGAAGTGAACACGAATGGACAACTGCTAAGGGATTTCACTGAGGAGCATGAACTGGAAATATTAAATGAAACTATCGCAGAGGGACGAGTGACATGGGCCGGAAGAGACAATGAATCTGCGATTGATTATATCTTGGTGAATGAGAATGCAAGGAAGAACGTGGAATACATGAGGATAGACGAAGAACGAGGAATGGATGTGACAAGTGACCACAATATGTTGTGGATACAGTATACCTGTGGGAGGGAGAGAAAGGAAGCTAGGAAACCAAAGGGTAAGAAATGGAAACTGAAACAAGCGGACTGGGTAAAATTCGGGGAAGAACTAGAGCGTGTGAACTGGAGGGATGACGGAGGGGTAGACAGAATGAATGAAGAATTCACCAAGACAGTGAAAGAAGTAGCTGAAAGAAGAGTCGGGAGGAAAAAGAAAGGAAATAATAGGAGACCCCAGAGGAGATGGTGGAACCAAGACATCGAATCTGCCAGAAAAAAAAAAAAAGAGAGCAACCGAAGGTGTAGAAGACTAAGGAGGTCCAAGGACAACGGTGAGAATGAACGGGTCGCATATGAGGAAGCATGGGAGGAATACAGGAAGCACAAAAGCATAACAGGAGGTTTAATAAGGAAAGCGAGAGTAAAAGCCGATAAGGATGTAGTAGATGAGCTGAAGGCAAGAGGTGGTGAGGTCAGCAGAGAATGGTATGACTTCCTAAGGGGAGAACAAGAGAGTGAAAGAGTGAATGTGGAAGTAATAATGGTGAACGGAAGAGAGGTGAGAGGGAAACCGGAGAAAGCTAGGGCAGTAAAAGAATTCTGGGAAAACATAGGGGGTGCGAATGAGGTGGAGGATAGGGGCGAACCCAACCTGATAATAGGAAGAAAGATACCAGTAGATGAAAATATGGATTACGAGATCAGTAGAGAAGAGATAATGAAATGTGTCAAGAAACTGAAGAACGGTAAAGCCGCAGGAAACGACGAGATCCCATATGAATTCTACAAAGAGGGTGGGAATGGAGTAATTGAAGGCATGTATGGACTTTTTAAGAAAGTATGGTCAGGAGAGAGGGTACCGTATAAATGGAACGAGAGCCGGGTGACCCTCCTGCACAAAGGGGGTCACAAGAGTAAGAAAGAGCTGAAAAACTACCGACCAATAACGCTAACGGACACAATTTCCAAGGTGTTCTGTGGGGTGCTGAATGAAAGGCTGAAAGGGATCTTTGAAAGGAACAGAGTGATGGGAGAAGAACAGAATGGGTTTCGAGTGGACAGAAGAGGGGAAGATAACATGTTCATAGTGAGAGAAGTGATAGAGAATACGAAAAAGTCCGGACGGAAGGGATACTTCGCCTTCCTAGACATAGAGAAAGCATATGACAGAGTGAACAGGTACAAGTTGTGTAGGCTGCTTGAAACAGTAGGAGTGAGTGAAAAGATAATAAATATTATAAGAAGTATGTATGAGAATACCAGGGCTAGATACAGTATGGGGGATATAGAGACAGACTGGGTCGAAAACAAGCGGGGAGTTAGACAGGGCTGTGGGCTATCCCCCCTCCTGTTTGGGATGTACACAGAGGAACTAGCTGCAAGAATGAAAGAAGCCGGCAGAGGAACACTAATTGGGAACGAACGTCTGGGTATCTTGCTATATGCAGATGACGTAGTGATCATGAGCGACAACCGAGAGGATCTGCAGAGGATGCTAGATGTGGTGTCCGAATATGGGAATGATCTGAATGTGAGTTTTAGCAGGGAGAAAAGTAAAGTATTGGTAGTGAATGGAGATGAAACGGATGTGGGTGCGACGTGGCTACTTGGGAATAATATAATTACCCAAACAAATGAATACAAGTACCTGGGAATGACAGTGGATGCAAGATGATGCGAGAAAACAAAAGATGAGAGACTAACAAGAGCGAGCCAATGGGTGGGAAGACTTGGCAGTGCTGCAAGGTGTAGAGCGAACAAGTATGAAGTAGTGCGAGGAGTATGGAAAGGTATGGCGGTGCCAGGCCTGATGTATGGTCTGGAAACCATCCCGTGGACAACGAATGACACGGCAAAGCTGGAAGTTGCCCAGAATAGGGTCGGAAGGCTCGCACTGGGAGCGAACAAGTACACTGCAGTAGAAGCCTTGAGAGGTGACGCGGGATGGAGCTCCTTTGAAGAAAGAATAGACAAGGGAGTCCTACGGTACCGGGTCAGACTGGAAAAAATGAATGGTGATAGATGGGCACGAAAGGTGTTTGAATGGGCTAAGGAGAGTAGTAAATGGAACAAGATGTGCGACAGAAAGATAGAGAAGTACGGAATGCGTGGTATCATGATGGGGGAAAGTATGGAAATGTGGAGCCATGAGAGATGGAAGAAAGAGATCGGCAAACGGGTACAAAGCGTAGCAAGGGACGAATGGGCGGGGAATATGAGAAACAAGAGTTCACTAGAATGGTACATGTGTAAGCAACAGCCAAGAAGGGAGCCATTCTACGATGGGAGCATTGGAGGTGAACTCCTCTTCAAGGCCCGAACTAAGTCGCTTGAGCTGAACAGCAGAACATATAGATGGTCAAATGAAGGCAACAAGGCATGCAAGATGTGCGAGAGTGGGGAGGACGAGACTGTGGAGCATATCCTCCTAAAGTGCAGAAAATATGAAGGAGAAAGGCGGGTAATGCTAAGATCCATAGTGCAAGAGATTGGTGCGGAGGAATGGAATGCAGTGGTAGGAAGGTATGAATGGGGGCTCGACGGAATAGTGATCTACCTGCTTGGCCTGAACGACCTAAACATGTGGAATGAGACCACTGCACGGAGTGTTAAGGACTACCTAGAGGGAGTATGGAGGAAAAGATCAGCCTCACAATAGTGAGGCTGGGGTGAGAATGCCCACGGGGGAACAATCTTCTTTTATTCTCAACCTGTCCTTTTCCATTATAGTTTATAAGTTTATCCTAGGAGAGAGAGCCGATACTAAGGCCACACCTCGACCAGTCGAGCGTGACTCTCGCACCAAGACCAAGACCAAGGGCGTGTTCGAAAGAAGAAGAAGAAGAAGGTTATCGGCCTTCTATAGGATTATGACGCTTCTTTTGGACATTCTGAGGATATAGCTAGGTACATATATAATTATCACATCCAAATCGATTATTTATATATGGATATATACAAAAAGTCTTAAAACTGTTATCAAGCTCCGAAAGTCTGAATCGGGTTGAGTTTCGACCCTGTGTAGGAGCAGTGTTGAGTTGGCTTTTATGGCATTTGGGTGTGAAATACGACACCATTTCCAGTCTATCGGATATAATGATGGTAAAGGAAAATGCGGCTATGATGAACCCTAGCGGCCGTTGGCTTACATCAGCCGTTTGTAAAGCGTCCTTAGTCCTTCCTGCATCTTGAGGACCTTTTAGGGAGGTGAGATAAAGTTAGTGCTTTACCAGTGTAGCCTATATGAGTGTATCAATATATTCTCGTCTGGTATAATACGGAATTAGGCTAGGCTAATCATGACCAGTTAATAGGCTAGCCGGTACTTATTACCTAAGGTTATTAACCCAAAAAACCCAATTTTGTGAATACCCGAGCCAACTTTTGACGAAAGCTGGCTCGGATTTCACGGGGTGGAGTGTGTAGCCTAATATCTTATGTTATAAAAATAGTCAACTTTGGGAAGACATTAGCATAACCTAACAACCTTACTTAACCTATCCTAGTATTATGGGTGGGGGCTGCCGCCTCCACACCCCCGCTGGTTGGGTTAGGTTTTTTTTTTTTTTTTTTTTTTCTTTTTTTTTTTTTTAAATGTGCTAGGCTATTAGCCTAACCTAACAACCTTACCTAACCTAACCTAGTATATGGATGGGGGCTGCCGCCCCCACACCCCCGCTGGTTGGGTACTGGCTGAAAAACTTATTGTTTTACAGTAGGCTAGGCTATAGGCTACTGTATTTTAGCGTTTTTTTTGTTTTCTCCCTTATAACACATTTCAGCTCTTAATGACATATATAGCAATGATGTATATGCTCTACCGGACCTATTAGGCCTAAAAAGATCGATGGGCTAACTGTCGGTCCAAAACATCAGTATAGCCTAACCGAAAAACTTATTGTTTTACAGTAGGCCTAGGCCTAGGCTATACTGTATTTTAGCGTTTTTTTGGTTTTCTCCCTTATAACACATTTCAGCTCTTAATGACATATATATATATAGCAATGAGGATGTATATATATGCTCGGTCAATATACAGGAGGCGCTACAATATTGGTAAAAAATTAAGGGAAAAACTCCATTTATTGGTCACCAATTTTCCCATGGATTTTTTTATTTTTCCCTGTTAGTTTTCATCAATATATAGTGTTTAGAAATAATTAGAACCCTCGGCGAAACCGTTTTCCCCATTATACAACGATCTTAAGACACGCCGCCCGATAGTGGGGAGGGCTATGAAGTACAGGGAAAATGAGGGGTTAAATGCGTAAAACGGCGATACAAACGTATTCAAGCAAAACTTGGCTCGGGTTTGAAGGTATTTCAAAGGTCTAAAACCCAATATTTCGAAAACCCGAGCCAAGTTTTGGTCAAAGCTGGCTCGGATTTTGCGAGTTTGTAGACAACAAAATGACAGTAACCTCATTTAGAAATTTGGCTCAGGTTTCCCAAAATTGCAAAGCCATAAAACCCGAATTTTGGAAAACCCGAGCCAGGTTTTGGCCAAAGCTGGCTCGGATTTTGCGAGTTTGTAAACAAACAAATGACAGTAACCTTATTTAGAAATTTGGCTCAGGTTTCCCAAAATTGCAAAGCCATAAAACCCGAATTTTGGAAAACCCGAGCCAGGTTTTGGCCAAAGCTGGCTCGGATTTTGCGAGTTTGTAGACAAACAAATGACAGTAACCTCATTTAGAAATTTGGCTCAGGTTTCCCGAAATTGCAAAGCCATAAAACCCGAGCCATGTTTTGGGAAAATTGTCTCTGATTTTGCGAGTTTTAAGAGTAAACAAATTACACTAACCTAATTTCGATTTTTGGCTCATGTTAAGCTATCATAGTGTTTACAAGCCTATACCCCTTTGAAAGGACATTAGCCTAACCTAACAACCTTACCTAACCTATCCTAGTATTATGGGTGGGGGCTGCCGCCCCCACACCCCCGCTATTTGCATCTTTGACAGATTGTTTGTGTATTTGTCTGTGAAAAGGGGGTAATTGTTTAGTGTATGGCCTGCTAAAGAAAATGGATTTTTGAGCACAGACTAAACCAAATGTTCACTACTGTATTTACATAGCTGGTCATTAACCTAACCTAACCTAACCTAACCTAACCTAACCTAAGGTAACCTGGGCATCCTGGGGGCTGCTGCCCCCAGACCCCCGCTGGTCTTGGGATGAAAAGTGATAAAAAACACATATCTCTTACCTCATTATTCAAAGTTTTGTATTTGGTTTAATATACACTTACCAGGTCATTTGAACAGTTATATTGCTTCTATATATCATATAATACACCATAGAATACGTTTTTAATAACTAGAAAAAAAAAGAGTACTTCGATTAAACAATTACGGAAATACCTTAAAACACGAGCCAAGTTTTGCTTAAATAAATTTGTTTTCGCCGTTTTTAAACCCGCGAAAATAAGAAAGCGTAATTGCATACCATATTGAGATGTGGAGGGAGTAGGTGAGGAAGAGATGCGTCCACGTTTTCGACGAGGAGTTACGACGAGTAGTGGTTTTATTTAAAAACCAATAATGACCGCATCGCCACTGGTCTGCCGGTTCATAATAGTAACATTCGTTTGAGCAGAGTTTGCAGGAAACAGAGGTAGGCAAACAACCATGGTCAGTAAAAACCTTAAGGGCTGCACTATTGTTCCTTGTAGTGTCAATAATCACTGAATGTGGGAGGGGTGAACAACCATTACAAGCGGCGTCCATGACTAAAGTGAGGAGAGACTTAAATGAAGGTGTGTAGCTGTGATTGGTTCAGTGCAATGATGTAATCAAGGTCAATAAACTCACCTGATAGGTTGCTGGTTGTATGCGTGACGGAATCTATGAGTTTAATGACGTGGTCAGAAAAAAACCCCAATAAGAATCCAGAAGTGTCTCGTGACGTATTGCGCAGGAGTTAGGAAATGAAACTCAGTATTTCCAATGAGGATTGGCAGATGGCGTGATAGTATTACAAAAGTTGAAGGATAGAGCTCTCCAGTTCACGAAAAAATGGCGTCGCTGAAAGCTGCGCCGTCTATAAGAGAGTATTGACAACCGTTTTACGGTAGGTAGACATGTTGTTACCGTTTTTTTTAATAGGTTTTGCCGAGGGTTGAAACTAATTTTAATATGATGCTTAGAGCATATAGATTCCATATCTGTCTTCAAATATGTCAAAATAATTGGTGACCAATAAATGGAGTTATACTAAATTAAGCTCAATAGGCCTAGGCCTAGCATGTGATTAAGCTATTTTTCTCCAAATTGTTGATGTAGGTGTCATTCCCAGGAAACTAACATAATACATATTATATGGATATTTACGTTTTAAGGGTTTGTTTACACTTCTTCTTTTTCGTCTTCATCTGGGAGACTTCTTTTGCGTGACTGTCAGTCAACAACTGAGACATCTGGTGGCGAATGCAATGAACTAGGCTATACTGGTGGCGTCGTGGCCAAAGTAATCACCCTACCTAATTCATGCCAAGAGTACTCAGTTGCCCTCTGACCCGTGACTAGTGTGGACGTCCCCAGTGACCGCTAGTGTACCGGTTTACCCTTAGTGAGGTCCTAGTGAACTTTCATAGTGATGGCTGTTGTTGATGAGTCTGCTGTCTCCTCCCATACTCTCCAGCTTTGTCTTGCTTTGCAAGAAAGACTGGAGAGTGTGGAGCAGGAGATTCAGTGTCTCAAAGATGAAAATTTGGCCTTGAGACTAGCTATGGCGGAGAAGAAGTGTGAGGCTACCGGAAGTGTTCCCAGGGATCGTGAAGCCCCTTGGAAAGTGGTGTCAACTAGTGCAACGGCCTGCAAGCTGAAAAGGCAGCCAGTCAAGACCCACAACAACTTCAGCACCTTGGCTGATGAGAGTGATGGCGATGAAGTGGCGATCATCGAGGCAGTGAGAGGGGAGGGGGGGGGGAGTCTGCTGCTGTTGCTGCAACAACTACTGCTACACGCCGACAAAAGGAAAAAGCTAAGTCTGTTTTCATTGTCGGTGATTCATTGGTTAGATTAAACCAGATTAAAACAGATTAAATAGATTAAATAGATTAAACCAGATACCTTGGCAGGGCAACGAACACTCAGGTTGGTAAAGTTGTCTGCGTGCCTGGTGCCGGAGTCGGGAGGGTGGCTGAGAAGATAGATGCTGTCATGGAAGTGAGTGGGGAGGACCCCATCATCTTCCTCAACGCAGGGAGCAACGACATATGGAGATGCAGGACTGAGGAGTTGCTCTCCAAGTATCAGGAAATGTTGGAGAGGATCAAGGAAAAAGGTGGAGTTCCTGTGGTAAACAGTATCCTGCCTAGAAGAGGGGTAAGGAAGGAATGGTCCTCCAGGGCTATTGGTGTAAATAGCCGGCTGGAGAAGTATTGTAAGGCAAATACTATTCCATTCCTGGATAACTGGTCCCTCTTTTATGGTAAGGATGAACTGTATGCCCAGGATGGAGTACATCTCTCTCGACTAGGAGTTTCGACCTTGGCCAGCTCACTCGACAAGATTGTTGCGGAGTTTCGTTAAAAAAACCTGGGTGTGTAAGTAAAATACTGTCTCCATATGGAGAAGGTACGTCATGTGACAAACCAGTGAGTAAAATAGAAATAATCAGTCAAGATAGTGCGGATATAGTGATGTGTAATAGTAGTATCGATAACACTACACATGTAACTGATAGTAAAGATGAGAATACTGATAGAGTAGAATTTCCGTCTAGAGCTAGTAGTTCAACAGGAAATAATAAGTTAGCTAAACACAATAGAAAATTAGTTGCAAATAAAAGTAATAGGTTGAGGGTATATTATACAAATTGTAGGAGTTTATGTAACAAAATGAACGAACTTAGAGCACTCGTTAGCACAGAAAATATAGACATAATAGCGCTAACTGAAACGTGGATTAATACAGAATCTAGACATTTTTTAGCAGAATTTGATATTCCAGGATATAGTTTGTTTAAATATGACCGAACAAGTAGGAGGGGCGGGGGTATAGCAGTGTTTGTCAGGAGTACATTAAAAAGCTGTATTAAATCAGGTATTAGACTAAATAATGATAATGAAAGTGTTTGGGTAGAGGTTAACGAAGGTAGTGAGACCATAGTTATTGGAGTTATATATAGACCGCCTAATATGAGTAGAAATGGCGGAAAATCGTTATGGGAGGAAATTAAAATAGCATCAAGGTTTAGCAATGTGTGCATTATGGGGGATTTTAATTTTCCGAACATTGATTGGCAGCACCAAATAGGCGACTCCGATTCAGTAGAGTTTATTGAGGTAGTACAAGATAGTTTTTTATTTCAATTCATAGATACGCCAACTAGAGGTATTAATATTCTTGATTTAGTTTTCAGTAACAATGAACATATGATAACTAATGTAGAGATTGGTGACCACCTAGGAAATAGCGATCATAAATCTATTTATTTTAATATACAATGGACAGGGAATGCTAAAGAGAATACGACACTTATCCCAGATTTCAGAAAAGCCGATTATGGTGGGCTAAGAAGAGACTTAAGGGTGGACCCTATTGTTAAGCAATTAAGTCAGGATATGCCAGAGTTAAACTTGCCACCTACATATAACCAGTTTATTGCTTCACTCCACAATGCTCAAAATAAATATATCCCTAAAAGAAGATTTAGATCGACGCAGAACCAACCAAAATGGATGACTAATAAGCTAATAGATCTTATAGGAAAAAAGAAAGGAATATATCGAAAAATAAAGAAAGGTGAAAATCATTTACATATATACTATCAGACTCTATCAAGACAGGTCAAAAAGGAAATCAGGAAAGCAAAAATAAATTATGAAATAAGGATAGCCAGCGACTCAAAAAATAACCCTAAAGCTTTTTACCAACTATATAAATCTAAATTAGAGATGTAATAGGCCCCCTAAAAACTTCAATAGGAGAAATAACAGAAAATGATTTAGAAATGTGCAGTACATTAAATAGTCAGTTTCTTTCCGTTTTCACTAATGAAAATTTGGCACAGATTCCAGAAGTCAATATGGTATATAGTGATAGTATAGAAAATATGTTAAGTACAGTTAATATAAGTAGAAATGATGTGCTTAAGGAAATTGACAGACTGAAACCTCAAAAGTCGCCTGGTCCTGACGAGGTATATGCTAGAGTATTAAAAGAATGCAGAGATGAGTTAAGTAGTCCATTAGCATTTATATTTAACAAGTCATTAGAAACAGGTTTAGTTCCAGAAGCTTGGAAGCTTGCAAATGTAGTTCCGATCTTCAAAAAAGGTGATAAATCGATAGCATCCAATTACCGTCCCATTAGTCTCACATCAATCATAGGAAAGTTGCTAGAGTCCATTATTGCTAGGAAAATTAGAAGCCACTTAGTAAAATTTAACTTAATAAATTCTTCTCAGCATGGATTCACTCAGGGACGTTCTTGCCTTACTAATTTGCTTAGCTTTTTCTCAGAGGTATATGAAGCAGTAGATAGTGACAAGTCATATGATATTATATATTTAGATTTCAGTAAAGCTTTCGACAGAGTCCCTCATGAGAGATTGATGAGAAAGGTTGAGGCACATGGAATAGGAGGGTCGTTGTTGGGATGGATTAGGTCATGGCTAATTGGTAGGAAACAGAGAGTCAGCATAAATGGTACCAAGTCAGAGTGGGGAGCAGTCAAAAGTGGTGTCCCCCAGGGATCGGTATTAGGTCCCCTGTTGTTTCTTATATACATAAATGACCTAGATTTAGGTATAACTAGTAGGATAAGTAAATTCGCAGACGATACTAAAATGGGGAGATCAATTGATTCAGATAGCGATATAGAGTGCCTCCAAAGGGATCTAGATACCTTACATGAATGGTCAGTAAATTGGCAGATGAAGTTTAACATTGACAAATGCAAGGTATTAAAGATAGGGAAGATGCAAACAAATGTTAAATATAAACTAGCTAATTTAGAATTAGAAAATTCAGACTGCGAGAAAGATCTAGGTGTGTTTGTTAGCAATGATTTGAAGCCTAGAAAACAGTGTATAAGCGTTCGTAATAAGGCAAACAGGATTCTCGGGTTCATCTCTAGGAGTGTGAGTAACAGAACTGCTGATGTTATCTTAAAACTTTACTTGTCATTAGTGAGACCCCATATGGATTATGCTGTCCAATTTTGGTGTCCTTATTACAGAATGGACATAGATTCATTGGAGAGAATTCAGCGTAGAATGACAAAAATGATCCATAATATTAGAAATTTTCCGTATGAAGAAAGGTTGAAGAAATTAGGTTTACATTCGTTAGAGAGACGCAGAGTTAGAGGGGATATGATAGAGGTGTTCAAGTGGGTTAGTGGGATTAACAAAGGGGACATGACAAATGTACTAAAGCTCAGTGATAGCGAAAGAACTCGTACCAATGGTTTCAAATTAGATAAATTTCGTTTCAGAAAAGATATAGGCAAATATTGGTTTGGTAACAGAGTTGTAGATGGGTGGAATAGGCTACCAAGTGATATAGTGGGATCAAGAACGATAGGGAGCTTTAAGAAAAAATTGGATAAGCATATGGACGAGAAGGGTTGGGTGTGAAGGGGGATCAGCCGGGTTGGGCCAATCAGCGCTCTGCAGACCCCGTAATCCTGCGTTAATCTCTAACCGGTTTGGTAAGATGATCCTCAGGGTATTAGAGTGTTGAGCCTATAATTGGGCTTTGTAATTGGGGTTGTGTGGGACAGGGATCTGCCTTGCTTAGGCCAATCGGCTTTCTGCAGACTCCCATTTTCTTATGTTCTTATGTTCTTACTCAAGTTCACTGACACGTGATGTCTATCGACCAATCAGGTGATGCCATGATTTGGAAAACAGGTGGGCGGTGGCCCAGGATATAAGCTGTCAGTTTGACTCTGGCCAGCTTGTGTAGAGGGTGTGAGCCGATCAAAGCTTTTTCCACCGTCTTTAAAAACACTGAGGCTGCTTAAGACCTTTTCGCCTTCCAATAAGTGTAAACTATCCAAAGTGCAATAACCAGTGTTCCAAATACAGCTGACGAGGACAGCTGGTTTTGAAATGCACATAGGCTACACTTGTTTTATATGGAAAAATTCGAAACAAAAATCCACCAGCTGTTGACCAAGATGAGTGGTGATCGAGCCTCCAGCGGCCAGCCAGGCAGCCCAGTACCTCCTCTGTTCATTAAGGTTAGTTGGTTGGTTGGGACAACATAAAGGAGCCGGACCACAGCTAGCTCGGGAATCTTAATGGGTGATCGCAAAGTAACATAAAGTAAAAGATTTTTTCGCATAGGATTAAACTGGCATGCAAGGGCTAGTTGGTTATACTGATGTTTTGGACCGACAGTTAGCCCATCGATCTTTTTAGGCTTAATAGGTCCGGTAGAGTATAGGCTATACATCATTGCTATATATTATTATGGGAAAAATGTTATTTTAATACCACGAATTTTCCGAGTGTTTTTTTATAAGCAAAATTGGTCATTTGCATCAATATATAATGTTTGTAATTAATTAGAAATCTTGGGAAAACCTATTTTCCCCATTAGGCCTATCGATCAATGTTGAGACACACCCCCCAATAGTGATTTGAAAAGACATTAGCCTAACCTAACAACCTTACCTAACCTAACCTAGTATTAACCCGGCAAGCGCGATAGGCCTCACGGAAGGCTTCCTATAGGGAACGCGATAGGCCTCACGGAAGCAGGATTTTTAAAGGCGTACCAAAACGGCGCCAAGCTGTCTAGGGAGTCACAAATTGCGCCACGTTTAGTGCGACATGGTACCTCTCGATGGCACCCACAACCACCCGCCGCACGCACCCCACGCAGTCTACACACGCAGTACGCTCTCAGTCACTATGGAGCCTACACGCTCCCCTGACTCGCTCCCTGTTGACTCGCCCAACCCTGTTGCTGGCGGTGTTAGTGCTCGTGGCAGGACACGAACACGTGCCAGGAACCCCTCCTTCGTATATACTTCTGAGGATGATGAGCCAGTGCAGCCAAGAAGACCTACACGTGCTGGGAGAGGCACGACACGTGGTGGGAGAGGCACGAAACGTGCAACAAGCACGACGAGTGTGAAGAGGTCATTGTCCTCAGCATTTGCTCTGACAACTGCTACCACAACAACTACTGCCTCTACTGTTGTGGCAACGGCGCCCACGGCGCCCACCACCACAGGAAGTACAAGTGGCCATCCTGGGGATGCAGGAGCATCGGGGGTAGTTGGCAAGAAGGGTAAGGGTAAAGGACAGCCTTATCAGTTCAAGAGGAGTAAGGTGACACCTCCCGCCTCTACCACCCCCGCGTTGCCACCACTACCACCACCCACCACGGCCGCCCCTGCCTCACTACCCACCACGGCCGCCCCTGCACCACTGCCCACCACGGCCGCCCCTGCACCACCGCCCACGCACGCCCCTGCTCCACCACCCACGCCCACCCATGCCCCTGCTGCTGTTGGAGGGCCTCGTAGAGTTTTGGCAGCCGGTCTAACGCCATCCAAGTTTGACGCCCTCCTCTTCCCTCCTGACTCCTCTGACGACGACGCTGCAGAAGGGGAAGCCTTCGATCCCAGGAACTATGGCTGGGGTGGTGATAGTGGGAGCGAGTCTGAGGAGGATCAAGACCAATATGAGGGAGGTGCAGAGGATTCGGAAGACGACGATGTACTTCTGCACCGTGACCATGACCAAGACCTGTCTGACGACGAAGGCTCAGACGACGTGGCTGACGGAGGGGCTGATCCTGATCCCCCACGGGCGTATAATTTTGCCTGGTCTGAAGGGTCCCATTTCCAACCAGATTTGCACCAGTTCAATGCCAATCTGGCTGGTTCAACAGCAGACTGGCCCTGCAATGACCAGTCCACGGAATCTGATTTCTTCTGTGCATTTTTTGACCAGGAGGTATTATCTCATCTCGTTTCCCAAACCAATGGATATTTTACCTGGGTGAGGGAAAGAATTGATATGATATCTCCTAGAGCAAGAATTCGTGCATGGGTTGATACGACTGTCCCTGAGCTCCTTGTGTTCTTTGCGTTGTTGCTAATCATGCCTCTCTGCAGGAAGCATGTAATGGAGCATTATTGGAAGCACGACCCAATCATCAACACCCCAATTTTCCGGAAATATATGGCTCGTGATAGATTTTTCTTGCTTCTCTGCGATTTTTGCACTTCGCAGACAATAATAATCCAAACCGAGCTGATAGAATATGGAAAGTTCGGGATGTGTTGACCATGTTGTTGCAAAGGTACAGGAAATTCTTCTACCCCTTTGCCAACCTGGTGATTGATGAGTCGCTCGTGCTTTTCAAAGGACGCCTGGTGTTCAAGCAGTACATTCCCTTGAAGAGACACAGGTTCGGGATCAAGATCTTTGTGTTGTGCGATTGTGAAAGTGGAATAGTGCTCGACATGATCGTATACACCGGCACTGATGTAGACATTCCAAAAGTCGGTGGCAACGACCCATTGGGCATGTCAGGGCACATTGTGAAAAAGATGCTGGAGCCCTACCTGAACAAGGGGCACACGTTGTACACCGACAATTGGTATACAAGTCCTGCACTCTGCCAGTTCCTCCATGACCACAAAACGGGGGCATGTGGGACTGTCAGAACTAACAGGAAGTTCATGCCTAAGTTCCAAGGCAATCGCATAGAACTGGACAACCCCTCCCACAGTGACACCGCTTCTGATGACGACTTGGCAGAGGAACAAAGGCGCCGCAGACAGGACAGACCAAGAAGAAAGAAGAAATAGCACTACAAGCAGCTGGAGAAGTCTGGGAAAGTTCTGGCGGTAAAGTGGCTCGATAAGCGACCAGTTCACCTGCTTTCGACTGTCCATACAGGTGCCCAAGTGGACTCTGGTAAATTCCACTACCGTACCAAGAAGTCTATCCAGAAACCTGATATGGTGGTGGATTATACCAAGTACATGCGCCTTGTGGACAAGTCTGATTGCCAGCTTGCAGGCGTTGAGTGCCTACGAAAAACAGTGAAGTGGTATCACAAGCATTTCCTTCACTTTGTTGACATCACGATGCTCAACGCTTACAACATGTGGCTGGTAAAAAAAGACATGGCCCCGAACAAAAAACTCAAGTTCCGGGAGTTCATATACAACGTCGCCTACCAACTCCTACAGAAACACCAACCAGTCTCCGGTCACAGGGGTCGCCGTGCAGTCAACCTCCCAGACAGAGTCATTGATGGATATGACAAACACTACCCTATCCACACCGAGCTATCTGGCACCCGGAGGCTGCAAGTACAGTGCCAGGTCTGTGCCCACTCCACCAGAAAGCCACCAAAAAGAAACCGAGTCACATCAATGTGCAAGGAATGCAACGTTGGGTTGTGTTTGGGCGAGTGCTTCAGGGACTACCACTCACTCAAGTACTACTAGGAGTGGTACCTGTGTCGCCCTATCTCAGCCAAACTCCTGCCCCGCCCACCTACCTCACTACCTACCTGCCCGTACCTGACCTGCCCGTACCTGACCAACGTGATCTCAAAACAGCTGCCTGCCTACCTACTTGCCCGTACCTGACCAACGTGATAATATTATCATAACATGTACAAATTATAGTTGTAGGATAAGTTCATATGTTTTGGTATATACTGTATATATATATTATATATATATATATATATATATATATATATATATATATATATATATATATATATATACACAGTATATTATTGTATACAGTATACTGTATATATAAGCAATATTTTCAGTTATTATTTCAGTTTAATTCATTAGCCAGGCAATATTTTGTTTTATTTATATATATACCTATGTAATATTATACTTATGTACTAACCTTTTGTAACAACCTTTTGTAATAATAAAACAAACCAAAAAACAAATAAATAAACACAAAAAAACATACTTACGCTCTGCTATTCATCAAAGTTTTCGACTTTATGAATAGCAGGGCGTAAGTATGTAAAAAAAAAAAAAATTCAAGTGATATAAACACTCCAAAAACATCCCCATAACCTCTCTGGTTTCGAACCCACGTCTCTAGGCCTACGTCTCTAGGCCTACATCTCACTCAGTCCATCACTCTAACCACTAGACCATGACTGTTCACACTATACTGACAGCGATTAGTGCGTACGTATTTTCGGGCAGACGAATGCTTGACAAAAAAAATATATATATACCCTCGATACACTTGTGTATATCGAAGTATTTAGTATGTATAATACTTTTACATAACCTAACATATTCTATCATTACGAACAAACAGTAAAGAAATTTACAAGTAAATAAATAACCTTTCATCCATGAGTTGCAAGCAAATAGTGCGTAAAAATTGTGTAATGAGATATCGGGTTACTCTAACATACTGCGCCATCCAAGAAGCCTTATCGTTGTTTACAATATAGCAACGACAACACAAAGTGTCTATAAGGTCTAAATTTGTGCATACACCCACGCTAATCTCATCTACCTACTGTAATCTGACCCCTTTTCTCTCCCGCGCCACCCACCTTTCTCAATACACCACTCTTATTTCGCCTATTATTCGTCTGTATGCCTCTCTGCGCTTCATTTATCAGTGTATATTATTCACATGGGCTGCCTTACTCATGAATATGAACAGGTGAAACCATAAAGGTGCTTTTTAGGCGAGATATAGAGCGTTGCTTCTCATCAATCGCACGTTCTTGCCTCCACCCTCTCTCTCTCTCCTCCCGCCTGACTCACTCACACACACTCGCTCGCTCGGGGATGTCGTGCCTATCAGCCCATTTTTTTCAACTTGCAGCCACCGTAACTCCACACCCACATTTTTTTAGGGTGGATATATATATTGGCGGATGTGGCTGCTTATTTCCAAGACATTGAGGTACTTTTTTTTAAATTCTGTGAGATCGAATATTTTTGCAGAAATGCACAAATAACTACCCTAGCTCCTAGGGCTATTTAGCGCTTGTCAGGTTAAGGGTGGGGGCTGCCGCCCCCACACCCCCGCTGGTTGAGTGCTCCCTTAATAAAAAAAAAAAAAAAAATTGGCTGTTGATTATACGAATGTGAAAGAAAAGTCGATGAAGTCTATGGTGTTTACTCTGCAATTTTCAGCTTGATTGTACATTGATAACGGGAAAGTACCGTATTGACAACCTTGTTACGAAAATTAAATTTTAGTACTGTGGTAAACTATCAATGGAAGTTAAATATTACTAAGCTATAATGAATCAAATAAAATCAATCTAAATGAATACTCTATATCTAAATTGAATTCAATCTGAAACAAGCTAATTTATATCCAAAGGTCTCACATAATAAATGTATATAATGATAGGGTAAGGTTATAAGGGTTAATATTAGCCAGGAATTAACTCACCAATAGTTCCACGTGGCAATAAGGCAAGGGAGAACGTTTTACCCAATATGGCGGTGGACAATGGGGAACGAGACTTCGGTCCCAAGACACGAGTCAAGTTAAAGAAAGAATAAATGATTACATGGGAATGGACATGAATAATATGCTTATCTATCAGTCAGTCATGATGTCGATGAGAGCGTCGTGATGGTGTAGTTGTGTGTATTGCTGTATGTGTATTGTGATTAGAGGCACAAAAGCACGATCAACTGAGGGCGGAAAATTAGATGTTAACTGGTTGGTGTTCGTGAAGGCTCTGGCGTACCTCAAAAGCACACCTTGCTGCCTTGGCAAACCGCCAGGAGCCCAAATTATCGTACCGCATTTAGGTTGCTCTATACGATAAATTATATTAATATATACAATAAATTCATATACTACATAAGACCATGGCAATATTGCTTAATAGCATATTAGGCCTTTTATAACTTAACTTATTTACAATCTTATAATATACGATCTACTCGTCCTACATCGTGCTGTAGGAGAGATCGTGACGTCACAGAGACATACAAGATCACAAAAGAGTCATATTCTATCGTATTTATACGATACACTCCCCCCACAAAAAAGACCTGAACCCCACCTTAAACCTAAAGTTGCCCAGAGGCTATCTTCTGACGCCACAAGTCGACAGCGCCAGCAGCAGCGCGTCTGGGACGCGTCCCGGTCCGAGAATGATCACCATCAGTATGAGGTGAGTCGTTCCTTCGAGAATCCTCGGACCCAGCAATAACAGGTGGAGCCTCAGATTGCAATGCGGAATCTAGCTCCAAAGCGTACAAACGTGCGATAGGACGAACAGTAGTTCCAGTGGCTGTCTTTAATAGCGCCACCCGCTCTACAGAGTCTGCCCCCTTGTATACCTCCAATACGCGGCCTAATTTCCAGTATAAACGAGGACTATCTTCTTTAATTAAAACAACGTCACCAACTCTAGGGGCCGTTGGTCTACCAGAGGGAGTAACACTCCTTTCCCTCAATGCTAGCAGATATTCACTAATCCACCGTTTCCTAAAATCCTCGATTATCCTGGATATATACTGGTATCTCCTAGACACCGCTACCGCAGAGTACAACGAGGGATCCTCTAACTCTACTATGGACTGAAAATCAGATGGAAACGCAGTCAATGGTTTTCCATATAGCAAGTGAGCTGGCGTTAATGGTAGTGGTTCTTGCAGGTCGGTGTACACATATGTAAGCGGGCGATCATTCACGACTGCCTCTATCTCTGTGAGGACTGTCGTCAACTCACTCTTCTTTAATAGAGCACGTCCTACAACCGCTCTTAGTCCTGACTTTACTATGCCGACACATCGTTCCCACATTCCACCAAACCAAGGTGCCTTAACTGGAATGAACCTCCATTCGCACTTCTTCTCTCCCAAAAAAGTGATGATAGTAGGATCACTACTCATATCCTTTAGATATTTTGATGCTTGGACATAAGTGGTAGCATTGTCGCTAAGAATGAGTTGAGGGAATGAACGACGGGCACAAAACCGTCTGAACGCCAGCATAAATTCCTCGCTAGACATATTATCACATAGTTCTAGGTGTACCGCTCGAGACGTCGCACAGGTAAACAATAATATATAAACTTTCTCATTCTCCCTCGTCTTCAATGCCCCTGTGTAATCTACTCCTACCGCTTGGAAAGGTTCTACATGCTTTACACGGCATTCAGGTAGGGGTGGAGCTGGTCCAGTTGCATATGGTTTACCCTTTAGTCTCTGGCATATTACACACTTTCTCACTACGCGTCGAGCTACTTGTCGAACTCTGGGTATCCACCATGTGAGACGTAAATTTGATATAATATGACATACCCCGTAGTGTTTTA
This sequence comes from Paralithodes platypus, assembly GCA_032716605.1. Lineage (NCBI taxonomy): Eukaryota > Metazoa > Arthropoda > Malacostraca > Decapoda > Lithodidae > Paralithodes > Paralithodes platypus. The sequence goes on along the minus strand of CM064506.1, from coordinate 16,401,618 downwards.
CTTCCCTATGTGCACGTATGATCAATAGATCAGTAACGTGATGTCTTGTTGGCATAAGTATAGGTCGGTTTGTGCCGTCTGGTACACCCGACCACTTCAGGCGACCCTCACACCTGATGAGGCCATTGTCTAGGTGCAACCTTAGTTGACGCACTATATTAGGCATTAATGTCTTATTCGAGCTTTTCAAGGATTCTAATTCATTGGAAAAGGTTTCTACTTGAACCCATTTGATCAAAGTTACTTCAGCTGCTTTAAATTCACGAGCATCAATGTTGTGACCCCTGTTGCAGAGTTGGCCCGTTACTTTAAGCTTGAGATTGGATACATATCGCAACACCCATGCTACAACCCTGACTAGTTTATTATAGTCACCGAATCTTGCCCACTTCATGATAGGACCCGGTGGCTCATTTGGTTGGGCTGTAACTGCCACTGTTTCCAGTGGCAGAAGTCCCTCACCAACAGCATGCCATATCGTCCATTCACTTTCATGGAGCAGCCACTTTGGACCATGCCACCACAATTCGGACTTCATTAACTGGCTAGCCGTTATACCCCTAGTTATGAGATCACTAGGGTTTTCCTTTGTATTTACATAATGATAAGCAACGTCTGGCAAAAGGGCTCTAATCTCATCTACCCTATTCCGCACATAAACTGGCAGAGACTTCTTGCTATGTATCCAGTTGAGTGCGACCTGACTATCGCACCATACGTGAACGATTTCAATATTTAATTCGCTCTCGTATGCTGCGCGTACATGTTGCACCAGACGTGCTAATAGCAGCATGGCAGTCAATTCCATTTTAGGGATAGTTACCTTTTTAACCGGGGCTACTTTGGCCCGGGCTGTAACTAAATGTGCCCCAAATGAAGTAACAACATATATGGCTACCCCGTATGCCGTGGCGCTAGCATCGCAAAACGTGTGTAACGTAACGTCACCGAACGCCGCCACTTTACGAGGTATAGGTTTAGTACATAGGATGGCATTTTCATTCAACAACAATGTCCCTCGGTCATTCAGGTCCTCGGGCAAACTGTCATCCCATCCTATTTTACGTCTCCAAACTTCCTGCATTAGAATCCTAGCTCTTATGGTAACAGGTAATGCTAGACCCAAAGGATCAAAAAATTGCGCAACTTTGCTCAACAGACTTCTTTTTGTGTGCGCTCCTGTCTGCTGAGCAAAAGACCTTGTTTGAAAAGTTAGTATGTCATGTTTAGGTTGCCAGATCATCCCCAAATTTCTGGACTTTTCCTGGTTAAGAGATGCCGTACCATCCACTTGTATTAAACTCTGAAGATCTTCACTATTAGTAACCCACTCGCGGAGAAATAGATGTGCATCCGCAAACAATCTGCGTGCTTGCCAGTATGCATACAACAAATCATCTTGACTATCGCTAGTACCCTGCAAATTGTCAATGTATAATCTGCGAGATAGTTTACTTGTGTCCTCATGAGTGTCAGCTAGATGTTTTCTGATTGTGGCATTTAACAAAAACTGCGAGCAAGTGGCCCCAAAGAGTACAACCCGAAAACGGTATATTATGATGGGACTTTCAGAGTCGCTAATGTCGCCGAACCAAAGAAAGCGGGTAACATCTCTATCTTCCTCCTTTAGCTTGACCATCAAGAATGCTTTCTCGATGTCACTGGTATAGGCGTACTTTCCCAGCCTAAACCGCAATAGATGTTGGGACAGGTCCGACACCATGGACGGACCTGTCAACAGGCAGTCATTCAGACTGGGTTGTTGACCTTGGTGGGCAGAACAGTCATACACCACCCGTATTGGTGTGGTGACGCTGTCTTTCTTTACCCCATGATGGGCCAGATAGTGAACCCTACCCTTCTTACACGGTTCCTTGACATCGACTCTCTCAATAAAACCCCTATCCTCATAACTCCGAAATACATCGTCATACGCCTGGCGCGTGCTCGGTTCGTTAGACAATTTCCGCTGCAATGCGCGCAAGCGACCTAATGCCAAACCATAGTTGGTAGGCAGGCTTATCTCACTGTTCTTCCAAGGTAAACTAACTTTATATTGCTTGTCTGAGGCACAGTAGCACACAGACTCGTCAAACCTTTGTAGCGCAACTTCCGAGTCATAATCAGTCTCCATAGGATTAATGCCTATGTGATCCAATCTCCACAGTCGTTCCAGGTCGAACTCGGCAGCCATCTTAGGGTCACTAGGTTGGGAATCCTCCCTTCCCAACTCCTCTGCCGCGGTTACATTGACTCTATATATCGAGACCGTGTCGACCAGGACCTTTGACTGTGTAGTATGCACCTTTCCGCTCATGCAGTATCCAAATTTAGTGGGGATTAAAATTACACCACACATCTTTTTAAATCCAGGGTATACTACTTCATAATAATGATCCACACCAAGTAGAACATGCACCTCACTCTGATTTCCCATGGGATCTGACAAGTTAACCCCCTTGCTACGTAATGCGTGTTCCACCTTCTTCACACCCACAGATACATATTCTGGTAGGGTGTCTACTACGATACAAATCATAAAGTACCGGTTTTTACGATAGAAATATGAAATCTCCGCTATCTCGTAGTCTTGTTTATCAGTAACCCCTGTGAAGCCCTGTAATCGAAGAGTCTCAGCCCCTACGATTCGGTGCTTCAGTCCCACTAGTACGGACCTCTTTATAAAGGAACGTTGAGACCCTTGATCTAGAAGTACCCGACAAACTTTGTTACTGTCATTACCTTCCATGGGAATCTGTATTGTGGGCAATATAGTGGTGTCTTGCGTGCTACCTAGTGCCACAGTTGTAGTACCCTCATTTTTGACGTCTTTGACTTTATCTGCTGTAGGACACAACTTATCAAAGTGATGTCCTTTGCAGTGGCGACAGGGCCTTAAGTATGTAGCAGTACATTGTCCCTGCTTACCATGTTCTTTACTTAGACAACCTACACATAGCTTCAATCTTTTCGCCTGTGCTAGTTTTGTCTCATTTGTTGGGTATTTTACGCAGAAACTCCATTTATGTTTGTTGTTACATAGCTTACATAGAATCTGAGCAGGTTTCTTATACACACCCTCTTTCTTTACTTTAGTCCCCACTGTCATGCTTACTGTTCCCCTCTTCTCCACATTCTCACTCCCTCCCGACTCATACATTCTCCCTTTGTTCAACTGTAGATTATTGATCTCCTTACTGAACTGAGTTTTGAATTCCCCCAGCTCAAATGATCTTACCTTATCAAGTATTGCCATAGGAAGCTTCTGACGCAAGATAATGACTATCATTTCCTGCGTGGTAAGCCCTAGGGTATCTAGCGATCGAGTATGGCACTCCATATTTGCCCTGAAGTTTGTCAACTCATCAACCTTATACTGTGGTTCTGCGAGCCCCAACAAGGCAACGACATGGGCCATCTTCAACTGCTCTCTATCCCCGTATGTGGACTCTAATAAGTGTACCGCTTCAAGATAACTACCACCTACTACTGCAAAACCCTCTATTAAATGTAAGGCCTCTCCTTCCATTTGTCCCTTCAGATAGTGAAACTTGCGGACATTATCCAAAGAGGATTCATGAACCGTAGATCGAAATACGTCCCAGAAAGCTAACCACTCGGTCAACTTGCCCCCAAATGTAGGAAGATTGAGCTTTGGGAGGTGTACAGTATGTTTTGGGTCAGCCCTTCTATGGGCCTCATTATCGCCTCCCTTCTTACTCGCGATTGCACGCTGTAATAGGTACTTCGCTCTAAAGACAGGTTCGTCATAGAGGGCGCGATTATCACACTCTGTAACAATCTCTTCCTCCTCTGTCATGGCAGCCACAATCACCTCACTCAGAGCCGTAATACGACCGTGGGTAACCTGGACGTTTTCTAATCTAGCCTCCAATTCCTCTAGTTCAGCAGTAGTGATGAAAGTGTTGACGTCCACTATTAGCCTATTTATTACTCCCCGAAGTCCTGCCCTTTGATTTTTAGGGGCTTTGTTCAGCACCCCACTAGACGGTGTCTCTTTACCGTTTTTATCTATTTTGCTTGCGAGCCTATAGGCTATGTATCTAAATATCACGTTACAAAAACAACGGCCAAATAATAGGCTACTTAAGAGACGCCAACCGGCGGACTTCTATGTTATGGAGAAAAAATAGTACACTATATAGCAATACCTACTAATGGATCATATTGAACAAGAAAAAATGTTAGGTCAGGTCATATGTCACAGGAAGTCTGAAACGGAAAAGAAAATTATTGGGGAAAGACGATGGGTGGGAAGCAGGACTTAGGCAGGCGCAATGACACAACCCCGGCGTCCCTCTCTAGCCAACGCTTCGTTAGCCCTACAATTTTGTTATATAGGACTTGATTGGTGTCTAAGTCGAGGTGGACACCATCCTGGTCGAGGTCTCGGATGCTGAGTGTGATGGAAACAAAGCGGTGCTTCGTTTCTATTAACCGACACCTCAGGGCGCGGTTAACAGAATTTTTTATAGCCTGAAATTCCGCCGCTGAGAACCCTCGGACTTTCGTCCGGCTCTCAATTGCCACGATCTTGCAGCTTCCTCCGGACTCACGCTCCAGATCCAGCGCCACCTCTTTAATTGCGTCAGCTAACTCGCGGGGTACTGTACCGGGGCGTATATCATTGCCGCCTATAAACAAAAAGATCATATGTGGCCTAAACCGTACCACTTGCCCCCACTGGGGGGAGGCTTTCAGGGTGTCAACGGTTGCTCCCGGTACCCCGAAGTAGGTCAGCCGGAAAGTTCTTTCCCCCTCTGACGCCCGATACGACTCAGTACCTCCGTCAGCTGCCCTTAGCCTAGTGGCATAAGAATGTCCCACTATGGCTATTCGCTGAGGTACCGGCGCCTGAGGTACAGGAAGATAGCCAAGCCCTACCCCTCCGGGGTCCTTGCTCCTGCATCCCTGGGCTAATCCCTTGCTCATTGCCTAAGATCCCTTACTGGTAGCTAGTTCCCGGGTCTGGGCACCAATGTGGTAAACTATCAATGGAAGTTAAATATTACTAAGCTATAATGAATCAAATAAAATCAATCTAAATGAATACTCTATATCTAAATTGAATTCAATCTGAAACAAGCTAATTTATATCCAAAGGTCTCACATAATAAATGTATATAATGATAGGGTAAGGTTATAAGGGTTAATATTAGCCAGGAATTAACTCACCAATAGTTCCACGTGGCAATGAGGCAAGGGAGAACGTTTTACCCAATATGGCGGTGGACAATGGGGAACGAGACTTCGGTCCCAAGACACGAGTCAAGTTAAAGAAAGAATAAATGATTACATGGGAATGGACATGAATAATATGCTTATCTATCAGTCAGTCATGATGTCGATGAGAGCGTCGTGATGGTGTAGTTGTGTGTATTGCTGTATGTGTATTGTGATTAGAGGCACAAAAGCACGATCAACTGAGGGCGGAAAATTAGATGTTAACTGGTTGGTGTTCGTGAAGGCTCTGGCGTACCTCAAAAGCACACCTTGCTGCCTTGGCAAACCGCCAGGAGCCCAAATTATCGTACCGCATTTAGGTTGCTCTATACGATAAATTATATTAATATATACAATAAATTCATATATACTACATAAGACCATGGCAATATTGCTTAATAGCATATTAGGCCTTTTATAACTTAACTTATTTACAATCTTATAATATACGATCTACTCGTCCTACATCGTGCTGTAGGAGAGATCGTGACGTCACAGAGACATACAAGATCACAAAAGAGTCATATTCTATCGTATTTATACGATAAGTACCATACTTTTATATTAGGTCTTTCCGAGGGTTTAACACATTTTCATATGATCTTTACAGCTATCGATGACTGAAAGTACCGTATTGACAACCTTGTTACGAAAAAGACATTTTAGTACCATACTTTTTTATTAGCCTAGGTTTTGCCGAGGGTTAAAACAAATTTTCTTATGATCTTTAGAGCATATAGATTCAATATTTATCTTCAAATATATCAACAAAATTTGTGGTATTAAAATAACATTGAACCTTATTATGTCATTAACCCGGCAAGCGCGATAGGCCTCACGGAAGGCTTCCTATAGGGAACGCGATAGGCCTCACGGAAGCAAGACCATAAAAAAAGCCTTCCATAAAAAAAAAGGGCCTATCAAAACAAAGGAATTTGTCTCTAGGTGAGATAATTCCCCTCCAGTACTCATCCATGTAAATCTCATCCACCCCCCTCCCCTCCTTCCCCACCTTATTCCCCCCTCCCTCCCCTCCTCAATTATCACCTATTTTTCCTCTTATTATCATCATTTATCGGTTATTTTTCTCTCCCGCGATAATGTAGCACAAGTGGGTTGCAGAAAAGATCGTTATGCAACACCCAGACACCGGCCCACACCGCCCCGCTCGTCTCAGTTACCTCACAGACAGCGAGAGTGGAGGGTTGCCTGTGGCTCTCTCTCGCCTGAGATTATGACCGGGTGGCCAATATCTTCGTTTTTCACCACCCAAATGCTTTTCCCACTTATTTTAGCACTCTTGAAGGTTCATATATACATCATATATGTAAAATAAAAGCATACCGAAAACAAATAATGCTCTATATTGTAAATATAACGAATTCTGTCAGAATCCAAGGCTAGAAATGCACAAATAACTACCCTAGCCCCTAGGTCTATTTAGCGCTTGTCAGGTTAAGAGCTGAAATGTATTATAAGGGAGAACAAAAATTAAATAAAATACATAGACCTGTAAAACAATAAGTTTTTCAGCCAGTACCCAACCAGCGGGGCTGTGGGGGCGGCAGCCCCCACCAATAATACTAGGTTATGTTGTTGTTGTTGTTGTTGTTGTTGTTCCCTAAGCTGCCTGGCCGAACAGCCCCGAGTCCCTGAGGAAGGCCATGGCCACGATCGGGCTTTCCCACAGAGCTCTCATTGAGTGTAGGTTGTGTTGTTGGCGTAAGTGGTTGTGTGAAATGCAGTCTTCTATGATGTGTTTAATGGTATGGGGTGCTGTGTTACATCCCGGGCAGGCGTCGACAACGGAGTCATCCAGTCTCTTGTCTCCAGGTTATGTTGTTAGGTTAGGCTAATGTTAACCCCATTCTTACTAGGTTAGGTTAGGTAAGGTTGTTAGGTTAGGCTAATGTTAACCCCATTCTTACTAGGTTAGGTTAGGTAAGGTTGTTAGGTTAGGCTAATGTTAACCCCATTCTTAGGTTCAATGTTATTTTAACCCTCCAGCCCCGGCTATGTATTATATATATATTCCTCGAAAACCGGGTGTTTTGGCCGAAAAACGTCTAGGCTAGGCTACCGTATATTCGTTAATCAGACTGCTTCCCGCATTCCCGCGCATCCCCAAGCGTAGCTGTGTTATTTACCTGTAGAATGGCATTAAGTAGAGCTCTCTAAGTCAACTGGTTGAGCTGTGATGATGATTTCATTGGAGATAACTTTATGGTCAAAACAGCCACTTTACACTACTATTCGATACTTAACAACAACATACAGGCACACAAGAACAAGCGCCGCTCTCCTTCTTGTGGCCGGAGATGCGGGGCGTCGGTCCAGCCGGCTGTTGTTTACATGCGTCGGACCGACGCCTCGCACACGAAGCTCACAGGCTTTCAACTACAGGGGTGTTCAAGAGTCCTTCCGGGTTCCTGGTATATGCTTTTTTATGGGCGTTTAAGAGCCCATCCGTGTTGAGAGGGTTAATACCACAAATTTTATTGATATATTTGAAGATAAATATTGAATCTATATGCTCTAAAGATCATAAGAAAATTTGTTTTAACCCTCGGCAAAACCTAATAAAAAAGTATGGTACTAACATTTATTTTTCATAACAAGGTTGTCAATACGGTACTTCCAGTTATCGACAGCTCTAAAGATCATATGAAAATGTGTTAAACCCTCGGAAAATCTCATATAAAAGTATGCTACTAAAATTTAATTTTCGTAACAAGGTTGTCAATACGGTACTTTCCCGTTATCAATGTACAATCAAAGCTGAACATTGCACAGTAAACACCGTAGACTTCATCGACTTTTATTTCACCTTCGTATAATCGAAAGCCAATTTTTTTTTTTTTTTATTTACTAAGGGATTAGTACTCAACCAGCGGGGGTGTGGGGGCGGCAGCCCCCACCCATAATACTAGGTTAGGTTAGGTAAGGTTGTTAGGTTAGGCTAATGTCTTTTCAAATCACTATCGGGGAACAACATCGATCGATAGGCTTTATGGGGAAAATAGGTTTTCCCGAGATTTCTAATTAATTACAAACTCTATATATTGATCCAAATGAACAATTTTGTTTATAAAATACACTCGGAAAATTTGTGGTATTAAAATAACATTTTTCCCATTCTTACTAGGTTAGGTTAGGCTAATGTTAACCCCATTCTTACTAGGTTAGGTTAGGTAAGGTTGTTAGGTTAGGCTAATGTTAACCCCATTCTTACTAGGTTAGGTTAGGCTAATGTTAACCCCATTCTTACTAGGTTAGGTTAGGTAAGGTTGTTAGGTTAGGCTAATGTTAACCTTATGAAAACCCAAACAAAGATTTTATTAAGGTTACTGTGTAATTTTAACATGAACATTAGTAAAATCCGAGCCAAGTTTCGTCAAAACTTGGCTCGTGTTTTCTAAATGTCGGGTTATATGGATATGGAAATTTACAAAACCCGAGCCAACATGTTAATAAGGTTACTGTGTTATTTTCATTTTTAAATTAGTTAAATCCGAGCCAAGTTTCGTCAAAAGTTGGCTCGGGTTTTCAAAAAGTCGGGTTTTATGGGTCTGGAAATTGACAAAACCCGAGCCAATATTTTACCAAGGTTACTGTGTTTTTTTTTTTCATTTTTACATTTGTTAAATCCGAGCCAAGTTTCGTCAAAACTTGGCTCGGGTTTTCAAAAAGTCGGGTTTTATGGGTCTCGAAATTACATACACATACATACATAAAATTTTAAGACTGAGTGTTCCACACATAAGTGCAGTTTCAGTCTCTTGTCCTAATGGCGGCATTCCAGGCAACCCTGTTAAGGGCTGCTTCACTTGTCAAGTTCTTGGATTTGAGATCGGCGCGTATAGTCCGATCCCAGGTCTTCCTCGGTCCACCCCTTGGTGCAGCTCCCTCCACAATCACAGACCTGCATTTTTTCACCCAATTTTGTTCATCCATTCTCTCCACATGTCCATACCATCCCAGTCTACTTGTACGCATCACCTTGCTAATACTCTTTATACCTAAACGTCTCCTCAGCTCAACATTTGTTATTCTATCCTGTAGTCTGGCCCCACACATCCATCTCACCATTCTCATCTCATTACGCTCCATTCTGTTGACATCCTCTACTTTAACGGCCCATGTTTCTGAGGCATACGTCATTGCACTTCTAACACATGAGGTATACACCTTTCCCTTCAGGGGGAGAGGCATTCTTTTCATGGTCAGGATTGGCATCAATTCTCTGAACTTCCCCCAGCCACACCTAATTCTAGCAACAGTGGCAGCCTCAGCCCCACCACCGGCAGAGATGGTATCTCCTAGGTAACAAAACTTGTTCACCAGCTCCAAAGACTCATTTCCAAAATTCACAGCCACAGGATCATCACTTAACACAAGCTCGCCTTTGCACACTACGCACTCAAATTTCTCTATTTCTGACTTATCCTTCGGCAGGGGCCCCTTTATTCTACTACAGCGCTTACTCCCATGGTGTACCCAACATCGACAGATGCTACATTGAATTGAGTTAACGCCCACTCCCTTTCCACACACTGCACATGGGTATGCACCGCTCTTTTCCACATTGCCTCGTCTCAAACTACAATGCATAACCTTGGTTTTGTTAATATTGACTCTTAAACCCTTGCTCACATGCCCTCTCTCCACTCTCTGAATTTGGCCTCAGCATCCTGCATACTGTCAGCTATTAGGACTAAATCGTCTGCATAAAACAGTTCCAACGGGAGTCCGCCTCTAAAAATTCTAGACAGCGCCTCCAAGACCATAATAAAGAGGAGGGGGCTTAACACTGAACCCTGATGGACTCCAACACGGACTGCGAACTCATCACTCAGTACACCCTTCACCCTCACCGAACTTCGCGAATCCTCATACATCTTCATTATCACACGCACCAGCCACTCTTCCACACCAAGTTTCCTCATAGCCCACTGTACAACATCTCTAGGTACCCTATCAAAGGCCTTCTCCAGGTCCACAAACACAAAGTAAAGATCCCTGCCTTTTAGTAAGTATCTTTCCTGTATCTGCCTGACTATGAAGATAGCATCGGTTGTACCACGTCCTGGCATAAAACCAAACTGCATATCATCAATAGAGATGCTTTGCCTGATCAAACCCTCAAGGACTCTCACACAGACCTTCATGATTTGGTCAAGCATTTTCAGGCCCCTATAATTTCCTCTATCTAGCGCATCCCCTTTTCCTTTGTATATATTTACTATTACACTTTTGAGCCAATCCTCTGGGATTTTGTCATCTTTAATAATGGTGTTTATCAACTCAGTGACTAAGTTTACACCAATCTCCCCTGAGGCTTTTATCATCTCAGCGACAATGTCGGAGCAACCTGGAGCTTTACCGTCCTTCATTTTATTGATTGCGTCGCTCACTACAGCTGGTGCTATCAAAGGAGGGGGCCCAGATATTGGTTTTTCGATACTAAGCTGTTCCTTATTCCATTCAAACTCTACATTTAGCAATCGTTCATAGTGTACCTTCCATGCTTCTCTGATTTCATTTTCTGCATACACAATCTTCCCATTATCATCTCTAACACACTGTTCACCTATAATATCCCTACTGTAATTTTTAACTCGCCTAGCTAGGTTGAAGATCCCATTGGGATTGTCAGTGTTACACACTTGTTCGAGGACCAGGTCCTTAATGCGATTTTTAGCATTGTAAATAACTTGGCAGTTCGTTTAGCAGCCTGGTATTCCTCCCTGCTGCCTCCTTTCTTCCATGCTTTGAAGCATCTCCTTTTCTCTTTCACAGCATGTTCTACCTCATCGTTCCACCACCAAGAGGTCTTATTCCTGGGGTGACCCTTTGTTTTCCCACAGACTTTGTCAGTGGCAGCGATAAGGCTATGCTTAAGAAAGTTCCATTGGCTATTTACATCGTTAGGTCTAGCTTCCTTATTTCTATTCATTTCCTCCAGTTCATTATGAAACCTATCCCTAACTTCCTTGTCCTTCAGCAGCCACACTTTCCTTTTGGGTATGTAAACCTTCTTGCGCTTAGGATCTCTGTATAAGCTCATGTCACACACAAGTAGCTTATGCTGGGGGATACATTCTTCGCTCGGGATGACCTTTACATCTCGAACTAGTTTCCAGTCTTTCCTGTTAACCAAGAAGTAATCTATCTGGCTACTTGACAAAACCCGAGCCAATATTTTACCAAGGTTACTGTGTTTTTTCATTTTTACATTTGTTAAATCCGAGCCAAGTTTCGTCAAAACTTGGCTCGGGGTTTAAAAAAATCGGGTTTTATGGGTCTGGAAATTGAACAAGCCCGAGCCAAATTTGGGTTACAAATATGTATTATCGTGTTCTATAGTGTTCTATACGCTTTTTACCCCTCAATTTCCCTGATCTTCATAGCCCTCCCCACTATCGGGGGGCGTGTCTTTAGATTGATGGATAATGGGTAAATGCTTAATTCCCATTCAATTTCATCACTAGATACGACTAAAACCAAAAACAAAATCAAAATATCAAAACAAATACCTGAAAAACACATTGTTGCGTCTCCTGTATATTAACCATATGCTCTACCGGACCTATTGGGCCTAAAAATATCGATGGGCTAACTGTCGGTCCAAAACATCAGTATAACCAAAATATTAATCTTTATGTTACTTTGCCATCACCAATTAAGATCGCACTGCTAGGCTAGCTGTGGTGTGTATTTTAGTGTTATATTTTGTTCTCCCTTATAATACATTTCAGCTCTTAATGACCTATATAACAATGATGTATATGCTCTACCAGACCTATTAGGCCTAAAAAGATCGATGGGCTAACTGTCGGTCCAAATCATCAGTATAACCAGTTTTTCAGCCAGTACCCAACCAGCGGGGGTTTGGGGGCGGCAGCCCCCACCCATATACTAGGTTAGGTTAGGTTAGGCTAATAGCCTAGCTGCCTAGCACATTAACCCTCCAGCCCCGGCTATGTATTATATATATATTCCTCGAAACCCGGGTGTTTTGGCCGAAAAACGTCTAGGCTAGGCTACCGTATATTCATTAATCAGACTGCTTCCCGCATTCCCGCGCATCCCCAAGCGTAGCTGTGTTATTTACCTGTAGAATGGCATTAAGTAGAGCTCTCTAAGTCAACTGGTTGAGCTGTGATGATGATTTCATTGGAGATAACTTTATGGCCAAAACAGCCACTTTACACCACTTTTCACCACTTTTCGATACTTAACCCACTCACCACGGAAGGGCTCTTGAACGCCCATTAAAAAGCATATAACAGGTACCCGGAAGGCCTCTTGAACGCCCAGTGGTTGAAAGCCTGTGAGCTTCGTGTGCGAGGCGTCGGTCCGACGCATGTAAACAACAGCCGGCTGGACCGACGCCCCGCATCTCCGGCCACAAGAAGGAGAGCGTCGCTTGTTCGTGTGTGCTTGTATGTTGTTGTTAAGTATCGAAAAGTGGTGTAAAGTGGCTGTTTTGGCCATAAAGTTATCTCCAATGAAATCATCATCACAGCTCAACCAGTTGTTGTTGTTGTTGTTCCCTAAGCTGCCTGGCCGAACAGCCCCGAGTCCCTGAGAAAGGCCATGGCCACGATCGGGCTTTCCCACAGAGCTCTCATTGAGTGTAGATTGTGTTGTTGGCGTAAGTGGTTGTGTGAAATGCAGTCTTCTATGATGTGTTTAATGGTATGGGGTGCTGTGTTACATCCCGGGCAGGCGTCGACAACGGAGTCATCCAGTCTCTTCTGATAGCTCAGGAGAGCTGGATGGTGTCCGCATCTCAGCCTGGCCAGGTGGACTCTATCCTCGCGAGGAAGGGAGGATTCGGAAGGATGGATTTCGGGAGGTCGTGCATGCAGCTGCGTGTCCTCTGTGAGTGAGTGGATGGATCGGTGAGAGATATGAGTATGGATGTGCTTCTGGAAGTTGGTTCGGGGTGGGCAGGGAGGGAGAGAGGACAATAATTGTGTGTGATACCGTGTGCTGGGTGTTGTTTTGATATTTCTTGGTGTCTGTGGGTGTGTTGCCATGTAGTTTAGTGGGTGGTCTTGGTTCGTGGAGGCTGCTGCCAGGAATTGAGTGCCTCTCATGTCCAGATGGTCTTTGACTTTGAGAATTTTGGTTTCTTGATGTAGGTGATCTGTGGGTGAAGTAGCTGTGCAGCCTGTAATGATCTTCAGGGCTTTGTTTTGAATAGTCTGTAAGGTCTTATGATGTGTTTCAGCTAGGTTAGAAGCCCAGGCTGGGCTTGCGTATTCCATCACTGATCTTATGTATTGTTTATATACTGTGGTGGTAGTTTCTTTGTTGTGTCCAAATTTTGTGTGAGCAAGTGACCTGAGGGCGTTAAGTATGGGTGTCAGTTTCTTTTTAATGTTTGTGGTGTGCTGTTTGAATGTCATATGAGTATCATATGTTACTCCTAGGATTTTGGGTGTGTGTGTATGTGTTAGGGGTGTGTTGTTTATGGTGAGTTGAGGGATGTATTCGTGTTCTCCTGTCCAACTTGTGAGCAGGGTTGCGGTGGATTTGGCTGGGGCTAGATTAAGTCTGTTTGTAGTGCACCAACCATGTAGTGTGTTGAGATAGGGTTGAAGGAGATCTGTTGATCTTTTTGGGTCATGGTGTGTGCATGTGAGTGTTATGTCATCTGCATAGGAGGTAAGTTTATTTGGGGCGTATTGGGTGTAGTTATATCGTGCATGTACAGATTGAAGAGTGCGGGCGATAGGACGGATCCTTGTGGGACTCCGGGGACTTGGGGATGCACGGGAATGCGGGAAGCAGTCTGATTAACGAATATACGGTAGCCTAGCCTAGACGTTTTTCGGCCAAAACACCCGGGTTTCGAGGAATATATGTATAATACATAGCCGGGGCTGGAGGGTTAACAACAACATACAGGCACACACGAACAAGCGACGCTCTCCTTCTTGTGGCCGGAGATGCGGGGCGTCGGTCCAGCCGGCTGTTGTTTACATGCGTCGGACCGACGCCTCGCACACGAAGCTCACAGGCTTTCAACCACTGGGCGTTCAAGAGGCCTTCCGGGTACCTGTTATATGCTTGTTTATGAGCGTTCAAGAGCCCTTCCGTGGTGAGAGGGTTAAGAAAAAAAAAAAAAAAAAAGAAAAAAAAAAAAGCCTAGGCCTAACCCAACCAGCGGGGGTGTGGAGGCGGCAGCCCCCACCCATAATACTAGGATAGGTTAAGTAAGGTTGTTAGGTTGTGCTAATGTCTTCCTAAAGTTGACTACAGTATTTTTATAACATAAGATATTAGGCTACCCACTCCACCCCGTGAAATCCGAGCCAGCTTTCGTCAAAAGTTGGCTCGGGTATTCACAAAATTGGGTTTTTTGGGTTTGCAATTTGGGAAAACCCGAGCCAAGTTTTGATACTAAACGCTATGTTATTGTATTTTTACGCTTTTAACCCCTCATTTTCCCTGAACAGTCTGAACTTCATAGCCCTCCCCAGTAGTAGGGGGCGTGTTTTTAGATTATTGGATACGGTAATGGGGAAATACTAATTTCAGCTCCTCTTCAGTATAAAACAACACTATATCTGAAGGAAAAATAAAAAAATACAAACTAAAACTTACTGAAATCGCTGTCGGTCCAAAAAGTCAGGTTTACCAATATTTTTTTCACATAGGCTACTGTAGGTTTAGGCTAAACTTCCAAAAATTAATGGGTAAAAAATTTATAATTTCCTAGGCCTATTTCAACTTACGTCCGCCGCTGCACTCATGTTATTGTTGTGAACCTCTCGGCCCTCTGCCACTCGTTGCCGGAGTAAGGTATGTCCCATAATAGGGCCTACTGTGTTTTTTGCACTGTTACCAAACCAGCGGGGGTTTGGGGTCTGCAGCCCCCACTCACAATACTAGGATAGGTTAGGTAGGCCTAAGGTTGTTAGGTTAGGCTAATGTCTTTTCGGTACAATTTTAGTTACTGGACACCTATTTGACAGGTACCACCGAGGATTTAATACATATTTGTTTTCGGTTTCCACGCATCCAACACCAAGCTACACCTTTTTCTGGTCCGGTAATAGTATTGAAAACGATATAATAACTTTTAAATGTGGTTTTCGATGAGAATACAACGGGGCGTTTGGGCCGAAAATCGGCGGCGGGGGGGGATTCCGTCGTCGCTTCGGATCGTCGCGGTTTGTTTACCCAGGACGCTCGAGGTGACGGCCAGCTGTTTTACTTCCCCCTGCTGGCCACATAGATGACGATTATTATAGTCGATTCCGAATCAATAAGGGAGTTTGAAAGTAATCTTGATAAAGCATGGGGAAGACAAGATTTGAAGTTTGATTATAAAACAAAAATACAGAATAGTAAAAATGTTGCGTCTGCTACCGCCGCCGCCAACACCGTGAACGACCGCAGCAGTGCAAGTACTGGTACTGAGCTGGATACACAGGCATAGTTTGCCTTTTTCCAGAGGATCTACTGTAAGAAACTGTAAGAATAATTCACGGGGGGGTGAGGGGGGGCAGAGCCCCCCCTCAACCCTGTCCTGTATCCCACGCCCTATAACGCAAGTTTTTTATAAAAAAATTGACCCAACAAGCTTAGCCATTTTAAGTCGACCGCCAAGACCGGACCGGGAAGTCACTCCGAGCGTAAAGTAAACAAAGCGACGCTACTTCCACGAACGCAACCGAGTTGTCTTTATATTTCGTCTCATATTATCATTATTAAAGTGTCCCCATTGCTTTTTTAGTGTTTCGTATACCAGAAAAGGGTGTAGCTTGTTGGATGCGTGGAAACCGAAACAAAATATGTATTAAATCGTTGGCGGTACCTGTCAAATAGGTGTCCAGTAGTGACTGGACGACTCGGCCCATGGGACAACTCGGCTCGGACAGCTCGGCCCACTTTTGGACAACTCGGCCACGACGGCGAGACAACTCGGCCCATTATTTGAGACAGCTCGGCCCCATGTTTTGCTATGGGGCAATTTGACGAGACCAGTCAGGATTAGGATGGGGAGAGCTAAGTGGAGGGTTTATGGGTGAGGCCATGTATGCAGCACCAAATCCTGTCCTTGCGTATGCGCGGCCTTTTCCCTAATATTTAATACATATTTTGTTTCGGTTTCCACACATCCAACAAGCTACACCCTTTTCTGGTATACGAAACACTAAAAAAGCAATGGGGACACTTTAATAATGATAATATGAGATCGTTGTCTTTATATTTCGTCTCATATTATCATTATTAAAGTGTCCCCATTGCTTTTTTAGTGTTTCGTATACCAGAAAAGGGTGTAGCTTGTTGGATGCGTGGAAACCGAAACAAAATATGTATTAAATCGTTGGCGGTACCTGTCAAATAGGTGTCCAGTAGTGACTGGACGACTCGGCCCATGGGACAACTCGGCTCGGACAGCTCGGCCCACTTTTGGACAACTCGGCCCATTATTTGAGACAGCTCGGCCCCATGTTTTGCTATGGGGCAATTTGACGAGACCAGTCAGGATTAGGATGGGGAGAGCTAAGTGGAGGGTTTATGGGTGAGGCCATGTATGCAGCACCAAATCCTGTCCTTGCGTATGCGCGGCCTTTTCCCTAATATTTTTATTATGTTAGGTTAATTTAAGTTAAGTTAAGTTAGGTTAGGTTAGGTTAGGTTAGGATAAGATAAGATAAGATAATAGTATAAAGGAAAAAAAAATCGTGCCAAGGGGCCTAAGATTCTCACGCATGCGCAGAGGACAGGATTTGGTGCTGCATACATGGCCTCCCGTTTATGGCGTGTGTGGGCGAAATGTTCGTTTATTGTATAATTATGTCATAGGCTAGTTCTCTCGATTCATAATGTGTAAGTTAGGTTAGGTTAGGTTAGGTTAATTAAGAGTTGTCTCGTAATTAACACGGGGCCGAGCTGTCTCGTTTTTACTGGGCTGAGCTGTCTCGCCGTGGGCCGAGCTGTCCCGTCGGCCGAGTAGTCTAGCAATCGTGTCCAGTAACTAAAATCGTACCGTCTTTTCTTATGCTTTTAACCCCTCATTTTCCCTGAACTTCATAGCCCTCCCCACAGTCACCCACTAGTGGGAGGCGTGTTTTTAGATTGTTGGATAATGGGTAAACACTCATTTCAGCTCCTCTTCAGTATAAAAGAGGGTCAATATTTACGAGTCGCACCACAGCTGGGATCTCATTTCTAATGGTAGTTTTGGGTTCCTATCATTCTATGCTTCATTGCTATATACTTTTTATCCACAGGATTTTTTTTTTTCTTGGCTTAGCCTAATTTTTTTTTTTTAGCGTTAGCCTAACCTAACCACAAAACCTAACCTAACCTAACAGCCCCCAAATACATTTAGGTTAGGTTAGGTTAGGTTAGGTTTTTTGGTTAGGTTAGGCCTAATGCAAAAAAAAAAAAAAAAAACAAAAAACACACTAGGACCTAGCCTAAAACAAGAAGAAGAAAAAAAATTCCTGTGGATAAAAATGATATAGCAATGAAGCATAGAATGATAGGAACCCAAAACTACCATTAGAAATGAGATCCCAGCTGTGGTGCGACTCGTAACTATTGACCTAAAAGAGCACTATATCTGAAGGAAAATTAAAAAAAACAAAAGGTAAATTTCTATAATTGCACCTAGGCTATACGAGCTAAAAAATATATTATTGTATTTAACAGGAAGGTACGACGAGGTAAGTGATGTGGTATAGGTGGCAATATGCGGAAATGGATTATAAGGGCATTCCGCCCCCTCTGACAAAAGTCTATCAATCTAGATTTTACATTTTTTCAGAGAGACATTAGCCTAACCTAACAACCTTACCTAACCTAACCTAGTATTATGGGAGGGGGCTGCCGCCCCCACACCCCCGCTGGTTGGGTAAAACAGTAGAAATCCAGTTGGAGTGGAGTGAGTAACCGTAGATTTTCGTAAGGGGGTCAGAGGGGGCGGAATGCCCTTATAATCCATTTCCGCATATTGCGACCTATACCACATCACTTACCTCATCATACCTTCCTGTTAAATACAATAATAATTTGTTTAGCTCATATAGGTGCAATTATAGACCTATACCAAACAAAATAGAACTTACTGAAATTACTGTCGGTCCAAAAAGTCAGGTTTACCTTACCACTAATTATTTCTCAATATAGGCCTATGAAGGCTAGTATAGAATAAGGATGTTGCAAAGATCATATTAAAATGTGTTTCAATCTCCGGAGATACATTTTATGTACACTATATAAAGTACTGTAAAAACAAAAAAATCTCCCTAGGCCTATTGACGGCAGTGAAACTTATTAGGGTAAGACGGGGTAATTTCACCGAAAATCGCGTATTTTGACAAATAGAAACTGCCACAAATGGAATTTTTTAATTTTAATTTTTTATCTATACATTCAGCCTTTCTGCTATAGATACCCAAAAAACGAAACAAATATATAATGTTTTGGTCATGCTGCCGAATTTTTGAAAAAAGTCACTCTCGCGGCGAAATTACCCCGCCCGGTGAGGTAATTTCGCCGCGACCTATTTTACGCATCATTTAGCTAGTAAACTAGATAACATTATATGATTAATGGCCAGACAAAACACTAGCATGCAGGTAAAAGTAATGAAAACATTCACAAACCCAAACTGAAACTAAACATGCCAATAGAAAAACGTTGCACGCACACACACAAACAAAGGCGGGCAGAGATGCAGGTGTGTCACACGTGTAGGCCTATGCGCCTTTTTGTCTATTGAGGGTGTGGATGTTACCTTGTGGAGATTTCGGTCAACGACCTCAGCTACAGGAACTGCCGCTGCTTCCTCCCTGGCCCTGCTGCCTCCAATGAAGTGGTACTCGGTGAACCAACTTGTTGTAGTGTGGCCACGTATGGTAGGATGGCGTGGGAGGTGTGTCTTCTATCTTCTGTAGGAAGGTATCTAGATGTTTTTTGAAAACCTCTACCGTACAGGATGAGATATTCTTTAGGTAGGTGGGGAGACAGTTGAATGTGTCTAGTGCGGGTGTGGAGTTGTGGACATGTAGTGCGGGTGTGGACATGTCTAGTGCGGTTGTGGACGTATTTAGTGCGGGTGCGGCGTGTAGGTTGCTAGTACAAAGTACCAGGCAGCAGCTGACGGCTACTGCCAACACTGTGTCACACGCAAACATGCAAACAAACATACACACATATAAACCACCCACAAACACCCCCACACACACCCCCACACCATACCGTCAGGCGCGCCGCTAGCCCCGGCTCCAGGCCCGCGCCAACTACCTAAAACACTAGAAACCTAATCCAAACTACCTATAACATCTATACTTGTCTACAAACTTGCTCTACAGCCTAAACCAAAACTGCTCTACAACCTAAGCCAAACTGCAGCCGAATCCATGCAATAGTTTCGGAGATATCGGCGTTTGAATGCAAATTATTAGCACCGCGGCAAAATTACCCCGTCTTGCCCTAAGCCCCTTACTGTTAACATAGATGCCGATTTCAATCATTCATGGAGGGGAGGTGAGGGGGGCACAGCCCCCCTCAACCCATCCTGTATCCAAAGGCAAAACAAATTGTATATTTACTCTGAAAGTCACTTAGGCTACATCTGAGTGTGGGCGGGTGCCCAACCCCGAAAAGGGTTGAAATAGGGGAGCTATCCCCCCGCCAAAGGCGGCTTTCTAGGGCCTTTCCTAGCTGATGCTGAGAGGATTGGGTTCTAGTCATGTGGTGATGGGCTGGTCTATTAGAGTGAGAACTGAGCAATCTCTGCCATACCCATAGCTTACTCTGACTGTTCCTTTTACTTATATATTTTCTAGATCTCAAGTGACGGCGTCTCTAACGTGGATTGACCTCCCAATCTACCAAGATTGGAAGCCAAAGCGTCACATTTTTTCCCTTGCCCCTCAACTTTCTCTTCATAATTGTTGAGGGACACAGGGCCCTGGGTGGGGCTTTGGTTTCCCGGGCATTTCCGCACCCTCCTCAGCTCCCCGCCATGGAGTGGCTTCGGTCACCCAGGCTTTATTGTGGTCGGCGGGGAGGGTTCTGTGGGGGCGCTCGGTTATGGCCTTGGCCTTGCTCAGGGCCTTGGGGCTGTTCGGCCAGGCAGCTTGGGGAACAACAACAACAACAACAACATCTGAGTGTTTTAAGATCGTTGGATAATGGGAGAAATAGAATTTTCCGGGATTGTAACTAATGTCAACTACTGTATTATGATGCAAACTAGGCTACCTAAAACCAAAAAGAAAAACCATGTGAAAATTAGTGGTAGTTTCGGTAATATTTTCCGGCTAGCCTTAGGCTATGCCTGTCAATTTTTGGGTAGCATTCAAGACAGCTAGAAATGCCTTATTTACCAAGTTCAAGGAAGTGGTTTGAGTGGAGCATTTGCATTAACTTACCCATTATTCATTAGGCCTAATCTGAAGATACGGCGTCAAATGGTGCCATTTATTGGGTGAATCGCATTTTTACATTAGGTAAGGGAAATTGTGGGGTAAATTAGATACACGATGGGTTGAGGGGGGACCCCCTCCCCTTGATATATAGTCATCCTCATATCATATATGTTGATCTGTAAGGCCAGGGGGCAAGAACAGGTTGCCAGTATTTTGTTTTTGCGAGTAGGCTAACGCTCGAGCCATTTATTGGGTGAATCGCGCACGCTGCATTATTCAAAACAAGAAGAAGGAGGTCAAGTCGAAGGATTCATTGGACGCAATGCTTTGTTTACGGTCGGGACTGATTATTTTGGTGTTATTTTTCGGTGTAGCCTAATCATGTTTTTTCAAGTGTCGATAACGAAATTCCTCCATGCGAACTAGGCTAGCCTATAATGAGAAAAAATATGGCGGGTCTATCTATAGGTTAGGTCCTTATTTTCCCTAATAAATTGTTTCTAATAGCCTAGAGCGGCGCAAGACGTCTTTAGCCTAGGCCTAATGATATAATTTTTTGTTTGCAAGAATTTTGGGGGCAAGAGTTGTGTTATCGGGCGTATCACCTGGCTACCTCTGACCGGGTATATCCTACTGTTTACTATACCCCTTTGAAAGGACATTAGCCTAACCTAACAACCTTACCTAGCCTATCCTAGTATTATGGGTGTGGGCTGCCGCGGTAATTCTGCATAACTACAACTGTTATTTTAGGTTTTATTTATTTTATTTTTGTATTTTAATGCTTTGTAAGTGTGTATTTTCTTGTTATAAAGTGAGGAAAGCACTATTTATTAGCATTTGTATTAGGCCTATTTATTGTAATTCCGATACCTCAACAATCTAGGGGAGAGTTTGGGAATGTGGGGTTTTGGGTGGGGTAAAAATAAGGGTATTATGGGAATAACTAAAAATGTAATAAATAAAATTGAAAAAAAAAAAAAAATTGAAATCCGAGCCAAGTTTTGGCAAAAGTTGGCTCGGATTCGGCCAATTTTCAGAGTCTAAAAAGGGCAAAATTGGAAAAAAAATTGGCTCGGATTTCACCCTTTTTCAGATGAAGAAAACCCAAAAGTTTTGACCAAACTTGGCTCGGGTTTTTCAAATTTTCAGAGTCCAAAATCACAGTAACCTCATTTCGAAAGTTGGCTCAGGTTTTCTTGTTTTTCAACTTGGAAAACCCCAGTAAGAATGGGGAGTATAACTAAATAAGTTGGTCACCAATTATTTCTCAATATTTGAAAACAAATATGGATTTTATATGCTCTAAACATCATATGAAAATGTGTTTTAAGCCTCGGCCAAACCTAATAAAAATATATGGTACTGTACTAAAATGGAAATTTTTCATAACATGGTTGTCAATACCTTCCTATAGACGGCACCGATTCGTACACACGCCACTTTCACCTGTCTCCCGAGGTCTGTCCACCAGCTTTTTAGTCAACACTAACTCCACCTGCCTATCTCTGTCGAAACTACAGGTGTTCATTTCCACACCTTTGCGCATCACGTCACGAAACTACTGGGTTCCTATTGTTTTTTTTGTGAAGACATTATAACACATATGCTACGTCACGCTCTGGTCACGCATACCCTCGGGAGCCAATCACTCTGGTGGAATATGTTGATTACGTCATTGCAATCGGCCAATCACAGATACCCACCTTGATTTACCTGATAATCGCCAGTCGAGTCATGGTGGTACACTGTAAAGGTCCAGCCTCTGCCACACTGTGTTATTGTAGAAACTACAAGAAATAATACTGCTGCCCTGAAAGTATTTACAGAACATGGGTGCTTGCCTACTGATGTGACGTGTAAGAGGTAAGATTTTTTCGCATAGGTTTAAACTTCCGGAAATTAATGGGTAATACATACCACTTACTGAGTACTATGAATCCTCTGTAGCTGGCATGCAAGGGCTAGTTTAGTATCCCACGTACTGAGTACTATGAATCCGCTGTTGCTGGCATGCAAGGGCTAGTTTAGTATCCCACGTACTGGGCTATGAATCTGCTGTTGCTGGCATGCAAGGGCTAGTTTAGTATCCCACGTACTGGATACTATGAATCCGCTGTTGCTGGCATGAAAGGGCTAGTTTAGTATCCCACGTACTGGGTCTAGGTTAGGTTAGGATGGGTTGTTTGGTTAGGTTAATATAGCAGGTCTCAGAAACAAGATTCGTAGTTGCGGTAGTATTTACAGATACGGCCGAATACTAAATGGGCGGCCTTTCGATTCTCAAAATCCGATCCAAGTTTTGCCAAAAATTGGCTCTGGTTTTCCAAAATTTTGCTTTTTGGGGTTTGCAATTTAGGGAAACGAGCCAAAATTCTAAATTAGGTTACTTTAATTTGTTTACTCTTAACCCTCCAGCCCCGGCTATGTATTATATATATATTCCTCGAAACCCGGGTGTTTTGGCCGAAAAACGTCTAGGCTAGGCTACCGTATATTCGTTAATCAGACTGCTTCCCGCATTCCCACGCATCCCCAAGCGTAGCTGTGTTATTTACCTGTAGAATGGCATTAAGTAGAGCTCTCTAAGTCAACTGGTTGAGCTGTGATGATGATTTCATTGGAGATAACTTTATGGCCAAAACAGCCACTTTACACCACTTTTCGATACTTAACAACAACATACAGGCACACACGAACAAGCGACGCTCTCCTTCTTGTGGCCGGAGATGCGGAGCGTCGGTCCAGCCGGCTGTTGTTTACATGCGTCGGACCGACGCCTCGCACACCAAGCTCACAGGCTTTGACCTCATGGGTGTTTAAGAGCCCTTCCGGGCAGCTCGTGTATGCTTTTTTATGGGCGTTCAAGAGCCCTTCCGGGAACAGAGGGTTAAAACTCGCAAAATCCAAGCCAAGTTTTGCCAAAACTTGGCTCGGGTTTTATGGCTTTGCAATTTAGGGAAACCTGAGCCAAATTTCTAAATGAGGTTACTGTAATTTTTTTGTCTACAAACTCGCAAAATCTGAGCCAGCTTTGGCCAAAACTTGGCTCGGGTTTTCGAAATACTGTATTGGGTTTTAGGCATTTGAAATACAGTACAGTACCTTAACCCTCTCACCACGGAAGGGCTCTTGAACGCCCATAAAAAAGCATATAACAGGTACCCGGAAGGCCTCTTGAACGCCCAGTGGTTGAAAGCCTGTGAGCTTCGTGTGCGAGGCGTCGATCCGACGCATGTAAACAACAGCCGGCTGGACCGACGCCCCGCATCTCCGGCCACAAGAAGGAGAGCGTCGCTTGTTCGTGTGTGCCTGTATGTTGTTGTTAAGTATCGAAAAATGGTGTAAAGTGGCTGTTTTGGCCATAAAATTATCTCCAATGAAATCATCATCACAGCTCAAACAGTTGACTTAGAGAGCTCTACTTAATGCCATTCTACAGGTAAATAACACAGCTACGCTTGGGGATGCGCGGGAATGCGGGAAGCAGTCTGATTAACGAATATACGGTAGCCTAGCCTAGACGTTTTTCGGCCAAAACACACGGGTTTCGAGGAATATATATATAATACATAGCCGGGGCTGGAGGGTTAAAACCCGAGCCAAGTTTTGCTAAAATACGTATTTATCGCCGTTTTACGCATTGAACCCCTCATTTTCCCTGTACTGTACTTCATAGCCCTCCCCACTATCGGGCGGCGTGTCTTAAGATCGTTGTTTAATGGGGAAAACGGTTTCGCCGAGGGTTGTAATTATTTCCAAACACTATATATCGATGAAAACTTAACAGGGAAAAATAAAAAAATCCATGGGAAAATTAGTGACCATCTTATTTAGTTTTTCCAAATGGGGTTAACATTAGCCTAACCTAACCTAACCTAACCTAGTATTATGGGTGGGGCCTGCCGCCCCCACACCCCTGCTAAATCCATTAAATCCGAGCCAAGTTTTGTCATTAACCTAACCAAATAACCTAACCTAGTATTATGGGGTTAACATTAGCATAACCTAACCTAACCTAACCTAGTATTATGGGTGGGGGGCTGCTTCCCCCACACCCCCACTAAATCCCTGAAATCCGAGCCAAGTTTTGCCATTAACCTAACCAAAGACCCTAACCTAACCTTGACCTAACACCTAGTATATATCCCCTAGACGATAACATACCTTAATGAGAGGCTGAAGAGGTTAATGCAGTAGGTTGAGAGGCTGAAGAAAGAAGAGGTTGCAGTAGGTTGAGAATAGGTTGATCGGTTCCAGTGGATCATCAGGGATGTCGTCGGAATCACGCGGTTAGAAGTCCCCGCAATAGAGACTCACAGCCTCAACTTCCTTGAATCATGAGAATCCCGCCATCCATACACAAAATGTAGAAAGGCTGTGGCAAGACGTTAAAGAATATATTAAACGTCCTGGTATCCATCCCCAATATCTGTCCAAAAGCACATACGACCTCCATCGCCTCCATCTTCGAACTGAGCCTAGCCCCCGCTTGGCGAGGGGCGTGACGTGAGGACTGAAAGACTGTGATTGGTTTATAATTTGATGGAAGGCTGTGATTGGTTCCATGAGTGACGGGAATCATTGTGATTGGTTCATGATTCCTAAAAAGACCGCTAGGTGTAGTGAAGTTCGACGGACAGGTCGAGGGTAAGAGCTGCCAAAGGACAGCCTTTGTGTATTATTGCGGCACGGCCATCGACAGGTAGGGATTTTTTACAGTTTCTTGTATTTCACAATTTAATTTTCACTTGTAGTGAATTTGCGACAGTAATTACATGTACACCAACAAAGTATCGTTCATGAAAGTGATAGCACACTAATAATCATCGATGGGGCCCGTAACTGGTTGGTCATAAACTAATACCCAGTTAAATAACAATACTGTACTTGTGTACGGTATGCCTAATAAACTCATCCTGTAGGCCGATTCACAAAATTTAAGGGCCTCCCAGTGATTGTGAAATCTGAAATATAGAAAATGTGAATGAAATACAGTACTAGGCCCAATAGGGTACTAACCAAATGGAAAAGTTAAGAGAAGCACGAGGGACTGGCTGTGGTTGTTGACGGTTGAAGTTACTGTGTGGCGGTAGAAGAAGAGCAGGGTGGCTGACGACGTAGAGCTGTGCGTCGAAGAGTTGCTGGAGGTGTTGGGTCGAGGTCGGGTGGACTAGCAGGTGCGGCGGTAGAGGAAGAGCATGGTCGCAGTCCTGGCTGATGTGGAGATGAGGAATGTGATGGAGTTGGTGACGATGTTGGCTCGGGTGGTGACGGAGGTTGAGATTCTGAGGAGGGCAAGCAGGGTTGTACAGGGCAGCAGTAGCCTTCAGAAAATGATGGAATCTGGTGTTGGGGTCTTTGTGATGCATAATAAACATGGTCCGTGCCAAGTATCCCACAAAATGCTTCCTGCGCCTACCACAAAGTGGAACCTTCCGCTTGGCATCCCTCCATAGGCGTTTCACGGTGTTGGTGTGGGCACTTGACTGTCTGGGTCCACAAAATGAACTGAGTGGTTGACCGTCAGATGTTGGTAGCCTTCCTTCCCCAGACAGTGATACACCTTCCAACAGTCCAAGATGATGGTGGTCCCCGGCAGAATCTTCTCCTTGATGATGGCCAGCAGAGTGTTGGAGGTACGATCCTCAACAGGCACCATGCAGAAGGTTTTTGCCTGCATATACCTCCAAACACCCACTGGCCTTCAATCATCCGACCAACACGGTACTTGCGTCGACCAAACTTGCCCTCATCAATCTCCACAATCGAGCCAGGACCTCCCAGTTGTTAAGATGTTTCAATACACCACTCTATAAGGACTTCACGACAGAAACTGCTCAAGTCATTGATGGTATGTTGACTGAAGGCCAGCTCTGAATTGGCTGAGAGGTAAGAAAAGCCATCTCTTAAGTACATGTTAACAAATGTAAGTAGGCTACCTTATTGAGTGGCAAATGAATATTGTCAAAAAAAGTATGAGCAAAAACACTCTGGGCCCATCCACACTTGCGCCTTTTCTGCTTCCTGACCGAGACCATCTTTTGGCACCTGAACAATTTTCTTGGCAGGTCCAACACAGCACTCTTACCATAATTTTCACAGTTCTTATGTGTCCAAAATGAGGCCATGACGAACACACAAGTGAAATAATGCATCAGGGTCTTTGCAGTATTTATAAAAAAAAAGTAAGGTGCCCATATCACATTCAAGACATGCTGCCGCCATGATGATGCAATCTGTCAGTGTCAGCTGCACATGGACAGGTGTTGAGTGTGTGTGTGTGGGGGGGGGGGGGCCCTGAGGATATGTCCCTATACAATATAATGGACAAAATTGCCCTTTTTGACATGGAAAAGGCCCTGTAATCCAAGCCCTAAGGGTCTATTTACAGCTATAGGCTATACAGTATTGAAGAAAGATCGCCATACTCGCAAAATACCGCCAAAAATATCCCTAAATGCGAGGAAAACTCACCGTGTAAGAGGCCTTCCAGAATGGTGGTTGGGTTTGAAACTGACATCACAGGCAAGTGCCTTGTGGGTACATTTTTACAAATCGATATAAAAAAAAGTACGATTTTTGTAGAGAAATGAGAAAGTAATACAGTTGGTCCTCCGGTAACGCGGCTAATGTGTTCTGGTAATCTCCCGTGTTACCAAAAAACGTGTTACTGAACCCATATGTTTACATGTTAAAGGTACTGTACCTTGGTGTTCTGGGGATTTCCACAAAGTCCACTTTTTCTCCATAGAAGCCTATGTTATAATAATTAAATAAATTATAAAGGTTATTTGACATATGCAATGAGTTGATTTGCCCATTGCAACAACTCTTACCTCTGAATAAATATTTTGTTTAGGCTAGGCAGCTAGGCTAGTTAAGGAGAGAGAGTCACAGCAGTAGCCGACATTTTTCGATCAAAGCTCTGAAATCCCGCCATCATATTTCTCACCTCACACAATAACTACACATTTTAGAATGGTCTACTCTTCACTCAACGTACAGCAACGACCATATCTACCTCTGGTATGCATACCAACTTGGTTAGGCCATTTATTTGCAGAGATATGAGCATCGGTAAATGGTGAAAATCGTAACTTCGGAATTCCCGCATAACTCGCCGTCTTATTATTTCTCACTTCACACAATAACTACACAATGTAGGGTGTTCTAGTCTTCACCCAACGCACAGCAACGATCATATCTACCTCTGGTAGGAATAAACACTTGGTTAGGCCATTTATTTGCAGAGATATGAACATCGGTAAATTACGAAAGTCGGGAGTAAAGGTTCGGCGCCCAGCTGGACCCTGCGCCAGTGTAAGTATTGACCGTGTTAGCAACATTTTGGATATTTGGGGTGTACCGCGTGCCACCAAATCCGCGTTTCCAAAGTGCGCGTTACCGGAGGAACAACTGTACATTCAAACAGTATGTAAAACACTGGAAGACACAAGGAAGTGGAAATTGTAAAAGAAAATATAATTTGTTGGGAAAATAAAAATGTACTGTCTCACTAGGTGAAGCTCCACTCTGATTGGCTAATGAACATCTGGGAGGAGCCTAGAATGTAAACAAAGTGTCATGGAAGATGGACTCAGTGGACTGGCTGGACAAAAATAACTCTGAAAATTTTATTGGGGAGTGACAATCAAATTGACAAAATAAGAAAAGTAGCACTTATCCGCGCATCTGTAGGGTCCCTTGAGTGAGGTAAGATCAACAACAAATAATTACCTAAGACAGGAATCCCGTAATCGAGGAGTAGTAGTTATGCAGTTAACCTGCTGCTGCCCCCACACCCCCGCTGTTTGACATTGTGTTTACATGGGATAGAAACCGAAGGAGGGTAGTTTAGAAATTAAAGATTTGTGCCAGACTTCTATCGAAGGCTTTCGATATGTCTAGTGCAATAGAAAAAGTCTCACCGAAGTCCCGAAAGGAGGATGACCAAGAGTTAGTAAGATATGAAAGAAGATCACCAGTAGAGCGACCCTTAACCCCTGTCTAGCGGGATGTTTTGGGCTCATTTGGGCTCATTTGGGCATATTCAGGCCCTCCTGAATGATCAATCAAGTATCTGCATGAAAAGAAATGTATTCAGCAAAAAACTAGGCGCTAAAAGCTTCAAAATGAGACCAGAACGAGCTACGTAGCACTCGTGGTTCTCTTGCAGTGGTGCCACGAACATGGGAGTTTAGCGTATAGCGGTATATTTTTCCCAGCTATGCTCACTACTGGCTACACTGCCGGCCTCTCGAGAACACAGGGAACATGAGTTAATGGGCGGCGGTAAGACCTGGGAGTCGGCTGTCTGGCCCGCTGCGCTCCCGGCCATTTGCACTCGATTTTAACCCTTTAAAAGCCTTAATAATGCTCCTAACTTGCTGCAAATTGGTGCACGACTTAAGTCGAGCGCCGCCAATAAGGGGTTAAGGAAGCCATACTGGCGATCTGAGAGCAGATTATGAGAAGAGAAATGCTTAAGAAATTTGGAAGCAAGAATAGTTTCAAAAACTTTAGAAATACAAGAGATGAGAGCAATTGGACGATAGTTGGAGGGTTGAGAGCGGTCACCCTTCTTTGGGACAGATTGAATGAGAGCAAACTTCCAGCATGAAGGGAAGACGTTAGAGGATAGATAGAGACGAAAGAGTTTGCCTAGGCAGGGAGTCAGCACGGAAGCACAGTTTTTGAGAACAACAGGAGGAACACCGTACGCCTTCATAGTATTAAGCCCAGAGAGGGTAGAAAGTACATCTTTAGAAGAGATTAGGATATTAAGCATAAGTACAAAGGAGTACAAAGGAAATCAAGCAACAACAGATGTAGTGACCCTTCTAGGTTGCTTGTCCTCCAAAACACTGAGGATCAAGTGTCCAAACAGTGGTTTAGAGTGGGTAAGGGAACATTGGAAAGCGAATTACTGCCCTGGAACTAATGTCCGTGGCAGGATTAGGAAGTTAGTAGGGGACAGATGGGTTAGTAACTGAGGGGGGGATAAAATAAAGTTATTCATTTACAAACGCAGTCAGTCGTGGGTTTGATGCGAGATATTTGTCTAGGCGGAGTTTAAATGAATCAACGGTGATGCAGTCTATAACGTTTCGGGGAAGCCCATTCCACAAGTTGACAACTCGATTGAAGAAGAAATTCTTAGATTCGTGTGAGTTAAAAGATTTACCAATAATTTTGCAACCGTTTCCCCGCGTGTAATTAGCTTGGTCGATAGTTAAGTACTTACTACAGTTCATATTGTCGATGCCTTTGATGATTTTGAACACTTGAATTAAGTCACCTCTTAATCTGCGCTGGGTTAAAGGAAATAGATTTAATTCTCTAAGACGCTCTTCGTATGGTTTGTTCTTTAGGCTAGGTATCATTTTGGTAACTCTACGTTGAACTCGTTCTAGCTTGTTTATATCTTTTTGGTAATAAGGGCACCAGGATTGAACGCAGTATTCCATAAGAGGGCGGACTAATGAATTGTAAAGGGTTAGGATAACTTCTTTGGATTTATGCTCAAATGACCTGCCTATAAAGCCAATTATTTTGTTTGCCTTCTTAACAACTTCTGAACATTGTTGACTCGGTTTTAGGTTACTCGATATTGTTACTCCCAGATCGGTTTCTCTGTTTACATTCTTAAGCTGAGTGCCATTCATCGAATAGTTTGCTTTCTCATTTAGGTATCCGATATGTAGTACTTTACATTTATCCGCATTGAAACTCATTTGCTAAATTTGGGCCCAACATGACAATTTATCTAGATTGTGTTGCATATCGTCAACTTGTTCTTTTGAGAGTACGCTATTTGCAATTTTTGTATCGTCAGCAAATTTTGAGATTGTACAGGTGAGACCCTCATCTATGTCGTTGATGTAAATTAGAAAGAGAATTGGTCCTAGTACCGATCCCTGGGGTACCCCGCTACTTACATTGGTCCATTTAGATGCCTTACCGTTTATGACTACTCTTTGCTTTCTGTCGCTGAGCCAATTTTCTATCCATTTCAACACACCGTCTTGTATTCCATGCGCTTTTAGTTTTAGCAGTAAACGTTTGTGGGGAACTTTGTCAAAGGCCTTTTGAAAATCAAGGTATATATTATCTACAGCTTTACTCTCATCGTAGAGGTTGAGGATATCGTGGAAGAAGTCTAAGAGGTTTGTTAAACAGGAACGTTTTTTACGAAAGCCGTGTTGAGTATCTTTAAGTATGTTATTTTCCTCTAAGTGATTTACGAGTCTGTCTCGTATGACCGTTTCTAGCATTTTACATACAACTGAGGTTAAGCTAATTGGACGATAGTTACTGGGTAGGGATTTGCTGCCTTTTTTGAATATCGGTGTTACGTTGGCTAGCTTCCACTGATCGGGCATAGTTCCAGACTGCAAGGATTTATTGAATAGTAATGTCAGTGGTTTGGAGAGCTCATCCTTAGCTTCCTTTAGAACTCTAGGCGAGATTTTATCAGGTCCAGGCGTTTTATTTACCTTGAGTTTATCTAAACAATTCAATACTTCTCTCTCTGTAACGGTGATATTGCTTAGAACATCTGAATTATCAATCTGAATCGGCGATGGTGTAGGGATATCACTGAGGTCTTCTGTTGTAAAAACTGATGCAAAGAAGGTATTGAGGGCATTACTCATTTGTACTTCGTCTTTGGTGTATTCTCCATTTTCATCGACTAACGGTCCAACAGTTGAAGTAACTACTTTTTTCTTTCTGATATAACTATAGAATTCTTTCGGGTTTGTTTTACTTTGATTCGCAATATGTAACTCTAAGGTCTTTTTACTTTGTTTAATTAACTTTTTGGCTTTGCGTCGTAGCTCTACAAATTTCAGCCGTTCTTCGTCATTTTGTGAGGATTTTAATCTATCATTAGCAAATTTTTTAGCAAGCAGGCAGTTTGAAATATCTTTATTCCACCATTTGGGCTTATTATTATGGCCTGGACGCCGTATTTTCGATGGTATGCAGTCTTGCACTGCTTTTAGGTAAGTGGCTTCGAATAACTTCCAAGATGTATTTATGTCGTTATTGTGAATTAAAAAGCTTCAGTCAGTTTCTTTAAACATAGCTCTAAGTTTATGGAAGTTTGCTTTCTTGAAATTAGGGACTTTTTCGATGCTACTATTTGGTTCGTTACTAGTAAACTTTAAAGTGAAAGTTATCGTACGATGGTCGCTGTTACTGAATTCATCACCAACATTCAAATTCTCTATTAATTCTTCTTTTGTTGCAAGTACAATGTCAAGAACGTTATTACCACGGGTTGGCGTTCGAACAAATTGATAAAGCGAACTCTCTTGCAAGTTCGTATACAAGTCACGTCCGGAGTGTGAAGTAAGAGTATCGCCCCACTTGGTCACAGGTAAATTAAAGTCGCCAAAAATTACGGTATCTTGTGAGTTACTTACATCTGCAATTTGTTCGTAAATTTCTCGGTCAGTTTGCACTGATTGAGCTGGAGGTCTGTATATTAATGCAAGTATTATTTTTGTACCTTTATTATTCTTTATTAGCACAAAAGATGCGTCGACGTTCACAATTTGAGGTTTTGACAAGAGGGTAGGGTTAAGACTTTCTTTGATATAAAGTAAAACGCCACCTCCATTTCGATTTATTCGGCTTTTCTCAAACATTACATAACCGGGAAGTGAATACTCTGCTAAAAAGTCTCTATCTTCTGTATTGAGCCAAGCTTCTGTTATGCCAATCACATCATAATTTTCTGTAAACACTAGCTCCTCTAAATCTGAAAATTTATTGCGTATGCTACGAGCGTTTGCATAGAAAACCTTTAAATTTGTTATTTTAGAACTCACGGAACGCTCTTTAATAATATTTTTGATTCTTGTCGGATCTACATTTATGTTCATGGCTGTCCTCGGTCCTCGCTGTCTTCGGTCCTTATCGCTGGTGGTCCTCGGTTGCCTCTGTTTTTTCTTGGCGTTGGATGATTTATGTCACTGCTGCTTCTTCTCGGATGGCGTTTTTTATCCATGGCTGCGGACTGCTTCGTGTAGGAGACGACCCATGCGTGCTGAACCCACAGGGTTTAGATGAGTGCCATCCTTGCGGAACAGAGTAGGCTGGTTGTAGAAGTTGTCCCAGAGGTTGATGAATTCAACTTCTTCCCTCAGACACAATATTTTAGTCGGCTATTTGTGCTGAAGGCCTTGTCGTAGAATTTGTCAGGTGCGTCGATCTTGGGGAGAATGCCTGAGATGATGATATTCCTTGACTTGTTTTTGTAGTGCTGGATCATCTTGCGATATTTCTCCATCAACTCTTCGGATCTGGTGCGCATGACGTCATTTGAACCAGCATGGATGACAAAAAGGGTATTTTCATTTGCATCCTTTGTGGTATCTTCGAAGGCTTCCACAATGTCGTCCAGTCCAGCTCCTGGGATGCAAAATATTTTTCATTGATTTGGGACTCTGTCGCAGAACTCTTCGACCTGTCCTCGTAGGATGGAATCCCCAACGAGCCTGGTCTCCTCTGGTTCGTCTTCCATCTCTACCAATATCTCAAATCTGTTTGACATTGTGACTGGTAGATGAGACCTTTTCTGCGTTGGCCGTGCACCGTTCCTCACTGGTGTAAATCCGGAAACCTGTGGTGGCGGGACTCTACGTACAGGTCGGGGAGAGGAGTGGTTAGAACGGGGGCGAGGGGTTGGTACTGTTCGTGCTAGCAGGCTTCTTGCACGAGGAGTGGGGGAGAGACTAAGGTGAACAGGGCGGCTGTCCTGGTTTGATGTCGGCTCAGGTTCGTCAGAAGCATCTGCTGCAGTGTCTACTGCAGGTGTTGGATTGTTGGCAGATGACGTTGGGGCGGTGGTGGATGCTGGAGTTGAAACAATTGGAGTTAGTGATACTCCAACGTTGAGTGTTACAAACTCTTGGAGTGATTCCAGCTTCCTGGTGAGGGCGTTGATCTTGTTGTGGGCTTCATCCAATTTTGCTGTCAAATCCTCTCGTTGCTGGCAGAGTCGGCAGACTTGTGGATCGACAGGAGCAAACATGGAAGCACCAAACCTACCGGCGCAGTTCGTACAGGCACGAGGCATGGTGACGATCACTTTCTTCAGATCACTTCACTCACTTAAAAACACTTAACTCACTTTAAAAACACTAAACTCACTTTAAAAACACTTCACTCCCTTCAGGTCGCTTCACTTACTTAAATAGGCCTAACCGAAAACAATAATGTTGAAATACACACAAATAGGTTATCAGCGGTGATAGCCTAACCGAAAATTAAAACAAAACTAAATTAAATTTGAATACGCAGTGATAGCCGAACCGAAAACAATTTTATGTTTATTTAAACAGAAATAGGCCACCAGGGGTTATAGCCTATCCTAACCGAAAACAAAAATTATGAAATACCGGTAAGCAGAAATAGGCCACCAGCGGTGATAGCCTAACTGAAAATTTAAAAATTGAAGTATTGTACTGTACGCAGAAATAGGCCACCAGGGATGATAGCCTAGACTAACCGAAAACAAAAATAACTGAAAACAAAAATTATGAAATACCGGTACGCAGAAATAGGCCACCAGCAGTGATAGCCTAGACTAACCGAAAACAAAAATTATGAAATACCGGTACGCAGAAATAGGCCACCAGCGGTGATAGCCTAACTGAAAATTTAAAAATTGAAGTACGCAGAAATAGGCCACCAGGGATGATAGCCTAGACTAACCGAAAACAAAAATAACCGAAAACAAAAATTATGAAATACCGGTACGCAGAAATAGGCCACCAGCGGTGATAGCCTAACTGAAAATTTAAAAATTGAAGTACCGTACGCAGAAATAGGCCACCAGGGATGATAGCCTAGACTAACCGAAAACAAAAATAACCAAAAACCAAAAAGTATGAAATATGCAGAAGTAGGCTACCAGGGGTGATAACCTACCGGTGGGCGGGTGCCCAACCCTGAAAGGGGTTGAAATAGGGGAGCTATCCCCCCGCCAAAGGCGGCTTTCTAGGGCCTTTCCTAGCTGATGCTGAGAGGATTGGGTTCTGTTCTAGTCATGTGGTGATGGGCTGGTCTATCAGAGTGAGAGCTGAGCAATCTCTGCCATACCCATAGCTTACTCTGACTGTTCCTTAACTTATATATTTTCTAGATCTCAAGTGACGGCGTCTCTTCCGTGGATTGACCTCCCAATCTACCAAGATTGGAAGCCAAAGCGTCACATTTTTCCCTTGTCCCTCAACTTTCTCCTCATAATTGCTGAGGGGCACAGGGCCCTGGGTGGGGCTGTGGTTTCCCAGGCGTTTCCGCACCCTCCTCAGCTTCCCGCCATGGAGTGGCTTCGGTCACCCAGGCTTTATTGTGGTCGGCGGGGAGGGTTCTGTGGGGGCGCTCGGTTATGGCCTTGGAATTGCTCGGGGCCTTGGGGCCAGTACTGTATTTATATATGCTGTATATGTAGTCGTGATCGTACAGCTACATTGATTATATAACTGCCAAAAAGTATAAACAAAGAGATTTTTTTTTAGTAGACTAAGCCTAGGGCTACATTACATTTCCACTTATTTAACCATTTTTGTTTTGTGTTTCAGGTGTCCCATTATTACTTACCTCATATCTGAGTGGCAACAGTCAATCTACAGAAGCAGTACTGCTTTACAAGGTATTATTTTTTCTTGTGTTTAGTCTTGATTTTAGAAAAAAAAAAAAAAGTTTGTCCATCATCAAGTGTTAATTCACAGAACAATGAAATTTACCCAAATTAAACCAATTTGTTCAAATGCGGTCATAGACTGTGAAATTAAATATTGAGTAAACTTTTAGGTGACTAAGTCTCTGTATTCTTAAAAGAAAATTGATGCATGTTATTAGAGATGTTGTCTTTGCAA
This sequence comes from Paralithodes platypus, assembly GCA_032716605.1. NCBI lineage: Eukaryota > Metazoa > Arthropoda > Malacostraca > Decapoda > Lithodidae > Paralithodes > Paralithodes platypus. The sequence continues at coordinate 16,366,073 of CM064506.1, read as the reverse complement.
CAGACTACTGATAATAAATTTTAAAAGGCAGGTGTCCAACCCCGAAAGGAGTTGAAATAGGGGAGCTATCCCCCCGCCAAAGGTGGCTTTCTAAGGCCTTTTCTAACTGATACTGAGAGGATTGGGTTCTAGTCATGTGGTGATGGGCTGGGCTGGTCTATCAGAGTGAGAGCTGAGCATTCTCTGCCATACCCATAGCTTACTCTGACTGTTCCTTTTACAGTAGGCTACTTATATATTTTCTAGATCTCAAGTGACGGCATCTCTTCCGTGGATTGGCCTCCCTATTACCAGCCTAGAGGTTGGCAGACTGGGAGCCAAAGCGTCACATTTTTCCTTTGCCCCTCAAGTTTCCCTTCATAATTGCTGAGGGGCACAGGGCCTTGGGTGGGGCTTTGGTTTCCCGGGCATTTCTGCACCTTTCTCAGCTCCTCACCTTGGAGTAGCTTCGGTCACCTGGGCTTTATTAATGGTAAGCAGGGAGGGTTCTGTGGGGGCGCTCGGTTATGGCCTTGGGCTTGCTCGGGACCTTGGGGCTGCTCGTTCAGACAGCCTGGGGAACAGCAACAACAACTGAATTTTCAGTTAAGCAGGCATCACACGAGCACTTTAGTAGTGGATGTATTCCAGCCACAGTATCCAAGTCAAAAAGTAACTAAAATCAAGTGTACTATCTGACAATTTTAATTTATTTATATTTTATTTTATTTTTTGGACTATTTTGTATCTTCGAGGTAATTTTTGTACAGCTCGATGTGGGGAAAAATGGCATGTAATAGACCGAGAAGTATGGTTCATTCTAAGACATAAATCGTGGTCTTAAGTTTTCTATTCCGAACTGAATTGAATGTATCTATCTATCTTTCTATCTATTGCCGGACGCCTTACTCCCCTTAATGAGATGTCTGTGGCGTCATGCCCAAGCCACGGACACCCCACGCGGCGAGTTTCCATAGCATACACAGAAGGCCCCCAAGAGGACCTATCCTCTGTAAGAGGGACAACCCATGCCAGTTTACTGAAAGACTTGCAATTTAGGGTTCGCCCGACCCCTAGGCCTCTGTTTCTTTTTAGCACTTATTTTTCTACAGTTGTGTTCGGTTAGGCCATCCAATAACCTGCTTCACCCTTATGTCTTCGTGGTGCAATGCATAAGTGTGTTGATTTTCGGTGTGAGCATCCTAGGTTCGAATCCCCGGACTGCCACATGCGTTTGTTAATTTCATTAATCGAGTTTAGGAGTAAAGTTGGTTAGTGGAGAGAATGTAATAATCAGTACAGATTGGGAGAATGCTAGCCGAGAAGCAAGAGAGAGTCGAAAGATGGAGGGAGTACTTCAGTGAGTTGCTAAATGAAAGGAATGAAGAGCCAGCAAACATAGCTGGATATGGTATGGGAGGGAGAAGAAGAGAAGTAGTGGAGGAGGAGGTGGGGATCAGGAGGTCAGAAGTGTGGGAAGCCATGAAAAGAGTGAAGTTGGGGAAAGCACCAGGAACAGATGGAGTGTGTGGGGAAATGTTGAGGTATGGTGGTGAGATAGTGATAGAATGGGTATGGAAAATGTGCAAACTAGCATGGGAGAAGGGGAGTGCACCCGATGACTGGAAGACTGGCATAATAGTCCCCCTATATAAGGGCAAAGGGGAAAGAGGAGTGTGTGGTAACCACCGAGGAATATGTCTTCTAAGCGTAGTAGGGAAGGTATACAGTAGGGTAGTGATTGAGAGAGTGAGAGTGAGAACGGAGAAATGGATAGGCGACGAGCAGGGAGGTTTTAGGAAGGGAAGAGGATGTGTAGATCAGATTTTTACCCTGAATTGTGTTGTGGAGAAGTATCTGGAGAAGAAACAAAAGGTGTATGTTGCCTTTATGGACTTGGAGAAGGCCTATGACAGAGTGGATAGAGAAGGTTTGTGGAAAGTACTTAGAATATACGGAGTAGAGGGCAAGTTGCTGAAAGCAGTGAAGAGCATGTATGAGGGTGCAAAGGCGGCAGTACGTGTGGAGAGTGAGCAGAGCGAGTTCTTTGACCTGAATGTTGGTTTGAAACAGGGGTGTGATGTCCCCGTGGTTGTTTACTGTATATATGGATGGAGTTATGAAAGAAATACTATCAAGAGCAGTGGATGTTGGTGTATCGCTGAAAAGGGAGGGAATTGAGTGGAAGCTACCTATACTGCTGTTTGCGGATGATACAGTTCTGATGAGTGATAATGAATGGGAGTTGCAGGGTCTGGTAAATGAGTTTGGAACAGTGTGCGAAAAACGGAATTTTAAGGTAAATACGGGGAAGAGCAAGGTTATGGTCTTCGAAAGGGGTGAAGTCACAGAGTGTGAGGTGAAGCTGAACGGTCAGGCTATGGAGATCGTCAACTCTTTTAAGTATCTGGGCAGTGTGTTGAGTAAAGATGGGACTATGGATGAAGAGGTGCGGGAGAGGGTACAACAGGGGAAGAGGGTTGTAGGAACGCTAAAAGCAGTAACGAAATAGGGTGGTCAGTATGGAAGTGAAGAAGTCCTTGCATGACAGTGTGGTAATCCCAACACTGACTTACGGAAGCGAAGCATGGACGTTGGTTGAGAGACTCAGACCAAGAGTGAGAGCAGTGGAAATGAATTACTTAAGGAGTGTGTGCGGAGTTACATGGAGGGATAGACAGACTAATGAGGAAGTAAGAAGGAGGTGTGGTGTGGAGGTAGATGTGCTGGAAAGTGTGAAAAGGAACAACTTGAGATGGTTCGGCCATATGGAACGTATGGAAAGCGAGAGAATGACTAAGAGGGTGTACGAGAGCGAGGTGGAGGGACAGAGGGGGAGAGGTAGACCGAATATGAGGTGGAAGGATGGAGTGAGGAACTACATGAACGAAGGCGGTGCTGGTTGGGGGGAGGGGCGTCGACTGACTGGGGACAGAGGTGCATGGGGGCGGTTCGTTCGTGGCCACCCCTTCGGGGATCACGGCGTCAGGCAATAGATAGATAGATAGATAGATTTGTATCAGGTTGCTGACCAACTCTGACGAGTCTCAGACACCCGGATTTTTATAAAGTTGTCTCCCCTAGATGGGTTGCCGACCAAGGCTAACGAGTCCCACTCACCCAGTAACTGAATTGAATCTTCTTATTATTCTTTACCTTTTATTTACAATTTGGAGGTTCTTTTTTGGTATTTGAGGGTTTATATTGTGCAAGGATAGGTGTCATAGAGTAAACATGTTCCCTTGTAAATAGTGTGGTACAAAAAATAACTGTTGTACAATCTAAGACACTAATCCTGGATCAACATAAACACTTAAACAGTACACACAAACCTTCGAAATGTAAATATTGAGTACCAGTAAATGAAAAGATTCAATGAAGTTTGAGATAACTTAAAAAAAAGTAAGGCCAGAATTTATGTCATATGAATTTGTGTACTGGGAGGCGATCAGATAATTTTGGTACAAATGTAATGTTTGGTGTTATTCCAGGTCTACAGTGGCGGTCGGTCATCGTAAAGAAGCAAAAAGTTCCGGTATGTGGCTACGAGTTGGGTGTGAAATGGATCTGCCTTGTATAGGTCAAGCAGTTACCTGCAGATTCCCGTTTTCTTATGTTCTTACCACTTATCATCACCCTTGTGATGTTTTGGGATAATTATGTATATGTACCGTAATATGAAGTACCGGTAGATAAGTGGAAAAGGTGCCATAAGTTTTTCAATTATTTAGATAAAATTAAAAGTGAAATGATGGAAGGTGGATCAGTTGTCAAGTTGGAGAGTGAAAATAATTCACAATATGAAGAGGATCCCCTGGCCCTTGACGAACCTGGCAGTGTTATGTGTAAAGTGGAAGAGTTTAGAGATGGGATAAAGTGTGAAGACATTATTGACATTGAAGAGATCAAATGTGAAGAAGAAATGTTTCACTCTGAAGAGCATGATCATGTAGAATCATTCAATATAAATGTCATGGGCTGTGATGAAGTAAATTATGTTAAAGATATGGTGGAAGTTGATCCACTTGAATGTAGCAGTGTTGAGAGTACCAACAAGAGTTATGAGAAAGACAATGCCTTCACAGAACACTTGGCAACAGTTCCTTTAAACAACAAGTATGAGTGTGATGAATGTGGTGAAAAGTTTCGTTATAAGAAACACCTGACTCAGCACTTAGCAGCAGCTCATTTAGAAGACAAGTACCAGTGTACTGTATGTGGTAAAATGTTTCGCTTAAAGAGCGCACTCACTCACCACTTAACATCACGGAAGTACAAGTGTGCTGTGTGTGGTGAAAAGTTTCATTATAAGAAAGACTTCACTCAGCACTTAGCAGAAGCTCATGTAAAAGACAAATCCCAGGATAACAAGGACAAATATGGTGAAGAGTTAAATTTGAAAAGTCCTGTCACTCCACATTCAGCAGCAGTTTATTTAGAGAACCACTTCTGGTACAAGTGTGATGAATGTGGTGAAAAGTTTAATTTTAGGACAGATTTTGATCGTCACTTAACAGAAAGTCATTCAAAGGACAAGTTGGAGTGTGATGAATGTGGTAAAAAGTTTCGTATTAAGAGCCACCTCACTAAACACTCTGCAAATGCTCATGTAAAAGACAAATATAAGTGTGATCATTGTGGTGAAACTTTTGGTGTCAAGAATCTTTTCTGTCAACACTTGGCAACAGTGCATTCAGAAGGTAAGTTCAAGTGTGATAAATGTGGTGAAGTGTTTCATATGCATATTCTCCTCTCTCAACACTTGGAAAGAGTGCATTTAGATTACCTATACAAGTGTGATAGATGTGGTGAAGCTTTTCGAAGTAAGATGTTTTTATCTCGACACTTGGCGAGAGTGCATTTAGATTACCTATACAAGTGTGATAAATGTGGTGAGGGTTTTTCTCTTGGAACGCTCCTCAAGAAGCACATGGATAGCGTGCATGTTGATTACCCGTTTAAGTGTGATAGGTGTGGTAAAGTTTTTTTCGGGAAGAATGAGCTCACTGAACACTTGGCAACAGAGCATTTAGAATACCTGTACAGGTGTGATGGATGTGGTAAAGGTTTTAGTTTCAAGAAGCCCCTCATTAAACACTTGACAACAGCACATAATGTGCATTCAGAAACAACGTACCAGTACAAGTGTGATAAATGTAGCGAAGAATTTGAATTCCAGAGCCTTCTCATGAAACATTTGGCAGAAGTTCATTTAAACAACAAGTATGAGTGTGAAGAATGTGGTGAAAAGTTTTGTTTTAGGAATACCTTGATTCTGCACATAAATGCAGCTCATTTTGTAAAGTACAAGTGTAATGTATGTGGTAAAATGTTCCACTTAAAAGACGACCTCGCTCACCACTTAGCATCAATTAAGTACGAGTGTGCTGTGTGTGGTAAGCAGTTTCATAAATTGCCAGACTTCACTCAGCACATGGTAGAAGCTCATGTAGAAGACTTGTCCCAGGATGACAATGATGTGCTGAAAAGTGAACATTTTACGAGTCTTCTCCCTCAAAAGTCAGCAATAATTAATTTACAAAAGAAATTTAAGTATACATAATGTGGTCAAATGTTCTGCATAAAGAGCAACCTCACTCACCACTTATTATCACTTAGGTACAGTCGCGCTAATAAGTGATGTCTCGGCACCAAGTATATTTTGATCAATAATTGGTATCAGTAATATCTAACCTTCATTTTTTCATATCGAGTGAAATATACAAACATGTTCCAACACTTACCCACCTTATTCAACATCTGACAGACATTAATACAACACAGAGTAAGCCAAACGTAATGACAGCGGGGACATGACTTATTAGCGCGACCGTACAAGTGTGCGGTGTAAATTATATTTTCAAGAAAGACTTTACTTAGCTCATGAAGAAGACAAGTCCCAAGATGACTATGACAAATGTGGTAGAGAGTTAAATTTGAAGTCGTCTCGCTCATCAGGTAGCAGCAGTTTATTTAGAACACTTCTGGTACAAGTGTTATGAATGGATGGTCATTTGGATATTTTGGTTTAACAAGCAATATCTTCGCAACCATTTCATACTTTGCCTTATATACTACCCCATTAAATGCACAATAGCTAGTAGAAGTTACTGGTATTTTTAAAGTTACAAGATTAATAAACATATGTATAATGATGAGTATGGGACAAATTCTGCACACTAATAGTCTATGCATGATGGTGTTTTCAAAATGTTTGTAAGTTTCCTATATTCCTTTATATCGAACTTGTATTCAAGCTTATTCTGTTAGTGTTTGATATCCTCGATAATTATCACATTACGCACTATCAGAGTAGGCTATAATATATGGTCGCTACATCAGAAAATAATAATCGTCTTCTGGACCAATGTATAAACTTATTGCAAGTCTTTTATACTGTAGAAAACTTTGGAATATAATTAAAATTAAGTTTGATATAATTACTCAATTAAAATGTAAAACTTGCAAACTAAACAAACCAAAATTGGGACAAGGACAATATAAAGTCAAATTAAATTATCAAAATCGCTATGTGGAAACAACGCTTACTAAAATGAAAATTATTAAATAAAAGAACACAATCACCACATAGGGTGTACATTACTACATGAGCAAGTTAATCTGTTTCCCAAGCAAACTAATCGCACATATAACAACGCACTATCGTCACGTTAAAGGAAGTAGTCAAGTTTGGGAAGTCCGGGACGTTCTGGCAAATTTTACTAAACTCTGCATGAATAAAGAAACTAAATGTTAAATGTCAAAATATTATTTAAAATCAAATTTGCAACATGACGAGACATTAACAATAGTACAAAATACAAATATTGATAAGATATCTATACTATTACAAAATAATATATAAAATACAGTACAGCACTCACTAACGATAGTGCTATCGGGTAGATACCTGTAAGCATAGCATGCCTCAAGTGACCCCTATCAATAACTACCCTACAAATAACCTACATTTATAGCACAAATAAACTAAGGAAATACTTTTCTTGCTACTGTCAACTAAGTCTTTTATATATTTAAATTCTAAAGCAAGCAAGAATAAGTCTGCAATTAAAGGGCTAGCATTTCCACCCATAGGAATTCCTAATATTTTTTGAAAATGTACTGCCCGAATCTAACATAAGTATTGAAAAGGAGGAATTTAAGGGAATCTTTAAGTTTAGTTCTATCAAAATATACAGAACTAGTGGGAGTAGAGCTAAGTGATGCATTATTAAAATATGTATAAACATTTATGAAATAATTACCATTCCTAACGAACCTGTCTAAGTGCAAATCTATAATAAAGCAAAGCTCTGAATATACTAAATCTAAAGGCAAATTGGTATACAAAGTTGAAAAGTCGAAGCTATGTACCGAGGTAACTTTCGGCATGGTATTTATTTTATCAATAACTTCTAACGAATTGTCAACACTCCAATAATAGTTAATGCCAGTTCTTCTCATGATGGTATTACAATATCTTTTATGAGTACTTTTAATGTATTTTAAGCAATTTACGACTTGTTCTGATAGAGTTTTAGTGGTAGCAAATTTTGCTCAATTCACTTTTAATGTGCGTGTGTGTTTTTTTTTTTTTTAAAGAGACTATGAACGGAGGAAGGAAAAACACAGATAAAACAAAAATATAGGTTTGACTCCTGTAAGGCGATAAAGAAAACCTAATATTTAGTAGTGGCCCCGTAATCATTGACGAACATGCCTATTACATAAGGCATCCTCTTCAAACACTAATCCGCCGTAGTTTGAATCTACCGCGCAGAGCATTTAAAAACTGAGGAGCCTTCATCATGAGCGCACGCGACCTCACTCATGGCTTCAGTCATTATGAATTGGGTTCTCACTACGAAAAAACTTCGTAAAAAATAAAAAGAAAAAGAAAATAAGAATAACTATCTAATAAGCTTTCCATCATATCGTGGATGTACTTGTGTGGATCTCTGACCAGACGCTGATTCAGGCGTCATTCTTCCTTCACTGACATATCAAGTAAACCGAAATCCTCAATACATCAACGAATGGGAAGGGGACGGTCGGGAGGGCCCCAGTCGTCAATGATTACGGGGCCACTACTAAATATTAGGTTTTCTTTATCTCCTTACAGGAGTCAAACCTATAATTTATTAGTGGCCCCTCCATCATTGACGAACATGCCTGATTTCTAAGACTGGAGGGGGACATTCGTAATCATATCATAACTCTAGAAAAGCAGATAATAAAAACAACCACATAGTATTCTTACTTTTGAAAAATATATTTAATACGGTGTAGGCCGGGAATATACAAGAAAGGGGTTCAGGCAGGTGCGTGCTTCAAAGAAGCCTGCCTGACAAAAAATAGGTAACCCTGAAGATTCTGTACACAGATCTGTAGTTACAAAGGCACCCCACTCAACGAGTGGTGACAAAAATAACAAGTTATCAGTTTATATGTGCACATAATAAACCCCAAAATAATCGTGGAGATAAATTGCAAAGGACCTTCACTGTTTTAATATTAAATTGGTTTCGCAGCTAAAACTACTATAACAACCCCGTTGTTTTGTACCAACATTTGTACTTAGCACAATTTCTCGCTGAGAAATTTTCATATCACATTAACCATAAATTGTATCACAGCTCTCACACTCCGGCGGGGTCTAGGGTGTCCTATGTCAACTGACTGCACCCCCCCCCCCCCCTTTCCCTTGAAAGTAAACAAAAGTGACTGCAGGGCCACCTAGACCCTCTGCCTTAAAGCTATACATGGTAAGGAAGGTTTATCTAGAGCAACTGACAAGTATCTAGACAAAAACGTATGATTAGACGCCCACAACTGAGTGGACGCAATATCTTCTACTGAAAAATTTTTCAGGAAACATAAAGAGGCTGCCCATTTGCGTAAATCGTGGGCCCGACCCACAACGCCGGGATTACTCTCTTTAATGACTTCGACCAGAAGAGAGGCTAATCGTCGTTTCAGTAAGCGTTTACCCGTACTTGCTACCCATAAAGCACCTTGGGGGTTGAGAGGAGCTACTCTCAAATATTTGGTTAGAGCTTGCACTGGACAAAGATTATGATGCACCTTTCCCCTTTTTAACGCCGGCACCGTGAACTCAGAAAACACGTGTGCACTATGCTCATTCTTGGCTACAAATCCTGGGGAAGGTGCAATGTAAATACATTCATTAAGTCTTCCAAACCTAAGGCAATTAGGTGTGTTACTCATCGCCGCCAGCTCAGACACTCTGTTCCCGGTGGCCAAAGCCAAAAGGAAAACGGCCTTTTTTAAGAGTAATGCAAAGTCTGCAGTATTTTGGTACAGACGAGAGTGAAGTAAAGACAAAGCTTTGTCCAGAGACCAAGTGGGCATGAGCTGACGGGGAGGTGGGCGGAGTTTAAAACAAGCTCTCATAAAACCTGTTTCCTCCGCCACCGGTATGGAGAGACCTGTAAGGTCTAAAAAGGGCACTCTAATCGCAGTTAAGTGATTTTTTAACGTTACCACAGATAAATGTTTCTGCTCAAACAGATAATTTAAATAATTGAACACTAAAGCTACTGATGGCACAGTCTGTTCTGTTCTAATGATCCAAGAAGTAAAGGCTTACTGTCATTTCGTAGACTGAGTATATTGATTTAATAATTTATTGGTCACATCTCTACCGTATGGTGCTAGCCACTTGGCCTCCTGAATGTCCATAATGCAAAAGTCAGCGAGGTCGCTAGGTTGCCAATCGTGTCTAAGTGGAAATACCCGACCGGGAGCGACACCAGGTGCGGGCACCACGTTTTCAATTGCTGGTACCACAACTGCGCCGGCCACAGGGGCGCGATTAGTGAGACTAAGCCTCGATAATCTCGTAGTTTGTTCACTACGTGGCACATTAGTGACGCATCTGGCGGCGGAAACAGATAGATGGAGCTCCATCTGTTCCAGTCTATCACTAGGGCGTCTGGCCCCCCTGCCGGCGTTTTCGTCCAGCGGGTGAGGTATAGAGGGAGTTTGTGAGTCTCCTCGGACGCAAACAGATCCACTTGTGGATGGGAGAGCTCTGCAATCATTAGGTTGAAAATGGGTTGCTTGAGCTCCCATTCTACTGTCGTGCTCTGTCTCCGGGACAGAGCGTCTGCCCAGACGTTCGCTACGCCTGGGAGATAAGATGCGTGAAGAAAAATGTCTAGTCTGTTGGCTAGAGTAAAAATCTCTTCCGACACGTTTAGCAACCTCCTTGACCTCGTTGATCCTTGTTTCTGAATACAGTGAACTGCGTTCAGATTGTCCATTCTGAAGGCCACCGACTTGCCCCGTAACGCAGGGCCGTGAGCCTGAAGGAAATACAAGGGGACTAGTAATTCTTTGACATTGATGTGAGAGATTTCTAAGTGGGACCAAAGCCCCTGACCCTGGTGCCCCTGATTTGACTGAAATCCCCACCCTATTGTGCCTGACGCATCCGTGTCTACCCATACCGTTGGTGGAGGAGAGGTCCATGACATTATTGAGTGCAACGTTTCCCTCTTTGCCCAGACCGCTAGTAAGGTGTGGATTAATTTCGGGATGGGCCATAATTTTCCCGCCGGTAAGAGTGGGAAATATTTGTTGCCTTCCAATATTAAGCGTTTTACTTTCAACCGGCCCAACATGACAGTTAGTTGAATCCAGTTGAGAGAGCCGACCAGAGACTCCCAGACCCTCCGCGTCGTAGTCAGACTGTGAAGAAACATGAACAGTTTCCTGCGAAACCTGTTGCGATTGTCCACACTCTGACTCAGAGTGAGAGCGGCCGTGTCCCAGACCAGCCCTATCCACTGAATTACTCGTGAGGGAACAAGGTTTGACTTTACCAGATTTACCTTGAACCCTAGAGTTTTGACATGATTTAAAATGATGTTGACATGTTTGATGCATAATTGTTGTGTCTCTGCCACCACCAGCCAGTCGTCTAGGTACCACAACACTCTGATCCCTTGTTTTAACAATGGCATCAGGGCTTGCCGGACTAATTTCGTGAATAATCGAGGTGCTAGGTTCAAACCGAACGGCATCCTTTGAAAAACAAAATTTTGGTGCCTGATCCGTAAGGCCAAAAACCTTTGAAATCTTTTGTTGACCGATACGTGCCAATAGGCGTCTGTCAGGTAGTGAACACATCCAACCTCCCGGCGGAAGTGTTAGCCTGATTTGGTGTACTGTTAACATTCTGAAAGACTCGTTGTGAATGTGAAGGTTCAGATAAGACAGGTCTACGACCGGTCTCATCTGAACACTGTCCCTTTTGGGAACCAAAAATAGTTTGGACGTGAATACAGGGTAATTTGGGGGGACCGGGATGATGACATTCTTGGCAATCATTTCCTGGACCAGTGACTCCACCTCTAAAGAAACAAAATTCGCCGTTGTCGGCTGACGTAAGCGAGGTCGCCGGAGCCACTGCCAAGTGATGCCTTTGCGTGCCACCATCCGTGCCCAAGTGTTTAATGGCCATGCTTGGTGACACGTTCGGAACGACCCAGTTAGCAGACAAGGGTTCGCCGGCTGTACTACCCTCGGGTCCTCCGGCCTTAAGGTTGGCACCGGGAGTGAGAGAGACTTTAGTTTTTTTATGGTGGGGTTGGTGGTGCTGGACGCTTCGCCGGCTGGCTGGTGTTGGCCGAAGACTGGCCCTGACCTGGCTTATTATGGCCGCGTCCTCTCTGACCTGAAAACTTACTCTGTCTATGCCTGTACTGACCTTGGGGGGAGTGGGAGGACTTAGGCGGAAGAAAGGGCTTAGATTCCCCTGGCTGAGCTTTAGCGGTTGGCCTGGGTTTGGGGAAGTTAAAGGCAGGTTTCTTAGAAGGGGTGGGACTTTGTTTAAAGGCCTGCGCTATATTGAATACCGTTCGCCACACTTCAGGGGACATTAACGAGGGAGTAAGCACTGGTGACATGACCACCTGATTCGCAATGCGATCAGGCAGTTTGCGAACTAAAGACATTCTGAGGTCTTGTCTTGCTCGTACCGCCTCAAGCAAGGCGGTGCGTATGTCACCTAGAGATTGGATTGACGACTGGAGTAGCAGTCGCCGGGATAATTCAACCGATCTTCTGGCATCCGCGTCTGCGATTGCCTGAGTGGACCGAAGTAAAGACTTAGCTACCTGTTGAGACACTATGTACTGAGAAACAGGCGAAAAGCTTTCCCCCTTAGCCTAAATTCTCGGTCTAGGTGAGTTGGGGTAGGGGTAGTGAAAGGGTCTTTTAGCTCACAAAGATTAATCTTAGGGACAGCTAGGAAAGAAAACAAAGCTGACGGGACTCCGCCGGCAGAACATACCGGCATGGAGAACCACGAATGAGTATCTTGGGGGATCTGGTGGGAAGATTTGGAAGTAAATGTGGTTGCAAAGTTTTGAGTCTCTATCTCCCAATCTACCCAAGGTCCTGGACCCAACTGCCCCACCTTCAAGACTGGATTAGCTGCTTCGTCTGTGACGGTTTGTAAATCAAGTTCAGGAGTGAGAGCTGACAGAGTCTTAATGTCATTAAACCCATCCAGCTTAGACCAGTCTGAAAACAATTTTGAAGCTGAGGCAGGGGGTAAAGCTGGCTTAGTAGCATACACAAAATAGTCTTGGTGATAAAAACTAGGTATAGCCTTGATGTTAACATCTAGTACATTTCCCAAAATATCCAAGGCCCTTAATTTCTTTGATTTATTGCCCTGGATGACCCACTCACGCGGTACTGGGAGTTCCCCTGACAAGGTAGGTTGGGCGAGCTCTGGTTTAGTGGGGGTCAAAAGGACCCATGACTCGTCTGGTCCATAAAGCAAGGGCATAGCTACCTTTCTGAGAGGCGCCTTGTCTAGAGGGGGTGGATTGACATCCGTTATAACCCTTACATTCGAAGTGGTCAATGCCGCCGTAGCAGGCCTAGTAACCACTGATGGTGACAGAGTGGGGGGGTTAGGGATCTTAGATAAAGCAATAGAAGCCATCAGAGGCCGTACCGTAGAACTTGTCGTGGGAGCCCCCAAGTCCACTGTGGGAGTTTCCTGTTGTTGGCCAAAAAATTTAGATAAAGCATGACTAAGTAGCCCATCAATTTCCTGCGCAGTGACAAATTGAGTTGATGATGAACTTACTGGTGAATCATTAATATCCTGCGCGGCGTCTAAGCCTGAACCTGACTCTTGCCCTTCCATCTCCGAAATTATTGAAACCTCGTCTTTCTCCTCCTGAGAAGACCCCTCCGAAGCTGGGGTACCTTGCTGCCAAGATAAGTCAGGAATAGAGGATGGGATCGCCGCGTCCCTGTGGACGTCAGCTACTGTGCGACTCGTTTGAGTCGGAAGTGGGTGGTCAGACCCTGGCTGAGCAAATCGCCAAACACCGAGGCCCTGGCCTACACTCTCTTGGGAGTCTGAAACATTCTCAATCACTGATCCCCCTGAACTCTCCATTTCCAGGGTTAAAATATTAATGGGTAAATCCTCTTTAGGGACAGGCACCGCACTGGACCCTTGAGACCTAACACAAACTCTGTCTGGGGTAGAGGTACGATGAGAGGCACTAGAAGCTGGTGAATGTAGGGAGGTCTTTCGTTTATGGGAATCCTTTTTGGAAGATTTATGGCTACGGTGTGACCGTGAACTACTCTTTGATTTGGAGGATTCATCGCTGTGACCACTGGTGGAACTTTCCGTCCTACTCTTCTTACTCGATGGTGAAGAGGCAAGACTAGATGACTGGCGTCTGAGAGGTGACCTAGACCGAGATCTCGCCCTAGACGAGGAGGCGGACGCCGGGGGTGTAGGCTCTCTTGGACGTTTCGGAGTAGCAGCAGAAGACACAGAACCCTGACCAGTCTCCGCCGGCAAGTGACTCGAGAGGAACGTTTAGGGGGAGGGTGTTCAAAGAGCAATCTATCCCAAAGAGGGACGTTGTCACATTGAAGTGACTTATGAGCAACAATCGTAGTGTATGCTGACATCTGTTGCCTCACTTCTCTTAACGCGACCTCCGCGGTCTTATCATTGTCGCATAGGACCTTTACAGCTAATTGGGAGCAAAAAGAACAATTACGCATGACCCACAGACCCCTTGAACGGTCTAGACATTTAACACACTTTATGCAAAGAGTATGCGCAAAAATAGGGATACCGGCACAGGTAGGGGTAGTGCATAAAGCAAAGACTGGGGCCAAGGTCGCCATGACAGAGACTGGTGGGGAAAACTACCGCCGGGTCTGTATTGGTCCGCCGGAGCCCAGCTCTGGAAAAAAAGAAAATTTCCAGGAATTAATGCTCATAAGGTTAACCCAACATGTTCGCACACAAGTGTTAATAACCCACCGGGTAACGAGATGTAATGACACAACGATCACAGCTCGCTACGCGGCGGGGCTCAGAATATCTAGACATATCTTTTTAAGAAAGTGAAGAATACCCTCTGACAATAATATAACGGTCCAGCATGGCGTTTATAGTCTTTCTGGTGGTGACTGTCTCAAGATTCAATTTTGGAACAAAAACAACCCCCCATAAAGACGCCGGCCCTTGAAATATTTTAGTAGAATAACATAGGGCAGGCTGATACGAGATCTGATTTCTAACGAATTGTCACAAAAAGATCGCCGTAAGTATGAAGGCGGCGATACCTATACGTATCCCTAAAATAAGTGGTTAAATCGAAATTGAATTGTAAATTCCTTATTACCTCCACCTAGGAGCACCCGCCGGGTGTAAAAACGATGTTAACCCCCAATTGAACCTTCAATCGCCGTAAGTGTAAAGGCGGCGATACATAACGTATCACTTAAAATGGATCGGTTAACTAACTGAATGACTTAGTTGTTCATCCCACCCTACCAAGGTACACCCGCCGGGTGAGATGTCAAAATGTTAACCCCATAAGTTCCTGTCCCCACTTCTTTGTAAAAGATCGCCGGGGAGGAAAGCCCTTAACAACAGCTAGGTTTATTCTTGTGGTTTGTAAAACCGGGTAGAAAAACTTCATAACATATGTTCGCATGAACAATGTTTTTTGATGGGTACAGCCATTCCGCCGGGAATGAAAGGGAGCCTGAAAACAGGCACCAACACAGGAGACGCAGTCCTGGAGAGCCACAGACACCTCATCGCCGGGGACACAAGCCTGTGTTGAAACCACGTGTGGCCCAACACGGCTCTCGGCCGGGTTTTTTTCATGGTGAAACCGAGAAAAAACCCGCCGGAAGGAAACCCACCCCGTTCAGACACCATCTGAACGAACAACGGACACGAAGGAAAGCCACGCACGACTAGCCTAAGTCCACTCAATAATCCGTGGAATTAGCCAATACACAACTAAACCAGGAAACAAACATAGTCCGAGGAATTAGCCAATACACAACTAAAACCCGGATACACATGACACAGTAGGGCATATTTATAAAAATAAACAATAACACTTGTACATGTGGCAAAGCTACGAGCGGCTGGCTAGGCCTAAGTAGACGGCATCATAAATGTTGAAATATACACAAAACACTGGAAATATAACAACAGGAACCACCGCCAACACACCACTGTAGCAAATACTTCCGGCAAAGGGAAGACTGACTCGGGACCCAGAAAAAACTTCACTAAGTGAAGAAAAATACGCTGGGAACGTCAGTAAGCAAAGCTTACCTCATCAGAAAGATAAAAGGCAGCAATAATTAACGCGTAATGAAAGCCGCCTGCATCACAAGCTAACTCAACTGTGAAACGATCACAAGTCCACAACAGGACCACGAGGGTACATCCGAAATAGATGCCCCAAACACACGACCCAAAATACACTGCACTGCGGGCAACCAGCCCAGGACACTCCTGCTACGCATATCCTAACCTTACTCGATACATCCCGGAGTAAACAAATGAGAAAAAACTCACTAGGGACGCAACAAATGCGGAACCAGCGGAGCGTGGGGAGACACGTCCGGGCAGGCTGAGCGCAGAGCAGAGAAGGAAGAATGACGCCTGAATCAGCGTCTGGTCAGAGATCCACACAAGTACATCCACGATATGATGGAAAGCTTATTAGATAGTTATTCTTATTTTCTTTTTGTTTTTATTTTTTACGAAGTTTTTTCGTAGTGAGAACCCAATTCATAATGACTGAAGCCATGAGTGAGGTCGCGTGCGCTCATGATGAAGGCTCCTCAGTTTTTAAATGCTCTGCGCGGTAGATTCAAACTACGGCGGATTAGTGTTTGAAGAGGATGCCTTATGTAATAGGCATGTTCGTCAATGATGGAGGGGCCACTAATAAATGGTCCATGTGCCTAAAGGCATCCTCCATTCATAAAATGTTTGTAACAACTGGATTGAAACTTTTGTAGATTGTAAGTTTGTGGAAAGCAACTCGAGGGAAGTGAATTCCAAAGAGTAGTAGTTCTAGGGATAAATGAATTTTGATAAGCAGAAGTTCTGCATTGTGGAGGAGAAAGTGTAAATTCATGGGCGCTCTCAGCTGCCCTAGTTCTACGGGAAAAGATGTGGAGAGGCGGCACAATTGAAGCAAGTTCCTCGGAACAATTGCTGTGAAAATATCTGTAGAATAATGCAAGGGATGCAACGTTTCTTCGTATGGCTAATGTAGGAAGGTCCTGTGTGATTGCAGGGTTATTGATTAATCTAATAGCTTTATTTTGAATTTTGTCCAACTGCCTCAATGCAACCACTCCACTTCCACTCCACAGAGGTGAACAGTAATCCATCTGAGAACGCACATGACTTTTATATATTACGGCAGCTTTATTTTGAATTTTGTCCAACTGCCTCAATGCAACCACTCCACTTCCACTCCACAGAGGTGAATAGTAATCCATCGGAGAACGCACATGACTTTTATATATTACGGCCAAACTGCTCGTCAGTGAAGAATTCTCGAACTCTGTACAGTAGTCCCAGTTTTTTAGAGGCATTCTTAGCAATGCTTCTAACATAATGTGTCCAGCTCAAGTTAGTAGTTAATGTTACACCGAGAATGTCAATACTAGGGGAAGTGGGAATATTCACATCATTAAAAAATATATGTGAGTCATTGAGATTCTGTCGGTGAGAAAATTGAATGTACTTGGTTTTCTGTGCATTAAAGGAAACTAGATTCTTTTGTCCCCATTCATTAATTCTAGAAAGGTCCTGGTTCAGAGAAATTGCAGTGTTTATTTTTGAATTTATAAGATCGGGTTGGGTGAAAGAATTGGTAAATGTGAAGGAACTGTGGAGTGTTGAGTCATCTGCGTAGGAATGTATTGGATTATGAGTGGTAGATATGAGATCATTGATATGAATGAGGAACAGAGTTGGGGCCAAAACTGATCCCTGGGGAACACCAGCATTTATTGAGTGAAATTGAGAATAAAGGCCATCTACCATTACACATATTTTTCTGTTATGAAGATAAGATGAAATTAGTGGAACTAATGATGCAAGGCCGTAGTGTGACATCTTCGACAATAAGGATTGATGCCAGACTCTATCAAATGCCTTTGATATATCGAGTGCTATTGTATGTGTTTCACCATGTTGGTCTGTAGCTTGGTTGATTTGATGCGTAAGAAGGCAAAGAATGTCTGCAGTTGATCGACATCGTCTAAAACCATATTGCCTATCACTGATTAATTTATTATTCTCAAGATGCTTAATTATGTGATTATTTAACCCCTTATTGGTGGTGCTCGACTTAAGTCGTGCACCAATTTGCAGCAAGTTAGGAGCATTATTAAGGCTTTTAAAGGATTAAACTGGAGTGCAAATGGCCGGGAGCACAGCGGGCCAGACAGCCGACTCCCATGGCTTACCGCCGCCCATTAACTCATATTCCCTGTGTTCTCGAGAGGCCGGCAGTGTAGCCAGTAGTGATCATAGCTGGGAAAAATATACCGATATATGCTAAACTCCCATGTTCGTGGCATCACTGCAAGAGAACCACGAGTGCTACGTAGCTCGTTCTGGTCTCATTTTGAAGCTTTTAGTGCCTAGTTTTTTGCTAAATAATGTTTTTTTCATGCAGATGCTTGATTTATCATGCAGATGCTTGATTTATCATGCAGGAGGGCCTGAATATGCCCAAATGAGCCCAAAACACCCTGCTAGACAAGGGTTAATATAATTTCAAAGACTTTACCAAGAGTGGAAGTTATAGCTATTGGTCTGTAGTTTGATGGATCTGAAGAGGCACCTTTTTTAGGAACTGGATGGATGTTTGCTTCTTTCCAGGGTACTGGGAAGCATGAGGTATGAGTACACAGACGGAAATTTTTTGTCAATACAGGAGCGAGCACCAAGGAGCAATTCTTAAGTACTATTGGAGGAATTTCATCTGGAC
This sequence comes from Paralithodes platypus, assembly GCA_032716605.1. NCBI lineage: Eukaryota > Metazoa > Arthropoda > Malacostraca > Decapoda > Lithodidae > Paralithodes > Paralithodes platypus. The sequence continues at coordinate 16,347,753 of CM064506.1, read as the reverse complement.
CAGGAGCCTCAGCTACTGAGAGATTCTGCAAAATAGTTTTGACATGTCTGGTGTGGATCTTAAGTGAGGGAATTTCAGACGAATTAAAATTAAGTACAGGGACATCTTGATTTATTTCATCTAAGGTTGAGTTGGTTGAGAAAATATCCGCAAGAAGGTTAGCTTTACCTCGTGGGTCACTTACAAGATTGCCAGTCGGAGATTTTAATGGTGGAATGGATGAAGCAGTAGTGAAGTTGGATTTGAATGAGTTAAGAGTAGACCAAAATATTTTGTTATCATTTGGATTATTTAGAAGTTTATTTGCCTGCTTGTGGAGAAAGTTTGATTTAGTTAGGTTTAATACAGTTTTGGCATGATTTCTGATGTTTCTAAAGTAATTAAAGGCATTATAAGGCATTACTCATTATAATTCTTATAAGTGTATTTGTATTGCAACTTTAAATATTATAGTTGCTTCTACTACCTCTTCTGCATTTAAGGGGGGATGGTTCACTTTTTGGGTGATTTTTGCATGTATTCATTATTTTTCTAGTTTCCTCCCTAGACCTCCATCAAATTTAAAAAAAAACATTCATTAGATCCCCCTTCTAGATTAATTTGTACATTTTTCGGTAGAAAAATGTTCCGGCCAAAGGCCGGTTCTTCCAACATTATAGGCTCACTATGGTTGGCCAGGGAAAAAATTGACACCTAAATAGCACGAAAGGTCTAAATATTGACGAAGAAATGGGGCGAAAGGTCTTAAAATCGACTAACTAACGGGGCAAACATCTTAACATCTGAAAAAGTAATGAGGCTAAACATGAAGGAGAAAGTGGTTCAGAAAACCGGCCCATCTCCCCTTAACCCTTCCGACCCGGGCTGCCTTTCTAAATGACGGAGCTCGTATCCGGGCGATCTGGCTGAAAATCAACAAAAGTATTAAACTAAGGCTAATCTCGCTTAATATATTACTGTACCTACATTAATGAAAGATATATCAAAATGTGCGTCATACCTTGCCGCATAGAATGGCGTTGAATAGAGCTCTCTAGCTCAACTGGTTCCGGGGTTATGGTGAAGTGAAGGTAACTTTTGCCGCGTATTTACTTCGGCGCGTCCGAACACTCAACATCGGCCCCGGCTACGACGCCCAGTTGGACTCGTCGCTCCACCCGCAATTATGCCGGGAAGCGATTTGATAGTTTTATTGTTTATTATGCAATTTATTATAGTTATTATGTTATTTTCACTCAATAAAGTTATTTTCATGAAGTTATTTGTGTCTCTGTCACTTGTTACTTAGTTTTATTATTATTATTATGATTATAGTGTCACTTTCACTGGACTTTGATAGTTGATGGTGTCATTTTCACTTTTATGTATTGCTAGGTAAGCTAATAATATATATAGTGTCACTTTCACTTGTTCATATTGTTATGAAGGCACTTATTATTACTTATGTGTCTCTCTTTCACTTATACTTAGTTTATTATTATTATAGTGTCACTTTCACTGGACTATGATAATTGATAGTGTCATTTTCACTTTTATGTATTGTAAGGTAAGCTAATAATATATATAGTGTCACTTTCACTTCATATTGTTATGAGGGCACTTATTATTAGGTATTTGTGTCTCTTTCACTTATATTGATTATTTTATATTATTCTCAGCCTACATTTTAGAGTGTCACTTTCACTGTTATTGTCACGGGCACTTCAAAATTTTTGGAGAGTGTGAAAGTCATTGAAGCACCGTCCAGCACACAGTGCCACTTCACACTCGAGGCATTCCCATGTTGTTTTTTTTACTTTGTGGGGTCTGCGAGTTGTGTGGCTGCAGACATGGCACCTCTTCTGGCTTCTAACCCGACTACCGGGTGCATTGAAAGGAAGGTGGTTGAGCTGGTGCCTCCTGAAGAAGTCGGCACACCCCGTTCTGTCCAGCTGGCCTGGTCCTTGTAGTGGTCTCCCAGGTTCCGCATGCTTAGCCAGGAGCTCCAGTATCACCTGCTTGTGGAACTTCCGCAGGGACTTGTACTTCGGGGCTCTTGGAGTCCTCAGACGGTAGATGTTGTAGACATTGAAGACCGACATATCTACCGTATGCAGAACAAACTTCTTATACCACCTGCAAGATGTTCGCAGGCAGTCGATGAAGCCCATCTGCATGTCGGACTTGTCGACGAGGCGCATATTTAGGTTGTAATCCAGGACAGCAGCTGGTTTCTGGACGGGGTTCTTGGTTCTTCGGTCCACCTTCCCTGTGGCGACCATCTCGGCCTTGTGGCAGGTGGTGAGGAGGTTGACCTTTCGCTGGTCATGCCAGTGGATGGAGAGGATGGGGTCACTCTTCTTGTGGAAGATGTCCGTCTTCTTCGTCTTGGTTGGGTAGCCTGGCATGCCCTTCCTCTTGGCCTTGACTGTGCCGACAGTTCCGGTCTTGTGGTCATGGAGGTACTTGGTCAGGATAGGCGACGTGTAGTAGTTATCTGTGTAGAGGATGTGGTTGTTATAGAAGTGCCTCTCCATCATCTTCTTTACTACAGCGCCGCCAAAACCAATGAGGGGGTCAGTCTCAATTTCTCCACCCCTGCCGCTGTAGACCACAAAGTCCAGCACATACCCTGTCTTACAGTCGCAGAGGACGAAGAGCTTGATGCCGAAGCGGTGTCTCTTGGACGGGATATACTGTCGGAAGTGCAACCTACCACGGAACAGGACCAGAGACTCGTCGAGGCACATCTTCTGGAAAGGAATCAGGTAGGTGGTGAACCGATGACGTATCATGTCATACAGCTTCCTGATCTTCCATAGTATGTCGGTAAGGTGGACATGCATGTTGTTGGTCAGGTGGAGATAGGAGAGGATGTCAAAGTACCTGTCCCTTGACATATACTTGCCAAATGCTGGAGTCGTTATGAGGTCGCCAGTGATCCAGTAGTCGGCCAGAACGTGCTTCCTTATATGTGTCATCAGCATTGTGAGTGCCAAGAACACATATAGTTTTGCCACAGTGACAGCTCCTTATATGTGTCATCAGCATTGTGAGTGCCAAGAACATATATAGTTTTGCCACAGTGACAGCTCTCCATGCCACCATCTTGGCACTGGTCTTCCTCCCAAGAAAGTTGGCACAGATGTCATGATGGTTGTTGGTCTCCTCGACGAGGTGTTCCATGACTTCATTGTCATAGAAGCCACAGAAAAGTTCACTGGGGGTAGCATTTGGGCCACAGGGATATGCTAGTGACACCCCGGAACCCATCTGTACCTCGTTAAAGGCAGGACAATCTGGCTCAAAATCAGCCCCATCTGTCCACACAAACAGGTCGGATGCTCGAGGACGTGCAGGTGCAGCAGGCACATGCCCTGGATCCCCTTGGCCACGTGGATGCCGTGCACGCCCACGCCCAGGGGCATTGGCGTCGGCAGGCTGACCACGCCCACGACCTCGCCCTCGAACTCGTCTTGTCGGGACTTCCTCCTATTCCACATCCTCTTCGTCGTCCTCCTCCTCCTCAGGCGACGTCAGGTCATCTGGGGCAATGTTGGGGTCGTCGGCATCCTCTTCAGGAGACAATTCGGGTGAAGAAGTGACCGGGCGTCGGCGGCGTGGGGCGCGGGAGGCTACGGGAGGTTCAACAATGGGAGCCTCAGCCTCGGGAGTTGGGCTCCTTTTGCGGCGAGCCGAGGGCTTCTCCGCAGCAAATAATGCTCTATGATGCGGGGCCCGTGGTGGCACACTGGGAGGACAATGCCGCCCCACTAGTACCACTTGTAGAGGCCCTTTGGTCATCCTGAGGGAGAGATGAAGCCGAGGGCTGTGGGTGACCCACGCGGCGTCCCGGGTCAAGGCGTCGGGACAAAGGAATGCGGGTGGTTGCTAGCCCAGGGTCGGCGTCACTATCACTCTCTTCGCCTTCCCTAGCTTTTTCTGCTGCCCTGCGTGCTTTCTTGGCTGCACTTTTCACTAAAGATTGTTTGTAAAAGTATTTGCCCACTTTCAAGGGCGTACGGGCAGGCAAAGGGGAAGGTCCTGGGCTATAGGGCTAGGCCTAGGCGAGGGGGTAGGCCTAGGTTCTAGCACACTTGGAAGTTCAATAGCACCTCCCTGAAACACTTCCACATCAGGATTATCACTACTGTCTCCCCCCTCAAATAAATCCACATTGTCGTCGTCTCCAAAACCAACATCTTTGCTTGCAATTATAATTTGTTCTTTGTCCACCAAGCTTTCGCCACTGCTCAATTCAAGGTCAAAAAGTTCTCGCTGTATAGCACTATCACTCAACAAACGTTTCACTTTCTTTCGTTGAGCTTTCTTCTTGTTGCAACAGACGTCGAAGTTGCGAGCGGGGTAGCAGTGGGGCACGCGGGAGGCTGCACCGAATCGGACGCGTCGGAATTAATTTTTTCACTATAACTCGCTATGGCGGCCACGTTGGTACTGATAACGGTAGTAGTTGAGGCTTGGTGGCGCTGCGATCGCCCCTACAAAGTAAATTTTGCCCGCGCGCTTTTCAAAGCACGCTTTCAAGCACAGGGATTTTAAAAGGACACTCGGGTACCGGCCCATCTGCCGCGCCGTCCTTTTAAAAGGACACCCGGGCTGGAAGGGTTAATTAAAGGTGAATTACGGAGGCAGAATAAAAAAGATGAGTTACTCACATAAACCAAACTATATATGAATATAGTTATCCACAAATATACCAGACACTGATAGTTAGACATAATTCATATGAAAAATATATAATAATAACAATACTCGAAAGCAAATAGGCAACTATTTTCCGCTACGATGATAGGCGCATCGTCTGCTGACGTCACCAGTTACCACAACAAACATGACACGAGGTAGAGGTCTCACAGATTCTCCCTATCCATAGTCTCTCTATTCACGATGATGAGCAAAATGGGAACAAATTATGATTATGAAGTGCTGGTTCCTGATGTATCATTTATATACACAGTATTATTAGTGGCCCCTCCATCATTGACGAACATGCCTATTACATAAGGCATCCTCTTCAAACACTAATCCGCCGTAGTTTGAATCTACCGCGCAGAGCATTTAAAATCTGAGGAGCCTTCATCATGAGCGCACGCGACCTCACTCATGGCTTCAGTCATTATGAATTGGGTTCTCACTACGAAAAAACTTCGTAAAAAATAAAAAGAAAAAGAAAATAAGAATAACTATCCAATAAGCTTTCCATCATATCGTGGATGTACTTGTGTGGATCTTTGACCAGACGCTGATTCAGGCGTCATTCTTCCTTCTCTGCTCTGCGCTCAGCCTGCCCGGACGTGTCTCCCCACGCTCCGCTGGTTCCGCATTTGCTGCGTCCCTAGTGAGTTTTTTCTCATTTGTTTACTCCGGGATGTATCGAGTAAGGTTAGGATATGCGTAGCAGGAGTGTCCTGGGCTGGTTGCCCGCAGTGCAGTGTATTTTGGGTCGTGTGTTTGGGGCATCTATTTCGGATGTACCCTCGTGGTCCTGTTGTGGACTTGTGATCTTTTCACAGTTGAGTTAGCTTGTGATGCAGGCGGCTTTCATTACGCGTTAGTTATGCTGCCTTTTATCTTTCTGATGAGGTAAGCGTTGCTTACTGACGTTCCCAGCGTATTTTTCTTCACTTAGTGAAGTTTTTTCTGGGTCCCGAGTCAGTCTTCCCTTTGCCGGAAGTATTTGCTACAGTGGTGTGTTGGCGGTGGTTCCTGTTGTTATATTTCCAGTGTTTTTTGTTTATATTTCAACATTTCTTATGCCGTCTACTTAGGCCTAGCTAGCCGCTCGTAGCTTTGCCACATGTACAAGTGTTATTGTTTATTTTATAAATATGTCCTACTGTGTCATGTGTATCCGGGTTTAGTTGTGTATTGGCTAATTCCACGGACTATGTTTGTTTCCTGGTTTAGTTGTGTATTGGCTAATTCCACGGATTATTGTGTGGACCCTAGGCTAGTCGTGCTTGGCTTTCCTTCGAGTCCTATGTGCGTTCAGATGGTTTCTGAACGGGGTGGGTTACTTTCCGGCGGGTTTTTTCTCGGTTACACCATGAAAAAACCCGGCCGAGAGCCGTGTTGGGCCATTTCAACACAGGCTTGTGTCCCCGGCGATGAGGTGTCTGTGGCTCTCCAGGACTGCGTCTCTGTGTTGGTGCCTGTTTTCAGGCTCCCTTTGATTCCCGGCGGATTGGCTGTACCCATCTAACATTGTTCATGCGGACATATGTTATGTAGTTTTTCTACCCGGTTTTACAAACCACAGGAAAAACCTAGCTGTTGTTAAGGGCTTTCCTCCCCGGCGATCTTTTACAAAGAAGTGGGGACAGGAACTTATGGGGTTAACGTTTTGACATCTCACCCGGCGGGTGCACCTTGGTAGGGTGGGATGAACGTCTAAGTCATTCAGTTAGTTAACCGATCCATTTTAGTGATACTATATGTATCGCCGCCTTTACACTTACGGCGATCGAAGGTTCAATTAGGGTTAACATCGTTTTTACACCCGGCGGGTGCTCCTGGGAGGAGGAAATAAGGAATTTACAATTCAATTTCGTTAACCACTTAATTGAGAGATACGTTAATGTATCGCCGCCTTCAAACTTACGGCGATCTTTTGTGACAATTCGTTAGAAATCAGATCTCGTATCAGCCTGCCCTGTGTTATTCTGCTAAATAATTCAAGGGCCGGCGTCTTTGTGGGGGGTTGTTTTCCAAAATTGAATCTTGAAACAGTCACCACCGGAAAGACTATAAACGCCATGCTGGTCCTTTATATTATGTCAGAGGGTATTCTTCACTTTCTTAAAGATATGTTTAGATATTCTGAACCCCGCCGCGTAGCGAGCTGTGATCGTTGTGTCATTACATCTCGTTACCCGGTGGGTTATTAACACTTGTGTGCGAACATGTTGGGTTAACCTTATGAGCATTAATTCCTGGAAATTTTCTTTTTTTCCAGAGCTGGGTTCCGGCGGACCAATACAGACCCGGCAGTAGTTTTCCCCACCAGTCTCTGTCATGGCTACCTTGGCCCCAGTTTTTGCTTTATGCATTACCCCTACCTGTGCCGGTATCCCTATTTTTGCGCACACTCTTTGCATCAAGTGTGTTAAATGTCTAGACCGTTCAAGGGGTCTGTGGGTGATGCGCAACTGTTCCTTTTGCTCCCAATTAAGTGTCAAGGTCCTCCGCGACAATGATAAGACCGCAGCGGTCGCCTTACGAGAGGTTAGGCAACAGATGTCAGCATATACTACTATTGTGGCTCAAGTCACTTCAATGTGACAACGTCCCTCTTTGGGATAGGCTGCTTTTCGAACACCCTCCCCCTAAACGTTCCTCTCGAGTAACTAGTCATAAGCCGGCGGAGACTGGTCAGGGTTCTGTGTCTTCTGCTGCTACTCCGAAACGTCCAAGAGAGCCTACACCCCCGGCGGCAGCCTCCTCGTCTCGGGAGAGATCTCGGTCTAGGTCACCTCTCAGACACCAGCCACCTAGTCTTGCCTCTTCACCATCGAGTAAGAAGAGTAAGACGGAAAGTTCCACCAGTGGTCACGGCGATAAATCCTCCAAATCGAAGAGTAGTTCACGGTCACACCGCAGCCATAAATCTTCCAAAAAGGATTCCCATAATAGAAAGGCCTCCCTACATTCGCCAGTTTCTAGTGCTTCTCATCGTACCTCTATCCCAGACAGAGTTTGTGTTCGGTCTCAAGGGTCCAGTACAGTGCCTGTACCTAAAGATGATTTACCCATTAACATTTTAACCCTGGAATTGGAGAGTTCAGGGGGATCAGTGATTGAGAGTGTTTCAGACTCCCAAGAGTGTGTAGGCCAAGGCCTCGGTGTTTGGCGATTTTCTCGGCCGGGGTCTGACCACCCACTTCCGGCTCAAACTAGTCACACAGTGGCTGACGTCCACAGGGACGCGGCGATCCCATCCTCTATTCCTGACTTATCTTGGCAACAAGGTACCCCAGCTTCGGCGGGATCTTCTCAGGAGGAACAGGATGATAAAGACGAGGTTTCAATAATTTCGGATATGGAAAGGCAAGAGTCAGGTTCAGGCTTAGACGCCGCGCAGGATATTAATGATTCACCAGTGAGTACATCATCAAGTCAATTTGTCACTGCACAGGAAATTGATGGGCTACTTAGTAATGCTTTATCTAAATTTTTTGGCCAACAACAGGAAACTCCCACAGTGGACTTGGGAGCTCCCACGACAAGTTCTACGGTACGGCCTCTGATGACTTCTATTGCTTTAACTCAGATCCCTCACCCTCCCACTCTGTCACCATCAGTGGTTACTAGGCCTGCTACGGCGGCATTGACCACTTCGAATGTAAGGGTTATAACGGATGTCAATCCACCCCCTCTAGACAAGGCGCCTCTCAGAAAGGTAGCTATGCCCTTGCTTTACGGACCAGACGAGTCATGGGTCCTTTTGACCCCCACTAAACCAGAGCTCGCCCAATCTACCTTGTCAGGGGAACTCCCAGTACCGCATGAGTGGGTCATCCAGGGCAATAAATCTAGGAAATTAAGGGCCTTGGATACTTTGGGAAATGTACTAGACGTTAATATAAAGGCTATACCTAGTTATTATCACCAGGACTATTTTGTTTATGCTACTAAGCCGGCTTTACCCCCTGCCTCAGCTTCAAAATTGTTTTCAGACTGGTCTAAGCTGGATGGGTTTAATGACATTAAGACTCTGTCAGCTCTCACTCCAGAACTTGATTTACAAACCGTCACAGACGAAGCAGCTAATCCAGTCTTGAAGGTGGGGCAGTTGGGTCCAGGACCTTGGGTGGAATGGGAGACAGAGGCTCAAAACTTTGCGACCACATTTACTTCCAAAACTTCCCACCAGATCCCTCAAGATACTCATTCTTTGTTCTCCATGCCAGTGTGTTCTGCCGGCGGAGTCCCTTCAGCTTTGTTTGCTTTCTTAGCTGCCCCTAAAATTAATCTTTGTGAGCTAAAAGACCCTTTCACTACCCCTACCCCAACTCACCTAGACCGAGAATTTAGGCTAAGGGGGAAAGCTTTTCGCCTGTTCTCTCAATACATAGTGTCTCAACAGGTAGCAAAGTCTTTGCTCCGGTCCACTCAGGCAATCGCAGACGCGGATGCCAGACGATCGGTTGAATTGTCCCGGCGACTGCTTCTTCAGTCGTCAATCCAATCTCTGGGTGACATCCGCACCGCCTTGCTTGAGGCGGTACGAGCGAGACAAGACCTCAGAATGTCTTTAGTCCGCAAACTGCCTGATCGCATTGCGAATCAGGTGGTCATGTCACCAGTGCTTACTCCCTCTTTAATGTCCCCTGACGTGTGGCGAACGGAATTTAATATGGCGCAGGCCTTTAAACACAATCCCACCCCTTCTAAGAAACCTGCCTTTAACTTCCCCAAACCCAGGCCAGCCGCTAAAGCTCAGCCAGGGGGATCTAAGCCCTTTCTTCCACCTAAGTCCTCCCCCTCCCCTCAAGGTCAGTACAGGCATAGACAGAGTAGGTTTTCAGGTCAGAGAGGACGCGGCCATAATAAGCCAGGTCAGGTCCCGTCTTCGGCCAACACCAGCCAGCCGGTGAAGCGTCCAGCACCACCAACCCCACCATCAAAAAACTAAAGTCTCTCTCACTCCCGGTGCCAATCTTAAGGCCGGCGAACCCTTGTCTGCTAACTGGGTCGTTCCGAACGTGTCACCAAGCATGGCCGTTAAACACTTGGGCACGGATGGTGGCACGCAAAGGCATCACTTGGCAGTGGCTCCGGCGACCTCGCTTACGTCAGCCGACAACGGCGAATTTTGTTTCTTTAGAGGTGGAGTCACTGGTCCAGGAAATGATTGCCAAGAATGTCATCATTCCGGTCCCCCCAAATTACCCTGTATTCACGTCCAAGCTATTTTTGGTTCCCAAAAGGGACAGTGTTCAGATGAGACCGGTCGTAGACCTGTCTTATCTGAACCTTCACATTCACAACGAGTCATTCCGAATGTTAACAGTACACCAAATCAGGCTAACACTTCCGCCGGGAGGTTGGATGTGTTCCCTAGACCTGACAGACGCCTATTGGCACGTATCGGTCAACAAAAGATTTCAAAGGTTTTTGGCCTTACGGATCAGGCACCAAAATTTTGTTTTTCAACGGATGCCATTCGGTTTGAACCTGGCACCTCGATTATTCACGAAATTAGTCCGGCAAGCCCTGATGCCGTTGTTAAAACAAGGAATCAGAGTTTTGTGGTACCTAGACGACTGGCTGGTGGTGGCAGAGACAGAACAATTATGCATCAAACATGTCAACATCATTTTAAATCATGTCAAAACTCTAGGGTTCAAGGTAAATCTGGTAAAGTCAAACCTTGTTCCCTCACGAGTAATTCAGTGGATAGGGCTGGTCTGGGACACGGCTGCTCTCACTCTGAGTCAGAGTGTGGACAATCGCAACAGGTTTCGCAGGAAACTGTTCATGTTTCTTCACAGTCTGACTACGACTACGACTAGGGTCTGGGAGTCTCTGGTCGGCTCTCTCAACTGGATTCAACTAACTGTTATGTTGGGCCGGTTGAAAGTAAAACGTTTAATATTGGAAGGCAACAAATATTTTCCACTCCTACCGGCGGGAAAATTATGGCCCATCCCGAAATTAATCCACACCTTACTAGCGGTCTGGGCGAAGAGGGAAACGTTGCACTCAATAATGTCATGGACCTCTCCTCCACCAACGGTATGGGTAGACACGGATGCGTCAGGCACAATAGGTTGGGGATTTCAGTCAAATCAGGGGCACCAGGGTCAGGGGCTTTGGTCCCACTTAGAAATCTCCCACATCAATGTCAAAGAATTACTAGTCCCCTTGTATTTCCTTCAGGCTCACGGCCCTGCTTTACGGGGCAAGTCGGTGGCCTTCAGAATGGACAATCTGAACGCAGTTCACTGTATTCAGAAACAGGGGTCAACGAGGTCAAGGAAGTTGCTAAACGTGTCGGAAGAGATTTTTACTCTAGCCAACAGACTAGACATTTATCTTCACGCATCTTATCTCCCAGGCGTAGCAAACGTCTGGGCAGACGCTCTGTCCCGGAGACAGAGCACGACAGTAGAATGGGAGCTCAAGCAACCCATTTTCAACCTAATGATTGCAGAGCTCTCCCATCCACAAGTGGATCTGTTTGCGTCTGAGGAGACTCACAAACTCCCTCTATACCTCGCCCGCCGGACGAAAACGCCGGCAGGGGGGCCAGACGCCCTAGTGACAGACTGGAACAGATGGAGCTCCATCTATCTGTTTCCGCCGCCAGACGCGTCACTAATGTGCCACGTAGTGAACAAACTATGAGATTATCGAGGCTTATTCTCACTAGTCGCGCCCCTGTGGCCGGCGCAGTTGTGGTACCAGCAATTAAAGACGTGGTGCCCGCACCCGGTGTCGCTCCCGGTCGGGTATTTCCACTTAGACACGATTGGCAACCTAGCGACCTCGCTGACTTTTGCATTATGGACATTCAGGAGGCCAAGTGGCTAGCACCATACGGTAGAGATGTGACCAATAAATTATTAAATCAATATACTCAGTCTACGAAACGACAGTATCACTCACATTGGCAAGCCTTTACTTCTTGGATCATTAGAACAGAACAGACTGTGCCATCAGTAGCATTAGTTTTTAATTATTTAAATTATCTGTTTGAGCAGAAACATTTATCTGTGGTAACGTTAAAAAATCACTTAACTGCAATTAGAGTGCCCTTTTTAGACCTTACAGGTCTCTCCATACCGGTGGCGGAGGAAACAGGTTTTATGAGGGCATGTTTTAAACTCCGCCCACCTCCCCGTCAGCTCATGCCTACTTGGTCTCTGGACAAGGCTTTGTCTTTACTTCACTCTCGTCTGTACCAAAATACTGCAGATTTTGCATTACTCTTAAAAAAGGCTGTATTCCTTTTGGCTTTGGCCACCGGGAACAGAGTGTCTGAGCTGGCGGCGATGAGCAACACACGTAATTGCCTTAGGTTTGGTAGACTTAATGAATGTATTCACATTGCACCTTCCCCGGGATTTGTAGCCAAGAATGAGCACAGTGCACACGTGTTTTCTGAATTCACGGTGCCGGCGTTAAAAAGGGGAAAGGTGCATCATAATCTATGTCCAGTGCAAGCTCTAACCAAATATTTGAGAGTGGCTCCTCTAAACCCCCAAGGTGCTTTATGGGTAGCGAGTACGGGTAAACGCTTACTGAAACGGAGATTAGCTTCTCTTCTGGTCGAAGTCATTAAAGAGAGTAATCCCGGCGTTGTGGGTCGGGCCCACGATTTACGCAAATGGGCAGCCTCTTTACGTTTCCTGAAGAATTTTTCAGTAGAAGATATTTCGTCCACACAGTTGTGGGCGTCTAATCATACGTTTTTGACTAGATACTTGTCAGTTGCTCTAGACAAACCTTCCTTACCATGTACAGTCTGACCTGCCAATACGCGAGCTTTTAATACGCGATTCACCTTATACGCGAGGAGGGGGTCGAATCATACCCAAAACTTTCAAAACGCGTGATGTACCTTTAAAACGCGAATCCGGGGCCGATATAAGGGCAATTCCGGGGAGTTCAGCTAATACGCGAGGTCCCCCACCATTCCGCGCCAGTTACGTAGGCACGCAGGGCATTGTGGGATACGCCAGTCTACCCTCAGTCCACGCTCGCGCACCAGCTGTCCGACTCGTGTTGGACATTTACTGTTAATTTTAAGGTGAGTTTATTATTATTGTTATATTTTCTTATGATTTGGATGTTTATGTATACATATATGTACCTTTTGTGGCAATTGACGGAGATAAATAGGCCTAAAGTAGACAACTTGGAGTCAGTGCCGCCCATATAGATTTATTCCCATATAATACTCTATTGCTAATACGCGAATTATCATTCCGCGCCCTCGCGTGTCGCCCATATTCTCGCGTATTGGCAGGCCAGACTGTATAGCTTTAAGGCAGAGGGTCTAGGTGGCCCTTCAGTCACTTTTGTTTACTTTCAAGAAAAGGGGGGGGGGGGGTGCAGTCAGTTAACATAGGACACCCTAGACCCCGCCGGAGTGTAAGAGCTGTGATACAATTTATGGTTAATGTGATATGAAAATTTCTCTGCGAGAAATTGTGCTAGTACAGTAGGGTCTCACATAAAACGAGTTTATGGTCGATAAACGAGGGCATTTTATGCGATTTCGTTTTATGTGAACACAGCATTTTGGTGGCGCAATATCGTCAATGTTCGCTGTAAGCGAAAATTTTCGTACAAAGCGAACGATATTTCATACAAAGCGAACGATATTTCATACAAAGCGAACTATATTTCGTACAAAGCGACGATATTTCGTACAAAGCGAACGATATTTACAAAGCGACATTCGTTCTGATCGAAAATTAAATATTAATATTTTAGGTCGGTCGTTTTAATCGAGACTCGTTTTATGCGAACACGTTTTATGCGGGACCCTACTGTACAATGTTAGTACAAAACAACGGGGTTGTTATAGTAGTTTTAGCTGCGAAAGCAATTTAATATTAAAACTGAAGATCTTTTGCAAATTATCTCCACGATTATTTTGGGGTTTATTATGTGCACATGTAAACTTATAACTTGTTATTTTTGTCACCACTCGTTGAGTGGGGTGCCTTTGTAACTACAGATCTGTTCACAGAATCTTCAGAGTTACCCTTTTTGTCAAGCAGGCTTCTTTGAAGCACGCACCTGCCTGAACCCCTTTCTTGTATATATATTGGCTGCGCCGTATTAAATATATTTTCAAAGTAAGAATACTATGTGGTTGTTTTTATTATCTGCTTTTCTAGAGTTATGATATGATTACGAATGTCCCCCTCCAGTCTTAGAAATCAGGCATGTTCGTCAATGAAGGAGGGGCCACTAATAAATTATAGGTTTGACTCCTGTAAGGAGATAAAGAAAACCTAATATTTAGTAGTGGCCCCGTAATCATTGACGACTGGGGCCCTCCTGACCATCCCCTTCCCATTCGTTGATGTATTAAGGATTTTGGTTTACTTGATATGTCAGTGAAGGAAGAATGACGCCTGAATCAGCGTCTGGTCAAAGATCCACACAAGTACATCCACGATATGATGGAAAGCTTATTGGATAGTTATTCTTATTTTCTTTTTCTTTTTATTTTTTACGAAGTTTTTTCGTAGTGAGAACCCAATTCATAATGACTGAAGCCATGAGTGAGGTCGCGTGCGCTCATGATGAAGGCTCCTCAGATTTTAAATGCTCTGCGCGGTAGATTCAAACTACGGCGGATTAGTGTTTGAAGAGGATGCCTTATGTAATAGGCATGTTCGTCAATGATTACGGGGCCACTACTAAATATTAGGTTTTCTTTATCTCCTTACAGGAGTCAAACCTATAATATTGTATTAATCCACAGTAGACCATACAATATGTCTACGTCCATCAATAGGCTATAATTTAGAAATACTTTGGGAGTTGAGAATTAGCCGTGGGGTTCTTGGTTGGATTTTCTCTGATAGGGATGTGGTTGACGCTCTGTATAAAAGGGTTTGGTTGATTACATCAGGCAAGGTTTACCTTGATGATAAAGGCTAGACTAGGGCTACACACTTCAATTATTCTTACCTTGGTATGAGATGCTTACATAACCTAAGCTAGACACTTTGTCATTCTTACCCTGGCATGAGATACTTACATTTAGAAATTTAGAAGCACAGTTAGCCTAGGCCTACATTCTAAAACAGGGGACCGGATCCAGGACTTTTGAAAAAGGGGGGGGGGGGGGCGAGGTGTTGAGAAGGGACTAGGAGGGGTGTCGCCCCCTGGCCGTCGACGAAACACCATAGACGTGACTCAAACGTCAGATATTCATGTTATTTTTCTAGTTAGGCCTTGTAACTTTTCATCGATATGCCAATACAAAACATAATAAAGTTTGTAGCAGCACTACTTCAGAAACACTAGGCTATATCAATGATCCATACAAAAGTTATTCATGAAGCCAGGCCCTACTAAATATTTGTTCTTCATGTATGTAAATGGAGCCAGGACATCACCCCTAACCCATACAAATATGCCTAATACCCAACTGTGAAAAATAGGGGAGGGGCGTAACCCCCCCCCACCTAAATCCGGCCCTGTAAAACTTGTAATTATTTTGGTGTAGTGACTTGACTAGGCCTAGTTTAAGCTACTGAACACAGCGGGTAAACCAATAGGAAGAGGTTACCACCTTTGGGAAGATAGGATAAGATTGGGTTAGGTATAGGAGAGGATAGTTAATATTAAATTACACCAATGGATACTCTTAACGTACAACTTTAAAATATTTTGGGTTAGCATAGCCTAATGGTATTCCAAACCTAGGATAGCCTATATTCTGTACATATTAGAACTGTGCCACTGGAAGAATTGTCAGTCGAAGTAAATATTAATTTTAATGTTCAACCAGAACTAAGCCTAGGCTATAGTCCTATACACATAATGAGCTAATATAGTACGTATTACACAATTTAATTAAAGGTAAAATACATTACCCAATGGTAAAATTAGTTCTAGGTTATGATAATATCTAGCCTACTAAATGGATTGGGGGAGACCTTATTATTCAACTAGATATGTCACATAGGCATATTTGGAGTTTGTAAGCAAAGCCTGCAAAGGAATACTTAGAGATGTAGTTGGTATAAACTAGCACCAGGTTATGATGCTCAGACCAAATTCATGTAGGCTATATCACTCCAATTAGACAATTCCTGAAAGCCACTAACTTTATGATGATATCTGACTACTGACAGTTACATGACTTGACTTTGCACCTCCTCACCGAACACTAGCCTTGTGAGGGCCCTGGCCCAGAGGGCTAGTATAAAATAAACACATCAACAACAATCCAGGATGCTTCTCTAAAATACGTCTGGTCTGGCTTCAAGTAAAACAAAATTAATCAAAATATCACTATTGCTTTGAGTGAGCTTTGGCATAATTCACTGGTGCCCTAGAAAGATTATTATACCATACAGTCACAATGTTTGCCATTATTAATGAATAAATGTCACGGAGGGTATCATCCCATCTTTACTTATATGGGTTTGTTTACTGTCTTCAAATTCTCCCGGTCTCAGGTTACGTCACGAGCCTGCATAGCCAATCAACACACACCTTCTCTCCCAGCTGTTTTCTGTCAGCAAGCTTCAACTACGCGCCAGAAAAACAATTATTGCATATTTGTATTATTAGAAGGTTTATTTATAGCACCGTAACATTCAGTAATACAACATATCTTGACCATTACTACATTGTAAAATACTACTTGCAGCACTGATTTGCTTCCGTAATTCACCTTTAATGGGGCATTATAAAAGGCAGTGTATATAATAGTTGTCAAGATATTGTTTGTTGACTACTGCCTGGTCAGCGAATTCAACATAGTTTCTATCCATGAGAAATCGATATTATTATTGTATTTGTTTAATATTGATGTTTACGGCTTCCACTTCCTCATAGCCTATAACTCAAAAGTGGTCGATTGTGTTGTTAAAGATGATGGCTCAGTTGATGTGAGTACTGTAGTAAAATTTTGTACTTGCTCTGAGATTCATCTCCACTGCCAGAGTTTGTTAACCCTTTCATGCTCCTGGGGTTGCCATTTAGTATTCAGAAATAGAATTATCTTAATCACATAACTACCTCTCCCACATTAGTTTTCTGCCCACATCTCGCTCAAAGACAACTGCAGAAGTTGAAGTAATTTAAACTAAAGGTTTCTAAACACCCCTGATGGTCACAAAGGTTTTAATGTATCCCAGTAAGAACGCACTTGCGTTCTGGTGTGCGGAAGGATTAAGCTGGATTCTTGCATTAAAGGCTAGTCTGCAACTAAAATGAGAACAACCTAAGTACCTTTGATGTCTTCGCCACACAGCTAGTAGCACCGACTAGCACGACGCCCTTCGTTGTTAGTTGTGATTTGGTGCAGCAGACTGTTCGAAGGCTGGAACGTTCCTCTGTTGACGTTGAGCTCCACTACTAACACTACTACCAATATATTTTGTATCATATTCCGTATCTTGGGTGGATTTATTCACAAAGCAACCCAAAGCACTGAAAGTCCTTATGTGGGGAATTAGCCCGCTGGACACTGTCTACTTTAAATTGCATCTTCCAACTTGAAGTTATCTCCTAACACATTTCATGACTGCTTTGTATGCTTAGATAGGGTAGTCCTTCTTAACAACCCCTTAATTCAAGTTTATACTAATTACAAATATTTTTTGGTTTATTTTGTGTGTAAGTAATTTGAGTATGTAATTAATTTAAGAATATTCCTCTTCGTAATCTAGTTATAGCCATATATATAATACTCCATATATGTACAGTATATCAATATTTTAAACCAAATTTGTACCTGATGTGAGCCTTGGCATTTTCTTTGGATATGATGACACTCGATGGCAGGGTGAATCGGGACCCCAGACCTTGAAAATGAAAGTGATGAAGGTTAGTAAAGGTATCCCAGTGTACAGTCACTCGGGACGCGATATACAGTACTGTAATTGAGCCGCACACCATGCTCGCAGAAAAAACAACAACTCTCCCTATCGACGACATCAGCGCCAAAATTGTGGGGTAAACTCTAATTAGGCCCTCTACTGTCAAAGTAGGTGCCAATTTCAGTAAGTCACAGGGGGTGCCCATTCTGCATTTTATAGCATCGACTGCGGCCCAATTGCGCGGCGGCCAGAGAGTCATGGGATCGCTATCCCCGCCTCCCTCTTTTGTGCTTGGGCTGTGGTATGGTTTATTGGGCTTCAATCAACAATTACGGTCAAGATATATGCATATTTAAATGTACAGCATAGTCATATTTGTATAAGTATATATGTTTCGTAAGACTAATGGTGTAGGTAAAAGAAGCATGCTCCTAAAAATATCACAAAAGGCAAAACAAAATTTGTTTATTTTTTGCTAGTTAACAACTCTCATGATCTTTTGGTGTATGGCATTGGCCTCATGAAGCTATATCCGAAATGTTGTCAATAAAGTGCTCTTCCTCACATGGTGTTTATTTTCATTTTGTAGATTAGCACACACACACACCAGAATGGTAAGCGTCACTACTTTATAGATCCACGTTCTATACATAACTTAAAATGAACACAATAAGTTGCGTAGATTGTTATTTTATAATCTATTATACACTTTTTAGTGACTGTATTAACCCTCCGGATCCGGGGGCCTTCATAGGCGATCGTCGTGTCCGGGGGTATTCCTGAAAAATGGCTATCTTCATAATTCGATATCTACTGATAGAGACCACCTAGAGCAGTCAACTAAATTGCATAGTGTAGAACCAACCTTCGTCTGTAGAATGGCGTTGAGTTGACATCGCTACGACAAGTGGTTGCCAAGATATGATGATGGGAATGGAGGTAATTTCCCGCGTATTTTTGCCTGTGTCCGAACGCTTCGCCGCGGCCCTGGCTAGCACGCACTAAGTCACGCGTCGCTCCCGTGGCTTTTGTTCCGGTACACGATATTATGTTTGTATGGAGATAATGTGATATTATTGTGTCATTTATTACTTGTTCAACCATTATTTGAGTTATATGAAACTTTATATTTGTTAGTAGTCTTGGCAAATCCAACGTCAAGGCTATTAACCTAATTGCAATGACGACTTGTCTATTTTGACTGCTATGTCGTCATTCCAACCGCGGTTAAAAAGAAAACGTCTAGTCTACTCCTTATCTTGCTCTAGGAGACGTTGTACATTAACCAAAACTACCACCGAAGGTGAAAAAAGCATAGAAGAGAAGAAAAAGGGGTTTACCTTAGTTACCGCTTAAGGCCCATCCCGTGTTCCGTCATGTGCAGATCCCTGTCGAACGTGCGCATGAGCGACCCTCTCTTGTCATCATTTTTTCACGCGCTCCATTGAATGAAGTCGCTTTTGTTGTGCTCCTTTAATTCACCCTGTTTAGGTTCGTTTCGGCTTATCTGGCCTTCTCTTTTGTTAGACAGATGTTACGTGATCTAGGGCAC
This sequence comes from Paralithodes platypus, assembly GCA_032716605.1. Classification (NCBI taxonomy): domain Eukaryota; kingdom Metazoa; phylum Arthropoda; class Malacostraca; order Decapoda; family Lithodidae; genus Paralithodes; species Paralithodes platypus. The sequence goes on along the minus strand of CM064506.1, from coordinate 16,328,679 downwards.
ACGTAAATGGGCTCCTAAGTGTGTATAATGGAGACGCGTGTGGAAATAGCCTACCGAAGGTACGGGGGCGCCTGGCGTTCCTCGTATATGTTTTTCATTCTTTCTCTTTTCATATTCTTTTTTCCTGTTAGTCTGGGCATAGTTTAGCTTTTAGCTTAATTTAGCCTAGCTCGTTTTCTCATTCAGGACTTGCTATGCCCCTATGAGTTTTCATTTTTTCATAGCCTAGGTGTACCGTTGGTAAACAATCTGAGATTTCGTTGGTGGCGGTGCTGTTTGTAGAGTTTGTGTCGGCCGCATTATTAGCGTTATTCCCGAGTCCCCCCTTTCGAGTCCTTCACTGTGTCTCAAGGGCCTGGGCGACAGGTGGTTCGTGATACTCCAGGGGTACCCCACGGGGGCCCCTCTTTCACACCACAGGGTTTTTCGCCCCTGACACATTCTCTGCTCACGGCTAGGCCACCCTTTTTCTCACTGGTTTCATTTACTGGTTTTTGTTTTCTCTTCCTGTTTCACCTCCATCCTTTCATAGTCTTTTGCCCAATCCAGGGGTACCTCACGGGGGCCCCTGTTTGTGCGAAACCACCCTCCCTGCCACTTCTCCTCATGGGCTTTGCTCTATCTCTGTGGGTTGGGTGGTTCCTGGGGGATGTGCCTCCTCTCCCCTGGTGTGTCTTCCTTGCCTCTCCCTTTACCGGTTGAGTCAGGATAAATTCGAGGAAGACACTGCTCAGCTTGATGGCCATCATTGCTTGGAGTTCATAAGGAGATGACTCTTTTTTTGTGGCCTTTTTTGGTATTCCCTAGACGCTCCTCTCGCTTTTTTCGGCGCCGGACCATCTCGGCCGGTCCCGCAAATTTGCGGGAGCTTAATTCGGTCCTCTGGGACATTTCGGCTCCCCGCAAATTTGCGGAGATCGTTGGGGGGTCCCGCAAAATTGCGGTAGGGTGGTGTCGGTACGGTTATGCCTCCATTGGCCCGCAAATTTGCGGTAATAGTTGGCTTTCACTATTGACTTTTTTTGTCATCTTGTTGCCTGATACTATATTGGTGTATGCACTTTACTGGTGTTATAGGCCCTGCATGTAAGATGTTGAGTGGTGGTTAACATTTTCTCCATCTTTGCAGGTTCTGCTAGTGCTCTTCCGCCTTGGCCGCCCTCCTCACCTACCTCTGTGCTCCCAGTTTAGGGTGAGTACGGATACCTGTTTGCATGTGTGTTCCTGTTTCCCCATGCTCCTTCCCTGGTTCTTCTTGGACATTCTCTCCACTTACTCCTTCGACGTGCTGATTATGGTGTGTGTTCTTCTAGTGCAGGTAGGCTGCCTTGCTTTCGCCTTGGTTGTCGCTCCCCGTGCTTGGAGAGCTACAAGTCCTGCTTGCGCCACTCGCTCTGTGTGTCCTCTACGGCCTACCTCCCTGCTCTGTGTGGCACGTGTCTGGCCCTGGTGGTTGTGCTGCTCCATGGCCCTGGTTCCTCGGCGGCGGCTGTGGCCTCTGCTTCCCTTCCGTCGGTGTGGACGATGGTCTCCCGCCACATTAGGACTGTGGGCCACCGTTCCCCGGCCTTTGTTGCCGACCGGATCCGCGTCGCCCTGGGTATCCCTGACCCGACTGAAGGCCGTTCACCTGGCCCTCTCCCCTGGGTCCCGCAGTCGGTCGTCCCATCCTCGGGGGGTTCCCCGGCTCCGTCCACGCTCTCGCTCGCCTCGTCGTCCTCCTGATCGCCTTGACGACGCCCATCGCCCTCGTCATGGTTCTCGTCCTGAGGCCGGGGTTAGCGGCTCTGCCCCTGTGCGCCCTCCCCTGGCCTCTACGGATAGGGGCTCTACTCCCTTCTGCCCGCTTCCCCAGCCCAGACGACTACCTCTTACGTTGTCCTCTCCGCGCGCGGTTGTTCATGCTGTAGCTGGCCCTCTGCTCCCTCCTCCTACACTGTCCAGGAGGGTCCGCCTGGATGTCGTTGCTTCTCCTACTTCACCTGCTTCAGTGCCTATTCTTCCTTCACGGTCTCGTCCCACGGTGGTGGTCCCTCCCTCCTCCGCCTCGGTGTCGGGCCGCCCTGTTATCTCAGCCCCGGGGATCCTTGCTCTGTTTCCCCCCGCGGCTCCTTCTGGCCTCCTTTCACCCGGCCAGCCTTCCCACTCCCGTCGTCCTGCTCCTCCTCATTCTTCTCTTCCTGACCTTCACTTACCGTCTCGCCAGGGGGGTACCCCTCCTCTTGCCTCTGTGGGGTTTCGCGAGGTTTCGGGGTCCCCTTTCTCAGGAGCTGACGTGTCGCTGGAAGAGGGGAATGGTGCTGTTTCCCCCTCGGCCGTTCGTGATCGGGGACGAGTCCCTCAACGGCGACACAACCGTCGTCGCTCGCCTTCCTTGGGCCGCGACGCTGCTGGTTCGTGTCGTGGGTCTCGCTCCCGCTCGCCCCTGCGGGCTGACCAATCTGGGGGGGGGGGGGGGGGGTCGCCTCTCTCGGATCGATTGTCGGCTATGCAGGGCTGGGTTGTGTCACGCTTCGACGGGCGCTTGGAGTCGATGGAAGACTCCCTCTTCTCGCCCTTCTTGGCGGTGACTCACCCTTAGCGCCTCACCCTACCTACCCCTGCTACGGTCCCCCTCCCTTCTGCAGGCCTACGCTCTGGTCAGACTTCAGCCGCCCTGACATCCTTCCGGCTGTTCAGTCCCTGGCTGTGTTGACGGGTCTGTCCTCCTATGGGACAGGTTTGTGCGACGCCGGTACGCCTGGCTTAGCCATCATGCTCGGTCACCCTCTCCCATTGGAGGCCTGGTTTGCTGAGGCCTTCGACTTCACACACTGATCCGTCGACGGCTCTCCTTCCGTCCCTCCCCCGGAGTCATCACTGATTTTGCCTCCTCTTGTGTCTGTCGGCGGGTTGGACGGCGCGTTCTGGTCCTGGATGAGCGCGCCCGTTCTTGAACTTTGTTCTATTGCTACCCCGTTCTTCTCTCACCCGGATCAGCCCTCTGTCGCCAAGGTTTTTCCCTTGCGACAGAGGGTGACGGACTTATTGTCTTGTCTTTAGGTTCCCTCCAGACGTCTGTTCACCACCTGCGGCATTTCGAGGCGTCTGCGCCAGGCGATCTTCGCGAGGGTTTGGACAGCGTTCAGCGGGTCCACCTTCGGCTCGCGGTGTCTTTGGTTCCCGAGCTGAAGGCGGTTTTGTGCGCGGCAACTCGGCAACGCCCGACGGTACGGTCTTCGTTCTGCCGGCCGGCCTCCTTGGTTATTCGTCAGGGTTTGTTGTACTCTGCGCTATATACGTCGTTTTTTTTTAAGCAGGATGCTTGGGAATGCTACGCTTCTCTGTCGGCGGCCCCTGCTTCCGACACGCGACGCCGCGCTGTGTCGTTGCGGACCCTGCTTACGTCACGCACCGATGCGCTGTGCCGCGCGCGGGGTCTTCTCAGTCTCGTCCTTCTGCCGGTCCTCTTCGGGGTGCTGCTGCAAGTGCTGCCGCCTTGCACGGGCGCAGGACTGGGACGTTGCAGGCCAGTGCGTCGGTTCCGCCTCGCACTTCTGTTCTTGCCCCTTTCATCCCCTCCGTGTCGGGGCTGGCCGGACTTCCACTTCCGGCCGCCCTTCGAAGGGGTCAGCCCCGCGCCGGCCTGGGGTTGGGGTGGCCCGCCCTTTTCGACGAGGTTGGGGTGGGCGGGGGTAGAGGAGGTCAACGTGGCGCTCATGCCCGCACGGCCCGTACCGGGGGTACCTCCACGTCAACACAATGTGTAGTTCTCTGGGTCGGCCTCCTTGTTCTCCTTCTCGCCTGGCCGACCGGGTCGCTCCCCTCGGGTTGTTTTCGCCCTTGCGCCCCTCGGTAGCCGCGAGGGACGTTCGGGGGCGGCGGGTTGCGCGGAGGGGTCTCACCTGGAGGTGGACGTCCAGACCCCCACTCCGCTCTTGTCACCGACGCCGGCCCATCTCTTCAGAGGTGGCCCACGTGTTCACTTCCATGCCCGAGCTGGGTAGCGTCGAGGGAGTTGACCGCCGGTCACCCGGTTTTCCTCTCCCGTGTCTTTCTGGTACCGTCGACGAACTGCGACGCGATGCGACCGGTGGTGGATCTGTCGGCCCTCAACGGGCACATCGTGCACACACGGTTTCGGATGCTGCCGGTACCCCTGGTACGCCTGGCCCTGTGCCCTCTGTCGTGGGTAGTGTCGCTGGCCCTCCAGGATGCGTCTTGGCTCGTTCCTCTCCATCCTCGCTTCCAGCGATTCTTGGCCGTTCGGACTTCCGATCGTGTGTTCCTGTTCGACGGCCTTCCCATCGGTCTCCACATCGCGCCGCAGATCTTCTCCGCACTGGTGGGGCAGGATCTGGGTCCTCTCCTCAGGAGCGGGCTCCAGATCCTGTTTTCCTTGGCCGATTGGTTGGTAGTTTCCGACGCCCTAGGACTGTGCATTGGCGACGCCCTCACAGTCGTTCGCAACATCGCACAGTTAGGGTTCCCCTTCGATGTTCCCAAGTCACGCTTGACCCCGTCGCGTGTCGTGCCATGGGTCGGTCTCTCATGGGTTTTGTCCGGCGCTACGGTGACCCGGGGTCTGCCGGCCGCGGTGCACCTTCGGTGGACGGTCCTCGCCGTGTTGCACTCGGTCTCCCTCCCGGGGTGGCTCTGGGACTCGTTCGTGGGTTCGCTGCATTGGGCCGCTCTGCCCCTTCCCTTAGGGAGCCTCTGGCTACGCCGCCTCCTCCTCATGGGCACCGCGGTGTTTCCGTTGCCCCTATGGATCGGCTCCTGCCGCTCCCGCGTACTGTTCGCCGACGCTTCGGTCGCTGGGTTGCTCGGGGCTCGCTCTCTGCGGCTGTGCCCTGGACCGCCCCCCCACCGACGGTCTGGGTAGCCACAGATACGTCGAGCGAGGTTGAGTGAGGTTCCCAATCGAACCTGGGACGTCCACTTCCCGGCAGATGGGTGGGTCTCCCTCCTCTTACCCGTCTATGCCCTCGGACTGTTGGTTCCTTTGTTCTTCCTGCGGGACCACGTGCTGGCCTTTTGGGATAAGTCGGTGGCCTTCGGGTTGGACACTCAGACAAGCTGTCCCCTGTTTCCTTATGCGGGGGTCCTCCAGGTCATTGACTCTATTGGGGGTCTCGGTGGAGTTGTTCTTCCTCGCGGACCGACACCCCTTCTCCTTGCATGCCTCCTCCCTGCCCGGGCCTGCCACCCTTTGGGCGGCCGCCCTGTCGAGAGGGCAGGGCGTTCTTGTAGAATGGGCGATGAAACGGACTGTGTTCGCCGACCTCGCGGCTTCCTGAGGTGTTCCGGAGGTCGCCTTGTTCGCATCGGGGGTGCCGCGCCAGTTGCCTCTGGACCTCTCCCTCCGGCCTCGCGCTCCGGGGGGGGGTCCGGACGCTTTCATGGTAGCATGGTACAGGTGGCGGTCGATATACATCTTTCCGCCACCAGACGCGCTGTTGATGTGCCCAGTCCTCGCGAAGCTGCGGCTGTACCACGGCTGCGTCTGGCTCCTCGTGCCTCTGTGGCCGGCACGGACTTGGTCCGCCCGGTTGCCGCGGTGGTGCCCGAGTCCGGTCCCTCTACCTGTCTCCGGCTTCCACTTGGGCTAGGTTGGGGACCTGCGGACCTCTTTGGCCTTCGCATCGTGCTTGTTCATGAGGCACGGTGGCTCCCGGTCCCCGGCCGGGCCCTGACTGACTTCCTGCAGCGTTCCTGGCCGTCTTCTCCTTGGGGGACTTACGGGTCCCGCTGGAGGTCTTTTACTAGGTGGCTACAGGCCACTCGCCTGCCAGTTGGCTCTCCTTCCCTCGTCCTACGCTCCTTGTTTCACCTCTTCCGTACACGTCGCTTTCCAGTCGATGCTATACGTACCCACTTGTCTGCCGTCCGGGGGGTCTTTGGGTCCGTCGCTGGGCTGGTCGTTCCGCCACAGGAGCTGGATTCCTTCCTGACGGCTGCCTTCCGGGATCGACCGCCTCCGCGCCGGGTCCCTCCGCAGTGGGATCTGGGGCGGGCTCTGGTCCTTCTGGCTTCACCCACGTATACAAGGGCCGCTACGCCGGTTCCGTTGCTCGGGCGTCCACTCTTCCTTGTCGCTCTGGCCACTGGGGATCGGGTGTCTGCACTAGCGGCATTGTCACGGCCCCGGGACTGCGTGCGATTCTCCCCGTCCTTGCATGGCGTCTCGTTCGCCTCCTCCCCTCCTTTTGTTACCACGCATGGGAGGGAGGCCCCCGTTTTCCAGCCTTTCGCCGTCCAGGCTTTACGGCGTGGGCATCCTCGCCATGTGTTGTGCCCGGTGTCAGCCTTGCACTCCTCTGTTGCGTCTGTGGCGCCGCCTTCAGGTACTGCTGTGTGGGTGTCTCCTCGGACAGGTGGGAGGCTCTCGCAGGTGCAGATGGGCCGCCACGTTTGTCGGACCGTTCGTGCCCGCCACCCTGTTTGTAGGGGTTCTGCGCACGATGTCAGATCCTTTGCTGCCTTCTTCCGGTTCCTGCCACGTCGATCCTTCCCTGCCATCGCCTCAGCGGTTTTGTGGTCTTTTATCAATTCCTTCATCTCCTACCTCTCCGTGTCCAGTGTTCGACCCCCTCGGCCGGTGATTGCTCTCGGGGGTCGTGTTTCCTGGTGCTCTGGCGAAGATCCCTGGTCTTCCCCCCTTGTCCCTCGTTCTTTTCCTTTGTTTTATTTGACAAAGGGGGGGGGGTGTACGGGTTTGCAACACTGGATTGCAAGTTTGGGATTATGTATTGTTCCAGTACATAAGTGTTTTTGCCACATTGAAAATTGTGTTTTGTTCTTGTGTTCAGTGTTTTTGTTGGTTTTTGAAGAAAAGGGATTTTGGGTACAGTACCTTTTTGGTTTCAGACAAGTCTATGTTTTTGCATTACTATGAATGACGGGCATGTGTTAAAACTGTTCTTTTTAGCTACTCCTCAGTTTTTCACTCTTTTATTAAACTCTCTTGTTTAAATTGTGTCTTTGTCATTCGTAATTTTGTTTTATGCATTGTTTTTTTTTGGTAGGTTGGGCTTGGATGTCCTCCTCCTATTTGTTATGCAGCCTTGACGTTGGATTTGCCAAGACTACTAACAAATTGGGAGGTTTGACGTACCTCCCAACCTACCAAATAGGAAAACCTACTATTTGGTAGTAGTCTTGGAAAATCCAACGTACATAATACCCTCCCTCACGCCGGACCCCTGCCCATCCGCGTTCTTCTGCTGACGTGAGATGTGATGACAAGAGAGGGTCGCTCATGCGCACGTTCGACAGGGATCTGCACATGACGGAACACGGGATGGGCCTTAAGCGGTAACTAAGGTAAACCCCTTTTTCTTCTCTTCTATGCTTTTTTCACCTTCGGTGGTAGTTTTGGTTAATGTACAACGTCTCCTAGAGCAAGATAAGGAGTAGACTCTAGACGTTTTCTTTTTAACCGCGGTTGGAATGACGACATAGCAGTCAAAATAGACAAGTCGTCATTGCAATTAGGTTAATAGCCTTGACGTTGGATTTTCCAAGACTACTACCAAATAGTAGGTTTTCCTATTTGGTAGGTTGGGAGGTACGTCAAACCTCCCAATAACATATTTTCGGCGCTTTCACTGTTATTGTAATATTATTGTGTCACTTTCACTTTTATTGTAATAGTATTGTGTCACTTTCACTTTTATTACTCTTCTTGTTATGAATTATTGTCACTCACTGTTATTATTGAGTTATTATTACTTGTTATACATTTTGTGTCACTTTCACTTACTAGGTTAGAGGCTAGGCTATGCAAGCGTACAGTACCGTACGGTATCGTATTTGACACTGGTAATTATTACATTTGGTTGTTTCTTTCACTTAGACATATTGTTATATTGTTTTTAGTGTCACTTTCACTTATTACAGGTTTCACTTATAAATACTTATTGAATAGTTACTCTAATATATAGTTGTTGTCTCTTTCACTTGCACATATTGTTATATTGTTTTAGTGTCACTTTCACTTATTACAGGTTTCACTTATAAATACTTATTGAATAGTTACTCTTATATATAGGCTAGTTGTTGTGTCTCTTTCACTTGCACATACTGTTGTATTGTTTTTAGTGTCACTTTCACTAGTGTTCTCAGGGTTAGTGCCATTTAGAAGTTTACCAGGATGTGGAAATCATCGTGGCAAGGCGTGATGCACAGTGCTACCTGACATTCCTGGCACTGATACGAGGTTTTGGTGTTTGTCTGGGGTCTTCGGGTGGTGTTGCTGGAGACATGGCACCGTTTCTGGGTCTTGCGACCAGCAGCTACTGGAAGCCCGACGATCCTGTGCTTCTTGTGGTGTTCGGAAGCGTATGTGCGGTTCATGGTGCCAGCTCCTGGCATATGTTGAGCTTGTGGGGATTCCTCAGGCAGGGCATATTCCTCAATGAGATCCAGAATGAGCTGTTTCTGGAATCTCCGAAGGTTGGTGTACTTCCTGGGCATTGTGGGGTTCATCAGCTTGTACAGGTTGTACGAGTTGAGCACAGACACATCCATCATGTGCAGGAAGAACTTCTTATACCACCTGCAGGAGGTCCGCAGGCAGTCGATGAACCTGACCTGCATGTCTAACTTGTCAACCAGACGCATGTTTATGTTGTAGTCCATAACTGCGTCTGGCTTCATGATGGGCTCCCTGGTCCTGTGGTTGACTTTGCCAGAGTCAACCAGGTTGCCCTTGTGGATGGTGCTGATCATGTTGACCTTCCTTTGGTCGTGCCAATGGATTGCCAGCATCGTACCATGTTGCTTGAGGAAGATGTCCTTCTTCTTGGTCTTTTTGGGGAATTCCGGCATGTTCTTCCTCGTCCCCCGTACTGTGCCCACAGTCTGGGTTTGCTGCCTGTTCAGGTACTTGGTGAGGATGGGGGACGTATAATAGTTGTCCGTGTAGAGTATGTGGTTCTTGTTGAAGTAGCGATCCATCATCGCCTTGACCACTGCTCCACCGAACCCTATTTCTTGATCTGCAAGAACCTCGCCCTCCTTCCCACTGTAGACAATGAAGTCCAGCACATAACCCGTCTTACAGTCACAGAGGACGAAGAGCTTGATGCCGAATCGATGTCTCTTGGATGGTATGTACTGCCGGAAGTGAAGGTTCCCCCGGAACAGCACAAGAGACTCGTCGATCACGACCTTTAGAAAAGGCTTCAAGAATGTGGAAAACTTGACCTTCATCATGTCGTAGAATCCTCTTATCTTCCACAGGAGGTCTGTTTTGTGTACATTGGTGTTGGTAACGAAGTGCAGGTTACCAAGTATGGCGAAGTAGCGGTCCCGGGACATAAGTTTGCCAAAAGCAGGTGTGGCAATTATGTCGCCTGTGATCCAGTAGTCTGCCAGCCGATGCTTCTTCACATGTGCCATGAGCATGGTCAGTGCTATGAACACATACATTTGGGCAATGGTGACAGGCTTCCAGGCCTTCATGTGGGAACTATGGGTCTTGTCGCTGAGATGGCCACTTAGGGCCTTCTGCTTATTGGTCTCATCGACAACATATGACATGACATCATTGTCCTAAAAGGCCTTGAACAGCTTGGCAGGTGTTGAGTTGGGTCCCGCTGGGAAAGATGGATCAATACCTGCGGCATTTTGGGCATCATCGAATGTGGCATCTTGTGGCTGAAAGGTCGCCCCATCCTCCCACGTCCAGACACCAGCATGCCTGGCACGGGGACGGGGACGGGCGGCCGCGGCCACGACCACGCTGACCAGCAGGGCCCCTGGCACGGCCACGTCCACTTCCAAGGGCACGGCCACCCCGAGCACGGGGACGTCCACGGCCACGGCGGGGTGCTGGGTCGTCCACCCACTCAGCTTCGTGCACAACAGGGTCGTCTGGCAGGTCATAATTATCATCCCCAGAATCTGCACCGTGGTCGTCCATATATCTTGAAGGGCGGCCATATTCGTGGGTGTCTTCAGGGTCATAGGTGGGATCCTGGTCGTCAGTTGGTGGTGATACATCAGGTGGCGACTGCTGGCGTGGGTGGTGAAGGTGAGCTAGTTGGCTCTGAAGTTTTTAGGCGACGACGAGAGCGTTTTAGGGGCAGCTTAGGGCCTGAGGTGCTGCTTTGTGCCCCCCTTGTGGCCATGAACAAGGCCCTTCTGGAGGTGCGTTGACCACTTGCACCACTTGTTGATGGCTATGGGTCATGCTGGGACAAGACCGCACCACTTGTTGATGGCTGTGGGTCATGCGGGTACAATACCGCACCACTGTTGATGGCTGTGGGTCATGCGGAAACAATACCGCACCACTTGCACCACTTGTTGATGGCTGTGGGTCATGCGGGGAGAATTCTGCACCACTTGCACCACTTGTTGAGGGCTGTGGGTCATGCGGGGTCAATGACACACCAGCCGCGGGTGACGAGGGCCCGGGAGACAAAGGAATAGGCCTACCCACACTCAACTCTTCACTCTCATCCTCACTATCAGCATCTTCACCTCTTTCCCTTTCGGCTGCCTCCTGTGCCTGCTTCCTTGCACTATCCAGCACAGCTCTCCTATAGAAATAACTGTCTATTTTTGCCGGGGAAGGAGTCCCCACAGCCGACGCCGGGGTCGCAAGCGTGCGCGCCGGGTCACGTTCACGTGATGCGGGTAGGACACTTCCCATTTCACTAACACTTTCATCACCTTGATGATGTTCACCGCACCCAACATTGTCATCATTATCATCATCAGTGCTATGAAAGCCCTGGAATTCTTCGCCATCTTCCACTTAATCAACATCTTCACTAACCACATGCTCTTCGTCAAAATCACTCTCAATCTCACTAAGGTCATGATCACAACTCTTTTAGCACATGTGCAACACCACCGGGACTTAGCAACGTTTTCTTGGTCGTTTTAGCTTTGCCTTTCTTAGGCTTACGGGTCGCGGCGGCGGGCGTTGAATCGGACACAGCGATTTTTTGGGGGTTAACTCCAGCCATCTTGGGTGCGAGATAAGAACTGACGCTGCCTGGTAGTTTGTACTTGGTGGCGCTGCGGTCGCCCACGCACAAACAAAAATCCGCCCGCACAATTTGAACGCTTTGATTTTGCCTCATATGAGGCCTCCCGGACTCCTAACCATAATACAACCATTGTTGTTCTGTATAAGATGTTATGCGGTCAGGATTAGCTTCAAGTTCGCTGACACCGGGTATAGATTTTATGAGTTATCCTAAACGTTTATACGCATCAACTGTATTAGAGGTTACTCAATAAAATGTAATTTTATACAGCTAAATGACTTAGAGACTTAATTTGTCTGAACGTTTATAGCATCTGAGGTGAAGCCAGTGATCTTGGGGGCTAATATGTGATTGAGGTTTCCGAATGTTTGTGTGCGAACTGTTGTATGGATTCTTCCCCTGTCGCTTCTTGCTTTGCCTCTTTTCATGTGTTTCTTGTTGATATTCCCTACTCCTTGTGGAAATAAGAGCTGGCTACTGACTAAATTACAAATGTCAAATTAAGAGTAGTATGCTGCTGTCACATTTGTTAAATGCTTAATCATCAATCTTGTAATGGAATTTAACCGTGTTGGCTGCGAGTGTCTCGCTATCTATTAACCTTTCTTTTCCCAAGCATACAAATCGATAAACAAAGACAAAAAATACCTTCAATGATATTGACATGTCAGTAAAGTTTTCGATAAATATCCATGTCGAGACTCGTAAGTAAGTCGACAGTTTAGGTTAAGTAAACATACTGGAAGTTCAAATTAGGCGCCAGTGTTAGGCTAAGTTATTACAGTTTCTTACAGTTTCTTACAGTAGATCCTCTGGAAAAAGGCAAACTAGGCCTGTGTATCCAGCTCACTGCTGCGGTCGTTCATGGTGTTGGCGGCGGCGGTAGCAGACGCTACTATTTACTATTTTACTATTTTACTATTCTTTACTATTACTATTCTGTATTTTTGCTTTATAATCAAACTTCAAATCTTGTCTTCCCCATGCTTTATCAAGATTACTTTCAAACTCCCTTATTGATTCGGAATCGACTACATACTGGGGCAGTGCGTTCCACTCATTTACCATTCTATCACAAAATGAGTTCTTTGCCTTCTCAAGCCTATTTCTTTCTTTGTAAATTTTCTTAGAGTGTCCTCTCGTTCTTGTTCCCTCCCGCATCAAGAAGATACCTTCACACACATCCTCATCATACTTTCCTGACACTATCTTAAAAGTCTATCATATCCCCTCTCTTTCTCCTATATGCCAGTGTCGGAAGCCCCAGTGTCCTCAACCTCTGCTCATAGCCCGCGTTCTTCAACGTTGGTACTAGCTTGCTAGTTCTCCTCTGCACTTTCTCCACTGCTTCTATATCCTTTACCATATATGGAGCCCACACCTGGTTCGCATATTCCAGGTGCGGCCTAACCAGCGCCGTATAGAGATTCCTGAAGATTTCTTCGTCAAGTGACACAAATGTCCTCCTTATCAGCCCTACAATTCTATTGGCTTTGTTTATCTTTTCTGCTAAATGTTCTGAGAAATTTAACTTATTGTCTATCACTACTCCTATATCCTTTTCTGCATTCACTTCCTCCATCACTTCATACATACTGTATCCTACCTTGTCTATCTTGCTTGTCCCAATCCGCATGTACTTGCATTTTTTTGGATGAAAAGGCATTAACCAATGCTCAGACCATCCCTTCATGCCCCTCCACATCTCCTTGAAGCAAACCCACATCTTCCTTACTCCTCACTCTTCTATACAGCTTAGTCATCCGCATACAGGTATACCTCACTTCCATTAGTTATAACTTCAGGTAAGTCGTTGATAAATATAACGAACAGTAGTGGTCCCAACACAGATCCCTGAGGTACCCCACTTGTAATTCCCTCCACCCCAAGCCTATTCCATTCACTAGTACCCTCTGTCTCCGATCTTTCAGGAAGGCTTCTATCCATTTCTCTCCTATATTATAGCTTCTAACTTTCTCAATTAACCTTTTATGTGGGACCTTATCGAAGGCCTTCATAAAATCGCAATATACCACGTCTATTACATCACCATCCTCTAGAATTTGCATCCAATCATCTACAACCTTAATTAGCTGTAGTACCGTCGACCTCCCCGGCAAGAATCCGAACTGTCTCCCACTGAAAAGTTGGTTTGACTTCATATGCTCCATTATTCCTTCTGTAATTACCGTTTCCATTAGTTTACACACAACACTTGTCAAACTGACTGTTATATATCTTTATAAAAAGATATGTACTTTTTCGTATTAAGTTTCTATGGGTTTATTATCCATAATTATATCGGGTTATCATTACAATTAATCCGGTATATCTTTTAGATAGTTAAATGACGCATTGGTTGGTATTAACTGCGCATGCGTCATTTTCGGGACTGGCGGGTTGACTGCCGGGAACCTAAGACTCGCTCTGACGACCATCTCATCAACAACTCCTTCTATCTGCCCTCAATACAACCACCTGTTTCATGCTAAGTCACTCTAATTCTTTACTCCTAGTGGCCACTATACCTTCTATCTATTCCTAATTCTATCCTTGAGCTATCCATCATTACCAACGATTAAAGTAAGTTAACTCTTATAAGTTTATAGGTAAATTGCACTTTGTTTACTGTCGAATTCTTATAATCCACATGAATGGTTGCTGATTAACCCTTCCAGCCCGGGTGTCATTTCCTAAGGACACCAAAAAAAAAGGGCCGGTACCCGGGTGTCATTTTAAAATCCTTGTGCTTGAAAGCGTGCTTCAAAATTCGCGCGGCCAATTTTTGCATTGTAGGAGCGACCGCAGCGCCACCAAGCCTCAACTACTAGTGTTATCAGTTCGTATGTGGCCGCCATAGCGAGTAATACTGAAAAAAAAAATTCCGACGTGTCCGATTCGCTGCAACCTCCCGCGGGCCCCAGTGCTACCCCGCTCGCAACTTCAACGCCTGTTGCAACTGAGAAGAAAGCTCAACGAAAGAAAGTTAAGCGTTTGTTGAGTGATAGCGCTATACAGCGACAACTTTTTGATAGTGAAGAGAGCAGTGGCGAAAGCTTGGTGGACAAGGTACAATTCATAAGTGCAAGTGAAGATGACGATTTCATGGGCTTTGGAGACGACGATAATGTCAATTTATTTGAGGGGGGAGACAGTAGTGATGATCCTGATGTTGAAGTGTTTCAGGAAGGTGCCATTGAGCTTCCGAGTGTGCTAGAACCTAGGCCTACCCCCTCGCCATCTTTGCTAGGTCAGCCTAGGCCTAGCCCTAGCCCAGGACCTTCCCCTTTGCCTGCCCGTATGCCCTTGAAAGTGGGCAAATATTTCTACAAACAATCGTTGGTGAAAAGTACAGCTAAAAAAGCACGCAGGGCAGCCGCAGAAAAGCATAGGGAAGCTGAAGACAGTGATAATGACGCCGACCCTGGCCTAGCAACCACCCGCATTCCATTGTCCCGACGCCTTGACCCGGGACGCCGCGTGGGTCACCCACAGCCCTCGGCTTCATCTCTCCTTCAGGATAATAATAATAATAATCTTCTGGTTACTTATATAGTGCCCGTATCTCCTCCTTCGAGGATTCACAAGCGCTTGGCTTTCTTTAGTCTACCAGAGACCATTACCCATCCCCCTTGATCATGGGGAGATGGTAACCGCCGGCTGTATCCCAGAAAAACTTTTCAATCTGAGCGGGGATTGAACACGAGACCTTCAAGATGGGAATCAGGCACGCTACCAACTGAGCCAGCCGGACGGATGACCAAAGGGCCTCTTCAAGTGGTATTGGTGATGTGCCACAGCCCTCAACACACCGCAGAGCATTATTTGCTGCGGAGAAGCCCTCGGCTCGCCACAAAAGGAGCCCAACTCCCGAGGCCGAGGCTCCCATTGTTGAAGCTCCCGCAGCCTCCCGCGCCCCACACCGCCGACGCCCGGTCACTTCTTCACCAGAATTGTCTCCTGAAGAGGATGCTGACGACCCCAACATTGCCCCCAGATGACCTGACGTCGCCTCAGAAGGAAGAGGAACAGGAACAGGAAGAGGAAGAGGAAGTACCGACAGACAAGCGAGAGGGCGAGGTCGTGGACGTGGTCAGTCTACCGACGGCGCTGCCCCTGGGCGTGGGCGTGGGCGTGGGCGTAGGCGTGCAGGGCGTCCGCGTGGCCAAGGGCGTGTGCCTGCTGCACCTGCACGTCCTCGAGCATCAGCATCCGACCTGTTTGTGTGGACAGATGGGGCTGATTTTGAGCCAGATTGTCCTGCCTTTGACGAGGTACAGATGGGTTCCGGGGTGTCACCAGCATATCCCTGTGGCCCAGTTGCTACCCCCAGTGAACTTTTCTGTGGCTTCTATGACAATGAAGTCATGGAATACCTCGTCAAAGAGAAAAATCACCACCATGCTATCTGTGCCAACTTTCTTGGGAGGAAGACCAGTGCCAAGATGGTGGCATGGAGAGCTGTCACTGTGGCAGAACTATATGTGTTCTTGGCACTCACAATGCTGATGACACATATAAGGAAGCACGTTCTGGCCGACTAATGGATCACTGGCGACATCATAATGACTCCAGCATTTGGCAAATACATGTCCAGGGACAGGTACTTCGACATCCTCTCCTATATCCACCTGACAAACAACATGGCAGTCCACCTTCCCGACTCATTATGGAAGATCAGGAAGCTGTATGACATGATACGTCATCGGTTCACCACATACCTGATTCCTTTCCAGAAGATGTGCCTCGACGAGTCTCTGGTCCTGTTCCGTGGTAGGCTGCACTTCCGACAGTATATCCCGTCCAAGAGACACCGCTTCGGCATCAAGCTCTTCGTCCTCTGCGACTGTTTGACGGGCTATGTGCTGGACTTTATAGTCTACAGCAGCAAGGCTGGAGAAATTGAGACTGACCCCCTCATTGGTTTTGGTGGCGCTGTAGTGAAGAAGATGATGGAGAGGCACTTCAATAAAAACCACATCCTCTACACAGATAATTATTACACGTCGCCTCTCCTGACCAAGTACCTCCATGACCGCAAGACCGGAACTGTCGGCACAGTCAAGGGCAAGAGGAAGGGCATGCCAGGCTACCCAACCAAGACGAAGAAGGCGGACATCTTCCACAAGAAGAGTGGCCCCATCCTCTCCATCCACTGGCATGACCAGCGCAAGGTCAACCTCCTCACCACATGCCACAAGGCCCAGATGGTCGCCACAGGGAAGGTGGACCGAAGAACCAAGAACCCCGTCCAAAAACCAGCTGCTGTCCTGGATTATAACCTCAACATGCGCCTCGTTGACAAGTCCGACATGCAGATGGGCTTCATCGACTGCCTGCGAACATCGTGCAGGTGGTACAAGAAGTTTATCCTGCATACAGTAGATATGTCGGTCCTCAATGCCTACAACATCTACCGTCTGAGGACTCCACGAGCCAAGAAGTACAAGTCCCTGCGGAAGTTCCACAAGCAGGTGCTACTTGAGCTCCTGGCTAAACATGCGGCTACACCAGGGAGGCCACTACAAGGACCAGGCCACCTGGACAGAATGGGGTGTGCTGAATTTTTCAGGAAGCACCAGCTCAACGCCCTTCCTTTCAAAGCACCAGGTAGTAACGTTAGGAGTCAGAAGAGGTGCCATGTGTGCAGCCAGACAACTCGCAGACCCCGCAAACCCACAAAAACCACTTGGGAATGCCTCGAGTGTCAAGTTGGACTGTGTGCTGGCACCTGCTTCAACGACTTCCACACTCTAACAAACTTTTGAAGTGGAAGTGACAACAGTGAAAGTGACACTCAAATGTAGGCTAAGAATAATAATATAACTAAGTATAAGTGAAAAGGACACATAAGTAATAATAAGTGCCTTCAATAACAATATGAACAAGTGAAAGTGACACTAAAATATATATTTCTAACAATAAATAAGTGAAAACACTCAATAAGCCTAGGCCAGTCAAAGTGACAGTATAATAATAATAAAACTAAGTATAAGTGAAAGAGACACAAAAGTAATAATAAGTGCCTTCATAACAATATGAACAAGTGACAGTGACACTATATATATTATTAGCTTACCTAACAATACATAAAAGGGGAAATGACACTACCAATTATCAAAGTCCAGTGAAAGTGACATTAATAATCATAATAATAATAAGAAAACAAAGTAATAAGTGACAGAGACACATATAAGTTCATATAAATAACTTTATTGAGTGAAAATAACATAATAACTATAATAAATGACAGAATAATCAATAAAACACGTATCAAATCGCTTCCCGGCATAATTGCGGGTGGAGCAACGAGTGCAACTGGGCGTCGTAGCCGGGGCCGCGGTTGAGTGTTCGGACGCGCCGAGGTAAATACGCGGCAAAAGTTACCTCCACTTCCATCACCATCACTCCGGAACCAGTTGAGCTAGAGAGCTCTACTCAACGCCATTCTACGCAGCAAGGTAAGGCGCTCATTTCTATATATGTTTGATTAATGTAGGTACAGTCAGGACCCCCAATACGCGATTCCACAATGCGCGAAAACCCTATTACACGAGCTACCCCTCGAAAATAACCAAAAACATTAATTACGCGAGGTGGTACCACAATACACGAATCGAGAGCTAAGAAGGGGCCAAATCCGCTATTCCCGCTTGATACGCGAGCACGGTCTACGTTTCGCGAGGCCCAGGCGTGGCTCCGAAAAGAGAAGAAGAAGAAGAGCATACGCCTGCCTTCCCTCCTGCTTACCCTCCCTCCCTCCCACAGTCCCGCTCATAGCCGTGCGGAGTGACCAAACGTTTGTAGTGCCTGCCACTTTTTTCGCCATGCCACGCCAATATAAGAAGATAACACACAAAATGAAGGTGGAAGTGTTGGATCGCAAGAAAAAGGAGAAGGAAACTGTGCAATAGGCCGTGCTATGGGCTTGTCAGAGTAAACTGTTCGTACGATTTGGTCAGGGAGGGAGAAGTTGGAGAAAATCGTGAAGTCCTACGGTCCTAGTCCTAGCCCTAGCCTATCTACTACTAATTTTAAGGTAAGGTTTCATATTTTTATTCATTGTTGTTCTTATATATAAGATATAGACTGTACTGTAGAGCCAAAAATGTCGAAAATAGGCCATAATTGAGAGATGTCACCCAATCTAATTATTCCCATTTAAAGTTAGTTCCACAATACGCGAATTCGCAATACGCGATGCCTCCTGTCACCCCTATTCTCGCGAATTGGGGGTCCTGACTGTAATATATTAAGCGAGATTAACCTTAGTTTACTTTTGTTGATATTCGGCCAGATCGCCCGGATACGAGCTCCGTCCTTTGGAGAGCCTGCCCGGGCCAGGAGGGTTAAAGAAGCAGCTCATGGAATAGGGCGAACTATATTACAGTAAACCCCCGTTATCTCGGACTCTTTTTAGTAGGAAACCCGTACTTCTCGGAATGGCATCGGCCTCTCGGATATTTTGCCGTAGATATCGGCAAAATTCCGATACTTTTGAGGCAAGTAAATTGTTCCATAAATTTAATCTTTTTAGGGTCAATTATTGTGACTGTATTCTAAAATTTGACATCAATAATTTTAATCAAGCATTTTTAACTTGAAGTTTCTTGTATAATCTCTGCTTACTTTTTGTCTGTATTTATTGTTTATCTTTTTCTTTTTCTATTATTAATATTAATATTGATGATTTTTTAAATTGATTGTTCTTGTTAAAAGAATACTCTTTGTTTAAATCTGTTGTTACTTCATATTTTGCAATTATTTGTCTTTATATTATATGTATTCATTGTCGATAATATCAATTCCTTGCTTTTGCGATTTCCTTAGTTTATTTGTGCGATAAATGTAGGTTATTTGTAGGGTAGTTATTGATAGGGGTCACTTGAGGCATGCTATGCTTACAGGTACCTACCCGATAGCACTATCGTTAGTGAGTGCTGTACTGTATTTTATATATTATTTTGTAATACTGTAGTATAGATATCTTATCAATATTTGTATTTTGTACTATTGTTAATGTCTTGTCATGTTGCAAATTTGATTTTAAATAATATTTTGACATTTAACATGTAGTTTCTATATTCATGCAGAGTTTAGTAAAATTTACCAGAACGTCCCGGACTTCCCAAACTTGACTAATTCCTTTAACGTGACAATAGTGCGTTGTTATATGTGCGATTAGTTTGCTTGGGAAACAGATTAACTTGCTCATGTAGTAATGTACACCCTATGTGGTGGATTGTGTTCTTTTATTTAATAATTTTCATTTTAGTAAGCGTTGTTTCCACATAGCGATTTTGATAATTTAATTTGACTTTATATTGTCCTTGTCCCAATTTTGGTTTGTTTAGTTTGCAAGTTTTACATTTTAATCTACGATTTGAATCTGAGGGACCTCCGTGGCTTGTCAGACAGGTGTCCATATATCTCGGAAATTCCGAGATCTAAGGGGTAAAACTCTGAGGGCCCACATGGTCTGTCGGACAGGTCACCTCACAACTCTGAACATTTCAGAAAATTCCGAGATGTTTGTGGCGTCATGCCCAAGCCACAGACACCCCATGCGGCGAGTTTCCATAGCAACCACTCCCCCCGCATGCACCCCCCACCCCGTATCCTCCGTCCCACCCCCCTTTGTTTTCCCTGACACACCCTCCTCTCCCACCTTATCAGCCTCAGTCCGCTTGTTGTTCTCGTGCGCATCGCATCCCTTACTTGGCCAGTATGCCTCCCAAGGCTAAAGTGACATCCGTATCTCTGGAGACGAAGCTGCAGATGCTTAACCCTTCCTACCCGGGCTGTGTTACCCAATGACGGTCGCCCCTACCCGGGCGATATGGCCGAAAAACTTCTAGGCCTAGGCTACCGTATTTATGATTATTTTCACTGCTAGAACTTTCCCACTCATCTATAGTCGTAGTGCGGTTTTCAATCTGTATTTTGGCATTGAGTAGAGCTCTGTAAGTCAACTGGTTCAGTTGTGATGACGATTTCAGTGGAGCCAATATTGCAGAGATGTTGCCAATATGGGGGCTTTTTAGACACTAATTTCGTCATGACGTCAGAACAATAACATTGAGGAGTCTTCTCCTTCTTGTTTTCGGAGGTGCGGTGACGAACGCTTGGGTTTGTTGACATACGTCGTACGCACGGCGTTCGGACCAAGCTTAATTAGGCTATTAAGCTCATGCCTTAGATAAGGCATACCGGGTATTTGCCCTTCTTTCGTGCTGTCCTTACCTAAGGCAGACCGGGTAGGAAGGGTTAAGGACCTGGATGGCGGTATGAGAGCCAAAGCCACTGCTGTCCACAACAAGGAGGAAGCATTTAACCCCTCCAACCCGGATGGGCTCTTGAACGCCCATAACAACCTCGGCCCGCGCAACCCGGAAGGGCTCTTGAACGCCCATTGCTTGCATGCGTGCTTTCGAATGCCGCGCGTACATTTTCGGTATCGTGGGACGGTAGGTGGCGCCACCAGGCGTAAACTCCGCCACAGCAACAGTATCTACCCCGACGCCATCATGGACAGTACGCCAAATAGTGATTCCGCTGTGTCCGATACCGTGCTTCCTACGACGCCCTTGCTTGTTCGTCGCGCCTTACCCCGACGCCATCGCCTAAATGTGTTATCTCCCGGAGGTATTGAGACGACATTGAGACTTTATGAGCGAGCTGATGCCAAGCATAATGTTGATGATGAAGTCAGTGACGACTCCAGTAATTATAAGTCGAGTGATTATGGCCATGAGAGTGATAAAGAAGAGCAATTCCTGGGATTTGCGAGAGAACATGACAGTGATGAGAGTGATGAAGGTGATGTACCAGTTGTTGAGGAAGCTGGTTTACCTAAAGACAGTGAACTTGAGAGAGTGAGCGAGTGGGAGAGTTCAAGGTCACTCACCAAATTTCGCTTAAGTGACACGACGCCAAGCCCTTCCCCTGGTAAATCGCCTTTCAAGCTACATTTGTATAAGCAGAAAATACTTGAGAAGGCGGCCGCGGCAGCTAGGGAACAAGCAAAACTACTTGGTGAGGATGAGGCTGTGAGTGAGGGTCAGCGTGGTGACCCTTCTCGTCCGCCATTGTCTCCCTTATCTACCCACGCCACCCAAGATGACCCGGATGCCCCGCATTCTTCCCCACCACCCCCACCATTGCCAAGGGTTGAGGACCCCACACTTTCGGCCTATTTGCCTCCTAGGTCCCCCGACAGGAGACATACTGCTGCCGAAAAGGGGAAAGGTAGGAAATATACCAAGAAAATTAAGAAAAGTAAGAGAGTTTTGTTCGAGGCTCCCACGGCGTCCACCCCGGCCGGCCCCAGCCATACGTCCCCGCAACTTTCCCCACGGTCCTCCCCACCTCTCCCGCCTTCAACATGTCTTCCTGAAGAAGTCTTTGAGCTCGCATCACCAATACCTGGCCCTAGTGACAGTGAAACATTGCTTTCTGTCACTCGTCGCAGGCCAAGGAGCCCGGGACCTCGGGGGGACACAGCCTCACCTGCCACTCCTTCCCCACCTCGCCCACCCGCACGCCGCCCACGCATCACTGGTTCCCCGCCAGATTATGTGGGGGCCACTGATGATGAAGGGCACCTCTCTGAAGACTCTGGCCATGATTACATAGGTCCACCGTCAGGGCAAGATGACCACTCTGACGATGACTATATGGACATCGACGACCCTCGACCCATCCGCTTGGCCCGGCGTCGTGCTGCCCGTCGTGCTGCCCACCGCCCTGGCCGCCGCCCTCGCCGCCCTAGGGCGCGCGCCTCCCGAGTTGGCCGTGGGCGTGCTGGGCCACCAGCTGGAGCTCCTCGTCAGCGTAGACAAGACCCATTCTACGTTTTTCAGTGGCAAGACGTAGTTGATGAGGATGCATACAACCCTGATGTGCCAGCTTTTGATGAGGTACTGGAGGGTTCAGGCGTTACCCCCAATTTTCCTGCAGGCCCCAATGCTCCACCACACGAACTGTTTGAGGCCTTCTTTGATGAGGAGGTGGTAGGCTATGTTGTCAAAGAGACAAATAAGCAGCACCAATTCCAGGTCCACTTTTTGGGAAAGGTGACCAAGGGCCACATGAGGCAGTGGACCCCAGTGACTCATAAAGAGTTCATGGTGTTCCTGGCACTCACCATGCTAATGCCTCATGTCAAGAAGCATAGGTTGCCTGACTATTGGATCACCAATGATCTGATATCCACCCCTGCCTTCGGGAAATATATGTCTCGCGACCGGTACCTTGATATCCTCGCAGCGCTCCATCTTGTCACCAACCTTGACGTCCACCTCCCAGACAAGCTGTGGAAGATTAGGACGTTGTATGAGATGATGCGAGAACGCTTCACCTCCTACTTCAAGCCCTTCCGCAAGGTCGTCATTGACGAGTCTCTTGTGCTGTTCCGGGGAAAACTCAGCTTCCGGCAGTACATCCCCTCAAAAAGACATCGCTTTGGCATAAAATTCTTTGTGCTGTGCGACTGCCAAACTGGCTATGTCCTGGACTTCCTGGTCTACAGCGGGAAGGAAGGGGACTTGCTTGTGGACCCCCTCATTGGCTTTGGCGGAGCAGTGGTGCAAGCCATGATGGACCGCTACTTTCATAAGAATCACGTCCTCTACACCGACAATTATTACACGTCCCCCACTCTCTCACAGTACCTGCATGAGCGCAAGACGGGGACTGTAGGCACAGTACGAGGGAAAAGGAAGGGCATGCCACCTTTCCCTCCAAAGACCAAAAAAGGTGATGTGTTCAAGAAGAAGTCGGGGCCCATTCTGGCTATCCACTGGCACGACCAGCGGAAGGTCAACCTCCTGACCACCATCCACAAGGGGGAAATGGTGGAGACTGGCAAGGTGGATCGCCGCACCCAGGCCAGGGTGACCAAGCCCGATGCTGTCCTGGACTACAACATCAACATGAGGCTGGTGGACAAGTCCGACATGCAGATAGGCTTCATTGACTGCCTGCGTACCTCGTGCAGATGGTACAAAAAGTTCTTTCTGCATATGGTGGACATGTCAGTTCTGAATGCCTACAACATATACAAGCTTCGGAATGTGAACACACCCATGAAGTTCAATAGCCTGCGGAGGTTCCAAAAGCAGGTGTTGACGGAGCTCCTGGAGAAGTATGCTATGCCACAGAGGGCAGTGGCACATCCTGGGCCCGCCGTTATTGACCGCTTGCAGTCTGCTCAATACTTGACTAGGCACAGGCTTGGTTCCCTGCCTCAGAATGAATCCGGAAGAACACAGCAGAAGCGGTGCCATGTCTGCTACAACAGCAGGGTGAAGCCGAGGTCAGGTAAAAAGTCAACCCTGGAGTGTGTGGAGTGCAAGGTGGCACTCTGTGCTGTAGATTGCTTCTTTGATTACCACTCCAAGCTGGAGTTCTAATAATCATACTGAAATTGCCAAATAAAATGACAATATGTACACTATAATTATATATAGGCAAAAAGTGGAAGAAAACCAATGTATTGTAATACAAAAGTCATGTATTATGAGAACATTGATACAAATACAATTACACCATAATAATATGTGAAAGTGACACATATGTATATACCAAGTGACATTCATATGATTAGAACCTATAGAAATATAGAAATCAGTGAAAAAAGACACAATAAATTGTATATAAATCGTTTACAAATCATATAACTAAGTGAAAGTGACACAAGACCTAATATTTGATGGCCAAAGTATAATAAACACCTGTGATAACGAATAATCAGTGCCTAATACAACAATAACCTACCTCAATTACTAATAAAATGTACGGTATCGAGTGAAAATGAGCATTATCAGTGACAGTGACACTCTCTAAAGCATATTTGTCAAAGTGAAAGTGACACAAGACCTAATATTTGATGGCCAAAGTATAATAAACACCTGTGATAACGAATAATCAGTGCCTAATACAACAATAACCTACCTCAATTACTAATAAAATGTACGGTATCGAGTGAAAATGAGCATTATCAGTGACAGTGACACTCTCTAAAGCATATTTGTCAAAGTGAAAGTGACACAAGACCTAATATTTGATGGCCAAAGTATAATAAACACCTGTGATAACGAATAATCAGTGCCTAATACAACAATAACCTACCTCAATTACTAATAAAATGTACGGTATCGAGTGAAAATGAGCATTATCAGTGACAGTGACACTCTAAAGCATATTTGTCAAAGTGAAAGTGACACAAGACCTAATATTTGATGGCCAAAGTATAATAAACACCTGTGATAACGAATAATCAGTGCCTAATACAACAATAAGCTACCTCAATTACTAATAAAATGTACGGTATCGAGTGAAAATTAGCAATATCAGTGACAGTGATACCCTAATAAACATATTTTATATAATTGGCGTCAAAATAACTAGAAAATATCAAATAAACATCACATTCTCAATATCAAACACTAAAATCGTCTAAGGGAGATAAATACTTTGGCGCGGCGAGCGGCTAGGTGCGTCGTAGCCATGGCCGAGGCGACGCGTCCGAACGCGGGAAGAATTTGCCGCCGAAAAGCACTCGTCTTCCCGCGCTCACCATTATGCAACCAGAGGGGCTAGAGACCTCTACTCAACGCCATTCGACAGAGGAAGGTTTGTGGAACATTATTCTTTTTTATTCACAACATTACATGACATATTCATTGACTTACAGAGTAGTTAACATAGGCCAAAGATCGTCAAAACACCCGGTACCGGAGCACAGTCGCAAGCTATAGCCCCCGGGGCTGGAGGGTTAAACCATACCGATGCCTTAAAATTCAAGAATCTCATTCTGCTTATGTTTCTGCCCGTAATCAAGCCAAATCTGTTCTTCGACTTGCCAAGCACTCTTTCATCAATAATAAATGCACTGAACTATCCAACTCTAGCTCTTCCCAAGCTTTCTGGCATCTAGCCTCTCCAAGAACTTTTCTTCCTCGTCTTTCCCTCCCCTTTTCCACTATTATGGCACAACCATCACTTCTTCTTCCTCTGACAAAGCTGAAATCTTTGCTCAAACTTTTGCTAGAAACTCTACCTTGGATGATTCCGATGCTATTCCTCCCTCTCCACCCCCCTCTCTCCTACTTATTCCTAATATCCTAATCTCTTCTAAAGATGTACTTTCTACCCTTTCTGGGCTTAATACTAATAAGGCATACGGTCCGGACGGTGTTCCTCCTGTTGTACTTAAAAACTGCTTCCGTGCTGACTCCCTGCCTAGGCAAACTCTTTCGTCTCTGTCTCTCCTCTAACGTCTTTCCTTCTTGCTGGAAGTTTGCTCTCATTCAACCTGTCCCAAAGAAGGGTGACCGCTCTCAACCCTCCAACTATCGTCCAATTGCTCTCATCTCTTGTATCGCTAAAGTTTTTGAAACTCTTCTTGCTTCCAAATTTCTTAAGCATTTCTCTTCTCATAATCTGCTCTCAGATCGCCGGTATGGCTTCCTTAACCCATCAGACCCGGCTATGTATTCCATAGCGAAACCCGGGGGTTTTGGCCAAAAAACGTCTACGCCTAGGCTACCGTATCTTTGTTATTTTGACTGCTTCCGCATTCCCGCGCATCCCCAAGCGTGGATGTGTTTCGTATCTGTAGAATGGCGTTAAGTAGAGCTTTCTAAGTCAACTGGTTCAGTTGTCATGACGATTTCCGTGGAGATAACTTTGTGGCAAAATCAGCCACTTTACACTACTTTTGACCACTTAACAATAACATACAGGCACACACGAACAAGCGACACTCTCCTTCTTGTGGTCGGAGATGCGCGGCGTCGGTCCAGCCGGTTTTTGTTTACATGCGTCGGACGGACGCCTCACACACCAAGCTTACTGGCTTTCAAGCTGCCGGAGCCTCAACTCCCTTCCGGGTTCCGCGGGGGTGTTTTTTATGGATGCCTCAGAGCCCAACCGGGTCTGGAGGGTTAAGGGGAGATATCCATTTGAGGGATTTTTTTCTTGACCCCTTTCTCCCTCATGTTTAGCCCCATTGCTTTTGATATTATAAAATGTTTGCCCCATTAGTTTAGCGATTTTATGAACTTTCACCCCATATTAAGACCTTTCGTGCCATTTAGGTGTCAATTTTATCCTGGCGAGCGATAGCGAGCCTGTAATTTAATTTTTCTACCAAAAAATGTACAAATTTATCTTGAAAGGGACTCAAGGGGGTGTAATTTTAAGGTTGATGGAGGTCTAGTGAACAAACTAAATACCTCTCCTTAACCCAGTGAGACCCAGCGTCGCACGTGATGCGTCGGCAGTGTTTGATCACCAACTCCCAGCGACGCATCACGTGCGTCCGACATATTAAAATCAGTTACGTGGCTCGTAAGGTAGGAAATGGCGGGAGAATAGGAGGGGGAGGTACCGTAGTGTGTGTGGGAGCCGGGCCGGTAGGTGTGAGCGGGCCAAGACAGCCGCGCGGCTGGTGGTGGTGGGCTTAGTGGGGATACTTTACACCCTTAGTTCACCGCCACTTTGAACCTTCATTACTCCGGCCGTATGGGAGCTAGAGGCTTGAGATTTATGTGAGACACTCCTTAGGATGTATGCCGTACAATGCCATACTCAGTTTTCACCCTAGTGCTCCCGAGCGGGTGGTCATGCGGGGGAGACGAACTTTCGACACCCCCCCCCCCCGCCCCCCAAATGACCAAGGTGAGTTTTATTTTTTCTTCATTTCTCACCATTCTCTTCCATTTTGGCTCAACAAATTTTGTTGAGGCCCCCCACACCCCCCACCGCAAAAAAAAATATCCGAGGTGATTTTTTTTTTTTTTTTTTTTTTTTTTTCATTTCTCATCCTTGTCTTCCATTTTAGCAAACAAAAATAAGAAGTGAAAATGGCTTGGGACTGGGATGAACAAAATATAACTAGCCCGGGCTCAACGGGTTAAGGGTCGCTCTACTGGTGATCTTTCATATCTTACTAATTCTTGGTCGTCCAACTTTCGGTACTTCGGTGAGACTTTTTCTGTTGCACTAGATATATCGAAGGCCTTCGATAGAGTCTGGCACAAATCTTTAATTTCCAAACTGCCCTCCTTTGGTTTCTGTCCCTCCATCTGTGCCTTTATCTCTAATTTCCTTTCTGGCCGTTCCATAGCTGCGGTTGTGGACGGCCATCGCTCATTTCCTCATCCTATCAACTCCGGTTGTTCTTCAGGGTTCTGTCCTATCTCCTATTCTCTTTATAATTTTCATAAATGATCTTCTCAACTGTACATCCAGTCCCATCCATTCATATGCAGACGACTCTACCATACACCACTCAATTAGTTTTTAAGAACGCCCCAGCCAGCAGTCCTCAAAAGCAAACGTAATGAAGTCATAAAATACTTATCTTCTGATCTACAGTAGCTACTATTTCCAATTGTGGTAGAGAATATAGGTTTGAGTCCCGAAGGGAAGAAGGAAAACCTAATATTTAGTAGTGGCCCCGGAGTCATTGACGATGCGCCTTAACGTTGGTAATGGCCAATCTTTGAACTCAAGCTTGCCTTTCAAACTTTCCGCCCGGGAGAGATCAAAATACGATTGCCACACATCGTGAGCGAAACGCTCTTAAAAAAACACTCACGGACTCGTCCTATATGATGTGGGTATCACTACTAGAAAAAAAATAGTAAAAAAAATAATTAAATAAAAAATTAAACTTTGATCTTAGCGTTGCGCTTCTCATGCGTCTGCTGTTTGTGTACGCTTCGCCTCACTCATCGAAGCGCTCTCTCGCCCTTAATCTGACATATCAAGACTCTCAAAACATAGCAGATGAATGGGAAGGGAGGGCCAAAATCGTCAATGATTCCGGGGCCACTACTAAATATTAGGTTTTCCTTCTTCCCTTCGGGACTCAAACCTATAATTTATTAGTGGCCCCTTCATCATTGATGATGCGCCTGATATTTCAAGACTGGAGGGAGACATTCATCATGAACATAAAAAACCACTAATAAATTACGGAGGCCCAAGGATACATGTACTAAAAAGATCAGTTTAATAAAAATAATGAAGTATTGTACAGGCAGCATTCCTTAAATATAGCCTGCGGTGTTGTCACCTTTACGTTTGACAGAACAGTTGGTGAAACGCATAAACTATACAAATAGCTTATAATACATAACGAAAATAAATCATTTATCAATGCTGATAACAAGTTGGCCTATATACTTCTGGCCCCAGGTACTATATTACAAAATATTTGTACTCTCTCTTTTAATCCTAATCCTTAAGATTATTGAGTATACTGTATATGGTGAACTCAATTGCATCCATAAAGTAAACATAAGTTACCTGACTAGACTTATTTGAGTCTAAGGAATGGGTTATCACATGACCTTTCATTCATAAGAGGCAGGTCAGAGTCCTTAGCTAGGATAATCCCCCCCCCCCCCCTTTTCTTTACAAAATAGCTTAAAACTAGACTTTCTGCCTTAATGCTACACATGTACGAGAAGGTTTCATGAGATTCACGGACAGGTAACGTGTTAGAAATGTATGATTAGAAGACCACAACTGTGTCTGTTGAATATCATCGAGAGAGTAATTGTGGAGGAATCTGAGTGATGTCGCCCACTTCCGAATGTCGTGAGCCCTAGCCAACACGCCCGGATTACACGCCCGAATCACCTCTACTAATAACGCAGCTAGCCAGCGTTTTTGAAGACGTTTACCTGTCCGCGAAACCCAGAGGGAGCCCGCCTGTGACGGCCGGGACCCCCGCATAAATGACATAAGGGCTTGGACCGGACAAAGTAAATGGTGCCGATCGCCCTGTTTCAGAGCTGGAACTTCAAACTCTGTAAAAACATGATTACTATGTTCATTCTTAACAATAAAGTTAGGAGCAGGGGCAATATGGACACTCATGTTGTTCCTCGAAAACCGTAAACAGGTCGGCTCCGAACTCATCGCCGCCAACTCAGACACCCTGTCACCTGTTGCCAATGCCATTAGAAAAATGGCCTTTTTAAGTTTTAACTCGAAAGGCGGATCATGACAATATTAACGTGATTGAAGCATTTCAAGGGCCAGATCAAGTGACCAGGTGGGTGTGAGTTGACGAGGAGGGGGGCGAAGCCGGAAGCAAGACCGCATAAAACCCTTTTCCTCCGCCTCCGGCACGGACAGGCCTGTTAAATAAAAATAACGGTGTCCGAGTTGCTGTGAGGCGATTCCTTAATGTGACAACTGATAACTTTTGAATTTCAAAGAGGTAATTTAAATAATTAAAAACCAGAGCCACTGAGGACTGTTGTTGATCAGTTTCTACTATCCATTGTAGTAAACGACTTCCAGTGCGATTGGTACTGTCTTTGAGTTGATTTAGCATATTGATTAATCAATTTGTGAGTCACAGATTCCCCAAACTGGCTTAGCCACTTGCAGAGCTGGGCACTTCCGCATACACTTGCGCAAAACGCCAATTTCGCCATGGCGAAAGTGTCATTTTGGTGGCGCACTTGCGTTGGCGGTAAAATGGCTGCCTATCTACGCATTTGTAGGTCTGAAAGTTACCTCCATGTTGCTAACCTTGAGTTCGCAAAATTCGGTTCCCACCACCTGTGGTAAACACAGCCCCGCGGCCCCGCCAAAAACCAAGCCAATTACTTCTTGTTGTGCTGGAATCTAGTGCACCTTCTATATTTCGTGATTTTTTGTATGTGATTTGATGTATGAAAATGCTAAGGAAGACATGATAATAAAGATTACTTAATAAATATTGCTTAAACGTAAACACAAATATTTGAAGACCTGGAGAGATTCGATCATTCGACTGCGCAACTCTCACAAATCATAATCGAATCCACTCTTGAGCCAATATATTAATTTTTATTTATCAATAGTCTAGATTATTTATTTTTGGATATGGATATTGTCAATATATCATGAATACTGAGATGTAGAGAGCTGAGTTACGATAAAGACGAATATTAGATGAAATATGCGAAAACCCTGTAATTAGGATAGCCTATATATTGTTATTGTTTATCACACGTATTCGTGACCACATGATAGGCGTCGTCTTTATTTATGATTAGATAGGATATTTGAAAAGCCTTATGGTGTATTTGAAGTGAATAGTACATTAGTCTTACCTTTTATAAACGAATATATATAAAATGAAGCGGTTAGGCTATAGGCTAGGCCTAATATTCGTGGCCAAGTTAACAAATTTCCATAGCCTAGCCTATAAGCCTACAGTCTCGATTTCAATCGTATGGGTGAGGAATTATATCCTACGGTCTCGATTTATTTATTTCCATTTGAATTAATACTTCTATTTAGTGCGATTCTTATTAGTGCGTGATTTCATGGACTCACTCGCGAAATAGGCTATAGCGCTTCACTTCAGTTAGGCAATTTGATTTATATTGTAAATTTTTTTTTAACCTAAACTAGTTTTATTAGGTTACCCTAATCCCATCAAAATGCCTCAAAGCATGTAGGCTAAATATTGCATATAAGCTAGGCCTAATCACGGACTCATTTTATTAGTGTCAAATTGGCTAGAGTGATAATTTTGAAAGTACAATATCTATCTATCTATCTATTGCCTGACGCCGTGATCCCCGAAGGGGTGGCCACGAACGAACCGCCCCCATGCACCTCTGTTCCCAGTCAGTCGACGCCCCTCCCCCCAACCAGCACCGCCTTCGTTCATGTACTTCCTCACTCCATCCTTCCACCTCTCATTTGGTCTACCTCTCCCTCTCTGTCCCTCCACCTCGCTCTCGTACACCCTCTTAGTCATTCTCTCGCTTTCCATACGTTCCATATGGCCGAACCATCTCAAGTTGTTCCTTTTCACACTTTCCAGCACATCTACCTCCACAAATGAAAATAATGAAACAAATAATAACGGCAATAATAAGACACAGGATGGAATATGCATCTGTAGTGTGGTCCCCTCACTTGAAGAAACATATCCACAAAATTGAGAGGGTACAGAGAGCAGCTACGAGGATGATCCCAGGTTTGGAAAATTTGGAGTACCAAGAGAAGCTCGAGAGATTGAATCTACCTACACTGGAACAGAGAAGGAAACGAGGACAGCAAATTCAGATATATAAATGTGTTAGAGGTATTGACAAAATCGACCAAGAAAACTTCATAGAGAGGGATGGAGGTGAGAGGACAAGAGGTCACAGCTACAAACTAAAAGTGCTAAATAGTAAATCTGATCTGAAAAGTAAAAGATTTCCTACCAACTCGATTAGTGGGTGGAATAAATTGCCAGCCGAAGTAGTGTCTGCACCATCAGTGCATAGTTTCAAAGCACGGTATGACAAACATATCTTAGGAGGCGGGAATTAACGAGCATGCTCACTCCCGCAAATACAACTAGTGTAAGTACCACACCTCCTTCTTACTTCCTCATTAGTCTGTCTATCCCTCCATGTAACTCCGCACGCACTTCTTAAGTAATTAATTTCCACTGCTCTCACTCTTGGTCGAGTCTCTCAACCAACGTCCATGCTTCGCTTCCGTAAGTCAGTGTCGGGATTACCACACTGTCATGCAAGGACTTCTTCACTTCCATACTGACCACCCTATTTCTTGTTACTGCTTTTAGCATTCCTACAACCCTCTTCCCCTGTTGTACCCTCTCCTGCACTTCTTCATCCATAGTCCCATCTTTACTCAACACACTGCCCAGATACTTAAAAGAGTTGACGATCTCCATAGCCTGACCGTTCAGCTTCACCTCACACTCTGTGACTTCACCCCTTTCGAAGACCATAACCTTGCTCTTCCCTGCATTTACCTTCAAATTCCGTTTTTCGCACACTGTTCCAAACTCATTTACCAGACCCTGCAACTCCCATTCATTATCACTCATCAGAACTGTATCATCCGCAAACAGCAGTATAGTTAGCTTCCACTCAATTCCCTCCCTTTTCAGCGATACACCAACATCCACTGCTCTTGATAGTATTTCTTTCATGACTCCATCCATATATACAGTAAACAACCACGGGGACATCACACACCCCTGTTTCAAACCAACATTCAGGTCAAAGAACTCGCTCTGCTCACTCTCCACACGTACTGCCGCCTTTGCACCCTCATACATGCTCTTCACTGCTTTCAGCAACTTGCCCTCTACTCCGTATATTCTAAGTACTTTCCAGAATATAGAATATACAATATAATTTTATTTAATTCTGATCTGAAGCTATATTCTGAGCATCATAATGAATATAGGCCTAGGCTACTTTCTGTTAAATTACGGGTTTGACAACCCGTAGGGAAGAAAGGAAAACCTTCTATTTAGGAGTGGTTCCGTAGTCAATGACGAAGAGCCTATACTATATATAGGCTGAGATTCCGGGACCCGTTCGGGATTCCCCGGAGTTCTTATCACAACCATTGCGTATATAGCATAAAAACAATCCTTGGTTAATACCCATTAAATCTTACCAAGGGCTCGTCATTGAAAATGAATACCACTAGAAATAAAATTTAAAGAAGAATCTATCATTTCAAACCTCCCGGTGCCTCAGCCCTCCAGCTGTGCTGTCGTTATGCTTCCCTTGCACGTGATGCCAGACTTTCTAGCGTGTTTATCTGCCTCAAATGTTATATCAAGTTGGGCATGTGCATGGGAAGGGGAAGGTGGGAGGGAACCTTTGCGTCATTGACTACGGAACCACTCCTAAATAGAAGGTTTTCCTTCCTTCCCTACGGGTTGTCAAACCCGTAATTTAGTATTGGTTCCTTCGTCAATGACGAAGAGCCTAGAATATCACGACCGGAGCTGGGACATCAGATGCTCAACGTATCCAGAAAGAACCAATTAACAGATAGGCTGACACCGGGAGAAATTCAAATTACTGTATTAGAGAAAGAAGAGGCGGGTATACTGGGAAGCCTCATAAAGAAGGAAAGATGGAAGAATAGTCATAACTTAAAATGTGTTGAGGAGAACAAGATGTAAACATTTGTATGAACGGATGCTATACATACATACATACATAACATTTTAAGACTGAGTGTTCCACACATAAGTGCAGTTTCAGTCTCTTGTCCTAATGGCGGCGTTCCAGGCAACCCTATTAAGGGCTGCTTCACTTGTCAAGTTCTTGGATTTGAGATCGGCGCGTATAGTCCGATCCCAGGTCTTCCTCGGTCCACCCCTTGGTGCAGCTCCCTCCACAATCACAGACCTGCATTTTGTCACCCAATTTTGTTCATCCATTCTCTCCACATGTCCATACCATCCCAGTCTACTTGTACGCATCACCTCGCTAATACTCTTTATACCTAAACGTCTCCTCAGCTCAACATTTGTTATTCTATCCTGTAGCCTGGCCCCACACATCCATCTCACCATTCTCATCTCATTACGCTCCATTCTGTTGACATCCTCTACTTTAACGGCCCATGTTTCTGAGGCATACGTCATTGCACTTCTAACACATGAGGCATACACCTTTCCCTTCAGGGGGAGAGGCATTCTTTTCATGGTCAGGATTGGCATCAATTCTCTGAACTTCCCCCAGCCACACCTAATTCTAGCAACAGTGGCAGCCTCGGCCCCACCACCGGCAGAGATGGTATCTCCTAGGTAACAAAACTTGTTCACCAGCTCCAAAGACTCATTTCCAAAATTCACAGCCACAGGATCATCACTTAACACAAGCTCGCCTTTGCACACTACGCACTCAAATTTCTCTATTTCTGACTTATCCTTCGGCAGGGGCCCCTTTATTCTACTACAGCGCTTACTCCCATGGTGTACCCAACATCGACAGATGCTACATTGAATTGAGTTAACGCCCACTCCCTTTCCACACACTGCACATGGGTATGCACCGCTCTTTTCCACATTGCCTCGTCTCAAACTACAATGCATAACCTTGGTTTTGTTACCTATGCTACCTTTGCTATGTTACCTTTGCTATGTCAAAGCATCTCATACTATAATGCTCCTGAAGCTGTGCAACAAGTTAGCAAGTGCATTTCTTGCTTGCATTGGTATAAAAACCAAAAAAATTAACTACTGTATTTGTTCATACTTTTTCAGTACATACAACTCGTACTTATTCCTTATAGAAGAACACTCTTTGTCTTCGTATACTTATTTATGTTCTACATCCCCCCCCCCCCTTTTTATTCCTTTTGGAGATTCCGAAGGAGGAAAGGAGAACCAGACTGATGCAGTACATACAACTCGTACTATTTACTATAGAAGAAAAATCCTTTGTCTTCTTACTTAGTCATGGTAGTAAAACTCTTTCAGTGTGACGCCCATTGCCTGATAGTGGTTACCGACTATTAGGCCTTCGATTTAGGGTGTAAGATAGGATCGCCAAAAGGCATCCTTGAGGTTCAACGTTATCAGTCACACGTCCTGATGAAGGAGTAGCCGTATCCGAGGCACTGTGAGCATGCAAAATCTGTAATTTTGAGTGAGGAGAGGTCTCTGCCTGGTCTCCTCTTTAAGCTGTCTCGTTTGGGAACAAGAAACGTGCGGGATAGAAAAACTGTGGTTCCTTTTAGAACTGGCACTAATACCATCGGCTTTAATCATTCTTTGATTACTTCTATGACGTTTGGTGAAAGTATCATTGTATTGTTGTGCAGATCACATATGCCAAGCAGCAAATCTATGTTCCTCATTTGGAACTTTATTGGGGCAATTGCAGTGATGGCTAGAGCAAATTTTGCCGCCCTGCCCATTCCACCCACGGACCTTGTCCCACTCCATCGAAGGTAACATGCGAGACTGAGGGTCTGTAGCAACAGTTTCTATCTTTGTAGAACACATTGAGGAGGGACTTTATAGCATTAAGAGCAGCAAGCTTAGAGAAATCTGACCAAGGCTCCCAGGATTTTGTGGCAGAAAATATTGGGGCAGGGTTGTCCACAAAACTGAATATCAGACCTGAAAGGGAAAGGAGGCACTACTACTTCCATTCCCCGCCTTTCAGCATCTTTTGCTCGCAGATGTTTTAACTCATTTACCTCGAGGACCCCGGCTTGAGGGACCTGGTAAAGTTCAGGGATACCTGTCTCCGCGTCTTCCGGAATAGGAGGATCACTGATTGGTTGTCAAACTCGGGCAGGATCATAAAGCAAAGGCATTGGCTTGTTGGGAAACCCGGGTCCTCCTCAAGGGCACCCGGAGTGAAGGGGTTAGGAATAGCCCCACCTGTCAAGGGTGGGAATCGCTACTGATTCACCGGTTAGGGAACACTAGGACCAATTGACCCTGAGGGACGAGGCGGTGTGGTGGTCTTTATTCATATAAGGACAGGTTGTAAAGGAACAGTAGGTAGCGTAGAAGGCATTAGCTTAGAGGACAGCCTAACCTGGGGAGTCAGAGACTCTTGTCTCTGACTAAACTTGGACTTAATTTCTGCTAGAACATTTGTTTGGAACAGGGTCTCCAACTTCGTTGGGACGTGGCAAAAGAATGTTTAGGAAACTCACGTAGGCATTATGGATAATGTCTGGGACTTAGGATATGTAACCTTTTACATCACTCCAAATATTGAGCAAAACCTAAGGCGCCCCAGCCGCAGTTATGTGGCCAATCAGATTGTGATGTTTCACAAAGGGTGCACAGTTTGTACACTTCTTAGTAGCCCACTAGCTAGCGTACAATCAACACAAGACAGATGGCGTACATACTTCGTACGCCCAAGAAGGGGGAATTTGTTGCATCTTGTGAACCCAAACCACTGCACAATGGTCGTGGCGATTACAAGAGCTGTTGCTCATCAGGCCAAGAATTAATGTTACATAATACTAGAGCAAAGAACAAAATCATGTACCGGCTCGTCATGCATAAGGCCTATGGAATACCGAGTAGCCTGTTGGCTATATGAATGCAGTAAAAGAAGTTAGAACGGGGTAGCATATCAGCTGTATCTTATATAAAGATGGATTATAGTGGGATAGTCGATGGTTATCATTAACCCTCCTGGCCCGGTTGTCATTTTAAATGACACCACAAATTAAGGGCAGGAGCCCGGGTGTCATTTTAAAATCTGTAAGCTTGAAAGCCTATTCAGCTTGGTCTGAACGCCGTGCGTCCGACGCATGTAAACAAAGCCGATCGCTACGTCACCGCACCTCCGAAAACAAGAAAGAGAAGACTCGTTTGTTATTGTATGTCTGTATGTCGTTGTTTCAGTAGTGAAAAGATTGGGAGGTTTGACGTACCTCCCAACCTACCAAATAGGAAAACCTACTATTTGGTAGTAGTCTTGGAAAATCCAACGTCAAGGCTATTAACCTAATTGCAATGATGACTTGTCTATTTTGACTGCTATGCCGTCATTCCAACCGCGGTTAAAAAGAAAACGTCTAGAGTCTACTCCTTATCTTGCTCTAGGAGACGTTGTACATTAACCAAAACTACCACCGAAGGTGAAAAAAACATAGAAGAGAAGAAAAAGGGGTTTACCTTAGTTACCGCTTAAGGCCCATCCCGTGTTCCGTCATGTGCAGATCCCTGTCGAACGTGCGCATGAGCGACCCTCTCTTGTCATCACATCTCACGTCAGCAGAAGAACGCGGATGGGCAGGGGTCCGGCGTGAGGGAGGGTATTATGTACGTTGGATTTTCCAAGACTACTACCAAATAGTAGGTTTTCCTATTTGGTAGGTTGGGAGGTACGTCAAACCTCCCAATTTGTTAGTAGTCTTGGCAAATCCAACGTCAAGGCTGCATAACAAATAGGAGGACATCCAAGCCCAACCTACCAAAAAAAAACAATGCATAAAACAAAATTATGAATGACAAAGACACAATTTAAACAAGAGAGTTTAATAAAAGAGTGAAAAACTGAGGAGTAGCTAAAAAGAACAGTTTTAACACATGCCCGTCATTCATAGTAATGCAAAAACATAGACTTGTCTGAAACCAAAAAGGTACTGTACCCAAAATCCCTTTTCTTCAAAAACCAACAAAAACACTGAACACAAGAACAAAACACAATTTTCAATGTGGCAAAAACACTTATGTACTGGAACAATACATAATCCCAAACTTGCAATCCAGTGTTGCAAACCCGTACACCCCCCCCCCCCCCCTTTGTCAAATAAAACAAAGGAAAAGAACGAGGGACAAGGGGGGAAGACCAGGGATCTTCGCCAGAGCACCAGGAAACACGGCCCCCGAGAGCAAGCACCGGCCGAGGGGGTCGAACACTGGACACGGAGAGGTAGGAGGAGATGAAGGAATTGATAGAAGACCACAAAACCGCCGAGGCGATGGCACGTAAGGATCGACGTGGCAGGAACCGGAAGGAGGCAGCAAAGGATCTGACACCGTGCGCAGAACCCCTACAAACAGGGTGACGGGCACGAACGGTCCGACAAACGTGGCGGCCCATCTGCACCTGCGAGAGCCTCCCACCTGTCCGAGGAGACACCCACACAGCAGTACCCGAAGGCGGCGCCACAGACGCAACAGAGGAGTGCAAGGCTGACACCGGGCACAACACATGGCGAGGATGCCCACGCCGTACAGCCTGGACGGCGAAAGGCTGGAAAACGAGGGCCTCCCTCCCATGCGTTGTAACAAAAGGAGGGGAGGAGGCGAACGAGACGCCATGCAAGGACGGGGAGAATCGCACGCAGTCCCGGGGCCGTGACAATGCCGCTAGTGCAGACACCCGATCCCCAGTGGCCAGAGCGACAAGGAAGAGTGGACGCTCGAGCAACGGAACCGGCGTAGCGACCCTTGTATACGTGGGTGAAGCCAGAAGGACCAGAGCCCGCCCCAGATCCCACTGCGGAGGGACCTGGCGCGGAGGTGGTCGATCCCGGAAGGCAGCCGTCAGGAAGGAATCCAGCTCCTGTGGCGGAACGACCAGCCCAGCGACGGACCCAAAGACCCCCCGGACGGCAGACAAGTGGGTACGTATAGCGTCGACTTGAAAGTGACGTGTACGGAAGATGTGAAACAAGGAGCGTAGGACGAGGGAAGGAGAGCCAACTGGCAGGCGAGTGGCCTGTAGCCACCTAGTAAAAGACCTCCAGCGGGACCCGTAAGTCCCCCAAGGAGAAGACGGCCAGGAACGCTGCAGGAAGTCAGTCAGGGCCCGGCCGGGGGCCGGGAGCCACCGTGCCTCATGAACAAGCACGATGCGAAGGCCAACGAGGTCCGCAGGTCCCCCACCTAGCCCAATTGGAAGCCGGAGACAGGTAGAGGGACCGGACTCGGGCACCACCGCGGCAACCGGGCGTACCAAGCCCGTGCCGGCCACAGAGGCGCGAGGAGCCAGACGCAGCCATGGTACAGCCGCAGCCTCGCGAGGACGGCACATCAACAGCGCGTCTGGTGGCGGAAAGATGTATATCGACCGCCACCTGTACCATGCTACCATGAAAGCGTCCGGACCCCCCCCCCGGAGCGCGAGGCCGGAGGGAGAGGTCCAGAGGCAACTGGCGCGGCACCCCCGATGCGAACAAGGCGACCTCCGGAACACCTCAGGAAGCCGCGAGGTCGGCGAACACAGTCCGTTTCATCGCCCATTCTACAAGAACGCCCTGCCCTCTCGACAGGGCGGCCGCCCACAGGGTAGCAGGCCTGGGCAGGGAGGAGGCATGCAAGGAGAAGGGGTGTCGGTCCGCGAGGAAGAACAACTCCACCGAGACCCCCAATAGAGTCAACGACCTGGAGGACCCCCGCATTAGGAAACAGTGGACAGCTTGTCTGAGTGTCCAACCCGAAGGCCACCGACTTACCCCGAAGGGCCAGCGCGTGGTCCTGCAGGAAGAACAAAGGAACCAACAGTCCGAGGGCATAGACGGGTAAGTGGAGGGAGACCCACCCATCTTCCGGGAAGTGGACGTCCCAGGTTCGATCGGGAACCTCACCCAACCTCGCTCGACGTATCTGTGGCTACCCAGACCGTCGGCGGGGGGGCGGTCCAGGGCACAGCCGCAGAGAGCGAGCCCCGAGCAACCCAGCGACCGAAGCATCTGCGAACGGTACGCGGGAGCGGCATGAGCCGATCCATAGGGGCAACGGAAACACCGCGGTGCCCATGAGGAAGAGGCGGCGTAGCCAGAGGTTCCCTAAGGGAAGGGGCAGAGCGGCCCAATGCAGCGAACCCACGAACGAGTCCCAGAGCCACCCCGGGAGGGAGACCGAGTGCAACACGGCGAAGACCTTCCACCGAAGGTGCACCGCGGCCGGCAGACCCCGGGTCACCGTAGCGCCGGACAAAACCCATGCGAGACCGACCCATGGCACGACACGCGACAGGGTCAAGCGTGACTTGGGAACATCGAAGGGGAACCCTAACCGTGCGATGTTGCGAACGACTGTGAGGGCGTCGCCAATGCCCAGTCCTAGGGCTTCGGAAACTACCAACCAATCGGCCAAGGAAAACAGGAGCTGGAGCCCGCTCCTGAGGAGAGGACCCAGAGCCTGCCCCACCAGTGCGGAGAAGATCCGCGGCGCGATGTGGGGACCGAAGGGAAGGCCGTCGAACAGGAACACACGATCGGAAGACCGAACGGCCAAGAATCGCTGGAAGCGAGGATGGAGAGGAACGAGCCAAGACGCATCCTGGAGGGCCAGCGACACTACCCACGACAGAGGGCGCAGGGCCAGGCGTACCAGGAGTACCGGCAGCATCCGAAACCGTGTGTGCACGATGTGCCCGTTGAGGGCCGACAGATACACCACCGGTCGCATCGCGTCGCAGTTCGGCGACGGTACCAGAAAGACACGGGAGAGGAAAACCGGGTGACCGGCGGTCAACTCCCTCGACTCTACCCAGCTCGGGCATGGAAGTGAACACGTGGGCCACCTCTGAAGAGATGGGCCGGCGTCGGTGACAAGAGCGGAGTGGGGGCTGGACGTCCACCTCCAGGTGAGACCCCTCCGCGCAACCCGCCGCCCCCAACGTCCCTCGCGGCCACCGAGGGGCGCAAGGGCGAAAACAACCCGAGGGAGCACGACGAGAGGAGGGGAGCGACCCGGTCGGCCAGGCGAGAAGGAGAACAAGGAGGCCGACCCAGAGAACCTACACATTGTGTTGACGTGGAGGTACCCCCGGTACGGGCCGTGCGTGCATGAGCGCCACGTTGACCTCCTCTACCCCCCCCCCCCCCCAACCTCGTCGAAAAGGGCGGGCCACCCCAACCCCAGGCCGTCGCGGGGCTGACCCCGTCGAAGGGCGGCCGGAAGTGGAAGGCCGGCCAGCCCCGACACGGCGGGGATGAAAGGGGCAAGAACAGAAGTGCGAGGCGGAACCGACGCACTGGCCTGCAACGTCCCAGTCCTGCGCCCGTGCAAGGCGGCAGCACTTGCATCAGCACCCCGAAGTGGACCGGCAGAAGGACGGGACTGAGAAGACCCCACGTGCGACACAGCGCGTCGGTGCGTGACGTAAGCAGGGTCCGCAACGACACAGCGCGTCGTCGCGTGTCGGAAGCAGGGGCCGCCGACAGAGAAGCGTAGCATTTCCAAGCATCCTGCTTAAAAAAAAACGACGTATATAGCGCAGAGGACAACAAACCCTGCCGAATATCCAAGGGGGCCGGCCGGCAGAACGAGGACCGTACCATCGGGTGTTGCCGAGTTGCCGCGCACAAAACCGCCTTCAGCCCGGGAACCAAAGACACGCGAGCCGAAGGTGGATCCGCTGAACGCGGTCCAAACCCTGGCGAAGATCGCCTGGCGCAGACGCCTCGAAAAGCCGCAGGTGGTGAACAGACGTCTGGAGGGAACCTAAAGACAAGACAATAAGTCCGTCACCCTCTGTCGCAAGGGAAAAACCTTGGCGACAGAGGGCTGATCCGGGTGAGAGAAGAACGGGGTAGCAATAGAACAAAGTTCAAGAATGGGCGCGCTTATCCAGGACGAGAACGCGCCGTCCAACCCGCCGATAGACACAAGAGGAGGCAAAATCAGTGACGACTCCGGGGGAGGGACTGAAGGAGAGCCGTCGACGGATCGGTGTGTGAAGTCGAAGGCCTCAGCAATCCAGGCCTCCAATGGGAGAGGGTGACCGAGCATGATGGCTAAGCCAGGCGTACCGGCGTCGCACAAACCTGTCCCATAGGAGGACAGACCCGTCAACACAGCCAGGGACTGAACAGCCGGAAGGATGTCAGGGCGGCTGAAGTCTGACCAGAGCGTAGGCCTGCAGAAGGGAGGGGGACCGTAGCAGGGGTAGGTAGGATGAGGCGCTGAGGGTGAGTCACCGCCAAGAAGCGCGAGAAGAGGGAGTCTTGCATCGACTCCAAGCGCCCGTCGATGCGAGACACAACCCAGCCCTGCATAGCCGACAATCGATCCGAGAGAGGCGACCCCCTCAAAGATTGGTCGGCCCGCAGGGGTGAGCGGGAGCGAGACCCACGACACGAACCAGCAGCGTCGCGGCCCAAGGAAGGCGAGCGACGACGGTTGTGTCGCCGTTGAGGGACTCGTCCCCGATCACGAACGGCCTAGGGGGAAACAGCACCATCCCCCTCTTCCAGCAACACGTCAGCTCCTGAGAAAGGGGACCCCGAAACCTCGCGAAACCCCACCGAGGCAAGAGGAGGGGTACCCCCCTGGCGAGACGGTAAGTGAAGGTCAGGAAGAGAAGAATGAGGAGGAGCAGGACGACGGGAGTGGGAAGGCTGGCCGGGTGAAAGGAGGCCAGAAGGAGCCGCGGGGGGAAACAGAGCAAGGATCCCCGGGGCTGAGATAACAGGGCGGCCCGACACCGAGGCGGAGGAGGGAGGGACCTCCACCGTGGGACGAGACCGTGAAGGAAGAATAGGCACTGAAGCAGGTGAAGTAGGAGAAGCAACGACATCCAGGCGGACCCTCCGGACAGTGTAGGAGGAGGGAGCAGAGGGCCAGCTACAGCATGAACAACCGCGCATGGAGAGGACAACGTAAGAGGAAGTCGTCTGGGCTGGGGAAGCGGGCGGAAGGGAGTAGAGTCCCTATCCGTAGAGGCCAGGGGAGGGCGCACAGGGGCAGAGCCGCTAACCCCGGCCTCAGGGCGAGAACCATGACGAGGGCGATGGGCGTCGTCAAGGCGATCAGGAGGACGACGAGGGGCAGTAGAGGACGGACGACGAGGCGAGCGAGAGCGTGGACGGAGCTGGGGAACCCCCCGACGATGGGACGACCGGCTGCGGGACCCAGGGGAGAGGGCCAGGTGAACGGCCTTCAGTCGGGTCAGGGATACCCAGGGCGACGCGGATCCGGTCGGCAACAAAGGCCGGGGAACGGTGGCCCACAGTCCTAATGTGGCGGGAGACCATCGTCCACACCGACGGAAGGGAAGCAGAGGCCACAGCCGCCGCCGAGGAACCAGGGCCATGGAGCAGCACAACCACCAGGGCCAGACACGTGCCACACAGAGCAGGGAGGTAGGCCGTAGAGGACACACAGAGCGAGTGGCGCAAGCAGGACTTGTGGCTCTCCAAGCACGGGGAGCGACAACCAAGGCGAAAGCAAGGCAGCCTACCTGCACTAGAAGAACACACACCATAATCAGCACGTCGAAGGAGTAAGTGGAGAGAATGTCCAAGAAGAACCAGGGAAGGAGCATGGGGAAACAGGAACACACATGCAAA
This sequence comes from Paralithodes platypus, assembly GCA_032716605.1. Taxonomy (NCBI): domain Eukaryota; kingdom Metazoa; phylum Arthropoda; class Malacostraca; order Decapoda; family Lithodidae; genus Paralithodes; species Paralithodes platypus. Next base: position 16,286,119 of record CM064506.1, on the reverse strand, counting down.
CCGGTATTCGTACTCACCCTAAACTGGGAGCAAAGAGGTAGGTGAGGAGGGCGGTCGAGGCGGAAGAGCACTAGCAGAACCTGCAAAGATGGAGAAAGTGTTAACCACCACTCAACATCTTACATGCAGGGCCTATAACACCAGTAAAGTGCATACACCAATATAGTATCAGGCAACAAGATGACATAAAAAAAGTCAATAGTGAAAGCCAACTATTACCGCAAATTTGCGGGCCAATGGAGGCATAACCGTACCGACACCACCCTCCCGCAATTTTGCGGGACCCCCCAACGATCTCCGCAAATTTGCGGGGAGCTGAAACGTCCCAGAGGACCGAATCGAGCTCCCGCAAATTTGCGGGACCGGCCGAGATGGTCCGGCGCCGAAAAAAGCGAGAGGAGCGTCTAGGGAATACCAAAAAAGGCCACAAAAAATGCGTCATCTCCTTATGAACTCCAAGCAATGATGGCCATCAAGCTGAGCAGTGTCTTCCTTGAATTTATACTAACTCAACCGGTAAAGGGAGAGGCAAGGAAGACACACCAGGGGAGAGGAGGCACATCCCCCAGGAACCACCCAACCCACAGAGATAGAGCAAAGCCCATGAGGAGAAATGGCAGGGAGGGTGGTTTCGCACAAACAGGGGCCCCCGTGGGGTACCCCTGGATTGGGCAAAAGACTATGAAAGGATGGAGGTGAAACAGGAAGAGAAAACAAAAACCAGTAAATGAAACTGGTGAGAAAAAGGGTGGCCTAGCCGTGAGCAGAGAATGTGTCAGGGGCGAAAAACCCTGTGGTGTGAAGGAGGGGCCCCCGTGGGGTACCCCTGGAGTATCACGAACCACCTGTCGCCCAGGCCCTTGAGACACAGTGAAGGACTCGAAAGGGGGGACTCGGGAATAACGCTAATAATGCGGCCGACACAAACTCTACAAACAGCACCGCTACCAACGAAATCTCAGATTGTTTACCAACGGTACACCTAGGCTATGAAAAAATGAAAACTCATAGGGGCATAGCAATTCCTGAATGAGAAAACGAGCTAGGCTAAATTAAGCTAAAAGCTAAACTATGCCCAGACTAACAGGAAAAAAGAATATGAAAAGAGAAAGAATGAAAAACATATACGAGGAACGCCAGGCGCCCCCGTACCTTCGGTAGGCTATTTCCACACGCGTCTCCATTATACACACTTAGGAGCCCATTTACGTGTGCCCTAGATCACGTAACATCTGTCTAACAAAAAAAGAAGGCCAGATAAGCCGAAACGAACCTAAACAGGGTGAATTAAAGGAGCACAACAAAAGCGACTTCATTCAATGGAGCGCGTGAAAAAATGATGACAAGAGAGGGTCGCTCATGCGCACGTTCGACAGGGATCTGCACATGACGGAACACGGGATGGGCCTTAAGCGGTAACTAAGGTAAACCCCTTTTTCTTCTCTTCTATGCTTTTTTCACCTTCGGTGGTAGTTTTGGTTAATGTACAACGTCTCCTAGAGCAAGATAAGGAGTAGACTCTAGACGTTTTCTTTTTAACCGCGGTTGGAATGACGACATAGCAGTCAAAATAGACAAGTCGTCATTGCAATTAGGTTAATAGCCTTGACGTTGGATTTACCAAGACTACTAACAAATCGTCATATTGCTAACATTGCCTGCAAGTGCTCTCCACTGAAATCATCATCACAACTGAACCAGTTGACATAGAGAGCTCTACTCGACGCCAGTCTACAGATTGGAAACCGCACTACATTTATAGATGCGTGGGAAATTTCTAGCAGTTAAACTAAAAAAAAATACGGTAGCCTAGGCCTAGACGTTTTTCGGCCAGATCGCCCGGGTAGCCCACACTGTCATTTTGAGAGCCTGCCCGGGCCAGGAGGGTTAACCCTCTCACCACGGAAGGGCTCTTGAACGCCCATAAAAAAGCATATAACAGGTACCCGGAAGGCCTCTTGAACGCCCAGTGGTTGAAAGCCTGTGAGCTTCGTGTGCGAGGCGTCGGTCCGACGCATGTAAACAACAGCCGGCTGGACCGACGCCCCGCATCTCCGGCCACAAGAAGGAGAGCGTCGCTTGTTCGTGTGTGCCTTGTATGTTGTTGTTAAGTATCGAAAAGTGGTGTAAAGTGGCTGTTTTGGCCATAAAGTTATCTCCAATGAAATCATCATCACAGCTCAACCAGTTGACTTAGAGAGCTCTACTTAATGCCATTCTACAGGTAAATAACACAGCTACGCTTGGAGATGCGCGGGAATGCGGGAAGCAGTCTGATTAACGAATATACGGTAGCCTAGCCTAGACGTTTTTCGGCCAAAACACCCGGGTTTCGAGGAATATATATATAATACATAGCCGGGGCTGGAGGGTTAATATGATTAGAGTATCCCCCCCCCCCCTTTCTCTCATTCGTGGTTCTACATTGAGAACCCAAGGTGAAGACTTTTAACAGCGACTCAACAAGAAAGTACGTTGGACAACACCTGGCGGTGAATAGCCTATTGGCTATATGAATGCCGTAACAGAGGTTAGAGTAGAGTAGCGTATCTGCTATCTTTTATATAAATTCATTGTCCTCCATTGAGAACCTATGGGAAAGATGTTTATCATTGACCCGGAAAGACATGCCGTTGGGCAGCACCCGGAGATGGAGGTGAAGCCCGAAGACCTTCATAGCAACCCGATCGGGAATACGGAACCGGAGAGAGTGGAGTGTAGCTAAGAGTCAAGGTCTATTTCAGTTCAATTCAATTCGAGAGACTGTAATTGCAATTTGCAGTAACTTAAGTTATAACAATGGAATAATAATAATAATAATAATAATCAGTAGATTATCGATGTCACCGGAGGTCCGTTGGGTACCCGGTACCCGGACACCATTGGTTAGTCCGTGTATATCAATTCAATATTGGGCTTATAATAGTGATAGTATCCGGAGGAAGCTTTGCTCCTCATCTGTCCCTAATAGCCCACTGGGGCACAGGAGTCCCGCCGATTCCAGGGCTCGAAGTTTCCGAACTATTTCCATGTCAGAAGTGATAACATAAGTAAGCAGGAACCTTTTAGCACCTGGCTTATATATTGAAAAATGAAGTGAAGCCATCGAAAAACTTCATAATATAATTTCAATATTTGGCTTATGATAGGGATAGGACCCGGAGGAAACTTTTCCTTTATAGTTCAATAATAGCCCACACTATTGGCACCCAGCATATACATTGAAAAATGAAGTAAATCCAACAAAGTTCTTCCTACTATAACGTTAATGTTTGGCTGATAATAGGGATAGGATCCGAAGCAAACATTGTTCCTTATAGTTCAACAATAGCGGAACCATTGGCCCCCCCGCTTATGCATTGAATAATGAAGTAAATCCATGGAAAAACTTTGAATTACAAAGTCAATATTTGGCTTAGGGATAGTACCCAGAGGAAGCGTTGGTCCTTACCCTTCAACAACAGTAGAACCCTTGGCACCCCGCTTATAAATTGAAAAATGAAGGAAATCCCTCTAACCACTTCCTAATATACATTCAATATGTGGTTTACAATAGGGATCGTACCCGGAGGAAATTATGTTCCTTATAGTCCAATAATAGCGGAACCATTGGTCCCCAGCTTATTCATTGAAAAATGAAGTAAATCCCTCAAAAAACTCCTAATATACTGTCAATATTTGGTTTATAATAGGGATAGTAGCCGGAGGAAACGGTGTTTCTTATTGTTCGATAATAACGGAACCATTGGCCCCCAGCTTATCTATTGACAAATGAAGTAAATCCACCGCAAAACTTCATATAATACTTATATCTAGGAAGATACCAATCTATCTCTTGTGCTGTAAGTTTCAGTAGAGTGAGGCTCTGAGCTATAGCCTATTGGCCACTTCCGCGCTCGATGTGACAAGCGTGAGAAAACTTCATAATATCGAGTCAATATTTGGCTTAAAAATAGGAATAGTATCCGGAGGAACTTTGTTCCTTATAGGTCAACAATATCGGAACCATTGGCCCCCCGCTTAGATGTTGAAAAATGAAGTAAATCCCTCGAAAAACTTCATAATATAATATTTATATATCTATATATCTATATAGGGAGAGATCATCTATCTCTTATATTATAAAATTCATTAGTGATGCTCGAGCTAGGCCTATTGGCCGCTTCCGTGATCGCGCGCTCGCGTGAGAAATAAACTTTCACTTCATCCCAAATGTTTAGTAATACTGTACCTGAGTCGCCCCCGCTGCTGTTATGTGGCCACTCGGATTGTGGTAGTGTTACACGAAGAGTGCACAATTTGTAAATTTTTTAGGAGCCCACTTAGTCAATGTACGATTCACACAAGACATCTGGCGTACATACCACGTCAGTTGTGGCTCAGGTGAGGGGGCGGAGATTACTGAGGAGACCTATAGCCCACTTGTCAGAAAAAGGCCAAGAATCAATGGTACATAATATAAGAGCAAAGAACCAAAGCATGTACCAGTTCCTTATGTATAAGGCTCATGTAATGTCGAGTAGCCTGCTGGCCCTATGAATGTTTTAAAGAATGTAGAGTAGGGTAGCATATTCGCTACATCGTATATAAGAATGGATTTAAGTGGGATAGTCTATAGGCTATCATAAATGCCACTGGAGTACTCTCCTCCCTTCTTTTTCCATTCATTGTTCTACATTGAGAACTCGGAGGGAAGCGTTGGTCTTTAATTTAAACGGAACCTTTTGGTACATTGGATGTTTGTTTCTGAAGGAAAACATTGTTTCCCCCCCCCCCCCCCGGAGTTCCCGGAGTACTTGGAGGAAACTCTCGTTCCTTAATTTAACCTGAACCTCATGGTTCCTTGGTTTTCAGTATTACCCGGAGTACCCGGAGTACTTGGAGGAAGCTATCGTTCCCTATTTGAATCTGAACCTCTTGGTTCCTGGGTTGTCAGTGTTTACCCGGAGTACTAGGAGGAAGCTATCGTTCCTTATTTTAATCTGAACCTCTTGGTTCCTGGGTTTTCAGTATGTACCCGGAGTTCAGTATTCTTACAGTTTCTTACAGTAGATCCTCTGGAAAAAGGCAAACTATGCCTGTGTATCCAGCTCAGTACCAGTACTTGCACTGCTGCGGTCGTTCACGGTGTTGGCGGCGACGGTAGCAGACGCAACATTTTTACTATTCTGTATTTTTGTTTTATAATCAAACTTCAAATCTTGTCTTCCCCATGCTTTATCAAGATTACTTTCAAACTCCCTTATTGATTCGGAATCGACTACATACTGGGGCAGTGCGTTCCACTCTATCACAAAATTAGTTCTTTGCCTTCTCAAGCCTATTTCTTTCTTTGTAAATTTTCTTAGAGTGTCCTCTCGTTCTTGTTCCCTCCCGCATCAAGAAGATACCTTCACACACATCCTCAACGTACTTTCCTGACACTATCTTAAAAGTCTCTTATCATATCCCCTCTCTTTCTCCTATATGCCAGTGTCGGAAGCCCCAGTGTCCTCAACCTCTGCTCATAGCCCGCGTTCTTCAACGTTGGTACCAGCTTGCTAGCTCTCCTCTGCACTTTCTCCACTGCTTCTATATCCTTTACCATATATGGAGCCCACACCTGGTTCGCATATTCCAGGTGCGGCCTAACCAGCGCTGTATAGAGATTCCTGAAGATTTCTTCGTCAAGTGACACAAATGTCCTCCTTATCAGCCCTACAATTCTATTGGCTTTGTTTATCTTTTCCGCTAAATGTTCTGAGAAATTTAACTTATTGTCTATCACTACTCCTATATCCTTTTCTGCACTCACTTCCTCCATCGCTTAATACATACTGTATCCTACCTTGTCTATCTTGCTAGTCCCAATCCGCATGTACTTGCATTTTTTTGGATGAAAAGGCATTAACCAATGCTCAGACCATCCCTTCATGCCCTCCACATCTCCTTGAAGCAAACCCATATCTTCCTTACTCCTCACTCTTCTATACAGTTTAGTGTCATCCGCATACAGGTATTTTTTTTTTTTTTTTTTTTTTTCTATGTGATTGAGGGAGGCAAAAGGCATAACTGCCTATAGCGAGTGCCTCCCCCATAGTTGAAAGAGTGACAGGGCCAAAATCAAGGGACGGTCGAGCCAAAATGCCTGGACACACAGAGTTTGAAGCAATTTAAGTCATAGGAAGAGGGAAAGACTGATTCTGGGAGAGAGTTCCAGAGCTCAGCTGTTGAGTAGAAGAAAGTTTGATAGTAAAATTTCACTCTTGGGTTGGAGAGTTGCACAGAGTAGGGGTGGGATTGAGTTGCAAGACGGGTACCACGTGCCCTACGTAAAGGAGGTGGTATGCACTGGGATAGCTCTGAGGAACACTGATTATTATAGTAGCGATAGAATAGCGAGAGAGATGCAACATTGCGGCGGAGAGAGAGAGATTGCAGAGAGTTGGTGAGTGGACGGGAGTTAATGATACGAAAGGCCTTCCTTTCAACTTTGTCTAGGAGAGCAGTGTGAGAGGAACCTCCCCACACATGTGAACAATACTCAATACAAGGGCACACTATGCCCCTGTACAGAGCAAGAAGCTGTGCAGGGGAAAAGAACCCCCTAAGGCGGTTGAGCACACCCAGCTTCTGGGAGGCTGCCTTAGCAAGACTGGTAATATGGTCCTTCCAAATGAGAGCAAAAGAAAAAAAGACACCAAGAATATTGAGAGAAGATGAAGGGTTGATTTTTGTATTGTTGAAGAATAAGGGATAGTCCGCTGGGAGATCCTGACGGGTAGATAGATGGAGAAATTGAGTTTTGGAAGCATTAAAGTTAACAAGGTTTTCTCTGCCCCAATTGGAAATAGTATTTAGATCAGAATTTAAGAGTTCTATGGCTTCATTACGTTTGTCGTTGAGGGATTGCTGGCTGGGGCGTTCTGAAAAACTAATGGAGTAGTGTAAGGTTGAGTCGTCTGCGTATGAATGGATGGGAATTAAGGTACAGTTAAGGAGATCATTTATAAAAATTAGAAAGAGAATAGGAGATAGGACAGAGCCCTGAGGAACACCGGAGTTTATAGGGTGAGGAAGTGAACAATGGCCGTCCACAACCGCGGCTATGGAACGGCCGGAAAGGAAATTAGAGACAAAGGCACAGATGGAGGGATAGAAACCGAAGGAGGGTAGTTTAGAAATTAAAGATTTATGCCAGACTCTATCGAAGGCTTTCGATATGTCTAGTGCAATAGAAAAAGTCTCACCGAAGTCCCGAAAGGAGGATGACCAAGAGTTAGTAAGATATGAAAGAAGATCACCAGTAGAGCGACCCTTAAGGAAGCCATACTGGCGATCTGAGAGCAGATTATGAGAAGAGAAATGCTTAAGAAATTTGGAAGCAAGAATAGTTTCAAAAACTTTAGAAAGACAAGAGATAAGAGCAATTGAACGATAGTTGGAGGGTTGAGAGCGGTCACCCTTCTTTGGGACAGGTTGAATGTGAGCAAACTTCCAGCATGAAGGGAAGACGTTAGAGGATAGACAAGAGACGAAAGAGTTTGCCTAGGCAGGGAGTCAGCACGGAAGCACAGTTTTTGAGAACAACAGGAGGAACACCGTCCGGACCGTACGCCTTATTAGTGTTAAGCCCAGAGAGGGTAGAAAGTACATCTTTAGAAGATATTAGGATATTAGGCATAAGTAAGAGAGAGGAGGGCGGAGAGGGAGGAATAGCACCGGAATCATCCAAGGTGGAGTTTCTAGCAAAAGTTTGAGCGAAGAGTTTAGCTTTGTCAGAGGAAAAAGTGATGGTTGTGCCATCAGAGTGGGAAAGGGGAGGGAAAGACGAGGAAGAGAAATTGTTGGAGAGGTTTTTGGCTAGATGCCAGACAGCTTGGGAAGAGCTAGAGTTGGATAGTTCAGTGCATTTATTATTGATGAAAGAGTGTTTGGCAAGTCGAAGAACAGACTGACTCCCATATATTTTTTAATGATGTAAATATTCCCACTTCCCCTAGTATTGGCATTCTCGGTGTAACATTAACTACTAACTTGAGCTGGACACATTATGTTAGAAGCATTGCTAAGAATGCCTCTAAAAAACTGGGACTCCTGTACAGAGTTCGAGAATTCTTCACTGACGAGCAGTTGGCCGTGCGCTCTCAGATGGATTACTGTTCACCTCTGTGGGGTGGAAGTGGAGTGGTTGCATTGAGGCAGTTGGACAAAATTCAAAATAAAGCTATTAGATTAATCAATAACCCTGCAATCACACAGGACCTTCCTACATTAGCCATACGAAGAAACGTTGCATCCCTTGCATTATTCTATAGATATTTTCACAGCAATTGTTCCGAGGAACTTGCTTCAATTGTGCCGCCTCTCCACATCTTTCCCCGTAGAACTAGGGCAGCTGAGAGCGCCCATGAATTTACACTTTCTCCTCCACAATGCAGAACTTCTGCTTATCAGAATTCATTTATCCCCAGAGCTACTACTCTTTGGAATTCACTTCCCTCGAATTGCTTTCCACAAACTTACAATCAACAAATGTTTAAATCCAGTTGTTACAAACATTTTATGAATGGAGGATGCCTTTAGGCACATGGACCTTTTTGTTTTATCTGTGTTTTTCCTTCCTCCGTTCATTGTCTCTTAAAAAAAAAAAAAAAAAAAAAAAAAAAAAAAAAAAATTTGGCTTGATTCCGGGCAGAAACATATGAAGAATGAGAGTCTTGAGTTTTAAGGCATCGGTACCGTTTGAATGCTTCCTCCTTATTGCGGACAGCAGTAGAACAGGCGTGAGTAAACCAAGATTTTTTAGCATTAGTCTGAGAGAAAGAGAATGGAATGTATGCTTCCATGCCCGATAGGATTACCTCGGTAATGAGTTCAGCACTCTCCGAGGGTCCTCGGCCATGGAAGCAAAATCATTCCATGGGAAATCAAAGAAGTACTGCCGAAGAGCCTCCCAGTCGGCAGCGCCAAAGTGCCACAAGCGCCGCCGGCTAGGAGGATCGGGTGGCTGTACTGGAGAGATAGGACAGGTGACAGAGATAAGTTTATGGTCGGAGGAGCCCAGAGGAGAGAAAAGATCGACAGTATAAGAAGAAGGGTTAGAAGTTAGAAACAAGTCAAGAATGTTGGGCCGATCTCCGATGCGATCCGGGATACGGGTGGGTTGCTGAACTAACTGCTCTAGGTTATTTAGGATAGAAAAGACGTAGGCTTGTTCACCAGGTGGATCAGTAGTGTGAGAGGAGAGCCAATGGCGGTGGTGAACGTTGAAATCTCGTTCATGCCCTCCACATCTCCTTGAAGCAAACCCATATCTTCCTTACTCCTCACTCTTCTATACAGTTTAGTGTCATCCGCATACAGGTATACCTCACTTCCATTAGTTATAACTTCAGGCAAGTCGTTGATAAATATAACGAACAGCAGTGGTCCCAACACAGATCCCTGAGGTACCCCACTTGTAATTTCCCTCCACCCCGAGCCTATTCCATTCACCAGTACCCTCTGTCTCCGATCTTTCAGGAAGGCTTCTATCCATTTCACACATTTCTCCCCTATATTATAGCTTCTAACTTTCTCTATTAACCTTTTATGTGGGACCTTATCGAAGGCCTTCATAAAATCGCAATATACCACGTCTATTACATCACCATCTTCTAGAATTTGCATCCAATCATCTACCACCTTAATTAGCTGTAGTACCGTCGACCTCCCCGGCAAGAATCCGAACTGTCTCCCACTGAAAAGTTGGTTTGACTTCATATGATCCATTATTCCTTCTCTAATTACCGTTTCCATTAGTTTACACACAACACTTGTCAAACTGACTGGTCTATAATTCCCTGGGTCATTTCTCTTTCCCTTCTTAAATATAGCTGTTATGTTCGCCTCTCTCCAGTCCATCGGGATTTGTCCTGTATTAAACGATACCTCAAATAACATTTTCAATGGCTCTACTAACATCTCCCCTCCTTCCTTTATGATTCTTGGGTGTATCCCATCCGGTCCCGGTGACTTACTTCTGTTCATTTTTTCTATAGCCCTTCTTATTCTAGCATGGGAAAACTCTATTAGTTCTAGTGCCAGTGCCTGTTTGATGGGAATAGTAGGCACTGCATCCTCCGACTCCACTGTTAGTACCCCCCCAAAGTATTTCCCCAGCACCTCTGCTTTCTCCTTATCAGTCTCCGCTCTACTCCCATCATTCAACCCCCCTACCAGCTCTGGGATCCCTACTCTTCTTGTTAACTTTTCCTGAATGTACTTCCAGAATATTTTTGGATTATCCTTCACATTTCTAGCTATCTCTCTCTCCCTCTCCTTCACCCCCCTCCTTGTTTCCCACCTTATTTTATTGTTTATTTGTCTGCGTTCCAGATCCACTTCCTTAGCGTCTATACTAGACCCCCTGTTCTTTTTTAACAATTTTAATCTTTCCCACAATCGTTTCTTTCTTCTAATCAATATCCAAAGCTTTCTTTTCATTAGCAATTCTGGGTTAGTTCTTTTCCTCAATTTTGTTTTATCCATATTCCCTTACTGGTACACTTTTGGATACAGCATTCTCCAGTTTGACTCTAATTTTCCTCCACATTCCTTCAGCGTCTTCACCGTTCAAGTATTCCCCCCAGTCAATGTCCTGCGAGTACCGTGAGTACCCCTAGTACCCGGAGTAGGCCTACTTGGAGGAAGCCTTGTTCCTAAATTTAACCTGAACTTCTTGGTTCCCTGGTTTTCAGTAGTACCCGGAGTATTCGGAGGAAGCTCTCGTTCATTAATTTAACCTGAACTTTTGGTTCCTTGGTTTTTGCATTACTCGGAGTACCCGGAGTAAGCACCCGTTCCTTTATGTTAACCTGAACCTTTTGGTTCCTTGGTTTTGTTGGTGTTTTGTGCACCTGGAGGAAAACTTTGTTTCTCCATGTAACCGGAACTTCTTTGTGCATCGTTTTTTTTTTGTGTTTTTTTTGTTTTTTTCGGTTTCCTTGAAACCATTTAGTACCCGGAGGTCTAAAACCCTGAGACCCGGAGAGAACGGAGGGATACAGGAGCCCCGCCGACTCCGGGACTCGAAGCATGCAATTGTATAGGGTTAGTTGGTGCTCTTGCACTGGAGGAAACTTTGTTGCTGAATTTGTTCACATGCAAACTCTTTCTATTTTAAGAAATTAACATATAATTGTGTTGGTGCTTATACCTGATTTACTCGAAACCATTTAGTACCCGGAGTTCTAAACCCGGAGACCCGGAGAGAACGGAGGGACACAGGAGCCCCGCCGACTCCGGGACTCGAAGCATGCAAATTGTATAGGTTTAGTTGGTGCTCTTGAATTTGGTCATGCAAACTCTTAGGAATCATTGGTATCGAAGCACTTCATAACATATTACTCATATAGGAAGAGAATAATTGGTCCCTCATGTAAAATTCAGTAGAGGGAAGCCGAGCTAGCTAGGCCTATTGGCCGCCCTCGTGGACACTTGCCCGAGGTGGCGAACAAAGCATGGCCTTATAAATAAGTACTGGTACAAGAATGGGACAAATAAGGGAATCAATAAGTCTAGCTAAGACCCTATCAGCTCGAAGTAATGCTAGAAGCATGCAAACTATAAAGTGAAGCGACTTTGCAAAATTTAATACTAGTAGAATTTCAGGAAATAATGTAGGCTACTTTACGACAAAGAAAACTTTGAATTAATAATATCCTTAGAGTTCAACGTGTATCCTGAGGGCACACGAATAAGATGAATAATAGCCTACGATAAGTAAATAATTAAATGCAAGCATTGTATAGGATATAGCCTAATATAACAATAATTACTTACGACGACGAACAACAAATATTAAGAATGACGAAGCAGTATCCATATACTTTCGGTGTGGACAGGCGTGGACGGTGGCCCTCTGAAACATACAGGGTGATTACTCAATTCATGTTTGGACCTAACTCAAATAATATATAACAAGGACTCGCTAGGAGTGAGAAAGCCAGGCAAACGCTGAGACGCCCAGAGCAAGGGGGCACACGTCCGACTCGCCTGGATCACAACCATAAAGAGGCAGATAAACACGCTAGAAAGTCTGGCATCACGTGCAAGGGAAGCATAACGACAGCACAGCTGGAGGGCTGAGGCACCGGGAGGTTTGAAATGATAGATTTTTCTTTAAATTTTATTTCTAGTGGTATTCATTTTCAATGACGAGCCCTTGGTAAGATTTAATGGGTATTAACCAAGGATTGTTTTTATGCTATATACGCAACGGTTGGGATAAGAACTCCGGGGAATCCCGAACGGGTCCAGGAATCTCAGCCTATATATAGTATAGGCTCTTCATCATTGACGAAGGAACCAATACTAAATTACTTAATCTATCTAGAGTAGACCTAGGCTATCTATTGCCATCCCCAAAGGGGTGGCCACAGATGGATCACCTTGCACCTCTGTGATCTGGCGTACCTCCTCCCGAATGGTGCAAAATTGCGAATACTGATTAGACCTATTACTGAAGGACTCTCCCCAAAAACAAGTCGCCCCAATGTTAAATTGCCCATGCCGGGAAAACGAAGTGGCCTATCTATAGGCCTATATATTACATATGTATATTTTTGTTAATAACCAAACCTAACCAAAACAGGGTAAGTTCCTCATACAAAATGTGAGACAAAAGTTTTTTGGGCTCTCCATTATCCTAGACTAAAATAAAATGTAGGCCTATTAAACTTTAAGTAAGAGTTGTGTTAGCGAGCATACCATCCGCTTTGTTTACATAGTCGCACGCTCACAGTTACATACGTTTCTAATTTGACTGTTTTTGTATTGCTGTTATTTGCCCCGGTCTGCTGATAATAGGCTATGTATGATGATGACAATAAGTCATGGGGGATGAGGGGGCAACCATTCTTGTAGAATTTGTATCCCACGGCCGTCGGCCGGTAACAAAACAATTTACCCAACACCTGGCCGTGGGAAATAATAAACTCAACCCATTGATTTACCCTTGATTACATACATACATGTGTTCCACATATACGTGCAGTTTCAGTCTCTTGTCCTAATGGTGGCGTTCCAGGCATCCCTGTTAAGGGCTGCTTCACTTGTCAAGTTCTTGGATTTGAGATCGGCGCGTATAGTCCGATCCCAGGTCTTCCTCGGTCCACCCCTTGGTGCAGCTCCCTCCACAATCACAGACCTGCATTTTCTCACCCAATTTTGTTCATCCATTCTCTCCACATGCCAATACCATCCCAGTCTACTTGTACGCATCACCTCGCTAATACTCTATACCTTCTGTTGTTTTAATTTAAAAAAATTAAAACAGGTTTGCATTTGCTGATTTGCATTTGGGAACCGGAAATTTCACGAGGTTTGCTGAGTTGTGTTTGTGGAAGTTATGTTCTAGGTTTGCAAATTTGAGTTTGTGGACTAGATTTTTTGTTTGTGGTGCCCAGCTCTGGCCACTTGGCCTTCTGAATGCCCATAAGGCAAAAGTCAGTGAGGTCTTGAGGTTTCCAATTTTTTTTTTTTTTTTTCTATATTCCAACTTACTTCCTCTCGGGCATAGGCTGAGAGCCTTAACATTCACCGCTTTACAATGAACAGTGAAGCCTGTGAGGTCTTGTTCCAGTCTAGGGAGTGAGACATGTGAAGCACGTAGAGTACAACGAGCACCTGCCATCTTGCCTTCACATGAGGCACGGTGCTCACTCATGGCCCGAAACGACCCCATCTCTGAAGCCACCTCGTTCCTGTGCTTCACTGTCTCACCCCCTACACTCGGACTCTCACACTTACACACACACAACGCCACCTGTTGAGCAGATAACTCACCAGGCATTGCACCCCTATAGCATATTTTGAATATGGGAATATTCATACAGTGCTATTTAATCAGGGAACAATGAGGGTATTTTATTGACGTTTCGGTGGGCTTGTGGTAATGCACTGATACCAGGTACAGCACAAATTCCATCCCAATAATATCTTCCCATTAATACATCGGGATTTGAACCCGGGACCTTTGGATTACCAGGCCAGTGGCAAGACCACTCCACCACACCTCCCCTTGTGTCTAAGTGGAAGTACGAGATCGGGAGCGACACCGGGTTCTCGCACCACGTCTTCAATTGATTGTACCAAACTTGAGCCGGCCACATTGGCTCGATCATCGAGACCATGCCCCGAAAACCCCGTAGTTTGTGAACTACTTTGCACATTAAGGATGTGTCTGGAGGTGGAAAGAGAAAAATGGAGCTCCATTTGTTCCACTCGACCAGAAATGCATCTGGACACCCCGCCGGAGTCTGACTCCGCCGTGTGAGGTACAGAGGTAGCTTGTGTGTTGCCTCTGACGCGAACAAGTCCACTTGTGGATGGTAGGCTTCGGCAATCATCCTTTGAAAGATGTTTTGCTTGAGAGCCCATTCTACTTGAGTGCTCTGTCGCTGAGACAGCATCTGCCCAGACGTTCGCCACGCCGGGCAGATACGTTGCGTGAAGATAAATCTCTAGCTTCGCATCTAGGTGAAAGATCTTTTCCGACAACCCTTGTAACACTCGAGGTCTCGCTGACCCTTGCTTTTGAATGCATGTCACTGCAGTCACATTGTCCATTCTGAAGGCAAGAGACTTTCCCGCCTGGCTCATGCCGTGCTCCTGTAGAAAGAATAGTAGGAATAGCAACTCCTTGGCATTGATATGAAGATGATTTGATATTGACCAGAGACCCTGACCCTGATGTCCTAGGTTTGACTGGTAACCCCATCCCAGTGTTCCTGACGCGTCTGTATCGATCCAGACTGTTAATAAATACACGGAAGCAACCGCACTCACTGAAATCCTGGAGACAACTACCGGTCGTCCGCATAGAACAGCCAACCATACGTCCATCCAGCCGATGACGTCATCAGCCAGCCTACGACTCGGCGGCCTGCCATTGGCTCGAGGCGGACGAGCTTAGTGCAGGTCGAGCCAGTCAACCTGCGCCACTTTGGCGTGACTGTGCTAATATATTAACACACTCGCTATTTTCTTTTTTTTTCTTTGCGGGTCCCCTTAACCCTTCACCCCCGGCTATGTATTCCATATATATTCCCCGAAATCCGGGGGTTTTGGCCGAAAAACGTCTATGCCTAGGCTACTGCATCTTTGTTATTTTGCTTGCTTCCGCATTCCCGCGCATCCTCAAGCGTAGATGTGTTTCGTACCTGTAGAATAGCGTTAAGTAGAGCTCTCTAAGTCAACTGGTTCAGTTGTGATGATGATTTCATTGGAGATAACTTTATGGCAAAAACAGCCACTTTACACTACTTTTCAATACTTAACAATAACATACAGGCACACACGAACAAGCGACGCACTCCTTCTTGTGGTCGGAGATGCGCGGCGTCGGTCCAGCCGGCTGTTGTTTACATGCGTCGGACGGACGCCTCGCACACCAAGCTTACAGGCTTTAAGCTCATGAGTGCCTCAGAGCCCTTCCGGGTAGCTCGGGGGGTGTTTTTTATGGGTGCCTCAGAGTGCTTCCGGGTCTGATGGGTTAAGTACATATAACTATGTACATTTGTAAGTTCGCCAATGTACATATTTACATTTCTTACATGTTGCTCCTTGCGGGCAACACCTAATCCCGACTGACTGCCTCCCGCAGCCGCTCCGTCGACGCGCCCTTCTTGGTAAGGCAGTCTGCCAGTTGTTTTGATGTTTCCACCCATGTTACCTCCTTTAATTCCCCTTTTTCCAACATCTCTAAGCACTGATATATCAATTCGCAGACGCTTGTCTTCCACCAATTTATAGGAGTATAGGGCTTCCACTAGGCTACGGTTGTCTACAAAACACTTGATAGGGATACTCCCACATCCGGAGATCTCCTGCAGAATACTCGCCACATACACAGCAGTACTAGCACCATCCAAAAGTGCCAGGGTGTCCGCAGCAAGAGTTGACTTGACCACCCGTCGAACCTTCCTTGATTGCCAGTAAATAGGGCCTCTCACATTATCAGTGTCGCACAGAAAGATGATAAAGCCTCCTTGAGACCCATGACCCTGCAGGTTGGCAAATGATGCGTTAGCATAGCACTCAATGTGGCACTCTTCTAAAGGTCCAATCTTCGGAATAAATAATCATACATTATCCGATTTCACACGCCCAATCACCTTATTTAGTCTTAATATGTCAGACACCGTAGCCTTTGGAAGTGAAACACTCAGTTCGCACACATCGAACGCTATATCTGGGCGAGTGTGAGTAGCCATCCAATTCAGTTGCCCGATCAACGCACGATATTTCGTTCTCTCCTGGTCTGACAAATCACTAGTCTTCTCTAATGCTCGACGCTTGCTCAGTGTAACTGGAGTCAATGATGCTCCATACTGAAACTGGTAGATTGTGACACTGCCATCCTCTGTGGTAACTACGTTGAGCCCCACATACTTAAAGCACTTGGAATCTGAAGTCCCGACCTGGAAGGTCCTGCGCAACTGGTTTATGACTTGCTGCTCAAAATTCACAGTACCAGCCCACAAGAAGTCATCCACATATATGCAAATGATACCTTCTGTTCCATCACTTCGACTCCACGAAAATAATGCAGGGTCCAGGGACGAGATTTTGGCACCTAGACATATCAGCTGGTCCTTCACCCTCATGTACCATTGCCTGGCCGCATCGCACAAACCATACACAGTCTTCCGCAGACGCCACAATAAACCATTGTCGAACTCGGGAGAAGGTCGCAGGTACACTTCACGCTCTATATTGTTCCCTTGTAGGTACGCAGCTTGTATATCCATGGTGTGGCACAACCAACCATTAGCTGAGGCGAGGGCTATCGCCAAACGGACAGCCTCCTTTGAGCAAGTGGGAGAATTCTTCTGCAGCTCTACAGAAGAATGCATAGTGAATACATATAACTTGTTTGCGATTATAATAAATAATACAGTACCTTACTTAAACTATCATTGGTGAATAGAGAGACCAGTTTATCATGAGAATCAATAAATATATAATAATTAATCCCATTAGGATTGACATACAGTATTTTGGCAGTTTAATCAGGATTTTCATTAGAGGGTTTATACAACTTAAGGAGGTTCTGTAGGAATTATAGGGACACATACTATGTCATAATATTATTTACCCTTTTGACTTTCATAATCCCTTTCTACTCTGAATGAAATAGTCTCCTTTTCTACTCTGAATATAATAGTCTAATGCTAGTCTGAATAGACTGCCAAAGACGTGCCCTGATTCCGCAATATAAACATAAAACATCTATCTATCTATCTATCTATCTATTGCCTGACGCCGTGATCTCCGAAGGGGTGGGCACGAATGAACCGCCCCCATGCACCTCTGTCCCCAGTCAGTCGAAGCCCCTCCTCCCAACCAGCACCACCTTCATCCATATACTTCCTCACTCCATCCTTCCACCTCTCGTTCGGTCTACCTCTCCCTCTCTCTCCTTCCACCTCGCTCTCGTACACCTTCTTAGTTATTCTCTCGCTTCCCATACGTTCACCTTCCCTACTACGCTTAGAATATTCCTCGGTGGTTACCACACACTCCTCTTTCCCGTTTACCCTTATTTAGGGGGACTATTATGCCTGTCTTCCAGTCATCAGGTGCACTCCCCTTCTCCCATGCTAGTTTGCACATTTTCCATACCCATTCGATCACTATCTCACCACCATACCTCAACATTTCCCCACACACTCCATCTGTTCCTGGTGCTTTCCCCAACTTCACTCTTTTCATGGCTTCCCACACTTCTGACCTCCTGATCCCCACCTCCTCCTCCACTGCTTCTCTTCTTCTCTCTCCCATACCCCATCCAACTATGTTTGCTGGCGCTTCATTCCATTCCTTACATTTAGCAACTCGTTGAAGTACTCCCTCCATCTTTCGACTCTCTTGCTTCTCGGCTAGCATTCTCCCATTCTTATCTTTCACACCCTTACTGTTTCCCTTGCTACCTTCCCTAACTTTTTTTACTTCTTTCCAGAACAGTTTCTTACACTCCCTCCATTTTACACTCAGATTCCTTCCAAATTCCTCATCTACTCTTCTCTTCCTTTCCTTCACTACTCTCTTCACCACTCTCTCTCCACGTACCTCTCAAAACAAAAATAATAAAAGAGGGATTTTATCAGAGGACTGACTGGCCCACTCACAGCGGATCCCATTGACAATCAGCACATCACAGCCATGTGCCTATTTAATTATGTTTCTAAGCTTTGTCATTATTGATACTACTGTAGCACTCGGTAGCCTATTTCTCATATCTACAGTCAGTCCCCCTAATACACGTATCCTCAGTCCGCGTTTACCCTATTCCGCGCCGAGGGGTAAAAAAGGTACTCAAAATCCCTAAAACATTTATTGACCTCACAATACACGAATCACGGTTGAAGAGTGGTGTAAAAATGCTGTTTTTTGTATTCCGCGCCGCCCCCCTCCCTAATCCGCGCGCATCTCCCACGGCGCCGGGAAGAAAGTGACTTAACGAGGGCATTGTGGGAGACGCTTCCTTCTCTGTCCCGATATCCTGAAGTGTCCGTGCGCCATATATTGTGTAATATCCGCCTTCCTACACCCTTCAACAACTTCAAAATGCCCAGGAAGAATAAACTAATCACACACGAGATGAAGCTGAAGATAATTGAGCGTAAGGAGAAGGGTGAAGGCGCTACTGTGATCGGAAAATCCATGGGTTTATCCGAGTCATCTGTGCGAACCGGGTGGGCTAATAGGCTCAAACTTAAGAAGATTGTGAAGTCATATGGGGCTTCAACTCTGGATCGCCGCTCACGGTTGAATAATCCCGCTATGATCGTCATGGAGCGATATTTACAAGAGTTTATAAACAGAAAACACCGAGAGCAGGTCCCCATCAACACCCGGTACATTCATGAGATGGCCAAGTCTCTATGCAACAGCCGTGCAGCGTACAAAAACTGGCCAAAATGTTAATTTTAACCCTTCCTACCCGTGTGTCATATTAAAAGGCAACACAAAATAAGGGCAGGAGCCCGGGTGTCATGCTAATAGGCAGCAAGCTTTCAAGCCTATTCAGCTTGGTCTGAACACCGTACGTCCGACGCATGTAAACAAAACCGATCGTTGCGTCACCGCACCTCCGAAAACAAGAAGGAGACGTCGGATCAATGTTATTGTTGTGACGTAAGACGAAATTAGTGTCTGAAAAGCTCCGATATTGTCAACATCACAGCAAAATTCGCTCAACTGAAATCGTCATCACAACTGAACCAGTTGACTTACAGAGCTCTACT
Source organism: Paralithodes platypus (assembly GCA_032716605.1). NCBI lineage: Eukaryota > Metazoa > Arthropoda > Malacostraca > Decapoda > Lithodidae > Paralithodes > Paralithodes platypus. The sequence goes on along the minus strand of CM064506.1, from coordinate 16,266,845 downwards.
CAACGCCAGTCTACAGATTGAAAACCGCACTACGTTTATAGGTGCGTGAGAAATTTCTAGCAGTTAAAATAAACCAAAATACGGTAGCCTAGGCCTAGACGTTTTTCGGCCATTTTGCCCGGGTACGGGCGACCGGCCTTTGGCAGACCAGCCCGGGCCCGGAGGGTTAAAGCATCAAATGGCTGGCTCCGCAGATTTCTCAAGAGGAAGGTTAGAAACATCAAAGTGACAGGATCGTTGATAAATATAACGAACAGTAGTGGTCCCAACACAGATCCCTGAGGTACCCCACTTGTAATTTCCCTCCACCCCGAGCCTATTCCATTCACCAGTACCCTCTGTCTCCGATCTTTCAGGAAGGCTTCTCTCCATTTCACACATTTCTCCCCTATATTATAGCTTCTAACTTTCTCTATTAACCTTTTATGTGGGACCTTATCGAAGGCCTTCATAAAATCGGAATATACCACGTCTATAACATCACCATCCTCCAGAATTTGCATCCAATCATCTACCACCTTGATTAGCTGTAGTACTGTCGACCTCCCCGGCAAGAATCCGAACTGTCTCCCACTGAAAAGTTGGTTTGATTTCATATGCTCCATTATGCCTTCTCTAATTACCGTTTCCATTAGTTTACACACAACACTTGTCAAACTGACTGGTCTATAATTTCCTGGGTCATTTCTCTTTTCCTTCTTAAATACTGTATAGCTGTTATGTTCACCTCTGTCCAGTCCGTCGGGATTTGTCCTGTATTAAACGATACCTCAAATAACATTTTCAATGGCTCTACTAACATCTCACCTCCTTCCTTTATGATTCTTGGGTGTATCCCATCCAGTCCCGGGGACTTACTTCTGTTCATTTTTTCTATAGCCCTTCTTATTCTAGCATGGGAAAACTCTTTAGTTCTAGTGCCGGTGCCTGTTTGATGGGAATAGTAGGCACTGCATCATCCGACTCCACTGTTAGTACCCCCCCAAAGTATTTCCCCAGCACCTCTGCTTTCTCCTTATCAGTCTCCGCTCTACTCCCATCATCCAATCCCCCTACCAGCTCAGGGATCCCTACTCTTCTTGTTAACTTTTCCTGAATGTACTTCCAGAATATTTTTGGATTATCCTTCACATTTCTAGCAATCTCTCTCTCCCTCTCCTTAGCCCCCCTCCTTGTCTCCCACTTTATTTTATTGTTTATTTGTCTACGTTCCAGATCCACTTCTTTAGCTTCTATACTAGACCCCCTGTTCTTTTTTAACAATTTTAGTCTTTCCCACAATCGTTTCTTTCTTCTAATCAATGTCCAAAGCTTTCTCTTCATGGCAATTCTTGGTTCGTTCTTTTCCTCAATTTTGTTTTATCCTTATATTCCCTTACTGGTACACTTTTGGATACAGCATTCTCCAGTTTGACTCTAATTTTCCTCCACGTTCCTTCAGCGTCTTCACCGTTCAAGTATTCCCCCCAGTCAATGTCCAAACACCGTCTCAGCAGCTCCTAATCTGCTCTATCATATATGTATATTTTTCTATTGCTTCTATTATCCCTCTCTGTTTTAATATTGCAACTAAAGCTTATACAGGCATGGTCACTACGACCTATAGGGCTATCCACATTGACATGTTCCACTATATCCTCCTCATTGCTAAAAATCAAATCAAGTACACTCCCCTGCATCCCATCTCTATATCTTGTCATCTCTGTAATATGTTGCGTTAAAAAACAATCTCTCACTTTCTCTATATACTTGTTTTCCAGGCTACACTGTCCCGCTGGAGTAGTACAATTTGCCCAGTTGATCCTTGGCAAATTGAAATCTCCAATCAAAATCTTATATTTGTTCTCTCTATTATCTATTTCCTCCATTGCTTTCAGTAGGTTATCATCCTCATCCCTACTATTATTTGGGCTTCTATATATAGAGGCAATTAGAATTGATCCTCTTGCACATTTAACTTCAATACACAAATACTCACAATACTGCTGTCTCATATCCACCTCATTAACCTTGAGCTCTTTTCTTACATAAATAAACAGTCCTCTTCCGACCTCTGCTCTAATAGCATTCCTCTCATATAACTCAAAACCCTCCAAACTATACTCCACCAGTTCCCTTTCAATTCTAGCATTTTTTGGTCTTACTTCCTGTAAGGCTATGACATCAGGTTTTTCCTCTTCATCCTGCAACCTACATATCAGTTCTCTTTTCTTGTCCTGGGTAAACACATCCACATTACTAAACATAATCCTTAATCCATCTACCATTCCTTCAGCAACTACACCATCCCGCTCCTCCTGTCCGTACCCTACTCCCCCCTTAGCACTACTGGGTCTGTCACTTTGTCTCCTGTCTCTCCCTGTGACACCTCCACCCTGTTCTCCTCCTCCGACACAACTCCTATCACATTCTCTTCCCTCCCTGATCTCCCCCTCCCTTCTATTCGTATAAACCACTTCTTCAATTTCCCGTCCCTCACTCTCCAGTAAAAATTTATCTTATCCTCCTCACCCAACTTTCCATTATTTTCATCAGCCTTTTCTTGTAATTCCTTTATTTTTTTCTTTGTTCTATGCTCAAATCCTTCTTTAGTCTTATATGTTTCAGTTCTTCATTTGTGTTTAGCCTCCAACTAAAATTTGTCACCGTCTCTGCCACTGCCCTGGTTTTAAACTGTACCCTTATAGGTCTCATCTCTCCCCTTTTATATCTACCTATCCTACTGACTTCCTCCACCTGCCCTTCCCATCCATATCCGTCCTCATCCACACCTTTCATGACCTTCACTTTCTCCATATCCCTCACTTTTCTCACTCCATTATCATTCATATGAGCCTCTATATCTCCATATCTCCATGCATGATTACACCCCTATCCCTGTCCATGGCCTCCCTCACGACACTCTCCTTGTTCTTCATGACCCCTACAACTGCACTCTCAAAACCTTTTTTGGTCATATTCATTTCTTCCTTTTGCTCTTTCATAATATCCTCCAAATCCTTAAATTTCTGTTTACCTACCACCGTCCATGCAGTTGACTCCTTTACTTCCTTGAATCGTCCTTCGTATTCCTTCAGCTGATCCTTCAATGCCATATTCTCTGCTCCCAGTTCATCTACCCTTTTCAATACCATCTCTAGGCTATCATTAACTTCCGAAATAGGCCTGCATTCACTTCCTTCGCTAGGCCTATTCCCTTCCCCACCTGACACACCACACAGTACACACAAGAGCCGGATTTTCCCGGTTTCATGACAACATGGACGACTGAGGACACAGGTAAATTTTGCTTCATGCTGTTGAACAAAATCAAGAACTTGGAAGACAGAGTGACCGGCTTGGAGATAGTTAAGAAGGAAATTGTTACAGAGAATGGTGAGTTGAAGAACAGGTTGGAGTCAGTGGAGAGAGAAAAGGCAGTGATAATGACTAGGCTAGACGCCAGTATCTCTGAAGGTAAAAATGCTTGGGGCATGACTAGAGACCAAGTGGTAAAAGATTTAGACAGTGTAAGGAAGGCACACAGTGACGAATTCAGGAAGATATTGGATGAACAGAAACAGCAAGATGTTAGGATAAAGGACCAGGTAAAAAGTATGGTTAAGCAAGGCATCCACGAAAACTCTCAGGCCATCCAGGAAGAAAGTCGTAGGGCTAACTGCCTCATAATATCAGGGGTGGAAGAAAAGGAGGAAAGACTGGACAAAACGAAAAGAACAGGATGAAGGTCGCATCAACAAGATTCTGGAATCTATTAAAGATGAGGAGGACACCTGGAAGGAGGAAATATCAGACATGTTTAGGCTGGGAAAATATACAAAGGAATACAATAGACTGGTAAAAATCGAATTTAAGTCAAGAAGGACATGTGATGAAATCATGGCAGTAGCGGCTAGGCTAAAAGGGTTAGAGGGTAAGGACAAAATCTACATCAGGCGAGACTTACCAGAAGAAGAGAGAAAGAAGGAGGCTGAACTAAGGAAAACTGCCAAGGAGGAAAATAGCAAGAGGACAGAACAAGAAAAGAATAAGTTTTTTTACGGAGTAAGAAAGGGGAAGATTATGAAACTTTCGGTAAAAAGAAACTAAAAGTAAAAGAGGGTAGGGAACAGACCGCCGCAGTTAAGGGGCTTGGAGCAGGTAATGGGGGACTAGAAAGTATAAGGATTCTATATAGCAATGTCGATGGGCTAATCTCTAAGAAACTAGAACTAACAGACTTACTCAATACTAAGAAACCAGAAATAGTATGTCTCACTGAGACAAAACTAAGAGAAGACCTCGATATAAATTTGCTAGGATGGTCTGAATACAGGATTTGGAGGAGGGACAGAAAATTTTGACATGGAGGTGGAGTGTGCATCCTTACTAGGAAAGATTTGATTGTGTCTGAGATAAAACTAGTAACTTCAACAGCAGAAGTTTTAGCAATAGAGATTGGTGGAAACGAAAAAATAGTGGTGATAGTAGCGTATGTACTTCCCAAGACGAAGACATGGGGTAAGGAGGAGCATAGCCTAATGCGTAAGGAAACAATTAGTGTGCTAGGAAATATCTTGGCTTCAAAGGATGAAATAGTCATGTGTGGGGACTTTAACTGCAAGGAAGTGAATTGGGAAGATCTTGAAGCCGGAGCAGGGGAGGAAAGTTGGAGCTATGAATTTTTAAGTATGGCCATGGAAAATTCTATATACCAACATGTAAAAGAGTCAACAAGAGTAAGGGGAAGTGATCAACCAGCTAGATTGGACCTTCTATTCACAAGAAGGGAGGAGGAGGTTCAAAGTATTCAGTACCTATGCCCACTAGGAAAAAGCGACCATGCAGTTCTAGACATAGACTTACTATTGAAGTATAATCTACCCAAGGGAAGGGAAAAGCACAAGGAAAATCACTGGATGTATTCCAGAACAGATTTCGTAGGACTACGGGATTTTTTCAAGTCACAAAATTGGGATCAGGTGTTATCTGAAAGTGAGGTAGACAAAAAACTCAAGGCATTCATGGAGATCTATGATACTGGTATAAAAACTTTTGTCCCTACAGTAAGTACATTAATAAAAGGAAAAAAAGTAATCGCAAAGTATGGTTTAACCGCGAATGTAGGCAAGCACAGGAAGCAAAAAACAAAGCCTGGAAAAAGATGAGAAACTGGGATTCGGAAGATAACAGGCAAAAGTATAAAGAGGAGAGAAACAAATACACAGAAATGAGGAGGAGGTCAGAGGCAAACCATGAGAAAGGGATAGTGGAGAACTATGAAAAGAATCCAAAAATGTTTTTCAAGTTTGTAAACGGCAAAAGGAAGATAAAAGCCACGATCGTTAAGATTAAAAGTGGAAACAGAATCATAGAAGAGGATACAGAGATTACGGAAGAACTAAATAGAAATTTTGCATCAGTATTTACAAAAGAAGGAGAATTCATTGCACCAGAAACCAATGAGATAGGTACAGAGGAAATGCCGGAAGTAACATTTAACAGACCAGAACTCATAGACAAAATGAGTAAGGTGGATCCAAACAAAGCCGCTGGACCGGACGGAGTATCAGGCTGGATTATTAAAGAAAATGCTATGGAACTGAGTATACCGTTATATGACATAATGACCAAATCATTGGACACAGGGATAGTACCTACAGAATGGAAAAGAGCAAACATTATTCCTATATTATTATGTTCCTTCCAACAACCAACTATACTCCTAAAATCGATTTATGAAATTTACAAACACATGTGGCAGTCCGTGGATTCGAAGCCAGGATGCTCACACCGAATATCAACACCTTATGCATCGCACCACGAAGACAGTTAAAGAATGGTGGACACTGCCTACGATTTATTATGCAATTTCGAATCCTGCATATCAATCTAAACATGTACACACATCCCAACTGCAACTCACGTAGGCTATGCATATGTGAATGGAAAGAGCAATTAATGGGGCCTTAACCACTAGGGAAGTCCTCTCGGTAAATTACTCCTGAACCAATATCAATTATTATGTTCCTTCCAACAACCAACTATACTCCTAAAATCGATTTATGAAATTTACAAACACATGTGGCAGTCCGTGGATTCGAAGGGAGGAAGCAGAGATAAACCACTGAACTATAGACCTGTATCACTATTGAGCATCCTCATGAAGATTCTGGAAGGATTAATAAGGGACAAATGGGTGAACTACCTGGAATCCAAAAGATTAATTACTGACCGACAATTTGGATTCAGAGGTGGCAGATCATGTGTAAGCAACTTGTTGAGTTTTTACTCTAGAGTAATAGACACAGTGGACAAGAGGGAAGGATGGGTAGACTGTGCCTACCTAGACTTTAAAAAGGCATTTGACAAAGTTCCACACAAGAGATTGCTGTGGAAATTAAAACATGAGGGAAAAGTAGGAGACAAACTGCTGAAATGGATGGAGAGCTACCTTAGCGGAAGACAGATGAGAACAACAGAAAGGGGGAATCGTCAAACTGGACTCAAATTACGAGTGGGGTACCACAAGGATCTGTTCTAGCCCCAATCATGTTTCTAATATTTGTAAATGACTTACCTGAGGGACTAACAAGCTACATGAGTATGTTTGCGGACGATGCTAAGCTGCTTAAAACGATCAGAACCCAGGAGGATTGCCTTGAGCTCCAAGCAGATTTGCAAAAGATCCATGAATGGAGCATCAAATGGAATATGGAGTTCAATGCAGGGAAATGTAAGACTCTAGAAATGGGTAAAAGCAAGTACAGACCTAGAAAAGATTATAAACTAGGAAACTAAGTGATTCCCAAAGCAGAAAAAGAAAAAGACTTGGGGATAGAATTTAGGGATAACATGTCTCCAGAAAGCCACGTAAATAAGATAGTGAGAGAATCACTAGCACTATTGGCAAATATCAGGATGTCTTTCAATTATCTTAATGAAAACACCATGAAACAAATAATAACGGCAATAATAAGACCCAGGATGGAATATGCATCTGTAGTGTGGTCCCCTCACATGAAGAAACATATCCACAAAATTGAGAGGGTACAGAGAGCAGCTACGAGGATGATCCCAGGTTTGGAAAATTTGGAGTACCAAGAGAGGCTCGAGAGATTGAATCTACCTACACTGGAACAGAGAAGGAAACGAGGACAGCAAATTCAGATATACAAATGTGTTAGAGGTATTGACAAAATCGACCAAGAAAACTTCATAGAGAGGGATGGAGGTGAGAGAACAAGAGGTCACAGCTACAAACTAAAAGTGCTTAATAGTAAATCTGATCTGAAAAGTAAAAGATTTCCTACCAACTCGATTAGTGGGTGGAACAAATTGCCAGCCGAAGTAGTGTCTGCACCATCAGTGCATAGTTTCAAAGCACGGTATGACAAACATATCTTAGGAGGCGGGAATTAACGAGCATGCTCACTCCCGCAAATACAACTAGTGTAAGTACACAGTACCTTAACTTTCTCACCAATATCCCCCTTCCATTTTTCCGTATCACTCTTCCACTTTTCCAAATCCTTCACAACATTAATAACCTCTTCTAACTTATTATCTGTGCTCTTAAACCCACGAAAACGTTGTAGCCTTTCTTCCGCCTCCGTCAATCCCGAAATTCCCTCCGCCATGTTTGTTTACAATCTCAACAACTCACAACACTACCGCTGTCCCTTCACTCCACTCTATATATCACTATACTGTATATCACCCCTCCACCACACCAATATATCCTTCAATCACTTCACGAATCCTTCCTCTCCTTGCTAGCCCCGTATGCACTCGATATTCCGTGATTACTTATCCATTCCCATGAACATATGCCGGAGCCTCAAAAACTTGCGTCCGCCTCCTGCCATTGTAAGCGGGCCTAGGTCTCCCTAGGCCAGGTGCCTGATGGACTATTATCTAGTCCAACTTGCGCCCGACCCCTTCCCCCAAATGACCACGTGTTCACTCGTCTATTCACAAGTATTCTCCATTCATTCCTGTTTATTACCACTTCTCTTGCCTGATCTATAATCATTCCTCTATCATCCAAAGCTTGTCTTACACAATCTTTCCATCTCAATGGGGGTCTTCCTGCCCTTCTATCTCCCCTTGTATATGACTCACATATTCTCTTTGTAAGCCTTTCATCTTCCATTTGTTTAACATAACCATACCAGCTCAGCACCCTTCTGTCCACTCTGGCTGACAAATTTTCCTGCTACCCCACTCTCCTATGTATCTCTTCATCCCTCAATCTGTCTCTACGAGTAACTCCACACATACTCCTCAAGCAGCTCATCTCCATCACATCCAGCTTTCTTCTCTCCTTTTCCTTCAGAGCCCATGTCTCAGCCCCATATATCACTGTTGGCACAACAATTCCTTGATAGCCTACATTGCACTTTTTACTTTCATTCCGAGATTTCTCGTCTTCCACATACTTCCCATCGTTCCGAAAACCTTCCTTCCTTCACACACTCTCTGTTTTACCTCCATTTCCATACCTCCACTCCTGCTTATTGTTCCTCCTAGATATTTAAAATCACTACTTGTTCCAATATTTCCCCATCCAACCTCACATCTAGATTCACCCTACTATCACCCCTATTTTTTTTTCTATGTGAATGATGGAGACAAAAGGCATAACTGTCTGCAGCAAGTGCCTCCCCCAGATTTGAAACAGTGACAGGGCCAAAATCAAGGGACGTTCGAGCTAAAATTCCTGGACACATGGATATTGAAGCAATTTAAGTCATAGGAAGAGGGAAAGACTGATTCTGGGAGAGAGTTCCAGAGCTCAGCAGTTGAATAGCAGAAAGTCTGAGAATAGCATTTCACTCTTGGGTTGGAGAGTTGCACAGAGTAGGGGTGGGATTGTGTTGCAAGGCGGGTACTACGTACCATACGTAGAGTAGGTGGTATACACTGGGAAAGCTCTGAGGAACACTGATTATTGTAGTAGCGATAGAATATCGAGAGAGATGCAACATTGCGGCGAAGAGAGAGATTGCAGAGAGTTGGTGAGTGGACGGGAGTTAATGATACGAAAGGCTTTCCTTTCTGCTTTGTCTAGGAGTGCGGTGTGAGAGGATCCTCCCCACACATGTGAACAATACTCAATACAAGGACGCACCATTACTTTATTTTTATTGACGTTCACCTTCAATTTCCTACTTCCACCACAAACCACACCAAACATTTTGACTACCCGCTGCAGTTTCTCCTCAGAATCCGCCACCAACGCTGTGTCATCAGCAAACAGCAACTGATTCAACTCCCAATCTCTACCATACTTTCCTACTAAACCCAATCCTCTTCCCATAGTTCTCATTTTCACCTCCCTCACCACACCATCCATAAACATATTAAGGGGAGGTTTTTCGTTGATTCCCTAGACTTCCATCAAACTTAAAATTACTCATCCTAGACCCCCTTTCAAGATAAATTTGTACATTTTTCGGTAGAAAAATGTCCCGGCCGAAGGCCGATTCCCCTTAAATTACAGGCTCGCTATCGCTCGCCAGGAAAAAATCGACACCTAAATGGCACGAATGGTCTTAAAATTTACAGAAATGGGGCGAGGGTTCTTAAAATCGCCAAACTAATGGGGTGAACGTCTTAAAATCTCAAAAGCAATGAGGCTAAACATGAGGGAGAAAGGGGTCAAGAAAAAAGTCCCTCAAGTGGATATCTCCCCTTAAACAGCCATGGTGACATTACACAACCCTGTCACAAACCTACCTTTACCTCAAACCATTCACTCAATTCACCATTTCCTACTCTAACACATGCTCTGCTCCCTTCATAAAAACTCTTAACTGCTTCTAACAAATTTCCTCCAATTTCATAAATCCTTAACACCTTCCACATTGCTTCACGATCCACACGATCATATGCTTTTTCCAAATCCATAAAAGCCTAAAATATCTCCTTAAGCTTCTCTAAATACTTCTCGCATAACTGTCTTGCTGCTAACGTCTGATCCACGCACCCTCTTCCCCTCCTATAACTGCACTGTTCTTCTATTGCAACTTCCGTACACTTTATTATCCTCTCTATCAACACCCTGCCATACAGCTTTCCAACCACTGACAATAAACTAATACTGTACCTCTATAACTTGAACACTCCTGCCGATCTCCCATCCCCTTGTACAACGGCATAATACATGCACTCTTCCAGTCTATTGGTACAATTGACACAGCAAAGCACACATACACATACAATTTTAAGACTGAGTGCTCCACTCATATGTGCAGTTTCAGTCTCTTGTCCTAATGGCGGCGTTCCAGGTAACCCTGTTAAGGGCTACTTCACTTGTCAAGTTTTTAAATTTGAGATCGGCACGTATAATCCGATCCCAGGTCTTCCTCGGTCCACCCCTTGGTGCAGCTCCCTCCACAATCACAGACCTGCATCTTTTCACCCAATTTTGTTCATCCTTTCTCTCCACATGTCCATACCATCCCAGTCTACTTGTACGCATCTCCTCGCTGATATGATGGAATGTATTACTCTGTATGATAACTATTCTATATATTTTATGCACAATATCAACTAGGACTAACTCACATGCAGTGTGTTCCTTGGAATCCAATAGCGCAGTCTTCGACCCATGCGTGGTTGGGCTGAAAGTTTTCTTGTCGGAGAGGTATCATAACCAGGATTCGAACCCACTCACTCCAGGTATGTTTGGGAGAGTTGGGCACCGTAACCACTCGGCCATGAGCAGATATAAGGGAAGCAACCTTTGTTCTTATTTATAGAACCCCCGCCAAATCGGCTAAGTGATACAATTTTTATCGTCCTGGTACTAATATGGAACCTCTCTGACATTATCAAAACAACTCTTGCCCAATAGTCAATGCCCTGGCCAACAAATAGTCGAGCAAAATCAAGCCTCATCTGTTTGTGCCTCTCGGTTAGTTTTGGCTTGACAGCTGATGATCTATGTTTATATCCCATCTCCTTCAATCTCTTGCGTATAGTTTCTGTAGAAACTTGAAGTTGCAAATGCTGCTTAGATTCCTCGGCATTGGATAATGGATGGTTATCCATATACTGTACTGTTTAATTTTTGTCCTGTTATGACGTGGTTTTTCGTTTAGCTTCACTTCTATGTCGGTCTGTCAGTTGCCTTTCTTCCCACTTTTTTTTTGCCACCGGTAAACGTTCCGACACACCACTCTCGCTCATCCCAACCATACTACCACGTTCAGCAACCTTAGCAGTCTCATGAGCCATGACTTGCTGAATGGATGACTAGGTGTGATGTGGGCAAGAGAGTATTGGGGATTTTCTCATCACCTCAGTTTCCAATAATTACAGCTTCACGTTTTTATATTTGTTTTTACCGAAAAAAGTTCGACCTGGGAAAATATTGCGTGAAGTGTTAATGCATGGTTGGAGTGGCTGTAGATATGCATGTACTGTAATCAGTAATCAGCCAATTGCCAGTACAGTATCTGCTTTCGAGGGTTTGGTTGACCTGTACGGTACCCGTCCAGCTAGTAACAGACCGCCAACCCTAAAAAAGACGTCATAAGTGGCCTCTTATTCCAGGGGCCTATTTATACTGCTAGGTCAAGAGAGGCACATTGTGCAAGAAGACTTTCCCAAATGTTTCCTTCCCGCCCGAGACTGGAACCTGTGTCCTTTTGGTTGTGAACCAAGCGAGATAACCAATACGCTACGGACCACTGTGTATTTACCTATTTGTAGTTTACAGGAATTGAGCAGCGCTCGTGTTGTCCTGTCTTAGTTACTTTATAATCAATCCATTTTACTTAGACAAGTATCGTAATGGATATTCCCAGTTCCCAGTATTTTGGACTAACATATCATAACTTATGTTGCCCTATTTCCATATTTACTTTTATCCAACCTAGATTTGAACATGTTAATGTTCCTCGCTCTCACCACCTCCTCCAAGTTGTTCCAAGTGTCTATACTCCTATATGGGAAGCTGAATTTCTTTGTGTCCTTCCGACATCTGCCCTTCCTCAGCTTAAACTCGTGCCCTCTTGTCCTTCCATTATCCCTCACGAATAGATCTTCCCTATCTACTCGTTCCAAACTTTTTACTCCCTTGAACATCGTTATTAAGTCGCCTCGTTCCCTTCTCTTTCAAGGTAGGCAGTTGTAGTGTCTTAAGTCTTTCCTCATATGTCAACTCCTTCAATCTTGGGATCATCTTCGTTGCTATCCTTTGGACTTTCTCTAATTTGTTTATATGTTTTTTCAAATGTGGTGACCATATCACTGCTGCATATTCTAATCTTGGTCTTATCATAGTCATTATCAATTTCTTAACATTTCTTCATCCAAATAGTTAAATGCCACTCTCATATTGGTTATTATTCCATATGCTCCTCCAATGATCATGTTAATATGCTTCTCCGGGGATAGATCATCTTGTATTATCACTCCAAGGTCCTTCTCATGCCGTGTTTTGCCGATTATTTCAATTCCTAATTTGTACTCCCAGCTTGGCCATATCTCACTTGTTCCCACTTCCAAAACATGACACTTTTCTGCATTGAAACTCATTTTCCAGGTTTGGCTCCATCTGTGCAACTCATCTAGGTCCTTTTGAAGATCCTGACAACTTTCTATACAGGTGACATTCTTCATGATCTTAGCGTCATCCGCAAACATATTCATATGACTATTCAAGTTTTCTGGCATGTCGTTTACATAAAGTAGGAACATTATCGGACCCAACACTATCCCTGTGGTACTCCGCTTGTCACACTCCTCCACTGTGAATATTCATCTCGTATCGTGGTCCTCATTTTTCTTCCTATTAAAAAGTTTTCCATCCATTTTAACATCCTACCATGTACACCTCCAACAACCTGCAATTTCCACAATAACCTTTTGTGAGGCACCCTGTCAAAGGCCTTTTTCAGGTCCAGGTAAACACTGTCAACCCATCCCTCTCTCTCCTGTGTAACATCTACAACTCTCCTATAAAAGCTTAATAATATTATTTTTATTAATCTCACCACCACACCCCCAATGAAATTAATTAAAGTATATATGATCCACCGGGATTCGAACCCGGGTTATCACACACATATTTTTGCCACCTTAACCATTACACCACCAGGACGGTTAAAGGTTTATGCACACGCCTACGACTTATTATCCATTCTCGAATTCTGGATATTAATCTAATCATGTTCATATTCCCAACCGCACTATGGTAGCCTACTGTTTAAGTGAGAGGAAAGAATATTCATGGGGCACAGATCATATAGACCGGCCTCTCGAAGAAATATCCCTAAACCTACTAATAATATTATTTTTATTAATCTCACCACCACACCCCCAATGAAATTAATTAAAGTATATATGATCCACCGGGATTCGAACCCGGGTTATCATACACATATTTTTGCCACCTTAACCATTACACCACCAGGACGGTTAAAGGTTTATGCACACGCCTACGACTTATTATCCATTCTCGAATTCTGGATATTAATCTAATCATGTTCATATTCCCAACCGCACTATGGTAGCCTACTGTTTAAGTGAGAGGAAAGAATATTCATGGGGCACAGATCATATAGACCGGCCTCTCGAAGAAATATCCCTAAACCTACTAATAATATTATTTTTTATTAATCTCGCCACCACACCCCCAATGAAATTAATTAAAGTATATATGATCCACCGGGATTCGAACCCGGGTTATCACACACATATTTTTGCCACCTTAACCATTACACCACCAGGACGGTTAAAGGTTTATGCACACGCCTACGACTTATTATCCATTCTCGAATTCTGGATATTAATCTAATCATGTTCATATTCCCAACCGCACTATGGTAGCCTACTGTTTAAGTGAGAGGAAAGAATATTCATGGGGCACAGCTCATATAGACCGGCCTCTCGAAGAAATATCCCTAAACCTACTAATAATATTATTTTTATTAATCTCACCACCACACCCCCAATGAAATTAATTAAAGTATATATGATCCACCGGGATTCGAACCCGGGTTATCACACACATATTTTTGCCACCTTAACCATTACACCACCAGGACGGTTAAAGGTTTATGCACACGCCTACGACTTATTATCCATTCTCGAATTCTGGATATTAATCTAATCATGTTCATATTCCCAACCGCACTATGGTAGCCTACTGTTTAAGTGAGAGGAAAGAATATTCATGGGGCACAGATCATATAGACCGTCCTCTCGAAGAAATATCCCTAAACCTACTAATAATATTATTTTTATTAATCTCACCACCACACCCCCAATGAAATTAATTAAAGTATATATGATCCACCGGGATTCGAACCCGGGTTATCACACACATATTTTTGCCACCTTAACCATTACACCACCAGGACGGTTAAAGGTTTATGCACACGCCTACGACTTATTATCCATTCTCGAATTCTGGATATTAATCTAATCATGTTCATATTCCCAACCGCACTATGGTAGCCTACTGTTTAAGTGAGAGGAAAGAATATTCATGGGGCACAGATCATATAGACCGGCCTCTCGAAGAAATATCCCTAAACCTACTAATAATATTATTTTTATTAATCTCACCACCACACCCCCAATGAAATTAATTAAAGTATATATGATCCACCGGGATTCGAACCCGGGTTATTACACACATATTTTTGCCACCTTAACCATTACACCACCAGGACGGTTAAAGGTTTATGCACACGCCTACGACTTATTATCCATTCTCAAATTATGGATATTAATCTAATCATGTTCATATTCCCAACCGCACTATGGTAGCCTACTGTTTAAGTGAGAGGAAAGAATATTCATGGGGCACAGATCATATAGACCAGCCTCTCGAAGAAATATCCCTAAACCTACTAATAATATTATTTTTATTAATCTCACCACCACACCCCCAATGAAATTAATTAAAGTATATATGATCCACCGGGATTCGAACCCGGGTTATCACACACATATTTTTGCCACCTTAACCATTACACCACCAGATACCAGGTACACAAGATCCCTGAATCCAAACTGTTTCTCGCTAAGCACCCCCTGTCCCTCAATGAAGTGTGTCCACTTTTTCCTTATAATTTTCTCACAAATTTTACAAACAATGCTGGTGAGGGACACCGGTCTGTAGTTAAGCGGATTTTCTCTGTCTCCTCCTTTGTAAATTGGTACTATGTTAGCTCTCTTCCATTCCACTGGCAGGTCTCCCTCATTCAGTGAAGATTTGATGATTTCATAGATTGGTTCCACTAACTCTTCCGCACATTCTTTGAGGATCCATCCAGCCACTCCATCTGGTCCCATTGATTTCCTCACGTCCAAATCCTGCATCAATTTCAGCACTTCACTTTTTGTCACTTTCATTTCAGGCATCTGTGGTGTTCTCATTTCTCTATCAGGTTCTATAAACTCCTCCTCTTTTACAAACACTGACTGAAGCTTTTCATTCATAACTTCACACAATTTTTTATCTTTCTCATAGCTGTTTGTTCCAACTCTTAGTCTGACAATACCTTCTTTTGTTTTTATTTTTCCATTTACAAATCTATAAAATAGTTTTGGCTCATTTTTGCACTTCTCTACAATATTCTTTTCATATTTATATTGTTCCTCGCGTCGTATCTTTACGTATTAATTTCTTTTCTCCTTGTACTTATTCCAGTTATTTTCACTATGTCTCTTCCGTGCTATATTCCAGGCTCGGTTTCTTTTATCCTGTGCCTTACTACATCTTATATTGAACCATTCTTTTTCCTTCTTTACCCCTGATTGGAACCTTGGGACATATTTATGTATCCCTTCTTCATATACTTTCAGGAAAAGTCTATATTTGTCTTGAACCATTTCCAGGCTTTCTAGTTCCTTCCAATTTATACTTTGGAAATAATGTTTCAATGATTTAAAATCAGTTTTAGCATAATGTGTGTGTGTGTGTGTAAGATTCTGTATTATATAACTTAAATTATATAAACTAAATAATGTTTAGTTATAATCCCATATATTTCCATAGAAGACAGAATTTCATCGGAGTTAGATTCTAAAATCATGATACAGTAACGTATGTATGTACTGTATACGGTAACGATAATTATATACTGGGAGGTTTGACGTACCTCCCAACCTACCAAATAGGAAAACCTACTATTTGGTAGTAGTCTTGGAAAATCCAACGTCAAGGCTATTAACCTAATTGCAATGACGACTTGTCTATTTTGACTGCTATGTCGTCATTCCAACCGCGGTTAAAAAGAAAACGTCTAGAGTCTACTCCTTATCTTGCTCTAGGAGACGTTGTACATTAACCAAAACTACCACCGAAGGTGAAAAAAGCATAGAAGAGAAGAAAAAGGGGTTTACCTTAGTTACCGCTTAAGGCCCATCCCGTGTTCCGTCATGTGCAAATCCCTGTCGAACGTGCGCATGAGCGACCCTCTCTTGTCATCACATCTCACGTCAGCAGAAGAACGCGGATGGGCAGGGGTCCGGCGTGAGGGAGGGTATTATGTACGTTGGATTTTCCAAGACTACTACCAAATAGTAGGTTTTCCTATTTGGTAGGTTGGGAGGTACGTCAAACCTCCCAATTTGTTAGTAGTCTTGGCAAATCCAACGTCAAGGCTGCATAACAAATAGGAGGAGGATCCAAGCCCAACCTACCAAAAAAAACAATGCATAAAACAAAATTACAAATGACAAAGACACAATTTAAACAAGAGAGTTTAATAAAAGAGTGAAAAACTGAGGAGTAGCTAAAAAGAACAGTTTGAACACATGCCCGTCATTCATAGTAATGCAAAAACATAGACTTGTCTGAAACCAAAAAGGTACTGTACCCAAAATCCCTTTTCTTCAAAAACCAACAAAAACACTGAACACAAGAACAAAACACAATTTTCAATGTGGCAAAAACACTTATGTACTGGAACAATACATAATCCCAAACTTGCAATCCAGTGTTGCAAACCTGCACACCCCCCCCCCCCTCCTTTGTCAAATAAAACAAAGGAAAAGAACGAGGGACAAGGGGGGAAGACCAGGGATCTTCGCCAGAGCACCAGGAAACACGACCCCCGAGAGCAATCACCGGCCGAGGGGGTCGAACACTGGACACGGAGAGGTAGGAGGAGATGAAGGAATGGATAGAAGACCACAAAACCGCTGAGGCGATGGCAGGTAAGGATCGACGTGGCAGGAACTGGAAGGAGGCAGCAAAGGATCTGACATCGTGCGCAGAACCCCTACAAACAGGGCGACGGGCACGAACGGTCCGACAAACGTGGCGGCCCATCTGCACCTGCGAGAGCCTCCCACCTGTCCGAGGAGACACCCACACAGCAGTACCCGAAGGCGGCGCCACAGACGCAACAGAGGAGTGCAAGGCTGACACCGGGCACAACACATGGCGAGGATGCCCACGCCGTAATGCCTGGACGGCGAAAGGCTGGAAAACGGGGGCCTCCCTCCCATGTGTGGTAACAAAAGGAGGGGAGGACGGCGAACGAGACGCCATGCAAGGACGGGGAGAATCGCACACAGTCCCGGGGCCGTGACAATGCCGCTAGTGCAGACACCCGATCCCCAGTGGCCAGAGCGACAAGGAAGAGTGGACGCCCGAGCAACGGAACCGGCGTAGCGGCCCTTGTATACGTGGGTGAAGCCAGAAGGACCAGAGCCCGCCCCAGATCCCACTGCGGAGGGACCTGGCGCGGAGGCGGTCGATCCCGGAAGGCAGCCGTCAGGAAGGAATCCAGCTCCTGTGGCGGAACGACCAGCCCAGCGACGGACCCAAAGACCCCCCGGACGGCAGACAAGTGGGTACGTATAGCGTCGACTTGAAAGCGACGTGTACGGAAGAGGTGAAACAAGGAGCGTAGGACGAGGGAAGGAGAGCCAACTGGCTGGCGAGAGGCCTGTAGCCACCTAGTAAAAGACCTCCAGCGGGACCCGTAAGTCCCCCAAGGAGAAGACGGCCAGGAATGCCGCAGGAAGCCAGTCAGGGCCCGGCTGGGGACCGGGAGCCACCGGGCCTCATGAACAAGCACGATGCGAAGGCCAACGAGGTCCGCAGGTCCCCAACCTAGCCCAAGTGGAAGCCGGAGACAGGTAGAGGGACCGGACTCGGGCACCACCGCGGCAACCGGGCGGACCAAGTCCGTGCCGGCCACAGAGGCGCCAGACGCAGCCGTGGTACAGCCGCAGCTTCGCTAGGACTGGGCACATCAACAGCGCGTCAGGTGGCGGAAAGATGTATATCGACCGCCACCTGTACTAGGCTACCAGAAAAGCGTCCGGACCCCCCCCCCCCCCGGAGCGCGAGGCCGGAGGGAGAGGTCCAGAGGCAACTGGCGCGGCACCCCCGATGCGAACAAGGCGACCTCCGGAACACCTCAGGAAGCCGCGAGGTCGGCGAACACAGTCCGTGTCATCGCCCATTCTACAAGAACGCCCTGCCCTCTCGACAGGGCGGCCGCCCACAGGGTGGCAGGCCCGGGCAGGGAGGAGGCATGCAAGGAGAAGGGGTGTCGGTCCGCGAGGAAAAACAACTCCAGCGAGACCCCCAATAGAGTCAACGACCTGGAGGACCCCCGCATAAGGAAACAGGGGACAGCTTGTCTGAGTGTCCAACCCGAAGGCCACCGACTTACCCCGAAGGGCCAGCGCGTGGTCCCGCAGGAAGAACAAAGGAACCAACAGTCCGAGGGCATAGACGGGTAAGTGGAGGGAGACCCACCCATCGGCCGGGAAGTGGACGTCCCAGGTTCGATCGGGAACCTCACCCAACCTCGCTCGACGTATCTGTGGCTACCCAGACCGTCGGCGGGGGGGCGGTCCAGGGCACAGCCGCAGAGAGCGAGCCCCGAGCAACCCAGCGACCGAAGCGTCTGCGAACGGTACGCGAGAGCGGCAGGAGCCGATCCATAGGGGCAACGGAAACACCGCGGTGCCCATGAGGAGGAGGCGGCGTAGCCAGAGGCTCCCTAAGGGAAGGGGCAGAGCGGCCCAATGCAGCGAACCCACGAACGAGTCCCAGAGCCACCCCGGGAGGGAGACCGAGTGCAACACGGCGAAGACCTTCCACCGAAGGTGCACCGCGGCCGGCAGACCCCGGGTCACCGTAGCGCCGGACAAAACCCATGCGAGACCGACCCATGGCACGACACGCGACGGGGTCAAGCATGACTTGGGAACATCGAAGGGGAACCCTAACCGTGCGATGTTGCGAACGACTGTGAGGGCGTCGCCAAGGCACAGTCCTAGGGCGTCGGAAACTACCAACCAATCGGCCAAGGAAAACAGGATCTGGAGCCCGCTCCTGAGGAGAGGACCCAGAGCCTGCCCCACCAGTGCGGAGAAGATCTGCGGCGCGATGTGGAGACCGAAGGGAAGGCCGTCGAACAGGAACACACGATCGGAAGTCCGAACGGCCAAGAATCGCTGGAAGCGAGGATGGAGAGGAACGAGCCAAGACGCATCCTGGAGGGCCAGCGACACTACCCACGACAGAGGGCACAGGGCCAGGCGTACCAGGGGTACCGGCAGCATCCGAAACCGTGTGTGCACGATGTGCCCGTTGAGGGCCGACAGATCCACCACCGGTCGCATCGCGTCGCAGTTCGTCGACGGTACCAGAAAGACACGGGAGAGGAAAACCGGGTGAAAGGCGGTCAACTCCCTCGACGCTACCCAGCACGGGCATGGAAGTGAACACGTGGGCCACCTCTGAAGAGATGGGCCGGCGTCGGTGACAAGAGCGGAGTGGGGGTCTGGACGTCCACCTCCAGGTGAGACCCCTCCGCGCAACCCGCCGCCCCCAACGTCCCTCGCAGCTACCGAGGGGCGCAAGGGCGAAAACAACCCGAGGGAGCACCCGAGAGGAGGGGAGTGACCCGGTCGGCCAGGCGAGAAGGAGAACAAGGAGGCCGACCCAGAGAATTACACATTGTGTTGACGTGGAGGTACCCCCGGTACGGGCCGTGCGGGCATGAGCGCCACGTTGACCTCCTCAACCTCGTCGAAAAGGGCGGGCCACCCCAACCCCAGGCCGGCGCGGGGCTGACCCCGTCGAAGGGCGGCCAGAAGTGGAAGGCCGGCCAGCCCCGACACGGCGGGGATGAAAGGGGCAAGAACAGAAGTGCGAGGCGGAACCGACGCACTGGCCTGCAACGGCCCAGTCCTGCGCCCGTGCAAGGCGGCAGCACTTGCAGCAGCACCCCGAAGAGGACCGGCAGAAGGACGGGACTGAGAAGACCCCGCGCGCGACACAGCGCGTCGGTGCGTGACGTAAGCAGGGTCCGCAATGACACAGCGCGTCGTCGCGTGTCGGAAGCAGGGGCCGCCGACAGAGAAGCGTAGCATTCCCAAGCATCCTGCTTTAAAAAAAACGACGTATATAGCGCAGAGTACAACAAACCCTGACGAATATCCAAGGGGGCCGGCCGGCAGAACGAGGACCGTACCGTCGGGCGTTGCCGAGCACAAAACCGCCTTCAGCTCGGGAACCAAAGACACCGCGAGCCGAAGGTGGACCCGCTGAACGCGGTCCAAACCCTCGCGAAGATCGCCTGGCGCAGACGCCTCGAAAAACTGCAGGTGGTGAACAGACGTCTGGAGGGAACCTAAAGACAAGACAATAAGTCCGTCACCCTCTGTCGCAAGGGAAAAACCTTGGCGACAGAGGGCTGATCCGGGTGAGAGAAGAACGGGGTAGCAATAGAACAAAGTTCAAGAACGGGCGCGCTCATCCAGGACCAGAACGCGCCGTCCAACCCGCCGACAGACACAAGAGGAGGCAAAATCAGTGATGACTCCAGGGGAGGGACTGAAGGAGAGCCGTCGACGGATCGGTGTGCGAAGTCGAAGGCCTCAGCAAACCAGGCCTCCAATGGGAGAGGGTGACCGAGCATGATGGCTAAGCCAGGCGTACCGGCGTCGCACAAACCTGTCCCATAGGAGGACAGACCCGTCAACACAGCCAGGGACTGAACAGCCGGAAGGATGTCAGGGCGGCTGAAGTCTGACCAGAGCGTAGGCCTGCAGAAGGGAGGGGGACCGTAGCAGGGGTAGGTAGGGTGAGGTGCTGAGGGTGAGTCACCGCCAAGAAGTGCGAGAAGAGGGAGTCTCCCATCGACTCCAAGCGCCCGTCGAAGCGTGACACAACCCAGCCCTGCATAGCCGACAATCGATCCGAGAGAGGCGACCCCCTCCCCCAGATTGGTCGGCCCGCAGGGGCGAGCGTGAGCTGGAGCGAGACCCACGACACGAACCAGCAGCGTCGCGGCCCAAGGAACGCGAGCGACGACGGTTGTGTCGCCGTTGAGGGACTCGTCCCCGATCACGAACGGCCGAGGGGGAAACAGCACCATCCCCCACTTCCAGCGACACGTCAGCTCCTGAGAAAAGGGAACCCCGAAACCTCGCGAAACCCCACCGAGGCAAGAGGAGGGGTACCCCCCTGGCGAGACGGTAAGTGAAGGTCAGGAAGAGAAGAATGAGGAGGAGCAGGACGACGGGAGTGGGAAGGCTGGCCGGGTGAAAGGAGGCCAGAAGGAGCCGCGGGGGGAAACAGAGCAAGGATCCCCGGGGCTGAGATAACAGGGCGGCCCGACACCGAGGCGGAGGAGGGAGGGACCTCCACCGTGGGACGAGACCGTGAAGGAAGAATAGGCACTGAAGCAGGTGAAGTAGGAGAAGCAACGACATCCAGGCGGACCCTCCTGGACAGTGTAGGAGGAGGGAGCAGAGGGCCAGCTACAGCATGAACAACCGCGCGCGGAGAGGACAACGTAAGAGGAAGTCGTCTGGGCTGGGGAAGCGGGCGGAAGGGAGTAGAGCCCCTATCCGTAGAGGCCAGGGGAGGGCGCACAGGGGCAGAGCCGCTAACCCCGGCCTCAGGGCGAGAACCATGACGAGGGCGATGGGTGTCGTCAAGGCGATCAGGAGGACGACGAGGGGCAGTAGAGGACGGACGACGAGGCGAGCGAGAGCGTGGACGGAGCTGGGGAACCCCCCGACGATGGGACGACCGGCTGCGGGACCCAGGGGAGACGGCCCGAGCAGGGAGAGGGCCAGGTGAACGGCCTTCAGTCGGGTCAGGGATACCCAGGGCGACGCGGATCCGGTCGGCAACAAAGGCCGGGGAACGGTGGCCCACAGTCCTAATGTGGCGGGAGACCATCGTCCACACCGACGGAAGGGAAGCAGAGGCCACAGCCGCCGCCGAGGAACCAGGGCCATGGTGCAGCACATCCACCAGGGCCAGACACGTGCCACACAGAGCAGGGAGGTAGGCCGTAGAGGACACACAGAGCGAGTGGCGCAAGCAGGACTTGTGGCTCTCCAAGCACGGGGAGCGACAACCAAGGCGAAAGCAAGGCAGCCTACCTGCACTAGAAGAACACACCATAATCAGCACGTCGAAGGAGTAAGTAGAGAGAATGTCCAAGAAGAACCAGGGAAGGAGCATGGGGAAACAGGAACACACATGCAAACAGGTATCCGTACTCACCCTAAACTGGGAGCACAGAGGTAGGTGAGGAGGGCGGCCGAGGCGGAAGAGCACTAGCAGAACCTGCAAAGATGGAGAAAGTGTTAACCACCAACTCAACATCTTACATGCAGGGCCTATAACACCAGTAAAGTGCATACACCAAGATAGTATCAGGCAACAAGATGACATAAAAAAAGTTAATAGTGAAAGCCAACTATTACCGCAAATTTGCGGGCCAATGGAGGCATAACCGTACCGACACCACCCTCCCGCAATTTTGCGGGACCCCCCCCAACGATAAACTGTATACTACAATTAGGTGAGTACATAATATTATGACAATATTGGTATCATTATTTGTTTGTATAATAATAGAAGGTTCTCTCTCTCTCTCTCAGAGGTTAATACCAATCGATTTTCACGCTACACTCTTTGTAGATTAATTAGCACACACACACAGAAACAGAAGGCAAAGTTCAGTGTTATAAACCCACATTCTACACTGAATTCCTTGATAAAACAATGAGGTGTAAATATTTTTTCTTTTATCTAATTAACACTCTTTAGATAATATGTTATAATCTGCATCATCTTTCAGTGCTGGGTTATACGAGTTGTTCTATTTGCAACATCTGCTTCAGGTAATATTATTAATGATAAGAACGTGTATTAATATACAGCTAAACTTCTTACTGTTTCTACGAGATACTATTAGAATATACTATTTGTTAGTAGTCTTGGAAAATCCAACGTCAAGGCTATTAACCTAATTGCAATGACGACTTGTCTATTTTGACTGCTATGTCGTCATTCCAACCGCGGTTAAAAAGAAAACGTCTAGAGTCTACTCCTTATCTTGCTCTAGGAGACGTTGTACATTAACCAAAACTACCACCGAAGGTGAAAAACGCATAGAAGAGAAGAAAAAGGGGTTTACCTTAGTTACCGCTTAACTCCCCCAGACATATTATGTTCCAGTAAGTCCAAGGAGGCGGGAGCCCCAGGATCATTGCCACTGCCTCGCACTACACTCACAACAACACTGCGGCCGTTAGAATTATCGCAGGAGGCTGAGGTTGCCACCAACGGTTTTATCGTATGGTAACTTATCGGACTTACTGAGCTCATATGACGCAAAATTGCGTCATAAACTTATTGGAAAGGTATAGAGATAAGTCCATATGACGCGATCGCGTCATATGAGTTTTTGGTGGACTTATTCATATGACGCGATCGCGTCATATATGTCGCAAGGAGTTAAGGCCCATCCCGTGTTCCGTCATGTGCAGATCCCTGTCGAACGTGCGCATGAGCGACCCTCTCTTGTTATCACATCTCACGTCAGCAGAAGAACGCGGATGGGCAGGGGTCCGGCGTGAGGGAGGGTATTATGTACGTTGGATTTTCCAAGACTACTACCAAATAGTAGATTTTCACATTTGGTAGGTTGGGAGGTACGTCAAACCTCCCAATTTGTTAGTAGTCTTGGCAAATCCAACGTCAAGGCTGCGTAACAAATAGGAGGAGGACATCCAAGCCCAACATACCAAAAAACCCAATGCATAAAACAAAATTATGAATGACAAAGAAACACAATTTAAACAAGAGAGTTTAATAAAAGAGTGAAAAACTGAGGAGTAGCTAAAAAGAAGTTTTAACACGTGCCCGTCATTCATAGTAATGCAAAAACATAGACTTGTCTTAAACCAAAAAAGTACCGTACCCAAAATCCCTTTTCTTCCAAAACCAACAAAAACATTGAACACAATAACAAAACATAATTTTCAATTTGGCAAAAACACTTATGTACTGTATACATAATCCCAAACTTGCAATCAAGTGTTGCAAACCCGTACTCCCCCCCCCCCCTTTTCCAAAGAAAACAAAGTAAAAGAAAGAGTGACAAGGGGGGAAGACCAGGTATCTCCGCCAGAGCTCTAGGAAACACGACTCCCGAGAGCTATCACCGGCCGAGGGGGTCTAACAATAGACATGGAGAGGTAGGAGGAGACGAAGGTATTGACAGAAGACCACAAACCCGCCGAGGCGATGTCAGGTAAGGATCGACTCTGCAGGAACCGTAAGGAGGCAGCAAAGGATCGCACATCGTGCGCAGAACCCCTACAATCAGGGTTACTGGCACGAATGACCCGACAAATGTGGCGTCCTATCTGCAACTTCGAGAGCCTCCCACCAGTCCGAGGAGACACCCACACAGCAGTACCCGAAGTCGGCGCCACAGACTCAACATAGGAGTGCAAGGCGTGCACCGGGCACAACACATGGTGAGTATGCCCACGCTTTAAAGCCTGGATGGTGAAAGGCTTGAAAACATGGGTCTCTCTCTCATTCTTGGCAACAAAATGAGGGGAGGGGGCTAACGTGACGACATTCAAGGACGGGGAGAATCGCATGCATTCCTGGGACCGTGACATGGCTGCTAGTTCAGACACCCTATCCCCAGTGGCCAGAGCGACAAGGAAGAGTGTACGCTCGAGCAACTGAACCGGTGTAGTGTCCCGTGTATATGCGTGTGAAGCCAGAAGGTTCAGAGCTCGCCCCAGATCCCACTGAGGAGGGATCTGGCGCGGAGGCGGTCGTTCCCTGAAGGCAGCCTTCATGAAGGAATCCAGCTCCTTCGGCGGAACGACCAGCCCAGTGACGGACTCAAAGACCTCCCGGATGGCAGACAAGTGGTTACGTATAGTGTTGATTTGAAAGCGACGTGTACGGAAGAGGTGAAACAAGTAGTGTAGTATGAGGGAAGGAGAGCTAACTGTCTGGCGAGTGTCCTGTATCCACCTAGTAAAAGACCTCCAGTGGGACTCGTAAGTCCCCCAAGTCGAAGACGTCCATGCCACCGTGCCTCACGAACATCCACGATGCGAAGGCCAACGAGGTCCGCAGGTCTCCAACCTGGCTCAAGTGGAAGTTTGAGACAGGGAGAGGGACCGGACTCGGGCACCACCGCTTCAACTGGGCGTACCAAGCCTGGGCCGGCCACAGAGGCGCTATTAGCCAGACTCTGCCGCGGTACAGCCGCAGCCTCGCGAGGACTTTGCACATCAACAGTGCGTCTGGTGGCGGAAATATGTATATCGACTGCCACCTGTTCCAGTCTTCCATGAAAGCGTCCGGCCCCCCTCCGGAGTGCGAGTCCGGAGGGATAGGTACTGAGGCAACTTGCGCGTCTCCTTCGATGCGAACAAGTCGACCTCCGGAACACCCCAGGAAGCTGCGAGGTCGTCGAACACAGTCTGTTTCATTGCCCATTCCACAAGAACGCCCTGTCCTCTCGACAGGGCGTCCACCCACAGGTTGGCAGTCCCGGGCAGGTAGGAGGCGTGCAGGGAGATGTTGTGTCGGTTCGCGAGGAAGAACAACTTCTCTGAGATCCCCAACAGAGTCAATGACCTGGAGGACCCCTGCTTTTAGATACAGTGGACAGCTGTCTGATTGTCCATCCTGAAGGCCACCGACTTTCCCCGAAGGGCCAGCGCGTGGTCCCTCAGGAAGAACAAGGGAACCAACAGTTCGAGGGCATTGATGTGTAGGTGTGTGTGTCCCACCCATCTGCCGTGATGTTGATGTCCCAGGTTGGATTGGTAACCCCACCCTACCTCGCTCGACGCATCTATGTCTACCCAGATCGTCGGCGGGGGGGGCGGTCCAGGGCACAGCAGCAGAGAGCGTGCCCCGAGCAACCCAGTGTCCTAAGTGTCTGTGAATGGTACGCGGGATTGGCATGAGCCGATCCATAGGGGCCAACGGAAACACCTTGTTGCCCATGAGTATTAGGCGGTGTAGCCTGAGCCTCCCTAAGGGAATGGTCAGAGCGGCCCAATTCAGTGAACCCACTAACGAGTCCCAGATCCTCCTTGTGAGGGAGACCGAGTGCAACACGGCGAAGACCTTCCTGCGAAGTTTCACCGCGTTTGGCTGACTCTGGGTCACTGTAGCGCTGGTTAGATCCCATTCGAGACCTACCCACGTCACGACACGCGACGGGGTCAGGCGCGACTTGGGAATATTGATTTTGAACCCTAACTGTGTGATGTGGTGAACTACTGTGAGGGTGTCGCGGACACACTGTTCTAGGGTATCTGAAACTATCAACCAATCGTCCAAGTAAAACAGGATCTGGAGCCCGGTCCTGAGGAGAGGGTCCAGAGCCTGCTTCACCAGTTTCGAGAAGATCCGCGGCGCGATGTTGAGACCGAAGGGAAGTCTGTCGAACATGAACACACGATCGGAAGTCCGAACGGCCAAGAATCGCTGGAAACGAGGATGGATAGGAACGTGCCAATACGCATCCTTGAGGTCCAGCGACACTACCCACGACAGAGGTCGCAGGGCCAGTCGTACCTGGTGTACCGTCAGCATCCAAAACCGTGTGTTCACGATGTGCCTGTTGAGGGCCGACAGATTCACCACCGGTCGCATCGCGTCGCAGTCCTTCTTTGGTACCAGAAATACACGGGAGAGGAAAACCGGGTGACCGGCTTTCACCTCCTTGACGATTCCCTGTTCGTGCATTGACGTTATCACGTCGGCCACCTCCGAAGAGACTTCGTTGACAAGAGCTGAGTGGGGGTCTGGACTTCCATCTCCAGGTTAGACCCCTCCGTGCAATCTTCCGCCCCCACGTCCCTCGCGGCCAGCGAGGGGCGCAAGGGCGAAAACAACCTGTGGTAGCTCCTGAGATGAGGTGAGCGACCTCTTCGGCTAGGCGAGAAGGAGAACAAGGAGGAGACCGACCCGGAGAACCTACACATTTTTTGACGTGGAGGGTCCCCCGGTACGGTCCTTGCGGTCATAAGCGCCACGTTGACCTCCCCTACCCCCCCCCCCACCTCGCCGAAAAGGGCGGGTCACCCCATCCCCTGTCCGTCGCGCGTCTGACCCCGTCGAAGTGCGGCCGGAAGTGGAAGGCTGGCCAGCCCCTTCTCGGCGGGGATGAAAGGGAGCAAGAACAGAAGTGCGAGGCGGAACCGACGCTCTGGCCGGCAACTTCCCTTTCCTGCGCCCTTTCTTGGCGGCAGCACCCCGAAGAGGACCGTCAGAAGGACGGGACTGAGAAGACCCTGTTCGCGACACAGCGCGTCTTTGCGTGTCGTAAGCAGGGTCCGCCGACAGAGAAGCGTAGCGTTCCCAAGCATCCTGCGCAAAAAGCCCCGATGTATAGAGCTCAGAGTACAACAAACCCTGACGAATATCCAAAGGGGCTTTCCGGCAGAACGAGGACCTTACGTCTGGCGTTGCCGAGTTGCCTCGCACAAAACCGCCTTCAGCTCGGGAACCAAAGACACCGCGAGCTGAAGGTGGATCCGCCGAACGTGGTCCAAACCCTCGCGAAGATCGCCCGGTGCAGTCGCCTCGATAAGCCGCAGGTGGTGAACAGACGTCTGGAGGGAACCTAAAAGACAAGATAATAAGTTCGCCACCCTCTGTCGCAAGGTAAAATCCTTGTCGACAGAGGACTTATCTGGGTGAGAGAAGAACGGGTTAGCAATAGAACAAATTTCAAGTTTGGGCGCGCTTATCCAGGACCAGAGCTTGCCGTCCAATCCGCCGACAGACACAAGAGGAGGTAAAAGCAGTGATGATTCTGGGGGAGGGACTGAAGTAGATCTGTCGACGGAACGGTTGGCGAATTCTAAGGCCTCAGCAAACCAGGCCTCCAATGGGAGAGGGTTATCGAGCACGACGGCTAAGCCAGGCTTACCGTCGTCGCACAAACCCGTCCCATAGGAGGACAGTCCCGTCAACACAGCCAGGGACTGAACATCCTGAAGGATGTCCTGGCGGCTGAAGTCTGACCAGAGCTTAGTACGAGCAGACGGGGGCTTGGGCTTCACCGAAAAGTACTGAAGGTCAGTCCTCGTCGGGTAAGCCCGCACCTCCACGTCGGCCACCTGACCATCCACCCTGATCGCCCTGAACTGCATCTTATCATTAATTTGCACCGACCAGCCAGATGGGAGGGCCCTCTCACCTGACGGGAAGCCGGTAGCACGCTCCGGGTGGGAGGCCTGCACCCCCTTCCAAACAGCCAAGGAGCCATAGAGGAGCGGCATGGTCCGCGACGGGACCTTGGCCTTCTGGGTGGGGGGCAAGCGCGGACCCTGCCCTAGCAGACGGAGAACCCCCGCATGGGAGACAGCAGGGGCAACCTCCCGAGCTAGGGCAGGAGCAGTACTAGCCGACGACCGGGCAGGCGGAGAAGCAGGGCGAGAAGGAATGTGGTCCACTGCAGAAGGGAGGGGGACCATAGCAGGGGTAGGTTGGGTGAGGCGCTGAGGTTGTGTCACCGCCAAGAAGCGCGATAAGAGGGAGTCTTGCATCGCCTCCAAGCGCTCGTCGATGCGTGACACAACCCACCCCTGCATAGCCGAAAATCGATCCGAGAGAGGTGACCCCCCCGAAGATTGTTCGGCCCGCAGGGGCGAGCGTGAGCGAGACCCACGACATGAAACAGCAGCGTCGCGGCCCGAAGAAGGCGAGCGACGACGGCCGTGGCGCCTCTGAGGGTCTCGTCCCCGATCACTAACGCCCGAGGGGGAAACATCACCATCCCCCTCTTCCAGCGACACGTCAGCTCCCGAGAAAGGGGACCCCGAAACCTCGCTATACTCCACCGAGTCAAGAGGCGGGGTACCCCCCTGGCGAGATGGTAAGTGAAGGTCAGGGATAGAAGAATGAGGAGGAGCAGGATGAAGGGAGTGGGAAGGCTGGCCGGGTGAAAGGAGGTCAGAAGGAGCCGCGGGGGGAAACAGAGCAAGGATCCCCGGGGCTGAGAGAACAGGGCGGCCCGACACCGAGGCGGAGGAGGGAGGGACCTCCACCTTGGGACGAGACCGTGAAGGAAGAATAGGCACCGAAGCAGGAGAAGTAGGAGGAGAACCAACTACATCCTGGCGGACCCTCCTGGACAGTGTAGGAGGAGGGAGCAGAGGGCCAGCTACAGCATGAACATCCGCGCGCGTAGAGGACAAAGGAAGAGGACGTCGTTTGTGCAGGGGAGGCGGGCGGAAGGTAGTAGAGCCCCTATCCGGAGAGGCCAGGGGAGGGCGCACAGGGGCAGAGCCGCTAACCCCGGCCTCAGGGCGAGAACCAGGACGAGGGCGATGGGCGTTGTCAAGGCTACCAGGAGGACAACGAGGGGCAGTAGAGGACGGGCGACGAGGCGAGCGAGAGCGTGGACGGAGCTGGGGATCCTCCCGACGATGTGACGACCGGCCGCGGGACCCAGGGAAGAGGGCCCGAGCAGGGAGAGGGCCAGGTGAACGGCCTTCAGACGGGTCAGGGATACCCTGGGCGACGCGGATCCGGTCGTCAACAAAGGCCGGGGAACGGTGGCCCACAGTCCTAATGTGGTGGGAGACGACCGCCCACACCGACTGAAGGGATGCAGAGGCCACTGCCGCCGCTGTACCTGTTAATGTCTTATCTATAGTGTGTCTTTAAGTTTATTACTGTAACCAGTACAGCAAAGTTACAATACTGTACATTGTTTTTTTTTTCCCCAATTGACTATAGGGCCTACTGCTTTTACCTGTTGATCTTGGATGTAGTCACTGAGTAAGGTCAACAAGTTTGTATTACATTTTAAGGGAGGTCACTTTTTTTTTTTTTTTTATCTTTCTCGCCTTTTCTCTCTTTCTCTTACTTGTATCCATTTGGCCCCATTCAGCCAACTGTTTTAAGATGTTTATCCCCATCCTGGTGTCGATTTCTTCCTGGCGAGCAATAGCGAGCTAGCATTGTATGGAAAAATCTGGCTTCTCCGGAGACATTTTTCTATTGAAAAATGCACAAATTTAGCTTGCTGTCAAAACAAAAATATATATATGCTGGCTCGCTACCGCTCGCCAGGAAAATATTGACACTTGGATGGGGATTAACGTCTTAAAACAGTAGGCTGAATGGGGCCAAATGGATACAAGCCAAAGAGAGAGGGAGAGAAAGAGAAAAAAAGCGAGGTGGGTTCCCTCAAGCCACTTCTCATATGACTTGAACACAAGATGTGTGTGTGCTAGCTCACCCACGCAATTGGTAGATTGCATACTATAGGTAGCGCCAACAAACTTACCCACACAATTGGTAGATTGCATACTATAGGTAGCGCCAACAAACTTGACAATTTTCTTGACCCCTTAACTTCTCATTACTCAAAGTGCATGAAAGCAATCAAGTTGACATTTCTATCATTAGGGAAGAGCCCACCAGGAAATAGGTGTGGATATGTACAGCCAGTTTGCTCTAGGCCCTTTTGATTTATGAGAAGTTAAGGGGTCAAGTTCGTTGGTGCTACCTATACTGCCATCCATTTTCTTCTACCATTTACTTTGGCCAGTACTGTTTCTGGAACTATACTCTGTTTCATTTCATCTGACGATAATTTGAATCCCTTAGCAGTTATTTCTCGATACTTAACAGAAAAATATGAAGCTACTATATCTGCATTATAGTAAGACCAAGTTTATATAATTAGCACCATATTTCACTACAAAATCATCATAATAGGTAACTGATAAATCTTGAGGGGAACTTTGTAATTTACCGTCAGTTGAAAAGAAACAGAGTACAATATAGTTTTCAACCTGTCCTTCAAGATGTTGAGCATTATAGGGAAGAAAATCACAAGTATTCTAGCCTGGAAACTAAAAATTGGGGTACAATAGCGTTTTAACCCTTCTGGCCCAGGCTGCCTTTCTAAAGGACGGAGCTCGTATCCGGGCGATCTGGCTGAAAAATAAGACTCATAAACAAAGGCCTATCTCCCTTAATACAAGAGCAACATTACTCAAAACATATACAAAAATGTTCGCCTTACCTTGCTGCGTAGACTGGCGTTAAGTAGAGCTCTCTAGCTCAACTGGTTCCGGAGTTATGGCGATGTTAGTGGAGGTAACTTTTGCCGCGTATTTACCTCGGCGCGTCCGAACACTCAACCGCGGCCCCGGCTACGACGCCCTGTTGCACTCGTCGCCCCACCCGCAATTATGCCGGGAAGCGATTTGAGAGTTTTTTATTGTTTATAATGCCATTTATTATAGTTATTATGTTATTTTAATTTAATAAAGTTATTTTTATGAAGTTATTTGTGTCTCTGTCACTTATACTTAGTTTTATTGTTATTATTATGAGTAGTTATTATTATTTATACTGGACACCCGATGACTGGAAGACTGGCATAATAGTCCCCCTATATAGGGGCAAAGGGGAAAGAGGAGTGTGTGGTGGCCACCGAGGAATGTGTCTTCTGGGCGTGGTGGGGAAGGTGTACAGTGGGGTGGTGATTGAGAGTGAGAGTGAGAGCGGAGAGGTGGATAGGCGACGAGCAGGGAGGTTTTGGGAAGGGAGGAGGATGTGTAGATCAGATTTTTGCCCTGAATTGTGTTGTGGAGAAGTATCTGGAGAGGAAGCAAAAGGTGTATGTTGCCTTTATGGGCTTGGAGACGGCCTATGACGGAGTGGATAGAGAGGGTTTGTGGAGGGTGCTTGGAATATGCGGAGTGGAGGGCAAGTTGCTGAAAGCAGTGAAGAGCATGTGTGAGGGTGCAGAGGCGGCAGTGCGTGTGGAGAGTGAGCAGAGCGAGTTCTTTGACCTGAATGTTGGTTTGAAACAGGGGTGTGTGATGTCCCCGTGGTTGTTTACTGTATATATGGATGGAGTCATGAAAGAAATGCTGTCAAGAGCAGTGGATGTTGGTGTATCGCTGAAAGGGGAGGGAATTGAGTGGAAGCTACCTATACTGCTGTTTGCGGATGATACAGTTCTGGTGAGTGATAATGAATGGGAGTTGCAGGGTCTGGTAAATGAGTTTGGAACAGTGTGCGAAAAACGGAATTTGAAGGTAAATACGGGGAAGAGCAAGGTTATGGTCTTCGAAAGGGGTGAAGTCACAGAGTGTGAGGTGAAGCTGAACGGTCAGGCTATGGAGATCGTCAACTCTTTTGAGTATCTGGGCAGTGTGTTGAGTGGGGATGGGACTATGGATGGGGAGGTGCGGGAGAGGGTACAACAGGGGGGAGGGTTGTAGGAGCGCTGGAAGCAGTAACAAGAAATGGGGTGGTCGGTATGGAGGTGAAGAGGTCCTTGCATGACAGTGTGGTGATCCCGACATTGACTTGCGGAAGCGAGGCATGGACGTTGGTTGAGAGACTCGGACCAAGAGTGAGAGCAGTGGAAATGAATTACTTGGGGAGTGCGTGTGGAGTTGCATGGAGGGATGGACAGACTGGTGAGGAAGTGGGAAGGAGGGTTGGTGTGGAGGTGGATGTGCTGGAGAGTGTGAAAGGGAACAACTTGAGATGGTTCGGCCATGTGGAGCGTGTGGAAGGCGAGAGAATGACTAGGAGGGTGTACGAGAACGAGGTGGAGGGACGGAGAGGGAGAGGTAGACCGAATATGAGGTGGAAGGATGGAGTGAGGAACTACATAAACGAGGGCGGTGCTGGTTGGGGGGAGGGGCGTCGACTGACTGGGCACAGAGGTGCATGGGGGCGGTTCGTTCGTGGCCACCCTTTCGGGGATCACGGCGTCAGGCAATATAGATAGATAGTAATTGATAGTGTCATTTTCACTGTTATGTATTGTTAGGTAAGCTAATAATATATACTGTATAGTGTCACTTTCACTTGTTCATATTGTTATTAAGGCACTTATTATTACTTATGTAATAAGTAATTGGGCGGGTGCCCAACCCCGAAAAGGGCTGAAATAGGGAAGCAATCCCCCCGCCATAGGCGGCTTTCTAGGGCCTTTCCTAGCTGATGCTGAGAGGATTGGGTTCTAGTCATGTGGTGATGGGATGGTCTATCAGAGTGAGAACTGAGCAATCTCTGCCATACCCATAGCTTACTCTGACTGTTCCTTTTACTTATATATTTTCTAGATCTCAAGTCTCTAACGTGGATTGACCTCCCAATCTACCAAGATTGGAAGCCAAAGCGTCACATTTTTCCCTTGCCCCTCAACTTTCTCTTCATAATTGCTGAGGGACACAGGGCCCTGGGTGGGGCTATGGTTTCCCGGGCATTTCCGCACCCTCCTCAGCTCCCCGCCATGGAGTGGCTTCGGTCACCCAGGCTTTATTGTGGTCGGCGGGGAGGGTTCTGTGGGGGCGCTCGGTTATGGCCTTGGCCTTGCTCGGGGCCTTGGGGCTGTTCGGCCAGGCAGCTTGGGGAACAACAACAAACAACAACAACTTATGTGTGTCTCTTTCACTTATACTTAGTTTTATTATTACTATTAGCCTACATTTTAGAGAGTGTCACGTTCACTGTCATTGTCACGGGCACTTCAATAATCGATTAGAGTGTGAAAGTCGTTGAAGCACTGTCCAGCGCACAGTGCCACTTGACACTCGAGGCATTCCCATGTGGTTTTGCTCACTTTGTGGGGTCCGCGAGTTGTGTGGCTGCACACATGGCACCTCTTCTGACTCCTAACTTTACTACCAGGTGCTTTGAAAGGAAGGGGGTGGAGCTGGTGCTTCCTGAAGTAGTCGGCACACCCCGTGCGGTCCAGCTGGCCTGGTCCTTGTAGTGGTCTCCTAGGTTCCGCATATTTAGCCAGGAGCTCAAATATCACCTGCTTGTGGAACTTCCGCAGGGACTTGTACTTCTTGTCTCCGGGAGTCCACAGACGGGTAGATGTTGTAGGCATTGAGGGCCGACATATCTACCGTATGCAGAATAAACTTCTTATACCACCTGCAAGATGTTCGCAGGCAGTCGATGAAGCCCATCTGCATGTCGGACTTATCGACGAGGCGCATATTTAGGTTGTAGTCCAGGACAGCAGCTGGTTTCTGGACGGGGTTTTTGGTTCTTCGGTCCGCCTTCCCTGTGGCAATCTCGGCCTTGTGGTATGTGTTGAGGAGGTTGACCTTGCGCTGGTCATGCCAGTGGATGGAGAGGATGGGGCCACTCTTCTTGTGGAAGATGTCCGTCTTCTTCGTCTTTGTTGAGTAGGCTGGCATGCCCCTCCTCTTGGCCTTGACTGTGCCGACAGTTCCGGTCTTGCGGTCATGGAGGTACAGTACTTGGTTAGGATGGGCGACGTGTAGTAATTGTCGGTGTAGAGAATTATGTTCTTATGGAAGTGTTTCTCCATCATTCTCTGCACGACAGCGCCGCCAAATCCAATCTCGGGGTCAGTCTCAATTTCCCCACCACTGCCGCTATAGACCACAAAGTCCAGCACATATCCCGTCTTGCAGTCGCAGAGGACGAAGAGCTTGATGCCGAAGCGGTGTCTCTTGGACGGGATATACTGCCTGAAATGCAGCCTACCACAGAACAGGACCAGAGACTCATCCAGGCACATCTGATATGGAATCAGGTAGGTGGTAAACCGATGACGTATCATGTCATACAGCTTCCTGATCTTCCATAATGAGTCGGGAAGGTGGACTGCCATATTGTTGGTCAGGTGGAGATTGGAGAGGATGTCAAAGCACCTGTCCCTGGACATGTACTTGCCAAATGCTGGAGTCGTGATGAGGTCGGCAGTGATCGAGTAGTCTGCCAGAGCGTGCTTCCTGATATGTGTCATCAGCATAGTGAGTGCCAAGAACACATACAGTTCTGCCACAGTGACAGCTCTCCATGCCACCATCTTGGCACTGGTCTTCCTGCCAAGAAAGTTGGCACAAATGTCATGATGGTTGTTGGTCTCCTCGACGAGGTATTCCATGACTTCATTGTCATAGAAGCCACAGAAAAGTTCACTGGGGGTAGCATTTGGGCCACGGATATGCTGGTGACACCCCGGAACCAACCTGCTGCTCGTCAAAGGCAGGACAATCTGGCTCAAAATCTGCCCCATCTGTCCACACAAACAAGTGGGATGAGTGAGCACGTGCAGCAGGCACACGCCCTTGCCCACGCGGACGCCCTGCACGCCCACGCCCAGGGGCAGCGTCGTCGTCAGGCTGAGCCGCACGCCCACGACCTCGCCCTTGAACTTGTCGTGTCGGGACTTCCTCCTCAGGCGATGTCAGGTCATCTGGGGCAATGTTGGGGTCGTCAGCATCTTCTTCGGGAGACAATTCCGGTGAAGAAGTGACCGGGCGTGGGGGGTGGGAGGCTGCGGGAGGTTGAACAATGGGAGCCTCAGCCTCGGGAGTTGGGCTCCTTTTGTGGCGAGCCGAGGGCTTCTCCGCAGCAAATAATGCCCTACGATGCGGGGCCTGTGGTGGCACACTGTGGGAGGACAATGCCGCCCCACTAGTACCACTTGTAGAGGCCCTTTGCACATCCTGAGGGAGAGATGAAGCAGAGGGCTGTCGGTGACCCGCGAGGCGTCCCGGGTCAAGGCGTCGTGACAAAGGAATGCGGGTGGTTGCTAGACCAGGGTCGGCGTCACTATCACTATCTTCACCTTCCCTAGCATTTTCTGCTGCCCTACGTGCTTTCTTGGCTGCACTTTTCTCAAGAGATTGTTTGTAAAAGTATTTACCCACTTTCAAGGGTATACGGGCAGGCAAAGGGGAAGGCCCTGGGCTAGGGCTAGGCCTAGGGTGACTACGCAGTGATGGCGACGGGGTAGGCCTAGGCTCTAGCACACTCGGAAGTTCGACTGCACCTTCCTGCAACACTTCCACATCAGGATCATCACTACTATCCCCTCCCTCAAACAAGTCAACATTGTCATCATCCCCAAACCCCACAAAATCCTCGTCTTCACTTGCACTAGTAATAAACTGTTCTTTATCAACTAAGCTTTCGCCACTGCTTTCTTCAATGGCAAAAAGTTCTCTCTGTATAGCACCGTCACTCAACAATACCTTCACTTTCTTGCATTGAGCCTTTTTCTTGCTTGCAACAGGCGTCGATGTAGCGAGCGGGGTAGCACTGGGGTGCGCGGGAGGTTGCACAGAATCGGACACGTCGGAATTCATTATTTCACTATAACTCGCCATGGCGGTCACGTGGGAACTAAGACGGTAGTAGTTCAGGCTTGGTGGCGCTGCAATCGCCCCTGCAAAGTAAATTTTAAAGCACGCTTTCAAGCATAGGAATTTTAAAAGGACACCCGGGTTCCGGCCCATCTGCCGCACTGTCATTTTAAAATGACACCCAGGCCAGAAGGGTTAAAGGTGCACAATGCACTCAAAATGGTTGTCAGATTGCATTTTTTCCCAGTTGGTACCACCACTCACTCATTACTTAATTTTTGTTGAACCTCCATGGGAAGAAAGTACTCGTCTATTTCCATTTACATCTTTGCTTCAAGTAAACCGCATTTAAATAAACTGCTTTTCGAATTGGTAAAACACAGAATCTATTATTAATATTTGGTTCCCGACAACTTGACCAGTAAATTGTACACCAACCAGTGTCAGGTCAACCTGGGCATCCTAAACCAAATCAAATTAAAATTCCTAACCTAAACCAACCCTCTGAGGGTTAGTCGAAAAGAAAATATATTGTACAGGTCTCCCTCACTATCAGATGCCCCAATTTACGATATTATTATAGGTTTTTTGGTGTTTGTGCTTTGGCTGGTCCGAGAACGCCTCCCCATTTACCCCATTAATATTAGGGTTTGCTTTATGATTTTTCTATTTAAGATCAGGTTTTCAGGAATGTAACCCAATCATAAATCGAGGGAGACCTGTACCCATGTTTCCTACTGCGTGTCGTACAAGGAGGAGATGGTGCTTGTCCGGACTTACATTCATCCTATACAGTTATTCCTGTTTTCCAGGCTGTCTGGCAGAACAGCCCCAAGGTCCCGAGCAAGGCCAAGGCCATAAACGAGCGCCCCCACAGAACCCTCCCTGCTTACCACTAATAAAGCCCGGGTGACCGAAGCCACTTCAAGGCGGGGAGCTGAGGAGGGTGCGGAAACGCCCGGGAAACCAAAGCCCCACCCAAGGCCCTGTGCCCCTCGGCAATTATGAAGGGAAAGTTGAGGGGCAAAGGAAAAATGTGACGCTTTGGCTCCCAATCTGTCAACCTCTAGGTTGGCAGTAGGGAGCTTAATCCACGGAAAGAGACGCTGTCACTTGAGATCTAGAAAATATATAAGTAAAAGGAACAGTCAGAGTAAGCTATGGGTATGGCAGAGATCGCTCAGCTCTCACTCTGATAGACCAGCCCATCACCGCATGACTAGAACCCAATCCTCTCGGCATCAGCTAGGAAAGGCCTTAGAAAGGATAGTTTTCCAATGTCATCTCCTTTCAGGGTTGGGCACCCACCCTCCTATATAATAAAGTCTTGTTATGGCATGGTTTTGTTGTAGCACTGTTGAGGTTATTGAGGTACAGTACCAGTATATAGAGGTTGCAAGGGGACTTTGTTGAGTTTTGCTGAAGCACTGTTAGTAAAATAGGAAAAGTGGGGATTGGGCCTGAGTAAACAAGTAGATAGATAGATATAGACTGTTATCACTAAGGGGGGTGACAAAGTGGGGCAGTGTATGGGAGGATTTTTTATACTACAATCTAACTCCCAAAAGGCAATCCTGTCCGTGCCATTACAATTTAAATGAAAAGAAAAATGTAAACTATTGTACCGTATGTATATATCCTAACTATACACTACTGGTTATTTCACCTGGTCAGTCATGATATTTACTTACAACCAAAGCTACTTGCCAGAACCACTAGAAACTTTGTGAATAGTTGCAATATGCCTGGTGAAGTGCCGTTTTCGTGAGAAACTTTTATCACAATGAACACATTTGAAATGTTCCTCTTGTGAATGCACCAATATATGATTTGCCAGATAGTCCTTACGTGTGAAACATTTACCACAATGATCACATTTGAACTTGGCGCTGGAATGCACGTTATAATGATTATTAAGGACTTGTCTCTGAGCAAATTGTTTACCACATTCCCCACACTCAAACATCCTTGACGCACTGTGAATGAATGCATGCTTTACTAAGTCAGCCTTTGTCTTGAATAGCTTGTCACAGTGATGACACTTGTGTTTTTTCTCTCCTGAATGTACCAGTGAATGTTGGTTGAGACCTCTTCTCTGCGCAAACTGTTTCCCACACATAGGACACTGAAATGCCTTTACTCTCGAATGTATCAATACATGTGTGACGAGGTGACACTGCCGACCAAACCTCTTACCACAAACCTCACATTCGAACTCTTTTACTCCCGTGTGAACCACTGAGTGCCGAGCCAGATCCCGTTTACAAACGAACCTCTTAAAACATGACTTGCACACAAATTTATTAAATTTTCTATTATTAAATATGTCTATATTATTAATATCAGAACTCTTACTGGAATTGTTTTCTGGAAATGAAGATTCTGAATGATTAAGCTCATTATTCAAATCATTTCTCTTACTAGGATTAAAATCTGGCATTGAAGTGCCTGTGTTATAGTATTTGTTATTCTTCCAATTAGAACTCTGGCTAAGATTGTTTTTCTGTATTTTATTGTTACACATGATCAGTTCATTATTGTCAGTCATCACTTCCTCTCTTACTAACACTTCATCATCACATTTAACAACTTTTTCAATGCATCTATAGTCCAATGTTTCCTCTTCACTCTCCAACTTCACATTTGCATTTTCAAACTTCTCCATTTCTTTTATTTGGCTCTACTAGGTAAACATGAAAAATAGTCAATTATGTACAGTCAAGAACATAAATGGCTGTACTGTATGAATATCAAACGCAAACGAGACAATACAATGCATAATTTTAGCCCACATGCTTCAGAACTGGGCTAGATAGATTCAAAGATTTGAATTGGTGTAACTTTATGTATTGTATCTGATGCCCCGATTTACGATATTATTAAAGGTTTTTAGGTGTTTGGGTTTAGGTTTTGGCTGGTCTGAGAACTCATCCCCATTTACCCAATAAATTTTAGGGTTTGCTATACAATTTTTCTATTTAAGATTAGGTTTTCAGTATATCACTTTGGCAGATTTTGACATCCACTCTTGCTGCTGATAACAACACCCCTCACTTGTTAACCTGGAACAAGAGCTGATATTAGACTACAGGCACAACTCATTTTACAGTACTTAGTCTGAGGGGAGTCTTTTTGTATCTCCTGTTTCACTTCATTAGTTTGGCAACTTAGACGTTTCACCACATTATTCTTGCAATAATAGGACGCTTCACTCCATTAAAGCGAGGGATAGCAAGCCTACATGTAACTTTAAAATTTTTTTTTTTTTTGTGAGAATTACTCTCCCGCGGTTGTTGTTGTTCCCTAAGCTGCCTGGCCGAACAGCCCCGAGTCCCTGAGGAAGGCCATGGCCGCGATCGGGCTTTCCCACAGAGCTCTCATTGAGTGTAGATTGTGTTGTTGGCATAAGTGGTTGTGTGAAATGCAGTCTTCTATGATATGTTTGATGATATGGGGTGCTGTGTTACATCCCGGGCAGGTGTCGACGACGGAGTCATCCAGTCTCTTCTGATAGCTCAGAAGAGCTGGATGGTCTCTGCATCTCAGCCTGGCCAGGTGGACTCTGTCTTCGCGAGGAAGGGAGGATTCGGAAGGATGGATTTCGGGAGGTCGTGCTTGCAGCTCCCGCGGTTAGGGTACGAGTACCAATGGAGACGCATTGCCCAAAGGAGACGCACTTGAAACAAAAAAACTTGCACAGGCATAGGATGAGTAGATAGATGCATGAATGGTGGGCCAAAATATTCTTTAACTATCACCTAATATGCTCACATAGTACCAGCTTATTATTTTCATATGTTATTGTGTGAGATGAGATGAACTTAAAAAATGTCATGTTTTCGCAAATTCCTTACGAAAACCTATGGATTTATTTTTTTTTAAAAGCTAAATGTCTTACAGTTCCCTAATTTGAATCTCGTTTCTATTACTGTAGGTTGAT
Source organism: Paralithodes platypus (assembly GCA_032716605.1). Taxonomy (NCBI): domain Eukaryota; kingdom Metazoa; phylum Arthropoda; class Malacostraca; order Decapoda; family Lithodidae; genus Paralithodes; species Paralithodes platypus. The sequence continues at coordinate 16,226,518 of CM064506.1, read as the reverse complement.
AGTGCATGAGTTGAAGTATAACACTGCATGATCAAAAGGCTTTTACTTGCACGGCTGAAGGGGGGTGAGGGTGCGTCCCCATATGACCAGCAAAAAACCCAAAGTCCAATGGAGACGCATTTTTTTAAATTGATGCCAGAAGGTCGTACACCACACTGGTAACATAGCATACTCTCCTCTATGTCTGGTATAAATAAGGTTGAGTTTCCTTCACCATTGACGAAGCTGCCTTAAGTAGAACTCAGTGCCCTATAGAGACGCATTTATAGAGACGCACGCGTCTGCTTAGGGCAGCCGCGTTGCGTCTTAGGTCCTCGTAAATGTGTGTTTATTTTGTTAACATTATTAAACATAATAACCTTTTATTTTATCCTGGGTGAAGGAAACTCGACCCTAATTACACCATACATATTGGGGAGAATGGCTTTCTACCAGTGAGGTATGGCAACAGTTTGAAAAATGCGTCTCTATAGGACCTCCAGAATGTTTTGCTGGCCCTAAGGAGACGTACCCTTTTACCCCCTCAGCAATTCAAAATCACATTAAGCATGTTCTTGCCACACAGTTAAATGTTTGTGTGGGCCCTGTCAGCCTAGTGATGAAAAAATACTATATTTCCAGGCCCTCCACCCATTTCCTATCCCTATTTTCCCCAAATATGCCCGGGTTGGCGACTGGTGCTTGATTTAAACCTTGTATTAGCATGCATGTTACATATATACCTTCCCTGCATCCTCTAAACTGTTTTGTTATTGGCCTACAATGAGCAATTAGTATGTTTAGTAATATTTTATGTCTCTCTAATAATATATATTATAAGGCCTATGTCAGTCCGTTTTATTGCTTTAGCATTGTCAACTTACGACCAAAATGACCATGCTTTGTTTCTGGTACCCATGAGGTAAGTACTTATATCATTTTATGTGTGTTTTTGTGTTTTAAACATACCTGCGTCTCCTTAGGACCAGGGGCGTCCCCTTAGGATTTTGCTGCCCTCAGGGGACGCATCTCTTATTTATCTTCTCTCTCCTACACAATATGATATAAAGTAAAAATGTTAGTGCCTGGTGAAAATATAAGCTTTTTGCTATTTATCCCCCTTACCCTCAATTTCCTATCTCTTATAGGCAAGCGGAAGCAACTCGTAAAAAAAAAAAAGTATGTAAAAATGCGTCTGCATTGGTACTCGTACCCTAGCCTACGTACCACGAGTGATTTATATAAGAGACCTTATATAACACTGACACTTCACCCACGAGCTTCAGTATAGCTAGAGAGGTGGAGGAGGGAGGATAAATGCTTTCTCCACATATTTTATCGCTCTGCAAGGTTCATATATTCATCTTATATGTGAAATAAAAGCACATTGACAAATAATAATCCTTTATATCGTAAATATAACTAATCCTGTCAGAATCCAAGGCTAGAAATTTACAAATAACTACCATAGCCCAATTTTGCATTTTAAAGGTTAAGAGCCAAGGCCTAAAAAAAAACTTTCAAACACCCCACTGGCACTCAAACCAAAGCAATATGTGATTAGGTGATATAATTCCCCTTCATTATTTTCTACCACTCCTACATATGTGCCCCTCTTCCACTTCATTTCCCCCTCCTCAATTATCACATATTTGTCCTCTTGTTCCCCCTTTTATCGGGTAATTTGCTGCACAAATTTCCTTTAAGCGGTCTCTATAACACAGGCGAGGCAGCTAGAGATCCTTGCAACACAGAGCTCGGACAGGGAGGATATACGCCGCCCCGGCTCTTGCCTCATGATATGACTGGACTGTAATAATACGTATTTTTCACACCCCAAATGCTATTCCCACTTATTTTATTGCTCTTAAATGGTAATATCTTCATATTAAACGTAAAATAGGCACATATGGATAAGTAATAGGCCTAGGGCCTTATGATATTTAAGGTAAATATGTCAATTTTTGTAAGGAATGAACCAAAATACAGTTCAATGTTATTTGAATACCACAATTTGTTTTTATATAGGCTATTTGAAGATAAATATGGAATCGATAATATTATGCTCTAAAGATCATATGAAAATGTGGGAAAAACTTAATTTTTATGTCACAAATTTTCCCATGGATTTTATTTTTGGAATCTGTTAGTTTTTATTAATATATAGTGTTTGTATTTAATTACAAACCTCGGAAAACCCAATTTCCCTATCATCCAACGATCTTAAGACACGCCGCCCGATAGTGGGGAGGGCTATGAAGGTCAGGGAAAAGGAGGGGTTAAATGCGTAAAACGGCGATAATAGCGTATTTTAGCAAAACTTGGTTCGTGTTTTAAGGTTTTGCAAAGGCATAAAACCCAAGAATTCGAAAACCTGTGCCAAGTTTTGGCAAAAGTTGTCTCGGATTTTGCAATTTTTTATAGTTGAAAAAGACAGTAACCTAATTTCGAAATTTGGCTCTGGTTTTCACGATTGACAAACCCCTAAAGTCCGATATATCGAAAACCTGAGCCAAGTTTTGGCAAAAGTTGGCTTGGATTTTACGAGTTTCTAGAGTAAAAAAGACAGTGATGTTATTTGGCTCGTGTTTTCTTGATTTACAAACTCATAAAACCTGATTTTTCCAAAACCTGAGCCAAGTTTTGGCAAAAGTTGGCTCGGATTTTGCAATTTTTTAGAGTACAAATCGATAGTGACGTTATTTCGATATTTTGGTCGGGTTGTCTTGATTTATAAATCCCTAAAACCCGATTTTTCAAAAACCCGACCCAAGTTTTGGCAAAAGTTGGCTGGGATGTTGCAAGTTTGAAGAGTGGAAAAAAGGGAGTAACGTACCGGTACTTTCGAAAATTGGGTCAGGTTTTCCCAACTTGCAAACCCATAAAACCCGATTTATCGAAAACGTAGCGGTTTTGGAAATCATAAATACCCAGTAACCTAGACCTACTACTGTACATTGGATACAAGATTAACCCTCACCTAACACCTACAATGTGTCCGTAGTACTGTACCTAGTACGTGGGATACAAGATGAACCCCTACCTACCAGGTTATACCGGTATATGTTCATAGTACAGTACTTACTTTATTCCATACCTACCACCTGATCCCTTGTCATTAACCTAACTGTCAATATTTACGAGACTCACCACAGCTATTTTCAAGATTATTTTTATATTTTTTGGATTGGTTATTTTTATTGTTTATAAACTTTCCATAATACAAATATTTCATGGAAATTAGTATTTACCCATTATCCAAGAATAAAAAAACACGGCCCCCGATAGTGGGAAAGGCTATGAAGAATAGGGAAATTGAGGGGTAAAAAGCGTATAAAGCGAATATATTGCCCATTTGTAAATAAAAATTGGCTCGGGTTTGTGCATTTTCGAGACCCATAAAACCCGAGCCAACTTTTGACGAAAGTTGGCTCGGATTTGACGGATTTCACAGGGTGGAGCTTATGTTATAAAAAATAGTCAACTTTGAGGAGACTTAACAACTTTACCTAACCTATCCTAGTATTATAGGTGGGAGCTGCCGCCACCACACCCCCGCTGGTTGGGTAACAGAGCATAGTATTATGGGACATAGCTTACTCTGGCAACGAGTGGCAGCGAGAGGTTCACAACAATAACTAACCAAAGAACTTAACCTAACCTAGACCCAGTATGTGGGATACAAAGCTAGCCCTCACCTAACACCTAGTATACAGTATGTCACTAATACCCAGTAAGTGGGATACAACAGTAGCCTTCACCTAACACCTAGTATTTGTACCTAGTACCCTATATGTACCTAGTACCCAGTACGTGGGATGCAAAAGTAGCCCTCAGCTAACACCTAGTATATGTCACTAGTACCTGGTACGGTATCTGGACACTTCGAGCGAATTAATATTCGAGCATAGGCGCATTCGCGCGAATTCATATTCGAGCGTATGCGCATTCGCAGGAATTAATAATGAATTCACGCGAAGATGCATACGAGCTAATTGTTATAGTGAGGGATAGAGCTCTCTAGTTGACGAAAAAATGGAGTCGCTAAAAGCCGCGCCGTCTAAAAGAGAGTGCTGCCAACCGTTTTACGGTAGGCAGACATTATTGGTAGACATGTCGTTACCGTTTTTTTTAATAGGTTTTGCAGAGGGTTGAAACTAATTTTAATATGATGTTTAGAGCATATAGATTCCATATCTGTCAACAAAATTTGTGACATATAAATGGAGTTATACTAAAATGTATTTTAACCCTCGGAAAAACCTAATTTAAATAGGCCTAATGCTACTAAAATGTAATTTTCGTAACAAGGTTGTCAATACGGTACTTTCCTGTTATCAACGCACAATCAAAGCTGATGATTGCAGAGTAAACACCGTAGACTTCATAGATTTTTCTTTTACTCTGGCACTGGCGGTGACACAGCTTCACTAATTAGCTGGCACTCAGCGGGTTAATTGGGTTTAGACTGTTGTGCACCCATAAACAGGGAACGTGAGCTGGGTTTAGACCGTCTGTTAGTTTTCGGTTAGGTTAGGTTAGGCTAATGTTGAAAATACTAAAATGCGACGGTCCTCGGTATTAAACAACACTGTATATCAAAGAAAAATAAACAAAACACTAGAATTAACTAGTAAAAAGGCTGTCCGGGGTCTCTTCAATTAAAAAAAAAAAAAAAATCATAATATCTTGGCCTGGCGGGACGTTTGAAATACCATAGCTCTGGGTAAAAATTTAAGAGACCCCAGATATCCTTTTTAGGCCTACAATTTTTGTTTTCTTTAATAGCCTAGCCTAGCCTATAGGCTACAGTATTGTTCAATACCGAGGACCGTCTCATTTTGGTATTTTCAACATTAGCCTAACCTAACCTAGTACCCCCGCTAAATCCATTAAATCCAACCCAAGAACCTAACCTAACCTATCACAACGACTGTTATAACGTGTGAACAATAGGATAAAACTAACCTATCTCGCTGCCGGTCTAAACCCAGCTCATGTTCCCTGTTTAAGGGTGCGCGACGATCTAAACCCTGCTCACGTTCCCTGTTTATGGGTGAACAGTTTCTTCTATTTCACTTAGCCTAGCCTATAGGCCTAGTGAATTTGAGACGGTAATTACATGTAGGCTACACCAACAAAGTATCGTCCATGAAACGGTTATTTTAAACGACACTACTGCAGCTCCTTGAATGCTACGTCTAGAACACTTTTAATTATCGATGGGGCTCGTATCCGGGTTGTTTTCAATTTTATCCTAGCTCTGCGCTTCCTGAAATCCTGGGTTAAGTCGTCCTGTAGTTGAAGGCAATCTTCCCTATTAGTAATTGGTCAATAAACTAAGCTATCATTGGCGAAAAGTCTAGTAGAATTAAGCGATAGGCTAGTGGGAAGTCATTTAGGTTATGTAAAAAAAAAAAAAAAAAAAAAAAAACAGTAGGGGATTAGGCTAGCCTAATTCATTATTAAGGGAACAAAATTTGCTTCTAGTTAGGCCTATGCTTCATGTCAAGTTATTATTCTAACACAACTGGTCCAAAATCGCAATAGGCCTACAAACGACAAATTTGGACAAAACCAATTGCTTCTTTTTGATCAGTTGTAGTTCGGAAAGTATAGCGCCTTAGTAACGGCGTGTTGTGTAGGGTGCCTAATTAAAGCGGGCATCACACTGGGCCAAATTCTCGTCAATCTCCAATCTCCAATCTCCGTTTCCAGCCAGTAGCGCCAGCAAATCCTATCACACACGCCAAGCGTCCTGGCTGCGTGAGTCTCCGACACAACAATAACAACGTCCGACCTTAGCCTATATTGGTCCGTTTCACCTATACTGTAATGTATAGTAATACACACACATACATACATAAAACTTTAAGACCGAGTGTTCCACACATCAGTGCAGTTTCAGTCTCTTGTCCTAATGGCAGCGTTCCAGGCAACCCTGTTAAGGGCTGCTTCACTTGTCAAGTTCTTGGATTTGAGATCGGCGCGTATAGTCCGATCCCAGGTCTTCCTCGGTCCACCCCTTGGTGCAGCTCCCTCCACAATCACAGACCTGCATTTTTTCACCCAATATTGTTCATCCATTTTCTCCACATGTCCATACCATCCCAGTCTACTTGTACGCATCACCTCGCTAATACTCTTTATACCTAAACGTCTCCTCAGCTCAACATTTGTTATTCTATCCTGTAGCCTGGCCCCACACATCCATCTCACCATTCTCATCTCATTACGCTCCATTCTGTTGACATCCTCTACTTTAACGGCCCATGTTTCTGAGGCATACGTCATTGCACTTCTAACACATGAGGCATACACCTTTCCCTTCAGGGGGAGAGGCATTCTTTTCATGGTCAGGATTGGCATCAATTTTCTGAACTTCCCCCAGCCACACCTAATTCTAGCAACAGTGGCAGCCTCGGCCTCACCACCGGCAGAGATGGTATCTCCTAGGTAACAAAACTTGTTCACCAGCTCCAAAGACTCATTTCCAAAATTCACAGCCACAGGATCATCACTTAACACAAGCTCGCCTTTGCACACTACGCACTCAAATTTCTCTATTTCTGACTTATCCTTCGGCAGGGGCCCCTTTATTCTACTACAGCGCTTACTCCCATGGTGTACCCAACATCGACAGATGCTACATTGAATTGAGTTAACGCCCACTCCCTTTCCACACACTGCACATGGGTATGCACCGCTCTTTTCCACATTGCCTTGTCTCAATCTACAATGCATAACCTTGGTTTTGTTAATATTGACTCTTAAACCCTTGCTCGCCATGCCCTCTCTCCACTCTCTGAATTTGGCCTCAGCATCCTGCATACTGTCAGCTATTAGGACTAAATCGTCTGCATAAAACAGTTCCAACGGGAGTCCGCCTCTAAAAACTCTAGACAGCGCCTCCCAAGACCATAATAAAGAGGAGGGGGCTTAACACTGAACCCTGATGGACTCCAACACGGACTGCGAACTCATCACTCAGTACACCCTTCACCCTCACCGAACTTCGCGAATCCTCATACATCTTCATTATCACACGCACCAGTCACTCTTCCACACCAAGTTTCCTCATAGCCCACTGCATAACATCTCTAGGTACCCTATCAAAGGCCTTCTCCAGGTCCACAAACACAAAGTAAAGATCCCTGCCTTTTAGTAAGTATCTTTCCTGTATCTGCCTGACTATGAAGATAGCATCGGTTGTACCACGTCCTGGCATAAAACCAAACTGCATATCATCAATAGAGATGCTTTGCCTGATCAAACCCTCAAGGACTCTCTCACAGACCTTCATGATTTGGTCAAGCATTTTCAGGCCCCTATAATTTCCTCTATCTAGCGCATCCCCTTTTCCTTTGTATATATTTACTATTACACTTTTGAGCCAATCCTCTGGGATTTTGTCATCTTTAATAATGGTGTTTATCAACTCAGTGACTAAGTTTACACCAATCTCCCCTGAGGCTTTTATCATCTCGGCGACAATGTCTGAGCAACCTGGAGCTTTACCGTCCTTAGAAGCTGTCGTGGTCTATCGGGCTAAGGCTCTAGCGCTATGTTGGTGACGACTAGCCGCGTGGGTTCGAATCTCGGCTATGCTACAACAGTTTCCAGTGCTATATAGCCTTCGTCGCTTAGTGCTGTAGAATTAATTACAGTTGGGGATATCCCCCAGATGAAATTAATTCATAAGGTTATTCAACCTTTACCGTCCTTCATTTTATTGATTGCGTCGCTCACTACAGCTGGTGCTATCAAAGGAGGGGGCCCAGATATTGGTTTTTCGATACTAAGCTGTTCCTTATCCCATTCAAACTCTACATTTAGCAATCGTTCATAGTGTACCTTCCATGCTTCTCTGATTTCATTTTCTGCATACACAATCTTCCCATTATCATCTCTAACACACTGTTCACCTATAATATCCCTACTGTAATTTTTAACTCGCCTAGCTAGGTTGAAGATCCCATTGGGATTAGGCTAGCCTAATTCATTATTAAGGGAACAAAATTTGCTTCTAGTTAGGCCTATGCTTCATGTCAAGTTATTATTCTAACACAACTGGTCCAAAATCGCAATAGGCCTACAAACGACAAATTTGGACAAAACCAATTGCTTCTTTTTGATCAGTTGTAGTTCGGAAAGTATAGCGCCTTAGTAACGGCGTGTTGTGTAGGGTGCCTAATTAAAGCGGGCATCACACTGGGCCAAATTCTCGTCAATCTCCAATCTCCAATCTCCGTTTCCAGCCAGTAGCGCCAGCAAATCCTATCACACACGCCAAGCGTCCTGGCTGCGTGAGTCTCCGACACAACAATAACAACGTCCGACCTTAGCCTATATTGGTCCGTTTCACCTATACTGTAATGTACTGTATAGTAATACACACACATACATACATAAAACTTTAAGACCGAGTGTTCCACACATCAGTGCAGTTTCAGTCTCTTGTCCTAATGGCAGCGTTCCAGGCAACCCTGTTAAGGGCTGCTTCACTTGTCAAGTTCTTGGATTTGAGATCGGCGCGTATAGTCCGATCCCAGGTCTTCCTCGGTCCACCCCTTGGTGCAGCTCCCTCCACAATCACAGACCTGCATTTTTTCACCCAATATTGTTCATCCATTTTCTCCACATGTCCATACCATCCCAGTCTACTTGTACGCATCACCTCGCTAATACTCTTTATACCTAAACGTCTCCTCAGCTCAACATTTGTTATTCTATCCTGTAGCCTGGCCCCACACATCCATCTCACCATTCTCATCTCATTACGCTCCATTCTGTTGACATCCTCTACTTTAACGGCCCATGTTTCTGAGGCATACGTCATTGCACTTCTAACACATGAGGCATACACCTTTCCCTTCAGGGGGAGAGGCATTCTTTTCATGGTCAGGATTGGCATCAATTTCTGAACTTCCCCCAGCCACACCTAATTCTAGCAACAGTGGCAGCCTCGGCCCCACCACCGGCAGAGATGGTATCTCCTAGGTAACAAAACTTGTTCACCAGCTCCAAAGACTCATTTCCAAAATTCACAGCCACAGGATCATCACTTAACACAAGCTCGCCTTTGCACACTACGCACTCAAATTTCTCTATTTCTGACTTATCCTTCGGCAGGGGCCCCTTTATTCTACTACAGCGCTTACTCCCATGGTGTACCCAACATCGACAGATGCTACATTGAATTGAGTTAACGCCCACTCCCTTTCCACACACTGCACATGGGTATGCACCGCTCTTTTCCACATTGCCTTGTCTCAATCTACAATGCATAACCTTGGTTTTGTTAATATTGACTCTTAAACCCTTGCTCGCCATGCCCTCTCTCCACTCTCTGAATTTGGCCTCAGCATCCTGCATACTGTCAGCTATTAGGACTAAATCGTCTGCATAAAACAGTTCCAACGGGAGTCCGCCTCTAAAAACTCTAGACAGCGCCTCCCAAGACCATAATAAAGAGGAGGGGGCTTAACACTGAACCCTGATGGACTCCAACACGGACTGCGAACTCATCACTCAGTACACCCTTCACCCTCACCGAACTTCGCGAATCCTCATACATCTTCATTATCACACGCACCAGTCACTCTTCCACACCAAGTTTCCTCATAGCCCACTGCATAACATCTCTAGGTACCCTATCAAAGGCCTTCTCCAGGTCCACAAACACAAAGTAAAGATCCCTGCCTTTTAGTAAGTATCTTTCCTGTATCTGCCTGACTATGAAGATAGCATCGGTTGTACCACGTCCTGGCATAAAACCAAACTGCATATCATCAATAGAGATGCTTTGCCTGATCAAACCCTCAAGGACTCTCTCACAGACCTTCATGATTTGGTCAAGCATTTTCAGGCCCCTATAATTTCCTCTATCTAGCGCATCCCCTTTTCCTTTGTATATATTTACTATTACACTTTTGAGCCAATCCTCTGGGATTTTGTCATCTTTAATAATGGTGTTTATCAACTCAGTGACTAAGTTTACACCAATCTCCCCTGAGGCTTTTATCATCTCGGCGACAATGTCTGAGCAACCTGGAGCTTTACCGTCCTTAGAAGCTGTCGTGGTCTATCGGGCTAAGGCTCTAGCGCTATGTTGGTGACGACTAGCCGCGTGGGTTCGAATCTCGGCTATGCTACAACAGTTTCCAGTGCTATATAGCCTTCGTCGCTTAGTGCTGTAGAATTAATTACAGTTGGGGATATCCCCCAGATGAAATTAATTCATAAGGTTATTCAACCTTTACCGTCCTTCATTTTATTGATTGCGTCGCTCACTACAGCTGGTGCTATCAAAGGAGGGGGCCCAGATATTGGTTTTTCGATACTAAGCTGTTCCTTATCCCATTCAAACTCTACATTTAGCAATCGTTCATAGTGTACCTTCCATGCTTCTCTGATTTCATTTTCTGCATACACAATCTTCCCATTATCATCTCTAACACACTGTTCACCTATAATATCCCTACTGTAATTTTTAACTCGCCTAGCTAGGTTGAAGATCCCATTGGGATTGTCAGTGTTACACACTTGTTCGAGGACCAGGTCCTTAATGTGATTTTTAGCATTGTAAATAACTCTTTTGGCAGTTTGTTTAGCTGCCTGGTATTCCTCCCTGCTGCCTCCTTTCTTCCATGCTTTGAAGCATCTCCTTTTCTCTTTCACAGCATGTTCTACCTCATCGTTCCACCACCAAGAGGTCTTATACCTGGGGTGACCCTTTGTTTTCCCACAGACTTTGTCAGTGGCAGCGATAAGGCTATGCTTAAGAAAGTTCCATTGGCTATTTACATCGTTAGGCCTAGCTTCCTTATTTCTATTCATTTCCTCCAGTTCATTATGAAACCTATCCCTAACTTCCTTGTCCTTCAGCAGCCACACTTTCCTTTTGGGTATGTAAACCTTCTTGCGCTTAGGATCTCTGTATAAGCTCATGTCGCACACAAGTAGCTTATGCTGGGGGATACATTCTTCGGATTTACATCTACAATTATAATGCAATATGACTCAATCTACACGTTAGTGTATTTTTTTTTTTAAATTTGAAGCTTACATGAGGAAATTTATATTTTGAACTTTTTCGATTCATACCAATCGCCATGGCGTAGGCTATAGAACAGTGGTTTCACTTAAACTGTAAAATAATATGGATTGATATTGACAAACTTTGTGTAATAGAACCCAATCTATACGTTAATGTTGCTATGTTTTGCGTGTGAAGCTTATATAAGTAGCTATGAGGAAGTTTTTCGCAAACTATAGGCTATAGCCGGTATCAGGTGAACTCGGCGCATCTACCAACTCGTCGCACCAACTCGACGCACTCGTCGCACGAACTCGGCACCATATGCTCGGCGCATTTTGAAAATGTTCATTACGAATTTTCATATTTTATTGTACGATCCACATCATTCAAACAATATAAATCTTCAAATAATTATTTCATGGATGATGAAAGGTGTTTTGAATACAATATTATATAGTGAGACTACAGTACCAGGTAGGCTATATAGATAAATCATATACAAATATAGCCTACTTTGTGATTTTTTGTAATGGGTCCAAAGTCGATTTCTGAAGATGTAGCCTAGTAGGCTATCATTCACGCTATGGGCTGAGGTGGTGTGATCAACTTCACTTGCATGGGTGTTGTCTGCATGTGGTTCCGCCAATGAACAGGGATTACATATGAAATGAATCACAGTCTTGCGACGTACAGCCTTCCTGTAAAAATTCCGAGGAATTCCTGTGCCTGGTGCCACATAGTCGATGTTGCCACTTATTACAAGTCTCACACTCCAAGGCCTCCTGCCGTGTGGTGACATTGGTTTGACATACAATGCAGAGTGCAGCCATAATGATATACCGGTAGTGAATGTCAGATAAGCAATGACAGTGAGAGTTGTAACAATAGCCTATGCTCAGAATTTGGTGAATTTGGTCTATCTATCTATCTATCTATTGCCTGACGCCGTGATCCCCGAAGGGGTGGCCACGAACGAACCGCCCCCATGCACCTCTGTCCCCAGTCAGTCGACGCCCCTCCCCCCAACCAGCACCGCCTTCGTTCATGTAGTTCCTCACTCCATCCTTCCACCTCATATTCGGTCTACCTCTCCCCCTCTGTCCCTCCACCTCGCTCTCGTACACCCTCTTAGTCATTCTCTCGCTTTCCATACGTTCCATATGGCCGAACCATCTCAAGTTGTTCCTTTTCACACTTTCCAGCACATCTACCTCCACACCACACCTCCTTCTTACTTCCTCATTAGTCTGTCTATCCCTCCATGTAACTCCGCACGCACTCCTTAAGTAATTCATTTCCACTGCTCTCACTCTTGGTCTGAGTCTCTCAACCAACGTCCATGCTTCGCTTCCGTAAGTCAGTGTCGGGATTACCACACTGTCATGCAAGGACTTCTTCACTTCCATACTGACCACCCTATTTCTTGTTACTGCTTTTAGCGTTCCTACAACCCTCTTCCCCTGTTGTACCCTCTCCCGCACCTCTTCATCCATAGTCCCATCTTTACTCAACACACTGCCCAGATACTTAAAAGAGTTGACGATCTCCATAGCCTGACCGTTCAGCTTCACCTCACACTCTGTGACTTCACCCCTTTCGAAGACCATAACCTTGCTCTTCCCCGTATTTACCTTCAAATTCCGTTTTTCGCACACTGTTCCAAACTCATTTACCAGACCCTGCAACTCCCATTCATTATCACTCATCAGTGATTTGGTTTACTGTTTAAATGGGAGGTTTGACGTACCTCCCAACCTACCAAATAGGAAAACCTACTATTTGGTAGTAGTCTTGGAAAATCCAACGTCAAGGCTATTAACCTAATTGCAATGACGACTTGTCTATTTTGACTGCTATGTCGTCATTCCAACCGCGGTTAAAAAGAAAACGTCTAGAGTCTACTCCTTATCTTGCTCTAGGAGACGTTGTACATTAACCAAAACTACCACCGAAGGTGAAAAAAGTATAGAAGAGAAGAAAAAGGGGTTTACCTTAGTTACCGCTCAAGGCCCATCCCGTGTTCCGTCATGCGCAGATCCCTGTCGAACGTGCGCATAAGCGACCCTCTCTTGTCATCACATCTCACGTCAGCAGAAGAACGCGGATGGGCAGGGGTCCGGCGTGAGGGAGGGTATTATGTACGTTGGATTTTCCAAGACTACTACAAAATAGTAGGTTTTCCTATTTGGTAGGTTGGGAGGTACGTCAAACCTCCCAATTTGTTAGTAGTCTTGGCAAATCCAACGTCAAGGCTGCATAACAAATAGGAGGAGGACATCCAAGCCCAACCTACCAAAAAAAACAATGCATAAGACAAAATTATGAATGACAAAGAAACACAATTTAAACAAGAGAGTTTAATAAAAGAGTGAAAAACTGAGGAGTAGCTAAAAAGAGCAGTTTTAACACGTGCCCGTCATTCATAGTAATGCAAAACCATAGACTTGTCTTAAACCAAAAAGTACTGTACACAAAATCCCTTTTCTTCCAAAATGAACAAAAACACTGATCACAAAAACAAAACACAATTATCAATGAGGCAAAAACACTTATGTACTGTATACATATAACATAACCCCAAACTTGTAATCCAGTGTTGCAAACCCGTACTTCCCTCCCCCCCTTTTCGAAATAAAACAAAGGAAAAGAAAGAGTGACGAGGGGGGAAGACCAGGCAACTTCGCGAGAGCCCTAGGAAACACGACTCCCGAGAGCTATCACAGGCCGAGGGGGTCTAACAATGGACATGGAGAGGTAGGAGGAGACGAAGGTATGGACAGAAGACCACAAACCCGCCGAGGCGACGTCAGGCAACGAACGAGTCTGCAGGAACCGTAAGGAGGCAGCAAAGGATCGCACATCGTGCGCAGAACCCCGACAAGCAGGGTGACTGGCACGAATGACCCAACAAATGTGGCGTCCTATCTGTACCTTCGAGAGCCTCCTACCAGTCCGAGGAGACACCCACACAGCAGTACCCGAAGTCGGAGCCACAGACTCAACATAGGAGTGCAAGGCCTGCACCGGGCACAACACATGGTGAGTATGCCCACGCTTTAAAGCCTGGATGGTGAAAGGCTTGAAAACGTGGGTCTCTCTCTCATTCTTGGCAACAAAATGAGGGGAGGGGGCTAACGTGACGACATTCAAGGACGGGGAGAATCGCATGCATTTCTGGGACCGCGACATGGCAGCTAGTTCAGACACCCTATCCCCAGTGGCCAGAGCGACAAGGAAGAGTGTACGCTCGAGCAACTGAACCGGTGTAGTGTCCCGTGTATATGTGTGTGAAGCCAGAAGGTCCAGAGCACGCCCCAGATCCCACTGAGGAGGGATCTGGCGCGGAGGCGGTCGCTCCCTGAAGGCAGCCTTCATGAAGGAATCCAGCTCCTTCGGTGGAACGACCAGCCCAGTGACGGACTCAAAGACCTCCCGGATGGCAGACAAGTGGTTACGTATAGTGTTGACTTGAGAGCGACGTGTACGGAAGAGGTGAAACAAGTAGTGTAGGACGAGGGAAGGAGAGCTAACAGTCTGGTGAGTGTCCTGTATCCACCTAGTAAAAGACCTCCAGTGGGACTCGTAAGTCCCCCAAGTCGAAGACGTCCATGAACGCGTCAGGAAGTCAGTCAGGTCCCGTCCGTGGACTGGGAGCCACCGTGCCTCACGAACATCCACGATGCGAAGGCCAACGAGGTCCGCAGGTCTCCAACCTGGCTCAAGTGGAAGTTTGAGAGAGGGAGAGGGACCGGACTCGGGCACCACCGCTTCAACTGGGAGTACCAAGCCTGGGCTGGCCACAGAGGCGCTATTAGCCAGACTCTGCCGCGGTACAGCCACAGCCTCGCGAGGACTTTGCACATCAACAGTGCGTCTGGTGGCGGAAATATGTATATCGACTGCCACCTGTTCCAGTCTTCCATGAAAGCGTCCGGACCCCCCTCCGGAGTGCGAGTCCGGAGGGATAGGTACTGAGGCAACTTGCGCGTCTCCTTCGATGCGAACAAGTCGACCTCCGGAACACCCCAGGAAGCCGCGAGGTCGTCGAATACAGTCTGTTTCATAGCCCATTCTACAAGAACGCCCCGTCCTCTCGACAGGGCGTCCGCCCACAGGTTGGCAGTCCCGGGCAGGTAGGAGGCGTGCAGGGAGATGTTGTGTCGGTTCGCGAGGAAGAACAACTTCTCTGAGATCCCCAACAGAGTCAAAGACCTGGAGGACCCCTGCTTTTGGATACAGTGGACAGCTGTCTGATTGTCCATCCTGAAGGCCACCGACGTTCCCCGAAGGGCCAGCGCGTGGTCCCTCAGGAAGAACAAGGGAACCAACAGTTCGAGGGCATTGATGTGTAGGTGTGTGTGTCCCACCCATCTGCCGTGATGTTGATGTCCCAGGTTGGATTGGTAACCCCACCCCACCTCGCTCGACGCATCTGTATCTACCCAGATCGTCGGCGGGGGGGCGGTCCAGGGCACAGCCGCAGAGAGCGTGCCCCGAGCAACCCAGTGTCCTAAGTGTCTGTGAATGGTACGCGGGATCGGCATGAGCCGATCCATAGGGGCCAACGGAAACACCTTGTTGCCCATGAGTATTAGGCGGCGCAGCCTGAGCCTCCCTAAGGGAATGGTCAGAGCGGCCCAATTCAGTGAACCCACTAACGAGTCCCAGATCCTCCTCGTGAGGGAGACCGAGTGCAACACGGCGAAGACCTTCCTGCGAAGTTTCACCGCGTTTGGCTGACTCTGGGTCACTGTAGCGTTGGTCAGATCCCATTCGAGACCTACCCACGTCACGACACGCGACGGGGTCAGGCGGGACTTTGGAATATCGATTTTGAACCCTAACTGTGTGATGTGTCGAACTACTGTGAGGGTGTCGCGGACGCACTGTTCTAGGGTGTCTCAAACAATCAACCAGTCGTCCAAGTAAAACAGGATCTGGAGGCCGCCCCTGAGGAGAGGATCCAGAGCCTGCTTCACCAGTTTCGAGAAGATCCGCGGCGCGATGTTGAGACCGAAGGGAAGTCTGTCGAACATGAACACACGATCGGAAGTCTGAACGGCCAAGAATCGCTGGAAACGAGGATGGATAGGAACGTGCCAATACGCATCCTTGAGGTCCAGCGACACTACCCACGACAGAGGTCGCAGGGCCAGTCGTACCTGGTGCACCGTCAGCATCCGAAACCGTGTGTTCACGATGTGCCCGTTGAGGGCCGACAGATCCACCACCGGTCGCATCGCGTCGCAGTCCTTCTTTGGTACCAGAAAAACACGGGAGAGGAAAACCGGTTGGTTGACCGGCTTCCACCTCCTTGACGATTCCCTGCTCGTGCATGGACATAATCACGTCGGCCACCTCCGAAGAGACAGGCCGGCTTCGTTGACAAGAGCTGAGTGGGGGTCTGGACTTCCATCTCCAGGTGAGACCCCTCCGTGCAATCTTCCGCCCCCACGTTCCTCGCTGCCACCGAGGGGCGCAAGGGCGAAAACAACCTGTGGGAGCCCCCGAGATGAGGTGAGCGACCCTCTCTGCGAGGCGAGAAGGAGAACAAGGAGGAGACCGACCTAGAGAACCTACACATTTTTTGACGTGGAGGGTCCCCCGGTACGGTCCCTGCGGTCATAAGAGCCACGTTGACCACCTCTACCCCCCCCCCACCTCGCCGAAAAGGGCGGGTCACCCCATCCCCTGTCCGTTGTGTGTCTGACCCCGTCGAAGTGCGGCCGGAAGTGGAAGGCTGGCCAGCCCCTTCACGGTGGGGATGAAAGGGAGCAGGAGCAGAAGTGCGAGGCGGAACCGACGCTCTGGCCGGCAACTTCCCTTTCCTGCGCGGCAGCATTGGCGGCAGCACCCCGAAGAGGACCGGCAGAAGGACGGGACTGCGAAGACCCTGGTCGCGACACAGCGCGTCTTTGCGTGTCGTAAGCAGGGTCCGCTGACAGAGAAGCGTAGCGTTCCCAAGCATCCTGCGCAAAAAGCCCCGATGTATATAGCTCAGAGTATAACAAACCCTGACGAATATCCAAAGGGGCCTTCCGGCAGAACGAGGACCTTACCGTCTGGCGTTGTCGAGTTGCCTCGCACAAAACCGCCTTCAGCTCGGGAACCAAAGACACCGCGAGCTGAAGGTGGATCCGCCGAACGTGGTCCAAACCCTCGCGAAGATCGCCAGGTGCAGTCGCCTCGATAAGCCTCAGGTGGTGAACAGACGTCTGGAGGGAACCTAAAAGACAAGACAATAAGTTCGCCACCCTCTGCCGCAAGGTAAAATCCCTGTCGACAGAGGACTTATCTGGGTGGGAGAAGAACGGGTTAGCAATAGCACAAATTTCAAGTTTGGGCGCGCTGATCCAGGACCAGAACTTGCCATCCAATCCGCCGACAGATACAAGAGGAGGCAAAAGCAGTGACGACTCTGGGGGAGGGACTGAAACAGATCTGTCGACGGAACCGTTGGCGAATTCTAAGGCCTCAGCAAACCAGGCCTCCAATGGGAGAGGATTATCGAGCACGACGGCTAAGCCAGGCTTACCGTCGTCGCACAAACCCGTCCCATAAGAGGACAGTCCCGTCAACACAGCCAGGGACTGAACATCCTGAAGGATGTCCTGGCGGCTGAAGTCTGACCAGAGCTTAGTCCGAGGAGCAGACGGGGGCTTGGGCTTCACCGAAAAGTACTGAAGGTCAGTCCTCGTCGGGTAAGCCCGCACCTCCACGTCGGCCACCTGACCATCCACCCTGATCGCCCTGAACTGCATTTTATCATTAATTTGGACCGACCAGTCCGAAGGTAGGGCCCTCTCACCTGACGGGAAGTCGGTAGCACGCTCCGGGTGGGAGGCCTGCACCCCCTTCCAAACAGCCAAGGAGCCATAGAGGAGCGGCATAGTCCGCGACGGGACCTTGGCCTTCTGGATGGGGGGCAAGCGCGGACCCTGCCCTAGCAGACGGAGAACCCCCGCATGGGAGACAGTAGGGGCAACCACCTGAGCCAGGGCAGGAGCAGTACTAGCCGACGACCGGGCAGGCGGAGAAGCAGGGCGAGAAGGAATGTGGTCCACCGCAGAGGGGAGGGGGACCAAAGCAGGGGTAGGTTGGGTGAGGCGCTGAGGTTGTGTCACCGCCAAGAAGCGCGATAAGAGGGAATCTTGCATCGCCTCCAAGCGCGCGTCGAAGTGTGACACAACCCACCCCTGCATAGCCGAAAATCGATCCGAGAGAGGCGACCCCCCCGAAGATTGTTCGGTCCGCAGGGGCGAGCGTGAGCGAGAGTGAGACCCACGACACGAAACAGCAGCGTCGCGGCCCAAAGAAGGCGAGCGACACGGCCGTGGCGTTCCTGAGGGTCTCGTCCCCGATCACTAACGCCCGAGGGGGAAACATCACCATCCCCCTCTTCCAGCGACACGTCAGCCCCCGAGAAAGGGGACCCCGAAACCTCGCTATACTCTACCGAGTCAAGCGGCGGGGTACCCCCTCGGGGAGCCGGTAATCGAAAATCAGGGATAGAAGAAGGAAGAGGAGCAGGATGACGGGAGTGGGAAGGCTGGCCGGGTGAAAGGAGGTCAGAAGGCGCCGCGGGGGGAAACAGAGCAAGGATCCCCGGGGCTGAGAGAACAGGGCGGCCCGACACCGAGGCGGAGGAGGGAGGGACCTCCACCCTGGGACGAGACCGTGAAGGAAGAAGAGGCACCGAAGCAGGAGAAGTAGGAGGAGAAGCAACTACATCCTGGCAGATCCCCCTGGACAGAGTAGGAGGAGGGAGCAGAGGGCCAGCTACAGCATGAACATCCGCGCGCGTAGAGGACAAATGAAGAGAACGTCTTTTGTGCAGGGGAAGCGGGCGGAAGGTAGTAGAGCCCCTATCCGGAGAGGCCAGGGGAGGGCGTACAGGGGCAGAGACGCTAACCCCGGCCTCAGGGCGAGAACCATGACGAGGGCGAACGGCGGAGTCAAGGTGAGCAGGAGGACGAGGAGGGGCAGTAGAGGACGGGCGACGAGGAGAGCGAGAGCGTGGACGAAGCTGGGGATCCACCCGACGATGTGACGACCGACCACGGGACTCAGGGAGGAGGGCCCGAGCAGGGAGAGGGCCAGGTAAACGGCCTCCAGACGGGTCAGGGATGCCCAGGGCGACGCGTATCCGGTCGTCAACAAAGGCCGGGGAACGGTGGCCCACAGTCCTAATGTGGTGGGAGACCACCGCCCACACAGACTGAAGGGATGCAGAGGCCACTGCCGCGTCAGAGGAACCAGGGTGATGGTCCACCACATCCACCAGGTCCATACACGGGCCACACAAAGCAGGGAGGTAGGCCGTAGAGGACACGCATTGAGAGTGGCATAAGCAGGACCTGTGGCATTCCAAGCACGGGGAGCCACAGCCCTGGCAAAAGCAAGGCATCCCACCTGCAACGGAAGAACACACACCATAAGCAGCACGTTGACGGAGTAAGTGAAGATAATGTCCAATAAAAACCAGGGAATGAGCATGGGTAAACAGGAACACACATGCAAACTGGAAGGCGTACTCACTCTAAACCGGGAGCACCGATGGAGGTGAGGAGGGCGGGTGAGGCGGAAGAGCACAAGCAGAACCTGCAAAGATGGAGAAAGTGTTAACCACCACTCAACACCTCACATGCAGGTTCCATAACACCAGGAAAGTGCATACACCAATATAGTATCAGGCAACAAGACGACACAAAAAAGGGTCACAGTGAAAGCCAACTATAACCGCAAATTTGCGGGCCAATGGAGGCATAACCGTACCGACACAAACCTCCCGCCTCACCGCGAGACCCCCCAGCGATCTCCGCAAATTTGCGGGGAGCCGAAACGTCCGAGGACCGAATCGAGCACCCCGCAAATTTGCGGGACCGGCCGAGATGGTCCGGCGCCGAAAATGCGAGAGGAGCGTCTAGGGAATACCAAAAGAGGCCCAGAAAAAAGCGTCATCTCCTTATGAACTCCAAGCGACGATGGCCATCAAGCTGAGCAGTGTCTTCCTTGATAATATCCTGACTCAACCGGTCAAGGGAGAGGCAAGGAAGACACACCAGGGGAGAGGAGGCACATCCCCCAGGAACCACCCAACCCACAGAGATAGAGCAAAGCCCATGAGGAGAAATGGCAGGAAGGGTGGTTTGGCACAAACAGGGGCCCCCGTAGGGTACCCCATTGGGTACCCCATTGGGCAAAAGGGTATGAAAGGATGGAGGTGAAAACAGTAAGGGAACACAAAAACCAGTAAATGAAACTGGTGAGAAAAAGGGTGGCCTAGCCGTGAGGAGAGAATTTGTCAGGGGCGAAAAACCCTGTGGTGTGAGGGAGGGGCCCCCGTGGGGTACCCCTGGATATCACGAACCACCAAGCGCCCAGGCCCTAGAGACACAGTGAAGGCTCGAAAGGGGGGACTCGGGAATAACGCTAAAAATGCGGCCGACACAAACCCTACAAACAGCACCGCCACCACGAAATCTCAGATTGTGAACCAACTGTACACCTAGGCTATGAAAATATGAAAACTCATAGGGGCATAGCAAATCCTGAATGAGAAACAAGCTAGGCTAAAATAAGCTAAAAGCTAAACTATGCCCAGACTAACAGGAAAAAAGAATATGAAAAGAGAAAGGAATGAAAAACACACACGAGGAACGCCAGGCGCCCCCGTACCTTCGGTAGCTATTTCCACACGCGTCTCCATTAAACACACTGAGGAGCCCATTTACGTGTGCCCTAGATCACGTAACATCTGTCTAACAAAAAGAAGGCCAGAAAAGCCGAAACGAACCTAAAACAGGGTGAATTGAAGGAGCACAACAAAAGCGGACTCAACAATGGCGACGCGTGAAAAAATTATGACAAGAGAGGGTCGCTCATGCGCATGTTCGACAGGGATCTGCGCATGACGGAATACGGGATGGGCCTTGAGCGGTAACTAAGGTAAACCCCTTTTTCTTCTCTTCTATGCTTTTTTCACCTTCGGTGGTAGTTTTGGTTAATGTACAACGTCTCCTAGAGCAAGATAAGGAGTAGACTCTAGACGTTTTCTTTTTAACCGCGGTTGGAATGACGACATAGCAGTCAAAATAGACAAGTCGTCATTGCAATTAGGTTAATAGCCTTGACGTTGGATTTTCCAAGACTACTAACAAATTAGGCTAATTTAGAGTAATATGGATTTATATCGACACTTATATTTCAATATGACTCAATCTACAAGTTTGCGTGATTATGTTTTATATTTGGAGCATATATGAGGAAATATTTTGAACTTTAAGGAGGTTGTAGGCATAATCCTGTGTATGCGGGTAGACCTGTATTTATCTCAATAATTTGGTAATGTTACAATATATTTTTACATTTTACATTCATAAATAGTCCACTAATATACAGTAGGGTCTCACATAAAATGAGTATATGGTCGATAAACGAGGGCATTTTATGCGATTTCGTTTTATGTGAACACAGCATTTTGGTGGCCCAATATCGTCAATGTTCACTGGAAGCGTAAATTTCCGTCAGGAGCGTACGATATTTCGTACGTTTTTTACGATATTTCGACGTTCTATATGAAAGCGTACGATATTTCGGCGCTCTATATGAAAACTCCTCGGATTTGCCCCACTTTGGCGGCGGACTCGTTTTATGTGATCACATTCGTTCTGATCGAAAATTAAATATTAATATTTTAGGTCGGTCGTTTTAATCGAGACTCGTTTTATGCGAACACGTTTTATGCGGGACCCTACTGTACTAGGTTAGGTTAGGCTAGGTTAAATATAGGTAGCGTTCAAGGAGAGTATTGCCGCCTTATTTTGCATGTTTTTGTTGTTATTTTTCAAGGAATACAGTGTTTTATTGTTGTTTATCATGGTTTGAGTGGAGGATTTGTATTAGTTTACCCATTACTCCAACAATCTTAAGATAACCCCCCCCTCCCCCGCCCCCCACTAGTGGGGAGGGCTATGAAGACAGGGAAAATGTGGGGTTAAAGACGTGAAAAGGCGATAAGGAGGTATTAAAACAAAACTTGGCTCGGGTCTTCATGAATTTGAAAGACATATAACCCCAAAATGGAAAAACCCGAGCCAAGTTTTGACGAAAGTTGGCTCGGGTTTTCTGATGTGTCAGTCCCAAAACACAGTAACCTAATTATGAAAGTTGGCTCTGGTTTTCATGTATTTGAACTGCATAAAACCCCAAAATGGAAAAACTCAAGCCAAGTGTTGGCGGAAGTTGGCTCGGGTTTTCTGATGTTTCAGTCCCAACACACAGTAAGCTAATTATGAAAGTTGGCTGGGGTTTTCATGTATTTGAACCGCATAAAACCCAAAAATTGAAAAACTCGAGCCAATTTTTGGCGAAAGTTGGCTCGGGTTTTCCGATATTGCAAAGTCCAAAAACACAGTAGGCTCACCGAATGTTTAAACTTGGGGCAACAGTTGTGATATCGGGTGTATCACCTAGCTCTGAACGGGTATATCAGTGTTTACTATACCCCTTTAAAAGGACATTAGCCTTACCTAACAACCTTACCTAACCTATCCTAGTATTATGGGTGAACCTATCCTAGTATTATGGGTGAACCTATCCTAGTATTATGGGTGGGGGCTGCCGCCCCCACACACCCCTAAAAAGGGTCTATAATAGTGTTTACTATACCCCTTTAAAAGGACATTAGCCTAACCTAACCTATCCTAGTATTATGGATGGGGGCTGTCGCCCCCACACACCCCTAAAAAGGGTAGGCCTATATCATAGTGTTTACTAGGCTATACCCCTTTAAAAGGACATTAGCCTAACCTAACAACCTTACCTAACCTATCCTAGTATTATGGGTGGGGGCTGCCGCCCCCACACACCCCTAAAAAGCGTATAGGCTAACGCGATAATAAGCATTTGTAAATAATACCGCAACTACGAATCTTGTTTGTGAGACTAGTATTAATCTAACTAAACAACGGAACAACCCAACCTAATCCTTGAACAAAATTAAATAAAAATGCTAAATAACATAAGTAGCCTACCAATCCCTTGTCATGAACATAAACCCCAAACCCTAACCCTAACCACTATTAGACAAAAAATATGAGTTTGTACCTTAACCCTCTGTTCCCGGAAGGGCTCTTGAACGCCCATAAAAAAGCATACACGAGCTGCCTGGAAGGGCTCTTAAACACCCATGAGCTCAAAGCCTGTGAGCTTGGTGTGCGAGGCGTCGGTCCGACGCATGTAAACAACAGCCGGCTGGACCGACGCCCCGCATCTCCGGCCACAAGAAGGAGAGCGTCGCTTGTTCGTGTGTGCCTGTATGTTGTTGTTAAGTATCGAAAAGTAGTGTAAAGTGGCTGTTTTTGCCATAAAGTTATCTCCAATGAAATCATCATCACAACTCAACCAGTTGACTTAGAGAGCTCTACTTAACGCCATTCTACAGGTAAATAACACAGCCTCGCTTGGGAATGCGGGAAGTAGTCAGAATAACAAATATACGGTAGCCTAGCCTAGACGTTTTTCGGCCAAAACACCCGGGTTTCGGGGAATATTTATGTAATGCGTAGCCGGGGCTGGAGGGTTAATGTGTAGGAGGATAAATGGGCCGCAAGAAACTCCCACAGATCGTCCCTGTTTTGTAAGTCTAGATGTAGTTCACCAATATTCTTAGAACACCCTTCACACTCAAGAGCCATCTTTGTTTAACAAAGCCGGGTCTGACAGTGTGTTCACCTGGTCGTGACGTATCAGCTGGTTCTGACGTAAGATCAGCTGATGGTGTTCCAATAACACTACTTATGATTTCAGAATAGTGTATTATTGTTATAGGCCTATGTTCGTGAAAATCTAGAGAGAAGTGTGGTATTATCTACTGTAAGAAATTATCGTGCATTATTAATATTGAGGTCTTGCAACAATATTAAAAGTGTTTATAGGGTCAATCCACAAAATATGAATTGTGTTATCATTATGGTTTATAATTTTGTTATCATTATAGCGCGACAGAGCGGCGAAGGCGCGAGCTCTAGGGGGGTCCGGGGGCATATGCCCCCCCCCCCCCCATGATTTTTTTGAGAATTTAGGTGTCTAAACTCTAAAACAGTATTTCCTGCAATCTAAAAGCAATCAAGATGGAAAATACGGAGACCAAAATTATGTCAATTTACCTTTTTTGTTTCTTAAAAAAAAAGGGTTGGGGGGTTGGGGCCTTGGGGGAGTTTCTGTTATTATTATACAAAAAGTTCATTTGTGTTATCACTCAAAAAAACAGCGTCGTTCGACACCCTGGTCGCCTACAAATATATACAGAACGTGTTGAAGCAGAATATTGAGCCTGGTGAATTCGCGGCATTCGTAAGAAATGAAGTTTTAACAAGCCCGGGCGGAGCCGGAGGACGGAGGTATTCGAAGGGGTTCGACGCAATACTTGAACCGACCGAAATCAAGACAGCACAAGACGATGTTTACATTTTTTACTTAGATTTTCGGTGTATTTGTCTGTAAGTGGGTATTTTTTCAATGTGTCGATAACGAAAATCCTCCATGCGGACTATATGGAGAAAAATATGGCGAATCTATTGGTGCCTATTTTCATTAATAAATTGTTTCTCATAAGGCGACACTAGTGTCCTTGAATATTATCTAAATATATTGTTCAATGATTCTTAATAAATAGGCATCTGAAAAACAGTTCCTCCTGCTACACAAGCGAATGTTTTCGTTTCATAGGCTACCAATCGCTGTGGCGTAGGTATAGGAAGTGGTGTAGCTATTTTAGCATTAATTCACTTAGTTTATGTCTATCTGCAGCCCTTCTCACAATCAAAACACACAATTATGTAGCAAAATATCCCCCCTGATACTACTCTCCTTGATGCGGTTGGGGGGCTTCAGTGACTAATTTTGAGTAGTTTTTCATTCCTCATTCTATGATTTTCCCCTTCTATTCTTATTCTGTCCCATCTAAATGCCTGTGCAGTAATCTGGAGACAACCCTCCAAGCAAACTGCACATTTAAACAATAAGAAGAAGTAGCAAAATATATATTTCGAAGTCATATACTTGAGATATCAATGAGATTAAATGCGAGCTGTAAAGAGGCTGACACAGGGTGTCAATCCACAAAATATGAATTGTGTTATCATTATGGTTTATTATTTTGTTATCATTATAGCGCGGCGAAGGCGCGAGCTCTAGGGGGGTCCGGGGGCGTGCCCCTCAGATTTTTTTTTTGAGAATTTAGGTGTCTAAAACAGTATTTCCTGCATTCAAAAAACAATCGAGATGGAAAATATGGAGACCAAAATTGTGTCAATTTAGGGTTCAATGTTATTTTAATACCACAAATTTTGTTGATATATTTGAAGATACATATTGAATCTATATGCTCTAAAGATCATAAGAAAATTTGTTTTAACCCTCGGCAAAACCTAATAAAAAAGTATGGTACTAAAATGTCTTTTTCGTAACAAGGTTGTCAATACGGTACTTCCAGTTATCGATAGCTCTAAAGATCATATGCAAATATGTTAAACCCTCGGAAAAACCTAATATAAAAGAATGGTATTAAAATTTAATTTTCGTAACAAGGTTGTCAATACGGTACTTTCCCGTTATCAATGTACAATCAAAGCTGAAGATTGCAGAGTAAAAACCGTGGACTTCATCGACTTTCTTTCACCTTCGTATAATCGACACCCATTTTTTGTTTTTTTTGTATTTACTAAGGGATTAGTACTCAACCAGCGGGGGTGTGGGGGCAGCAGCCCCCACCCATAATACTAGGTTAGGTTAGGTAAGGTTGTTAGGTTAGGCTAATGCCTTTTCAAATCACTATCGGGGGCGTGTCTCAACATCGATCAATAGGCCTAATGGGGAAAATAGGTTTTCCCGAGATTTCTAATTAATTACAAACTGTCAGGGTGTCAAACAACGCTGTTTTTTTGAGTGATAACGCAAATTAACTTTTTGTATAATGATAACAGAAACTCCCCCAACCCCCTTTTTTTTAAGAAACAAAACAGGTAAATTGACATAATTTTGGTCTCCATATTTTCCATCTGGAATGCTTTTAGATTGCAGAAAATACTGTTTTAGACACCTAAATTCTCAAAAAAATCACGGGGGGGCATGCCCCCGGGGCCCAGACCCCCCTAGAGCTCGCGCCTTCGCCGCTCCGTCGCGCTATAATGATAACAAAATAATAAACCATAATGATAACACAATTCATATTTTGTGGATTGACACCCTGTCAGTAACAAACACTATATATTGATGCAAATGAACAATTTCTTTTATAAAAAACACTCGGAAAATTTGTGGTATTAAAATAACATTTTTCCCAATTTAGCCTAGCCTACCTTTTTTTTTTTGGGGGGGGGGAGTTTCTGTTATAGGCTAGCCTAATTATACAAAAAGTTAATTTGCGTTATCACTAAAAAAACCAGCGTCGTTTGACACCCTGGCCGCCGCTGACACTCTACCTCCATCAAAAACGAGCTTCCCACCCAGTGCGGGAAGCATCCTAGCTCCATGAGCCTCCATCAAAGGGTGAGATTTGTGCTGGAGATTGACGGTAGCTCCTTCTTCTTCTTATTGTTTAAATGTGCAGTTTGCTTGGAGGGTTGTCTCCAGATTACTGAACAGGCGTTTAGATGGGACAGAATAAGAATAGAAGGGGAAAATCATAGAATGAGGAATGAAAAACTACTCAAAATTAGTCCCAACCGCGTCAAGGAGAGTAGTATCAGGGGGGGACGGTAGCTCCACTTTTTCGCTGATTCTTGAAGTTGTGTATAGCTGGCCCAACAAACTCTGCCACGCTAATTCTTGAATGGAGGGTTATATTCTTGGTTCTTGGTGGCTTTTAACCTAACAAGTGCGCATGGGGGTAATTCGAAACGTCCCCCTGTACCGACGTATTTGAGGTGTTTCCGTCACTAAAATATTCATTGTGCCATTAATAGCATTAATACTTATCCATATGCACCTATTATGGGTTGATTATAAAGGTATTAACCTGAAACAACAATAAAACGAGTGAAAACAGCGTTTGGATGGTCAAAATCGGAGATATAGCCCGCGAGTTGTATAAATTGTATGGGTGAGGCAAGCTGCTTTCCCGCCAATTTCCCCCAAGGCCACTGAGACACAGTCGATCGATACTCTCTCTCTCTCTCTCTTTCTTGCATTCGCTTGCTATCAGTGATGACCACACCCTCCAACCGGATTTCTAATGTTAGCACGAAAATATACCTCAGAATAAGGGAATAACAGGGAAAATAGGTGACAACTGAAGGAGAGGAGGAAAGTGGGGAAGGAGGGGAGGTAGAGGACTGAGATTTTGCATGGCCCAGGGGCCAATTTTTTTTTTTTTTTTTTTTTTTTTCGATGTCAAAAGTTGATTTTCTTTTTCACTCACTCTTAAGAGTCTCCCCGCAGTCCGCCGGGGGAACTCTTAAGAGTCTCCCTGCAGTTCCCGGGTTAAGGGCGATCAGACGAAGAATCCCGTCCGTTAATTGCCCTGTCTCCTGTGTGGCAGTACAGTCTTCACATGCAATTCACTAGGCCGGTCGTCTTCAGATAGGCGCAGACCAGCCGGACGGCCCGCACCCGTACTCCCTCGGTGAGGCCCCTGCCTCCAAGGATGGTCGGAAGCAATAATTCACAGATCCCCAGATGACGAAGACGTTCCCGGAGGAGCAGGCGGTGGGAGTAAAAGCGCGGGCAGTGGGCGATGACATGGACGATCGTCTCAGGCCGAGAGCACCACCTGCAATTAGGACTACCGATGATGTTCAGACGGTGGAGATGGGCAGAGAGTGCCGTGTGGCCAATGCGGATCCTCGTGAGAGCGACATCATATGGGTGAAGGGGGTGTCTGACCCAAGGTTGAATCGCTGAGTCCTCCCGATAAGTCCCAAGTGTCGTTGCCTGTAGTGCGAGGCGGAGTTCAACATCTCACAAGTGGCGGCAGGCTAGGCGGACTGTAGATGCATGGGTGCACAGGTTTTCCTGTAGGGGCTCCACCACAGCTGAGAAGTGCGCCATTGAGGCAGCTTGGTCCGCCACGACATTACCACTGATCCCTGTATGTGAAGGCACCCACTGCAGGATCACCATCCAAGGGGGATCGAGACATCAGAGTATGAGACCTTGAATCCGAAATACCAGGGAAGCGTAGGAGGAAGGTCGAGGCGAGTTGAGGAGATGCAATGATGACAGCGAGTCCGTGTATATGATGACAGGTTGGGGACGTAGGTTAGTCATGACAAACACCAATGCTCGATATATCGCAAACAATTCCGCCGCTACTATTGGATGGCGGCCAGACAGCCTCCAGGTCTGGCAAAGAGACAGATCCTCGTAAAAGACCGCCGCAGTAGCGAAGGGCGGGACGAGCGAGCCATCAGTGTATATGCGAAAATGTCCGTCGTATTTGGTGCCACTCATTTCCGCAAAGAGGGTTCGTGCCATCGCCGAGTCCCGGTCCTTCTTGAAGTTGTCGGCAAAGGTAAGGCGTAAGTGCGACGAGAGGTCCATCCATGGAGGCACAGGCGACAACATGGGTACGGGGGACAGGCGAGGGGCAGGTACGTGCAGCCGCTGGTAGTGTTGGAGTCCACGTACGAGGAAGAGTTGTCGACGGCGCACTGGCCAGCGTGGGGCCTCAGATGCCACCCCGGACTCGGCATGGAGGACTGCAAGGGGATGGGACACCGGGAATTGAGCTACCCTCATCATCCACTTACAGTCTTGGTAGATCCTATCCCAGGAAAGGGGCAGCAGGCCTGAGTCTGCCTGGAGCGATATAGTAGGGGAAGAGCAGAACGCACCCATTGTGATGTGAAGCGCCGTGTTGTGCACGACGTCCAACCGGCCCAGGACCGATGCTGACGCTGATCCGTAGACGGCACTGCCATACCTGATCTTACTCCTGACGAACGATTCATAAAATCGCAGCAAATCATCCCTGGAAGTCCCCCACCGAGACCCGGCAATACTTTTCATCAGATCCAGGCGCTTCAAGCAGGACGTCCGTAGATATTCAATGTGCGGACGCCAAGTAAGGACAGGCCCGTCCAACCACATCCCAAGGAATTTGTGCCTGGTACGGTATGGCATCTGTGCCCCACCTAAGGACACACTTGGTATGCCAGGGAGTTTTGTCTTCAGAGTAAAGCACATGAGAGCACTCTTCTGGGGATTGAGACTGAGACCCCAACGATGCGCCCAGTCATTGAAGGAGTTAACTGCTGCCTGTAGTAAGTCCTGTGCCTGAGGGAGGGTGTCTGCCCAACAGACGAGGGTGATGTCGTCAGCATATACCAGCGTGGATGTTGAGGGGGACCGAGGGTAGTCAGACATGAGGGCATTATACAGAAAAGCACTGAGGCCCGATCCCTGAAGGACCCCACAATGTACTGGAAACTGCTGCGAGCGTGCTGTCCCCACGGACACTGAGAAAGTCCGGCCCATTAAGAAGCTGCAGAACCAGGAGAGCACTTGTCCTCTCACCCCTAGTTCACCCAGTTTGTACAGTATCCCAGTGTGTGAGGCAGCATCAAACGCCCCCGCGACATCAATAAACGCCGCCAGGAGTACCTTCTTTTTACGGTACGCATCCTGGACGAGATGCTCAAACCGGAGCAACACGTCAATTGTACCACGAATCCCCCACGAATGCCTGAATCCCCCGAGGGCCTGTCCCCCATCGGACAGTAAATTGTTGTACTCAAACCACCAAGACATCCGAGCAAGAACTATTTTCTCCATGAGCTTGCCTACCACAGAGAGGAGGCAGATACCCCGTCTGGATGACAGGAGTGCTGGGTCTTTACCAGGTTTGGGGAATGGGAGGAGTAGAGCACGTTTCCAAGGTGCCGGAAAAACGCCCGAACACCAGCTCAAGTTATATAAGGCAAGTAAGGAGGCTTGAGCTTCTTGGGACATATGAGTGAGCATCTCGTTCGCCACGTCATCAGGCCCCATCGCTTTACCCTTCGGAAGGCTGGCCAGGGCACGTTGAAATTCAGCCTGGGTCAATGGACGAGCTAGGTCTGCAGGAGGCGGAGATTCAGTGTGGAAGGAGATCGACGTTTCAAGATGATCTTCCGCCAGCAGGGCAACAGGCCGACCAAACTTCTCGGAAAAGAAAGTCGCCAATGACTCGGCCTGGTCTTGGGGGTCGCATATAAGACTGTCATTGACCGATAACGGGAAGGACGTATTGACCCGCTTTCCGTTCATTTTCCTTACAAAACCCCAAGCTTTCTTACAGGACCCCGCAAACTTTAATCCAGTGCAGTGAACCCCCCACGCAGCTCTCTTCGCCGCCAGCAGTACCCTGGTACAGATAGCATTTGCCTTCCGGAAGGCCCGCTTCAACTCATTACCAGGACACCTACGGTACTCCATTCCCTCCAAGCACGCCGACGAGCAATCACTGCCGCTGCGCACTCCGGGGTCCACCAGGGCACCGACGGGCGGGAGGAATGAGTTGTCCCAGTCCTCTTGAAAGCGTTCTCCGCAGCCTCGACCAGACACTCCGATACGTCCGCTGCCACCGGACACAGGGAATCTGCGGCCGAGTCATCATAATGGGGCAGGCTAACGGCATAAGTCCTCCAGCCATCGTCCCTGAAAGCCCAGCGAGGACGAGCCTTAATAGTGTCCTTAATAGCCAAGCCTGGAACAGTCATCACAACAGGGAGATGGTCACTGCCCATATAGGGCCCCACCCGAAATTCCGCTCCCTGAAAAATGCCATCTCCAAGACACAGATCCAAGGTTGAGGGAGCAGCAGTGCGGGGGTCTATACGAGTGGGCAGTCCAGGGGTCGTGAGGAGGCTGAGGGTACTGCCGCCCAATAGAGCACTGAAGAGGGATGCGCCGGACTGGTTAGCGGAGGCGCACGGCCAACAGCCGGATCCCAATATTCATGACGAGCGTTGAAGTCGCCAATCACAAGACGGGGTGAGGGCAGCTGGCTGAAGTAGTGTTCGAATTCGCCCGTCGTAACATGGCGACAAGGGTTGTAGCATAGGAGCACCGAGGCCCAACCATTGCCAATGGCGATGGATACAGCTATGACCTCCATTACGCCACCTCCATAACCCCGCAGGGAGATTTCCTTGCTGGGAATTTTGTCAGAGACAGATAGAACTAAACCCCCACCTCTAGTACCCCTGTCAGCCCGGTACATGGTAAAACCAGGGAACCGGAGCGTTAATTTATCCGTCATCCAGGATTCACATATTCCCACAAGAAAAGGGGATTCTCTCTCAATCAGATGGCGTACATCGTGAGTCTTGCGGCACAATGAGCGAGCGAGCATTCCATAAAATCAGCCGCCTTTCAGTAGTCGGCGCCATTACGGCAACATGAGGAGCGAGAACAATCTATGCAACATCCGTAAACAAATATCCTTAAAAGAGAGCCCCTCCTGTATGAGATCCCATAACTCCAAGAGAATGAGGCCAAATGATTCTAGGGTAGGTATCCGCGGGGAGGCGTCAGAGGAAGGTGAAGATGACGAGAGCCCCTCAGGAGAGACACCCTTATTGGAGGCCGGAGATGGACGTGCCCCAGGTGCACGCCGCGGGACTCCGGGCATACTCGGTCGAGAGGCCGTAGCTGTCGCCAGGGATCCATTGTCGCGGGTCCCGGGTACCGGTACTCCACGAGATCCACTGAGAACGTCACGATGAGGGGCATCAGTTACGAAGCGTGGACGAGGAGAGGGCGGCGTGGCTGGACGATGAAATATCACACTCGCGGAAGAAGTCGGCAGTCGCGACACTCCCAACACACGACGGACACCTGGGTGTAAGGGGTCTAAATTGACTAGGCTTGATTTTGGCAATATTTACACCAAGACTTTTTCTGTTCACTCACTTTAAGCCCAATAATGACCCAGTCAGTGTTGAGATTAGGTGAAATGTTCGGTATTATGTTATTATCTTGATTAAGATATCAGTTGACATATATTAAATTGTAATGACTAGAAAGAAATAATTAAATAGGCCCAATGGTGTCTAATAGGTACGATCTTGCTGTGGACTTTTTGGGAAGTCGTGTGTATAGCCTCCATGGGGTGGCTCTTTAGTACAACGCAGACAGATGTTTTCGGGGGTAGGGAATAGACCGATCACATCAGGACGTGGTGTAGCGGTGCCTACGGGTTCTCCCAGGACTCGTTATCACACCGAGTGTGTAGGGCAACCTTGTCTGGTGAACGCCCGCGCTCTACCTACACCTGGGCTTCTGGGGTTCACAGTAGTGTTAGGGGTGGAGGGATCAGGTGTTCTGGGCTGTAATGATTGGGTTAGTTAAAGGTGGGCCACACACAGTTGTAGTTGTTTTGGTTTAATTGTTTATATGTACTACTGGAAGTTTTTTTTTTGTAATTGGGTATGTCCAACGATCACGAGGATGGTGCTCTTTCTGACTCCTATGGCTCAGTTGATTAAGTGTAATCTTGTTATGTTTGTGCCCATTTTCTTGTAAGGCACCGTATTGTAATAATTTAGGCTGAAAGTGAGTGAGTAAAAGTCTTAAGGGGGGAAAAAAGCTGTGTAAGGGGTCTAAATTGACTAGGCTTGATTTTGGCAATATTTACACCAAGACTTTTTCTGTTCACTCACTTTAAGCCCAATAATGACCCAGTCAGTGTTGAGATTAGGTGAAATGTTCGGTATTATGTTATTATCTTGATTAAGATATCAGTTGACATATATTAAATTGTAATGACTAGAAAGAAATAATTAAATAGGCCCAATGGTGTCTAATAGGTACGAGGGTCATTATTCTAACTTTACATATTAAATATAATTGTTTGGTATTGTTATATTAAGTTTAGAAAAGGGGTGTCACAATCGGAGCAATGTTGTTTTGGAATTAGAATGAAATTTACTTGTTTTGGCCATTTAATCACTTCCAGGTGTATAAAGTTAATTGCAAAGCATAACTTTAACTTTGTGAATCTAGTATAATGCTGATATTTGGCCTAATAATTGCTTGTACCGAGTCTCTAGTGTAACACCCTGATTCTGAGGCCTTAGCGACAAGTGCCCACCTCAAGGGGGTTTGACAGGTGGAAATTTATGAGTCCTACCTCCAACTTAAAAACTATAGTCTTACCTAGGATATCGTAAGTAATAGTTAACATGTTTGTGCCTGAAATTCGTTACATTATAAAAGTAATTCAATTATCCTTTGAAAGTTTTATTAGACTCCTAAGTAAGTTGAGGAGCTCATTTAATCAAGGTATGGTTATTGTTGTGACAAAGGACGCTGACCCGAGTCCTACAGAGCCTAGAGCCGAGAGTGCCAGCGTCATTCCCTCCCAGTCGCCAGCCTCGGGCGGACTAAGGGGAAATATTTGTCTTAACTCAGTATAAATTTCCCTCTTGTGTTGTGTTTAGATAAAACCTTCAGTTGAAGGTGAGTTGAAGTGAATTGTGAAGTGTTTAAGATAAAGTTTGAGACCATTTGTTATGCCCAGTTTCTTATATATGTAACTACGAAATTATACGACATCCTTTGTCTTGGTCGAAGGTGAAATTATTCATTCCGTCTGATAATTAATCATTTAGATTTCAAATTCCATATTATTTGTCCTGCCAACCTTATTAATTATGTATAAGATAATGTTAATTGTATTGTGTTAGTGTAGTATTCTCACAGCAATAAGATCCCGTATGTCGAGTTCAATATCATGTATGTAACTTAATGTAAGCCCACATTCCTGAGTCGTGTGTGTGTGTATACACTCCGTTTTCTATTTTAAACCATTTTTTTTTGAGGGTCAACTAAGTAAATTATATCTATCTCCAACCCTCCGTTTTCTATTTGGACCATTTTTCTTTATATATTTTTGAGGGTCAACTAAGTAAATTTTATCTGTAACCCAATAATGTACATCCTCCCTTTTGTTGTCTCTTAACCCGGCAAGCGCGATAGGCCTCACGGAAGGCTTCCTATAGGGAACGTGATAGGCCTCACGGAAGCAGGACCATAAAAAAAGCCTTCCAAAAAAAAAAAGGGCCTATCAAAACAAAGGATTTTGTCTCTAGGTGAGATAATTCCCCTCTAGTACTCATCCATGTGTTTCTCACCCCTCCCCCTCCCCTCCTTCCCCACCTTATTCCCCCCTCCCCCCCTCCTCAATTATCACCTATTTATCCACTTATTATCATCATTTATCGGTTATTTTTTTCTCCCGCGATAATGTAGCACAAGTGGGTTGCATAAAAGATCGTTATGCAACACCCAGACACCGGCACACACCGCCCCGCTCGTCTCAGTTGACTCCCAGACAGCGAGAGGGGAGGGCTGCCTGTGGCTCTCTCTCGCCTGAGATTATGACCGGGTGGCCAATATCTTCGTTTTTCACCACCCAAATGCTTTTCCCACTTATTTTAGCACTCTTGAAGGTTCATATATACATCATATAGGCCTATGTAAAATAAAAGCATACCGAAAACAAATAATGGTTTATATTGTAAATATAACGAATTCTGTCAGAATCCAGGGCTAGAAATGCACAAATAACTACCCTAGCACCTAGGTCTATATCGCGCTTGTCAGGTTAATTGATACATTTGACCACTTTTGTAATGTTGATATGAATTAAGATATAGAATTTTGTCAGTTTTATTAATGGTAATGTTAATACCAGGTCCCAGGTCAGGAGCGAAGTCCAGGGAGAAGTACCAGGTGCAGAGTCCTGTGTCCACCCCAGTGGACATGACCTATTGGCTGTACTGAGACAGGATGCTGTTGGTGTTATTGAGCCTTGAGCTAACCTTCACCCCATTGTGAGCTATTGTACGCCTTATGAATCTAGTGACCGAGTGTGTGTTTACTAGGGTAGTGGCCTTGGGGTCACCTGTTGAAGGGTTTTAGTTAACTTTGATGTGGTGATAAGAAGTAGTTCAGTGCGCCAATAATACCGATATATTCCGTGGTTGACTAAAGTAATAATCGTATTGATTTGTGTATCACAGTGAAAAGTGTATTTCTCTTTACAGTGTTTTAATATAGTTAAGAATACCAAACGGTATATTGTGTTTTTATTTATCCTGTGTCATTTAGACCATTTGCATTCATTCACCTGCATTTCCTTGCATGCAACGGCCATTAAGCTACCAGAGTAATAAGTTGGACCAATCATCAAGTAAGGAAGAAACACAATAATGGAATGAACAGGAAATAATAAATAAGGTGGGGGTAACAGCAAAGGTCCAGGAACATTAGAAAAGAAAAGAAAAGACTACGAAAACCCCCCCTTACAGTGGTGTATACAGCGGTGGGATAATTCTGGGAAGGTTGGGTTTAATTAGTGACAACGCTTGTGTTTATTCCCGGGATTATCCGTATCCTTTACTCCGATTGCCTCGTATATCTTTATCACGCTACCACATTTCAGAAAAGAGATATTGCAAACATTTTAAGTGTTTAATG
The DNA here is from genome assembly GCA_032716605.1 of Paralithodes platypus. NCBI lineage: Eukaryota > Metazoa > Arthropoda > Malacostraca > Decapoda > Lithodidae > Paralithodes > Paralithodes platypus. Next base: position 16,191,030 of record CM064506.1, on the reverse strand, counting down.
TTTTGTCGCGTTACCACGTTTCAGTTGTTATGATTACCATAGTTATGTATAAGTACGGAATGGGTTTGTATTGTAAAATGTCGAAAAATGAAGGAACCAATTCCCTCAACATCCACGTGGGTGAAGAAGGGGGAGCTTGGAGTGACAATCCTCTCACCACCCACATGGGTGAAGGAGAGGTGATCGATGGCAGGAATGGTTAGTGGAACAGTGCGGAGGAAATGGAGTAGAGGAGTAGAAACTAGCACCTCGTCATCACAAGAAGCCCCGTAGACTGGATGAGTAATGTTTAAAAGGGTTAGAGCCTTATTTTGTAGTACTGTATTGTGGTGTGTGACCCCTCTTTGGTTGGCCAGTCTTGCGTGTTGTTGCCCTTGGTAGTCGCCCGTGTTTGGGTGGCAGGTAAATCTCTCCATTGTAACTTGAGCTGCTGTGGACTTTTTGGGAAGTCGTGTGTATAGCCTCCATGGGGTGGCTCTTTAGTACAACGCAGACAGATGTTTTCGGGGGTAGGGAATAGACCGATCACATCAGGACGTGGGGTAGCGGTGTAGAAGGGGGAGCCTACGGGTTCTCCCAGGACTCGTTATCACACCGAGTGTGTAGGGCAACCTTGTCTGGTGAACGCCCGCGCTCTACCTACACCTGGGCTTCTGGGGTTCACAGTAGTATTAGGGGTGGAGGGATCAGGTGTTCTGGGCTGTAATGATTGGGTTAGTTAAAGGTGGGCCACACACAGTTGTAGTTGTTTTGGTTTAATTGTTTATATGTACTACTGGAATTTTTTTTTTTGTAATTGGGTATGTCCAACGATCACGAGGATGGTGCTCTTTCTGACTCCTATGGCTCAGTTGATTAAGTGTAATCGTGTTATGTTTGTGCCCATTTTCTTGTAAGGCACCGTATTGTAATAATTTAGGCTGAAAGTGAGTGAGTAAAAGTCTTAAGGGGGGAAAAAAGCTGTGTAAGGGGTCTAAATTGACTAGGCTTGATTTTGGCAATATTTACACCAAGACTTTTTCTGTTCACTCACTTTAAGCCCAATAATGATCCAGTCAGTGTTGAGATTAGGTGAAATGTTCGGTATTATGTTATTATCTTGATTAAGATATCAGTTGACATATATTAAATTGTAATGACTAGAAAGAAATAATTAAATAGGCCCAATGGTGTCTAATAGGTACGAGGGTCATTATTCTAACTTTACATATTAAATATAATTGTTTGGTATTGTTATATTAAGTTTAGAAAAGGGGTGTCACAATCGGAGCAATGTTGTTTTGGAATTAGAATGAAACTTACTTGTTTTGGCCATTTAATCACTTCCAGGTGTATAAAGTTAATTGCAAAGCATAACTTTAACTTTGTGAATCTAGTATAATGCTGATATTTGGCCTAATAATTGCTTGTACCGAGTCTCTAGTGTAACACCCTGATTCTGAGGCCTTAGCGACAAGTGCCCACCTCAAGGGGGTTTGACAGGTGGAAATTTATGAGTCCTACCTCCAATTTAAAAACTATAGTCTTACCTAGGATATCGTAAGTAATAGTTAACATGTTTGTGCCTGAAATTCGTTACATTATATAAAAGTAATTCAATTATCCTTTGAAAGTTTTATTAGACTCCTAAGTAAGTTGAGGAGCTCATTTAATCAAGGTATGGTTATTGTTGTGACAAAGGACGCTGACCCGAGTCCTACAGAGCCTAGAGCCGAGAGTGCCAGCGTCATTCCCTCCCAGTCGCCAGCCTCGGGCGGACTAAGGGGAAATATTTGTCTTAACTCAGTATAAATTTCCCTCTTGTGTTGTGTTTAGATAAAACCTTCAGTTGAAGGTGAGTTGAAGTGAATTGTGAAGTATTTAAGATAAAGTTTGAGACCATTTGTTATGCCCAGTTTCTTATATATGTAACTACGAAATTATACGACATCCTTTGTCTTGGTCGAAGGTGAAATTATTCATTCCGTCTGATAATTAATAATTTAGATTTCAAATTCCATATTATTTGTCCTGCCAACCTTATTAATTATGTATAAGATAATGTTAATTGTATTATGTTAGTGTAGTATTCTCACAGCAATAAGATCCCGTATGTCGAGTTCAATATCATGTATGTAACTTAATGTAAGCCCACATTCCTGAGTCGTGTGTGTGTATACACTCCGTTTTCTATTTTAAACCATTTTATTTTTGAGGGTCAACTAAGTAAATTATATCTATCTCCAACCCTCCGTTTTCTATTTGGACCATTTTTCTTTATATATTTTTGAGGGTCAACTAAGTAAATTTTATCTGTAACCCAATAATGTACATCCTCCCTTTTGTTGTCTCTTAATTGATACATTTGACCACTTTTGTAATGTTGATATGAATTAAGATATAGAATTTTGTCAGTTTTATTAATGGTAATGTTAATACCAGGTCCCAGGTCAGGAGCGAAGTCCAGGGAGAAGTACCAGGTGCAGAGTCCTGTGTCCACCCCAGTGGACATGACCTAGTGGCTGTACTGAGACAGGATGCTGTTGGTGTTATTGAGCCTTGAGCTAACCTTCACCCCATTGTGAGCTATTGTACGCCTTATGAACCTAGTGACCGAGTGCGTGTTTACTAGGGTAGTGGCCTTGGGGTCACCTGTTGAAGGGTTTTAGTTAACTTTGATGTGGTGATAAGAAGTAGTTTAGTGCGCCAATAATACCGATATATTCCGTGGTTGACTAAAGTAATAATCGTATTGATTTGTGTATCACAGTGAAAAGTGTATTTCTCTTTACAGTGTTTTAATATAGTTAAGAATACCAAACGGTATATTGTGTTTTTATTTATCCTGTGTCATTTAGACCATTTGCATTCATTCACCTGCATTTCCTTGCATGCAACGGCCATTAAGCTACCAGAGTAATAAGTTGGACCAATCATCAAGTAAGGAAGAAACACAATAATGGAATGAACAGGAAATAATAAATAAGGCGGGGGTAACAGCAAAGTCCCAGGAACATTAGAAAAGAAAAGTAAAGACTACGAAACCCCCCCCCCCCCTTACATGGGGCATCGACATCATCAACATCCTGTGATGGCACCACTTCATCCATCTGATCCGGAAGGAGGGCGAATCGATTTGGAGAGGCGACAGAGGCGTAGGACAGATCACCCCTCACCTCCCGAGATGACCGATGGGGAGTGGAGGGGCCAGATCCTACCGCAGTAGCTGCAGGGGATGGGCCGGAACGCTTGCGAGGGTTAAGAGATCGAAGAAACTGATTGTGTGCTACGAGGGTCACTTCCCCCTCCCGGTATTCCTCGTGTTTCTGCAATGCTTGACGATAGACCAAGCATGAAGACGCTGACACCTTATGTTGACCATTGCAGAAAAAGCACTTCGGCGCATTCGAACAGGTCCCCTCACCAGACCGTTTCGGATGAAAACGACTACATGTCTCACAGCGCACCTTATTTCTGCAGGATAGGGAGCTGTGACCAAATAGATGGCATTTATAGCATCTCAACATGCGAAAGTGGTACGGCTCGACTGAGTAGCGACATGACCCAGTAGAAGCTTCTTCGGCAGTGGCCCCGTAAACCTCAGACGGACCACATTAGAGGCCGACCGGGAACCGTCGTTGTTTCGTTTCATAAGCTGAGTCACCTCCTCCAACGACATCGGGTCACCTTCTAAAGCACGTGAACCCTGCAATATGTCCACATCAGAAACTGCACTGCTTACAGGACCGATCTTCCCCCAGGAGTATGCTGGATCTTCAGGTGAGATTGAAATCCGGCATCTGACGGTTCAATCCCCGAATTTAACCATGTTGACCGGGGACTCCCCCAACGAACACACCAGCTGATGTGCAATGGAGATACAGACTGCAGTACCACGGCCTAATACCCGCGTATCACCTGCCCGAACATATTTGGCAAACACTGAATCATTGATGGCACGGGTAATCTTGGAAGGCGCATTAAAAACAGGCTCAATGGACATAGGATCATGAGTAATAATGTACGTTACCAGCGATGGATTATCCACCAGCACTTCATCTGGGCGAATGAACTCCAATGGCTGCTTGGAACCGCCTTCCGACCGTGCCAGTTTCTGTGCGCTCCCATCCGACAGGCTATCACCACCATCCGGACGGTCTAGGGTCTCACTTCCACGTTTGGATCCCTGGGGATGTTGGGATTCCATATGTTCCGGAACACCAGGGGAGGGGGGGGGTCACCCGGGCCAGCTCCCTCCACCAAAGGTGTCCCCACCATGTCAGTGGAGGCGCCCACAGGCCCAACACATAACACTTCACAACACTAACCGCCACACACCCCACAGTGCTAGCAACCCCAAGCCAAGTCACCAGCTTGCCTGGGGGATACACTGGGCAGCTACACCACGAAGACCGTAATAGGAGTCACTCCAATTGTCGCACAGTTGCACTACACCCCACCGTCCACAGCCCCACACACACCGAGCTCGGCTAGGCTACCGGCAAGCTGCCGACCAGCTAAGTACACAATTGTCCAAGTCCATAAGCGAAGCAAACTTAGTCCAGAACCGCATGTCACTAGCCCACTCCACTGAGTTTACACCTCTGGCCAAGCCCTAAACTCACCAAAGGGATACACAGGGCAGAGGGATATCACCAGGCACAAGGCAAAGAACACATTCGTCGTGGACCGTGGTTCGAGCGGCTCTCCAGGGTTATATAGCTGGCCTAATAAACCATGTCACTCTTAGCGCGTTTTTCAAAGACACTGTGGACCATAGAGTTTTTATGTTTTGAAAAACTGGCAAGTTCCTCATGGCAGACCTATAATTGTTAAATATATATAATAAAAAAGCATAATTCAGAGACAAATGTGTTAATTAAACAATAATATTACTTCCTAACTCTATAGCAATGCAAAGGACTCTAATTCATTCGAAATAATAATTTTAAGTATATGAAGGACATAATATTTACAACACTCACCCCTGTCAGTTGTCTAACATTTGAATCATGCCTTGTAACGAAGGCTGTGAGTGGCTGAAACTGTCACCAGAGTCCTGCCTCCCGGCTGATGGCCACACCCCCAGAGTCCCAGAGTCCGTTAATCTTTGGTCTTGGCCGAGCTGACCAAAGACTACCAGACAATCTCATGAGGCTGTCTGCTTCTGTCTGGTTGTGTCTGGTAATCTATGGTAATCTATGCCTCTTTGCGCCTTTGAAAAACGCGCTATCTGATTCTTGAATTGTGAGTTGTGTAGCTGGCCTAATTAACCCTTCTACGCTGATTCCTGAATTAATAGTTGTGTAGGTGGCCTAATAAACCCTGCCACGCTGCAACCAAACAAACTATACTGTACAGTGCATTCATTCGACATAATCGACAGGCCCCGCCCACTTCCCCAACCGTTATCATACGGCTGGCATGACTGCGAGGTACAGGGTTACCAAATCAGCACAAAAATATTATTTAATCTGTTTGCAGAAGTAACTAGAAGAATACAAACTAGTAAATGCCTACCTAATATTGCTAGAATATTACTCCAATATTGATAACATGTGCTAAAAGATTCGGAGTATAGCCAGCATTCTTATTGCTAGGTGTAAAATATTACCGCTAGATCAAGTCAATATTTATTTATCAATTTAAATTATTAAAAATGGCCTACAAAGCCATCTACCTTTCTACATCAACGAGTGAGAAAGAAATGTTAAGACTGGAGCCTGTCTTTAACCTGACAAGCGCGATATAGACCTAGGTGCTAGGGTAGTTATTTGTGCATTTCTAGCCCTGGATTCTGACAGAATTCGTTATATTTACAATATAAAGCATTATTTGTTTTCGGTATGCTTTTATTTTACATATATGATGTATATATGAACCTTCAAGAGTGCTAAAATAAGTGGGAAAAGCATTTGGGTGGTGAAAAACGAAGATATTGGCCACCCGGTCATAATCTCAGGCGAGAGAGAGCCACAGGCAGCCCTCCCCTCTCGCTGTCTGGGAGTCAACTGAGACGAGCGGGGCGGTGTGCGCCGGTGTCTGGGTGTTGCATAACGATCTTTTATGCAACCCACTTGTGCTACATTATCGCGGGAGAGAAAAATAATCGATAAATGATGATAAATGAATGAATAATGATAATGTATGAAGCGATGGAGGAAGTGAGTGCAGAAAAGGATATAGGAGTAGTGATAGATAATAAGTTAAATTTCTCAGAACATTTAGCGGAAAAGATAAACAAAGCCAATAGAATTGTAGGGCTGATAAGGAGGACATTTGTGTCACTTGACGAAGAAATCTTCAGGAATCTATATACAGCGCTGGTTAGGCCACACCTGGAATATGCAAACCAGGTGTGGGCTCCATATATGGTAAAGGATATAGAAGCAGTGGAGAAAGTGCAGAGAAGAGCTAGCAAGCTGGTACCAACGTTGAAGAACGCGGGTTATGAGCAGAGGTTGAGGACACTGGGACTTCCGACACTGGCATATAGGAGAAAGAGAGGGGATATGATAGAGACTTTTAAGATAGTGTCAGGAAAGTACGATGAGGATGTGTGAAGGCATCTTCTTGATGCGGGAGGGAACAAGACGGAGAGGACACTCTAAGAAAATTTACAAAGAAAGAAATAGGCTTGAGAAGGCGAAGAACTCATTTTGTGATAGAGTGGTAAATGAGTGGAACGCACTGCCCCAGTATGTATTCGATTCCGAATCAATAAGGGAGTTTGAAAGTAATCTTGATAAAGCATGGGGAAGACAAGATTTGAAGTTTGATTATAAAACAAAAATACAGAATAGTAAAAATGTTGCGTCTGCTACCGCCGCCGCCAACACCGTGAACGACCGCAGCAGTGCAAGCACTGGTACTGAGCTGGATACACAGGCATAGTTTTGCCTTTTTCCAGAGGATCTACTGTAAGAAACTGTAAGAAATAATAAGAGGAAAAATAGGTGATAATTGAGGAGGGGGGGAGGGGGGAATAAGGTGGGGAAGGAGGGGAGGGGGAGGGGTGAGAAACACATGGATGAGTACTAGAGGGGAATTATCTCACCTAGAGACAAAATCCTTTGTTTTGATAGGCCCTTTTTTTTTTTGGAAGGCTTTTTTTATGGTCATGCTTCCGTGAGGCCTATCGCGTTCCCTATAGGAAGCCTTCCGTGAGGCCTATCGCGCTTGCCGGGTTAACAGCTCCATTCCCTTGTTCAAGTAAATACTTTTAGATCTAGCGGTAAGGTAGCTACATTGGCAACGCCGGTTTCTTCTCTCTCAACTGTCAATGCGCTGTCATTCAAACGTCAGTTCAGTTCCCTCCCGTCTTCTGAAGGGGGAAGATGGCGTCTCCTGCCCATACCCCTGGCAGACCTGCTGGTTCTCCCCAACTTGTCAGTCAAGCCAGGAATATTGTATTAAATGTATTCAAGTATTTTGATAAGGAGAAAACTGAGCCAGTTGATGTGGTGGTGCTCCTCGTGGTACACCCTGGAAACGTCATTATTGGCGGCTAAATGAATCACAAAATTATGACCTACACAAGTTGACTGATCAGTCAAAATTTAATCACTTCACAATATGAGAGAGAGAGAGAGAAGGAGGGAGACTGAGGCACACAGACAAGGGAGGGGGAGGCATTACGGTACCCTATACAACTAAAAGCAGTCACTCGCTAGGCCTAGCTTAATAATTGTCTACCTCTGCTCTGCCCAAGTAGATGAGGTAAAACAATGGTAATGGAGTTTACTTTTCTGTACAATGGTAGCCTATATGGTAATATTGTATAGTAAAGAGTAACTGCAAATATGCATGTATTAAAGCGCTCTTACATCGTATAATTAATTTTACTTGGAGCTCTTATCAGCTCCGTGGTAAGGTGACAAGTGACGTGTCCGAGATTGCAATTTGATAAGCTCTACTTCGTCTACGGCGCTGGTGGAAGCGGGCGGGGCCTGTCGATATATGTCGAATGAATGCACTGTAGTAATCAACTGTACACTTGAAGTGACTTTATTCTTAAATGAACATTTGTGTAGCTGGCCTAATAAATCCTAGCACGCTACGCTGCAACAGACAACAAACTATACTGTATTAATCAACACTTGAATCTTGAATGAAGGGTTGAGTAGCTGGCCTAATATACCCTGCCAGGATGCCAAAGACAACAAACAATAGTAATACTTTTAGTTTAGAGAACTTTTGCCACTACTCACCATGAGAAGACTCCCTCTCCCCTCGAAGGGAAAGGTGTACGCTTTATGCATTAGCCTAGAAGCACAATGCATTATGCTTCAGAAACGTGGCCTGTCAAAGCGGATGATACCAAAATAATGGAACGCAATGAAATGAGAATGGTGAGATGGATGTGTGGTGCCAAACTGCAAAATAGGATATCAAGTGAAGAGCTAAGGAGAAGGTTAGATATCAGGAGTATCAGTGATGAGATGCGAATTAGCAGGTTTGGATGGTTTGGACATTTAGAGAGGATGGATGAACAAAGTCCATGAATGTGGAGGGAGCTGCACCAAGGGGCGGACCAAAAAAGACATGGGATCAGAATTTGCAGTCTGATCTTAAATCAAAGAACCTGACTAGTGAGGCAGCTCTTAACCCGGGAACTGCAGGAAGACTCTTAAGAGTCAGAGAAAAAAAAAATCAACTTTAAATATCGAAAAAAAAAAAAAAAAAAGTTTGCCCCTGGGCCATGCAAAATATCACTCCTCTACCTCCCCTCCTTCCCCACTTTCCTCCCCTCCTTCAGTTATCACCTATTTTCCCTGTTATTCCCTTATTCTGAGGTATATTTTCGTGCTAACATTAGCGAGTTGCAAGCAGGGCATTGTCATCTCTGTTAGCAAGCGAGTGCAAGAGAGAGAGAGAGAGTATCGATCGACTGTGTCTCAGTGGCCTTGGGGGAAATTGGCGGGAAAGCAGGTTGCCTCACCCATACATTATATAACTCGCGGCCTGTATCTCCGATTTTGACCATCCAAACGCTGTTTTCACTAGTTTTATTATTGTTTCAGGTTAATACCTTTATAATCAACCCATAATAGGCGCGTATGGACAAGTATTAATGCTATTTATGGTAAAATTAATATTTTAGTGATGGAAACAGCTCAAATACGTCAGCACAGGCGGACGTTTCTAATTACCCCCATGCGCACTTCTTAGGTTAACAGGGCTACCTGGAGCGACACCAATACAATGTGAGACCGGAAGTGCGCTTCGTATGGAATACTCGGTCTTTAAATTTGTGTATGTATGTATAGTAATCTACTTATTTGTTGATAAGCCATGAAGCAGCTGCTTTACATCTACATGCACGCATAATCACAATTATGTTTTAGACATATTTGTACTTTAACCTGACAAGCGCGATATAGACCTAGGGGCTAGGGTAGTTATTTGTGCATTTCTAGCCTTGGATTCTGACAGAATTCGTTATATTTACAATATAGAGCATTATTTGTTTTCGGTATGCTTTTATTTTACATATATGATGTATATATGAACCTTCAAGAGTGCTAAAATAAGTTGGAAAAGCATTTGGGTGGTGAAAAACGAAGATATTGGCCACCCGGTCATAATCTCAGGCGAGAGAGAGCCACAGGCAACCCTCCCCTCTCCCTGTCTGTGAGTCAACTGAGGCGAGCGGGGCGGTGTGAGCCGGTGTCTGGGTGTTACATAACGATCTTTTATGCAACCCACTTGTGCTACATTGTCACGGGAGAGAAAAATAACTGATAAATGATGAAAATAAGAGGAAAAATAGGTGATAATTGAGGAGGGGGGAATAAGGTGGGGAAGGAGGGGAGGGGGAGGGGTGAGAAACACATGGATGAGTACTGGAGGGGAATTATCTCACCTAGAGACAAATTCCTTTGTTTTGATAGGCCCTTTTTTTTTTTGGAAGGCTTTTTCTATGGTCTTGCTTCCGTGAGGCCTATCGTGTTCCCTATAGGAAGCCTTCCATGAGGCCCATCGCACTTAAGGGGTTAATTACATTGATCACTTAAATTTAACTTGACCTGTGCAAATGTATAGATGAAGTTATTGAGGGATAAGCCTTTACAACGGCACCTCGTATCTACATTCTACTTTTCCTATTTTTCTGAAGAGTGTAGAGAGGGGAGAAGGGGTGTTGAAGAGAGAGGAAGCTGTTGGAGTGGTTTTGTTATGTGTGTTTAGTCTGTATACGTCCTCAGGATGTCCCCTGACTGGGTGCGAGCATGTGAAACATGCTAGGACGTACTACCACACCCACTAAATGTCCGCCGTGGCAGGGATTCGATCCCGAGTCTTGCAGATTCACACGTGAGCGTGCGCACCACTCGACCGCCACTGCTCAGTGGCTGCGTTCATGGCTTCCCTCTTGTTAACCCGGGAACTGCAGGGAGACTCTTAAGAGTTCCCCCGGCGGACTGCGGGGAGACTCTTAACCCGGGAACTGCTGGGAGACTCTTAAGAGTTCCCCCGGCGGACTGCGGGGAGACTCTTATGAGTGAGTGAGAAAAAAAAATCAACTTTTGACATCGAAAAAAAAAAAAAAAAAAAAAAATTTGGCCCCTGGGCCATGCAAAATCTCAGTCCTCTACCTCCCCTCCTTCCCCACTTTCCTCCTCTCCTTCAGTTATCACCTATTTTCCCTGTTATTCCCTTATTCTGAGGTATATTTTCGTGCTAACATTAGCGAGTTGCAAGCAGGGTGTTGTCATCACTGATGGCAAGCGAGTGCAAGAGAGAGAGAGAGAGTATCGATCGACTGTGTCTCAGTGGCCTTGGGGGAAATTGGCGGGAAAGCAGGTTGCCTCACCCATACATTATACAACTCGCGGGCTATATATCTCCGATTTTGACCATCCAAACGCTGTTTTCACTCGTTTTATTGTTGTTTCAGGTTAATAACTTTATAATAAACCCATAATAGGCGCATATGGATAAGTATTAATGCTATTAATGGCACAATGAATATTTTAGTGACGGAAACACCTCAAATACGTCAGCACAGGGGGACGTTTCCAATTACCCCCATGTGCACTTCAGAGGTTAAGAGTCAGAGAAAAAAAAAATCAACTTTTGACATCGACATTTTTTTTTTTTTTTTTTTTTTTTTTTTTTTTTTGGCCCCTGGGCCATGCAAAATCTCAGTCCTCTACCTCCCCTCCTTCCCCACTTTCCTCCTCTCCTTCAGTTATCACCTATTTTCCCTGATATTCCCTTATTCTGAGGTATATTTTCGTGCTAACATTAGAAATCCGGTTGCAGGGTGTGGTCATCACTGATAGCCAGTGGCGTAGCTAAGGGGGGGGGGCGGGAGGGGGCTGTTTGAAATCGCCCCCCGGGCCCCCAAGAGAAGGGGGCCCCCAAATGGATCTGAAAATAATATTAATTATACTAATAGTATATACTGTATAATTGTATATATAAGTAATATTAATAATGAGTAAAATAAACACCATGTGTGTTTTCTGATTTAACCTCTTTCTTTTCTTCTATCCTGCGACGTCATGGGTATTTAAAATTAGAAAAATAACGATCACTCCATCAGTATTGATTTGGCGGTGCAAGGGGAAACATCGTCGCTCTCGCTCCTAGCCTCCTACCCGCCACTTGCTTAGGACGCACTGCCTATAGGTAGGCCTAATGATTATACTTTATATACATTACAAAATAGCACTATTGAGTTTGACAGTTGGTTAATATACTGTGTTTTTCGTAAGCATGTGTAAAGGAATAATAAGATATAGCCTAATTTGACAACAAGAAACATGGTGATTGTTAGTAAGTTGAGTGTATAATCGAAGATTAGGCCTACATACAATTATATATAAATATATGAACCAAAAATTTCGGTAATATTTTCTTTTTCGTGAACTGTAATGGTCAAATCGATAGCTATATTTCATAGATAACCTATGTACTTAACCTTGTGAGAAAGTTGAGTGGTATCGAAGATATTTGTAGAGTAGGCTAAACTTCTAAAGTGCTAAATATTTAGGCCTTGAAATTTGTAGGACTATGTTTTGGTCTCATATTTTTTTCTCGAACTGTAGGGGGCCTAACATAGCCTATACAATGTTTATGGTCTTACTAAACCTTAGCTTTATCGTGAAAAAGATGCATAGTCGTTTAATATTAGTCAATCAAGTATGGGTGCAATACATCAGCTAAAATAGAGCATAGAGAGGCAACATTAATGGTGTAGAGTGTAGGCTACCTTGGTTAGGCTATGAGCACTATGACTCATTCTTTCAAATTTAGACTCTGGATCACTTTTATTTATGCTACCATACGCCTTCCATATAGGCTATAGGCTATGGTGACTGTACATATCAAGCCCAGGAACTGTGAAATAAGAAGGAACACAGTTGTGAGCATTGAATACTCGTGTGTAGGTTAATCTAGCCCTTTGGCTGGGTCAGGGTCAGGTGCAAACGTTGGTAAGCTTTCTAACAAGTTACTGGGGTTCTCAAGAAGAGGCCCCCAGTATTGAGAATTGAGGTAATGCATAGCTTGATTAGGCCTACCAATGACTCCTATTTTAACTCTAACGCCAGTGGTGGGGTTGAAATAATATTTTAATGTTATCACGTTTCATGTACATTATTATTTTGTATTATTTTATTAGTATTATATTTTATATTCTTATTTCAGACATGCCTAATGAACGACAAAGAGAAAGAGTTCATCAAAGTGGTATATGTTTTACAGTATTGTACCATCCATTGTACATGTATTCCTAATCCATTAGATAACGGTGATATAATAATTAATTGTATATTAAATTATTACCAGTACCCCACTATTGAGTCATGGATATCGTCAAAATGCACCTAGGTAGCATTATTATTCTAAAATTTTCTCGGGGGGGCTTACAGCGCCCCCCCCGAACCCCCCAGCTGATTAGGCTCGCTTCGCTCGCCACCCCCACCCCCTTCTATAATAAGCAAACCATGGAGGGGGCCCCTCCAGCCACCAAGCCCCCTGGGCCTCCAAATCTCTAGTTACGCCCCTGCTGATAGCAAGCGAATGCGAGAGAGAGAGAGAGTATCGATCGTCTGTCTCAGTGGCCTTGGGGGAAATTGGCGAGAAAGCAGCTTGCCTCACCCATACATTATACAACTCGCGGGCTATATCTCCGATTTTGACCATCCAAACGCTGTTTTCACTCGTTTTATTGTTGTTTCAGGTTAATACCTTTATAATAAACCCATAATAGGCGCATATGGATAAGTATTAATGCTATTAATGGTACAATGAATATTTTAGTGACGGAAACACCTCAAATACATGCGCACAGGGAGAGGTGTCTAATTACCCCCATGCACACTTCAGAGGTTAAGGGTGCCACTGTAAACAACTTGCAAATATATCTGCCCTCCCAATTATCTCATGTCATCCATGTAATATACCCAATTCCCAGATAATTTTAATTTGGGAAGTAGGCTATACACAATGTTGCAATAATGTGTAGCCTATAGCTTATAGGCCCATTCTATAAATGTCTCGTAGAAGCTTGTATTTTTCTTATAAAAAATAAAACGCCTATCAAAGGCGGAGGGCCTTGTACTAGAACTGCAGTGCTGAGCTGTTCTCTGTTCCATTCAAATTAAGCAGTCTTTCATAATGCTCCTTCCATGCCTCTCTAATTTCGTTTCTGAGTAAGCAGTCATGCCACTGTCATTATTTATGCATCTTACACCCACAACGTCCTGGCTACAGTCCCTCACATCTATCTATCTATATCTATTGCCTGACGCCGTGATCCCCGAAGGGGTGGCCACAAACGAACCACCCCCATGCACCTCTGTCCCCAGTCAGTCGACGCCCCTCCTCCCAACCAGCACCGCATTCATCCATATACTTCCTCACTCCATCCTTCCCCCTCTCATTCGGTCTACCTCTCTTCTCTGTCCTTCCACCTCGTTCTCGTACACCTTCTCGCTTCCCATATGTTCCATATGGCCGAACCTTCTCAAGGTGTTCCTTTTCACACTTTCCAGCACATCTACCTCCACACCACACCTCCTTCTTCTGTCTATCCCTCCATGTAACTCCACACACACTTCTCAAGTAACTCATTTCCACCCCTCTCCCTCTTGGTCTGAGTCTCTTCTCAAACATCCATGCTTCGCTTCCGTAAGTCAATGTTGGGATTACCACACTGTCATGCAAGGACTTCTTCACTTCCATACTGACCACCCTATTTCTTGTTAATGCTTTCAGCATTCCTACAACCCTCTTCCCCTGTTGCACCCTCTCCTGCACTTCTTCATCCATAGTCCCATATTTACTCAACACACTGCCCAGATACTTAAATGAGCTGACAATCTCCATAGCCTGACCGTTCAACTCGCCTAGCTCACACTCTGTGGCATCACCCTTTTCGAAGACCATAACCTTGCTCTTCCCCGCATTTACCTTCAGATTCCGTTTTTCGCACACTGTTCCAAACACATTTACCAGACTCTGCAACTCCCATTCATTATCGCTCATCAGAACTGTATCATCAGCAAACAGCAGTACAGGCAGCTTCCACTCATTTCCCTCCCTTATCAGCAATACACCAACATCCACTGCTCTTCCTTGTACTGTATTTCTTTCATGACTCTTACAGTTTCTTACAGTAGATCCTCTGGAAAAAGGCAAACTAGGCCTGTGTATCCAGCTCAGGGCCAGTACTTGCACTGCTGCGGTCGTTCACGGTGTTGGCGGCGGCGGTAGCAGACACAACATTTTTACTATTCTGTATTTTTGCTTTATAATCAAACTTCAAATCTTGTCTTCCCCATGCTTTATCAAGATTACTTTCAAACTTCCTTATTGATTCGGAATCGACTACATACTGGGGCAGTGCGTTCCACTCATTTACCACTCTATCACAAAATAAGTTCTTTGCCTTTTCAAGCCTATTTCTTTCTTTGTAAATTTTCTTAGAGTGTCCTCTCTTTCTTGTTCCCTCCCAGATCAAGAAGTTACCTTCACACACATCCTCATCATACATTCCTGACACTATCTTAAAAGTCTCTATCATATCCCCTCTCTTTCTCCTATATGCCAGTGTCGGAAGCCCCAGTGTCCTCAACCTCTGCTCATAGCCCGCGTTCTTAAACGTTGGTACTAGCTTGCTAGCTCTCCTCTGCACTTTCTCCACTGCTTCTATATCCTTTACCATATATGGAGCCCACACCTGGTTCGCATATTCCAGGTGCGGCCTAACCAGCGCTGTATAGAGATTCCTAAATATTTCTTCGTCAAGTGACACAAATGTCCTCCTTATCAGCCCTACAATTCTATTGGCTTTGTTTATTTTTTCCGCTAAATGTTCTGAGAAATTTAACTTATTGTCTATCACTACTCCTATATCCTTTTCTGCATTAACTTACTCCATCACTTCATACATACTGTATCCTACCTTGTCTATCTTGCTTGTCCCAATCCGCATGTACTTGCATATATACATATAGGCCTATCCATTTTTTTTTTTTGTTTTTTTTTTTTTTTTTTCTATATTCCAACTTACTCCCTCTCGGGCATAGGCTGAGAGCCTGGACATTCACAGCTGTACAATGAGCAGTGAAGCCTGTGAGGTCTTGTTCCAGTCTAGGGAGTGAGGTATGTGAAGCACGTAGAGTACAACGAGCACCTGCCATCTTGCCTTCACATGAGGCATGGTGGTCACTCATGGCCCGAAGTGACCCCATCTCTGAAGACACCTCGTTCCCGTGCTTCACTGTCTCACCCCCTACACTCGGACACTCACTCTTACACACACACACACAACGCCACCTGTTGAGCAGATAACTCATAATATATACAGTAAACAACCAAGGGGACATCACACACCCCTGTTTCAATCCAATATTCAGGTCAAAGAACTCGCTCTGCTCATTCTCCACACATACTGCCGCCTTTGCACCCTCATACATGCTCTTCACTGCTTTCAGCAACTTGCCATCTACTCCGTATATTCTAAGTACTTTCCACATACCTTCTCTATCCACTCTGGCATAGGCCTTCTCCAAGTCCCTTACATTCTTAGTTAGTATATACACCCCATTGGTATTATTAGTGCTGCAAACTTGTTCTATCACACTATCCTGTATGGTTTTCTTTGCTCTGTATCCTAGACCTCTCTTCTAGCACTATGTTTGGCAGACAGGTATTCTTCTTTGCTGCCACCTTTCTTCCATACTCTGAAACATCTGTTCTTCTCTCTGACTACAGCTTCAACTTTGTTGTTCCACCACCTGGAGAGCTTATGTCTGGGTGGCCCCTTTGTTTTGCCACAGACTGTCTGTGGTATCAAGGAGGCTGCATTCTATGCCTCTATAATTTCGTTTTCTTATTAAGCAGTCATGCCACTGTCATTATTTATGCATCTTACACCCACGACGTCCTGGCTACAGTCCCTCACATTCTTAGCTAATATATACACCCCATTGGTAATATTAGTGCTGCAAACTTGTTCTATCACGCTATCCTGTATGGTTTTCTTTGCTCTGTATCCTAGACCTTTCTTCAATTCAATTCAATTCAAAACATTTATTGTCATAAACAAATTTACATATAGCCTATATACAATGGTTACAACACATAATTATGTGGTGATGGGCTGGTCTATCAGAGTGAGAACTGAGCGATCTCTGCCATACCCATAGCTCTGACTGTTCCTTTTACTTACATATTTTCTAGATCTCAAGTGACGGCGTCTCTTCCGTGGATTGACCTCCCAGTCTACCAAGATTGGAAGCCAAAGCGTCACATTTTTCCTTTGCCCCCTCAACTTTCTTTTCATAATTGCTGAGGGGCACAGGGCCCTGGGTGGGGCTTTGGTTTCCCGGGCGTTTCTGCACCCTCCTCAGCTCCCTGCCATGGAGTGGCTTCGGTCACCCAGGCTTTATTGTGGTCGGCAGGGAGGGTTCTGTGGGGGCGCTCGGTTATGGCCTTGGCCTTGCTCGAGCCCTTGGGGCTGTTCGGCCAGGCAGCTTGGGGAACAACAACAACAACAACACATAATTATATATTATTTTGTCCATGACAATGAGGACTGATACCGAAAGGTATATATGTCCTCTTTGTATTTTCATTATTATGTTGCTAGCTGCACAGAACAATAAGATATATGCCCAAGAAACAAAAGAAACATGAGAAATAAGAAAACAAAAATAAATAGGAAAAAAAACATACACAATACAACAAAAACAAAAAAAAGAATACATTAAGTTGCCACCAATTTCAATGTTATACCAATTTTACATTTTTAGGAGATAATCTTTAACTTTATGTTTGAAAACAGATAGTGAACACTGATGATCTATTAGCCTTGATAAGTTGTTCCACACAGTGACACCCTTATGTCTAAAAGTTTGTTGTACCATGGTTGATCTTGCCATTGGTACACGTAGTTGATTTCTTTGTCTCGTTGGATAGTTATGTACCTCCTCGTTTCTAACAAACATATCACTGAGACCAACCGGTATAGACCCCTTATTGAATTGGTACATCAGTTTGGATAAACAATACTGATATAATTTTGGAAATGATAATATATTTAACGACTTGTAAAATGCCCCAGAACGAGAAGCCCACCACAGAAGCCACGAACGAACACCACACAGAAACACCCAAAGGAAAGGTCCACAGAACGAAAGGACCAGCTGACCGAGCCAGCCAATTCAGACAGGCCCAAGCCCGCAGGGCTAAGCAGCTCCAGGCCGCACCTAGATACCCCTTCTAAACTGACCATTTTTCCACACCTCATGTACACTACCCCCTCGTGTCCTACACTCCTAACTACAAAGATGATGAACAGGAATATACATTCATATTAAAAACACCCATGCCCTGTCCCGACGTTGAGCCGATGCCAACACATCAGCCAGCCATAATTATATCTATGTATGTTCTTACATCCGAGAAGTAGATGTTATATATCTTAGAAGTTAAAACACCCACGCTTGTCCCTAGACCTTGTATATAATTTCCCATGACGAGTATAGATATATGTAACCCGTGCTCAGTCGCCCCCTTGCATTGTTCCTCTAGTAACTAAGTGTCTCTATAATATTAACTGCCACCAGTATTGATACGACATAGCGGAACTGTACTTGTGTCGTATTGTGCCAAGTACAGATCAATCAGGTTTCATCACCTTATTAGGACGACGACTATAATGTCGTCGTTCATCGATGTATTCAATCCTTAGGTTAAGTATCTTTATCCGCCATTGTGTTCACCTTTTTCCATTTACTTTTCCACAATTGTCATACGTCTTCCACTTGCCTCCTTCGTATCCACAGTCCACACTACGCCAATTTGCTTCGTGTCATACAACTCTTACCCCAACCAGAGATTGTATAGATAACCTTGTTACCAGTATCTGTCATAAGTACCTCGAAACAATAACTAAGTACTCCTACGAACTGCCGCTTTTTTGGTATATATATTTCATAGAAAATGCAGTTCCCAGGGCCAACTAATAGTATCCATAACCCCTCGTACTGACTACATAATTCTATCTTTTCCAGACTCATATACCACCCCGTATTTGCATCCCCCGGTAGCATTTGACTAACGTACTTTCACTGTCTTTTCAAACTCCAATATCAATTGTAGCCTAATGCCACCCCCACGCCCAGGGACCTTAGGGGCAAATTTCCCTGTAGCCCCTGAACTTCCCCCCCTCTCATTAAGACACCCGCGCTTCTCGACTCTTGTCCGACCTAGCCTCTCTCTCATACCTCTTGAAGATCCTTGAATTGTCCGTTGCTAACGCTCTCCAACCTTTTATATATATACTCCTATCCAGCCTACCTTCACTTAGTAGGCCAGAACAACATTAGAACTTTACTAGCCCCTTGCATGCCATCTATTCTCTTACAACCCATTCACAACCCTGCACCCAAACTTCCAGATAAATGTGGCAGAGTTAGCAACCCAGTCTCCACCACATCCAGCAAACCCTACAATTAACAACCAGCCAAGTAAAACCAGCTAGCCAAGGCACCTTCGGTTTTGGTATTAAGGACACCCACATCTGTCTCATACACAGAGGGTTATTACAAACACTGGTGATATGGCAAGCCCCTAGCCACAGCCGCCGGACGACTATCACAGAGAGAGGGCGCCCAGCTCCCCCTTTTTGCCCACCCGAGGAGGGAGAACCCCACCCCCGCGGAGGTATACCTGGCCCCTGTTTTGACTTCCGAGTCATTGCCAGGTAGCACAGGAATTCTTCCTATCAATGAACTAACCATGCATGACTAACACCTTTACTAACCTCTATTAACTCACAATAAACCATTTACCTTTCTTGCATACTCTGATCACTAAATTAGCACCTCAGCTATACCATAGAATGAAGATTGAACAATCTAAGAGAGACGCTCCTATCACAGCTGTCCCCATCCTCCTCGCAAAGTAGATCCAGTCTCTCTCCCATAAATACTTCCAGTATAGCCAAAATAGTACCTCTTACTAAGGCTCAGTTATATGAAAATATAAAGGCTTCCTATAGCCATGTGCCACAACAGTAAATACCATCTTACCTAGTCCCCATATCTATTGAGAGCTCAAATAAGTCCATAAGACTCGAGATCCCTACTGTCTACAGGGTCCAGAACCGAGCCTATAAATCTAGCTCCCGCCCCCAGTCAAATCAGTTGAAAGCTAGACACCAACCAGTGGTCACTACCCTGCAGTTAACCTCTAGCTCTGCCCTGGTGTTGTTCCGGAGTTGAGATTCCAGAGCCGGCAGACTCCGTGGCAGATTTGGATAGAAGGACCTGCCCACGTATTTGAGAACTTCACACATATGGACCCCCTGGACGGCCGCGGAACCAGTCGTTAGCCCCCAACATCACCGGAAGCAAGATAACTAGGACCAGATCTACAAATACTATTCAAGATTCATGTTGCTAGTACTAAGTGTTATAGTACTAGTTTGACACTCACTTATTAACTTTCTATAAAGTGGCTAAAACCTTGCCCAGTGTAACTCATATTTAACCATTCCATTTGGGACGTACTAAGCGATCAGTGCTCATTAATTAACAGACAACATTGACTCTCGTAATTACCTTATTCAGATATTAAAACTATAGTGATATCTAACGTTCGCCCACTGATTTGTGTTCTACGTATTTCTGCCATAAGAATATAAAACTTAGATCAGTACCCCCATGAGGTTACTAGAGATTTCCGTGTTCTACAATATACGCGTGTCTAATCCTAACTGTGAGCTGCTACTTGGGCACGCGACCAGCCAGTAAGAGATCAAATCAGTGAAATTGAATTACATGAATATATTGAGGTCTTCCAGAAAATAAAACTTGCTAATTAAGCCAGTGATCAGAAGATTAATACCTGAACGTTGGAAGTGGGAGACTAGGCTCCATCCAGATCCACTTATGCTAGTGTTTTTTCGATTCTATTATATTGTCTTGCACGAGTATTCTGCAGTGGTATATAAATAAACGTGATCGTGTAACTTGCTACCATGTGTTTCTTTGTGTTCTCTATTCCTCATATCTTGTATTGTGCATGCAGCCTTATATACCCAGTCATTTAGAACTCACATTACCCAAGTTAAACCTGTAGAAAAACAGGGCATAACATTGGCGACAGCGGTGGTTCTTGATTCGGATAAAAGGTTGCATTACACTGCAAGTTTGGAACAGTAGAAGCATGGCAACATCGCGAAATTGGCAGCCACTCACACACATTCCCAAGTATGATGTAAACACGTATGATATTGCCACTTACTTAGACATAATAAAACCAGTGTTAGATGTGGCACTTCAAAATGACCGCGAAAAAATCGCCATTGCATTATTGCACATTATGCAGTTGGGCAAAGCCGTTTCCCAAATTGCTAAACAGGTAACGCCAGAGAGTACACTACCTGGAACCAGTTTCGATCCCTCGTGATCCGGACCTTAGGGCCACTTTTGGGTTCCCTCATCTCCCCCAAAATAATTAACATCGACGAGATCAAGTATGAAGGGGATATAAATGTGACCCTCATACAACTCTACAGATACGTGAGGACCACGTATAGCTATGAAGATTACGACCAACAAAATGAACTCTTATTCACCGCATTGTTAAACATCCTCCCACCCCACATCACCGCCCATCTCGACCCGTATGGCTTATTCGAAGAACATATGCTCTCCATCAGAGAAGAATGCCTACTCAGTTCGATGAATCCCCTATCCAACCCTTCAGCCCCTATCCAAGACTCCGTGCACCCTTCCAAAATGACTTCCGGTGAAAGTCCAACCCCAGTGCACTCTTCCTTGCCTCTATCCTCTCTGACCATCCCTAAATTTTCCCCTGCCCAGCCATCCACCAACGATCATCTTCCATCAATTGTGTTACCCCATAAACCCCATCCTTTTTCTATGCATGTCAAACAAACTCACCAGTCCCAGATAACCTCTAACCAGACCGTGACTGCCACCAAGAAAATTCCCAAAATTCGTCCTGTTAACAACCCCAAATCAATACATCAGTCCTCTACCAATAACCCCTGTTCTACACCTAACTCTTCCCCCACCAACCCTCCGCAGCCCCCCCAACAAGCCCCGTATTCTAGCTATGCCTACCTATGTAGGCCTACCACAAAACATGTTTTCCCCATGCCCCCAGAAATGTTCAGCTATTCCACAAACAACAAAATTCCCCTTGTGACAGTTTTCCGTCAGTAGCTCCCTTCCACCCCCACACAATTCACACCCCTAGAAAACTTCAAAACCCCACACTTGACTCGCCCTCTCATGTCAAACAAACTCACCAGTCCCAGATAACCTCTAACCAGACCGAGACTACCACCAAGAAAATTCCCCAAACTCGTCCTGTTAACAACCCCAAATCAGTACATCACTCCTCCCTCAATAACCCATGTCCTATGCCTAACTCTGCCCCCACTAATCCTCCCCAGTCCCACATAACCTTTAACCAGACCGAGACTGACACCAAGAAAATTCCCCAAATTCGTCCTGTTAACAACCCCAAATCAATACATCAGTCCTCTACCAATAACCCCTGTTCTACACCTAACTCCTCCCCCACCAACCCTCCGCAGTCCCCCAACAAATCCCGTTTTCTAACTCTCTCACTTCTCACCACCCTGACCCTCCCACACGCGCCGTTAATCCTCCCCTCACGCGTGACGACCTAGGGACCCAATCATGTTCCCCCGCTTCCCCCAGAAATGCTCAGCTATTCCCCCACCAATAAAATTTCCCTTGTGACAGTTTTCCGTCAGTAGCTCCCTTCCACCCCCCCACAATTCACACCCCTAATAAACTTCAAAACCCCACACTTGACTCACCCCCTTATGACAGACAAACCCACCAATCCCATATAACCTCTAAACAAACCGTCACTGCCACCGACACACCCCACCACTCTGATCCTCCCACACGCGCCGTTAATCCCCCCCTCACACGTGACCCCCACCAAAGTTATTTTCCCCCCCTCATGCGTACCGAACACCTGCTCACCAGTCGGTCCCCCACCATCATGAGCCCAGCTAAACTTTCAACCTTACTTCAAAACCCCACACTTGACTCACCCCCTCATGACAGACAAACCCACCAATCCCATATAACCTCTAAACAAACCGTCACTGCCACCGACACACCCCACCACTCTGATCCTCCCACACGCGCCGTTAATCCCCCCCTCACGCGTGACCCCCACCAAAGTGATTTCCCCCCCCCTCATGCGTACCGAACACCTGCTCACCAGTCGGTCCCCCACCATCATGAGCCCAGCTAAACTTTCAACCTCCACCAATTCCCACCCTGCCAGCCTAACCTCTCACGACCACATTCAGAACGAACAATCACCCCCGTACATAACCCCTACCTCCTTTTCCTTGTAAATTCAGTGAAAATAGGTTATCCTAAACAGACCTCGGATGCGGAAATACCCTGAGCCGAACAGGCCAAGTGGGATATCTCTATTGGTCTAACTGGTAAGGTACCTGCCTCACACCCAAGGGTCGAGAGTTCGTGCCCCCACCAGGGCATGATATTTTCGTGAGGCTATTTCCGCATTTAACGAAGTTTAGGTGTGCTGGTTAAATTGTTCAGATGGTTGAGAGTAAGATCGGAGCTCCATAAATCCTCTTTCGGGTATGGTGTAAAAACCGATCCCCACAGGGATCCCCACAGGACAAGGAAGAGGATAGGAGAGAGCAGGGAGTGTTGTGAGACTCGATGGGGTTGGGTTGTGGAGTTGCCAGCCGCCCAAGCGAGTTGCCAACTGGGCAGTTTGTAGGTGCGTGCGAGAGGAAGTAAGTTGGAATATAGAAAAGAAAAAAAAAAAGTATAGCCAAAATAGTACCTCTTACTAAGGCTCAGTTATATGAAAATATAAAGGCTTCCTATAGCCATGTGCCACAACAGTAAATACCATCTTACCTAGTCCCCATATCTATTGAGAGCTCAAATAAGTCCATAAGACCCGAGATCCCTACTGTCTACAGGGTCCAGAACCGAGCCTATAAATCTAGCTCCCGCCCCCAGTCAAATCAGTTGAAAGCTAGACACCAACCAGTGGTCACTACCCTGCAGTTAACCTCTAGCTCTGCCCTGGTGTTGTTCCGGAGTTGAGATTCCAGAGCCGGCAGACTCCGTGGCAGATTTGGATAGAAGGACCTGCCCACGTATTTGAGAACTTCACACATATGGACCCCCTGGACGGCCGCGGAACCAGTCGTTAGCCCCCAACATCACCGGAAGCAAGATAACTAGGACCAGATCTACAAATACTATTCAAGATTCATGTTGCTAGTACTAAGTGTTATAGTACTAGTTTGACACTCACTTATTAACTTTCTATAAAGTGGCTAAAACCTTGCCCAGTGTAACTCATATTTAACCATTCCATTTGGGACGTACTAAGCGATCAGTGCTCATTAATTAACAGGCGACATTGACTCTCGTAATTACCTTATTCAGATATTAAAACTCTAGTGATATCTAACGTTCGCCCACTGATTTGTGTTCTACGTATTTCTGCCATAAGAATATAAAACTTAGATCAGTACCCCCATGAGGTTACTAGAAATTTCCGTGTTCTACAATATACACGTGTCTAATCCTAACTGTGAGCTGCTACTTGGGCACGCGACCAGCCAGTAAGAGATCAAATCAGTGAAATTGAATTACATGAATATATTGAGGTCTTCCAGAAAATAAAACTTGCTAATTAAGCCAGTGATCAGAAGATTAATACCTGAACGTTGGAAGTGGGAGACTAGGCTCCATCCAGATCCACTTATGCTAGTGTTGTTCAATTCTATTATATTGTCTTGCACGAGTATTCTGCAGTGGTATATAAATAAACGTGATCGTGTAACTTGCTACCATGTGTTTCTTTGTGTTCTCTATTCCTCATATCTTGTATTGTGCATGCAGCCTTATATACCCAGTCATTTAGAACTCACATTACCCAAGTTAAACCTGTAGAAAACAGGGCATAACAACTTGAATAGTGGATCGGTATGTTCCCTACTTTTTTTTTATGAAATGATTCGAATAATCTTTTTTTGAAGAGTATTACGTTTGACAGACAGGTATTCTTCCTTGCTGCCACCTTTCTTCCATACTTTGAAACATCTCTTCTTCTCTCTGACTACAGCTTCAACTTCGTTGTTCCACCACCAGGAGAGCTTATGTCTGGGTGGCCCCTTTGTTTTGCCATATACTGTGTATGTGGTATCAAGGAAGCTGCATTCTATATACTGTACTGTAGTTCCGTTTGCTATCAACATCATCTGGCCTAGCACCCATTCTTCTCTCAATTTTTATAATTTATTTGTGGAATCTGTCTGTACTCCTCTTTTTCCAACAACCATACTTTCCTTTTTGGCTAATGTACTTTCTTTCTAACAGGAACTCTGCTTAGGCACTTATCACAAACTAGGAGCTTGTGTTGGGGGATGCATTCTTCACCTGGTATGATCTTAGTATCTCTAACCCATTTCCTGATCAGGAAGTAGTATGCCTGGCTACTGCATGGTTATCAATGGAAGCAATGACGTTAAACCATTGTACCCATTGACCCAAACACAACAACAGATCTCCTTCAACCCTATCTCAACACACTACATGGCTGGTGCACTACAAACAGACTTAATCTAGCCCCAGCCAAATCCACCGAAACCCTGCTCACAAGCTGGACAGGAGAACACGAATACATCCCTCAACTCACCATAAACAACACACCCCTAACACATATACACTCACCCAAAATCCTAGGAGTAACATTATGATACATATGATACATATGATACTCATATGACATTCAAACAGCACACCACAAACACGAAAAAGAAGCTGACACCCAGACTAAACACCCTCAGGTCACTTTCTCACACAAAATTTGGACACAACAAAGAAAGCACCACCACAGTTTATAAACAATACATAAGATCAGTGATGGAATACGCAAGCCCAGCCTGGGCTTCTACCCTAGCTGAAACACATCATAAGACCTTACAGACTATTCAAAACAAAGCCCTAAAAATCATTACAGGCTGCACAGCTACTACACCCACAGATCACCTACATCAAGAAACCAAAATCCTCAAAGTCAAAGACCATCTGGACATGAGAGGCACTCAATTCCTGGCAGCAGCCTCCACGAACCAAAACCACCCACTACACTACATGGCAACACACCCACAGACACCAAGAAATATCAAAACAACACCCAGCACACGGTATCACACACAAATACTGTCCTCTCTCCCTCCCTGCCCACCCCAAACCAACTTCCAGAAGCACATCCATACTAATATCTCTCGCCGATCCATCCACTCACTCATAGACAACACGCAGCTGCAAGCACGACCTCCCGAAATCCATCCTTCCGAATCCTCCCTTCCTCGCAAGGACAGAGTCCACCTGGCCAGGCTGAGATGCGGACACCATCCAGCTCTTCTGAGCTATCAGAAGAGACTGGATGACTCCGTCGTCGACAGCTGCCCGGGATGTAACACAGCACCCCATACCATCAAACACATCATAGAAGACTGCATTTCACACGACCACTTACGCCAACAACACAATCTACACTCAATGATAGCTCTGTGGGAAAGCCCCGATCATGGCCATAACCTTCCTCAGGGACTCGGGGCTGTTCGGCCAGGCAGCTTAGGGAACAAGAACAAGAACAACAACAACAACAACAACAACAACCACCATTGTATTGTATTGTATTGTATATTAACCTATCCTGACAACCTAGCCCAACCTTGGGACTGCCGCCCCTAGATTCACGTATTTCAAACATCAGGAAGGCTTCCTGAAGAAGTTGAGACTAAAAAAAACAAGTTCCCAAAGGAAAATAACGAAAACATTGGGGGACCAAAACTGTTGATTCCTAGTCCATGGGTGATTTACTGTTCTCATAAATCTATGAATAGCTGTCATTGGCACAACAAATTGCCAAAATATATAAAGCCATAATTATAATCTTGGAATCACAATGGCGATCTAAATAAACCCTCTTAGTAACATAGAACTACAGTACATGAACGAAGGCGGTGCTGGTTGGGGGGAGGGGCGTCGACTGACTGGGGACAGAGGTGCATGGGGGCGGTTCGTTCGTGGCCACCCCTTCGGGGATCACGGCGTCAGGCAATAGATAGATAGATAGATAGTAACATAGGTCTTTCTTAAACTGCATGAAATTATCTAATTTTAGTCAGAATCAAAGGTAAAAAGGTGTCATGATGCTGAAGGTGTTTACAGGTTGAAGCTACCCTTACCAAAAGTGATGTAGGTAAGTGCGGGAAGGATTACCTACCCGCACAGCTTTGTCTTCAGAATGTTGGTTGCATAATTTGTTACACTATAGTCCGTTCATTCTAAGTTAGGCAGAAATCGTAACCTCTAACCTATCATAATAATAATAATAATAATAATATTTATTCAGTTAGCAATTTACAGAGTTGGTACCACATAGTATGTTACAAAAATTACATGTACCAGCCTTGCATAATTCCAATTAAGGATAGCCCAATAAGGCCGTTAGGCGTATTTCCATCGGGGTCCTTGTGGGATTAGGTTAGCTGGGGAAATGGGAAGGATAAAGAAATAGATACTTTAGAGAAAGTATTTCTAGGGGGTTATTTTAAGATACCTTACATCCTATAGTAAATATCAGTAATCCATAATCAGTATTAATTTAAGTTTGGTTTGTCTATCTCTTATGTCGTATTTAGTACCGGTAGTAGACATAAGCTTGGTGCTCCCTTCTCGCAGCTGTCCGGTTCAGGTGTTCCTTCAGGCTACGTCTGAAGGAATACAGTGTTCTCTTTTCACGGACTGACTGGGGTAGGTCGTTCAAGTCTTTGATGGCAGTGAAGAAGAATGTTTCCTTACCCTGTCCTTGGATTCTCGGGACCTTAAAATTAAACATCCTGTTTCTTGTATTATGTCCACTCCTCTCATTTGCTTTAACAAAATCATTCTTTAGATACTCTGGAGCTCTGTCATAGAAAATTTTGAAGGCATTAGTGAGCCTGATTTGTTTGGCCCTGTCAGCGACATTGAGCATACCTAGTGACTGAAGTTGTTCCTGGCCAACATGTGATCTGGGTCCTAGGTTCAGCATGAACCTAACCATTTTATTTTGAGTGACCTGAAGTTTGTGCTGTGCTGATTTAGATGATGCAGAGTACCAGGATGACACAGAATAGTCAAAATGACATTGAACAAGCGCTTGGCAGAGGGTCTTTTTGGTCGCCGCGGGCAAGCATCCCACCTGTCTATACAGGTATTTTATACGTGCTCTACACTTACTCAGGATAGATTCCAAAATTGTTTCACCTGACAAACTCGCGTCCAGTTTCAGTCCGAGATATTTAACTTTTGACACTGTTGTTATAGGAATATCATTACAGTTGACCGAGAAGCCCACAATGTCTTTCAGTTTGCGTTTTGTTCCACATAAGATGGCTTCCGTCTTGCCCAGGTGAAGAGATAGTCTATTGTCCACTAGCCATTCACTACATGATGCTAGTTCTTTGGAAAGTGAAGCGGCAATACTTATTGGGTCTTTTCCTGAAACCAGAAGCACGCTGTCGTCTGCATACAGTAATAATGTACATGAGACGCTCAGTTCCATGTCGTTTACATAACAGAGAAAGAGTAAGGGACCAAGGATGCTTCCCTGCGGGACCCCACAGTTAATTGGCATAGGATCAGATATATTATCATCAATTTTGACTCTTTGGGTTCTACCACTAAGATAAGATTTAAACCAGTTCACAGACCCTATGCCCATTGCTTGTAGTTTATTACATAGGATATCATGGTCTACTGTGTCAAACGCTTTTTGTAGATCAAGAAGAACCATACCGGTGTAGTTACCTTTAGCCATTTCTTTATGAATGTGATCCGTTAAGTGGATGAGACAGGAGTCTGTCGAGTACATGCATCTGAAACCTGATTGAAACTTATAGAATAGATCATTTTGTTTGAGGTAGTGTTCAATTTGGGTGTATACCGCTCTTTCAAGGATTTTAGATACAATACATAATATGCTAACTGGTCTGTAGTTGCCAACTTCTAGTTTATTTCCTTTCTTGAATAGAGGGGTTACAATAGCTTCCTTCAGTTCAGCAGGTACAGTGTTGGTGTTAATTGACAAGTTGATGATGTGGGTTAGGGGGCCTGCTATACCAATGGCTCCATCTCGTAGAAATTTGGCAGGAATTTTGTCTGGTCCTGTGCTCTTATGTACATTTAGGTTAGACAGCTCATCAAAAGTGTATTTTGGTGTAACATTTTGCAATCCAAATGTGTTCGGTTGTATGTCTTTATCTCTGTAGAAATTACGAAAGGTGGCCGTTGTTGTCGTGTATTTATTGAGAGGTTGAGGTAGGTTCTGTGCAAGTGTGTTTGCTATGGAAGTGAAGAAGGAGTTGAAGTAGGTTGAAATTTGTCGTTTATCGTGGCAAACCTGATCATTAATGGTGAGAGCAATATTAGTGTTAGACGAATCCCTTGTCTTGTTGCTGTAGCCTGTTGTTCTTAGGTGCCTCCATAGTTTCTTTGGGTTATTCTGATATTCCTCTGCCTTATTGTGAAAATAATTAGTTTTCACTGATTTCATTTTCCTACTTAGTTTATTCCTGGCCCTGTTGAACTCATGTTTCAGACCTTGATCCTGTCTATGTTTCGCTAGCCTTTTTAACAGATTGTCTCTGTGTTCCAGATGGTGTAGTATGTCATTGTTGATCCATGGGTCTGACCTTGCTTTAATTCGTATGTCTTTCAGAGGAGCTATTTCGTCTAGGATGTTTGTGATGATGGTTCTGAAGCCAACCCATGCGTCATTAACGTTTGTACTTCCAAACACTGGAGACCAGTCTGTATTCCATAAAATGTCCAGAAATGTTTCCTTATTGTAGTTTCTGAGTGACCTTGTTTTGATAACCTTGTGATTCTCTAGGGTAATTTTTGTGGTTTTCCGTGTGCAATATGTGACGAAGTGATCACTTATCCCAGTCTGTATAACCCCTGATTGGGATATTTTGTCCTCTCTGTTACAGTTTATGTGGTCTAATATTGTGGCAGTGTTCTCAGAGATACGTGTGGGGGTTGTGATGAGTTGTTTGTGATTGTGCATTGTCAGTATATGCCTATATTCTCATACAAGCCTATCATTTCGTTGTTTGTAACACAGGTTAAAATCCCCTAGTATGATGGATTCATTCCGAGGGTCTAGCGATGACAAAGTTCGTTCAAATTTGGTCAAGAATTGTGTGTCGGCTGGTGGCCTATAGCATACCCCAATTGTGATGGGTCTTGTCCTCGGCAGGTGTAGGTCGATCCACAGAGCTTCGTGATTTTCTACATGGAGGTCGGTCCTAGTTGTGTGTGTGAGGTTGTTTTTTTACATACAGACATACTCCTCCCCCATGCCTATTGCGATCATTCCTAACCATGTTGAAACCTTGAATGTTTATTTCACCATCGTTTATACTTGAATCCAGCAGGTTTCTGTGATTGCAATTATTGAAGCTTTGGCCTTATTAGCTAACAAGTTTATTTCTGACAGTTTATGGTACATAAACTGTCAGAAATAAACACAAAAAGGACTAGAGTAATCGAGCTAATATCTCTACCAAATAGGAAGACTTGGCTAGGGAATATGTGTATACATTGACAGCTCATTTGCTCTAGCCCTTTTGAGTTACAGAAGTTACGATTTCTGCCCAACCTAGAATGAACGGATTGTATGTGATTTTATGTAATAGTTCCATCTACAGTTTCAGATGAACAAGGCTCATAGACAGTACGAATCTTATAATTATTTCTGTAAAATGTTTATGCATAGATAAATAACAAAGGTTTTAGTATACTGTACAGTACTCAGAACCATATTTTAATTTCTTTTAATTTAACTAAAAAGATTCTTATCAAGCTACTGTATTCAACAATGTAGCTTCATTTGAAAGCCTATCGACAGAGGGTCAGGGCAGCTCCAGTCTATACCTCCATGTGCTCGGCAGATTAATTTCGCTAGCGGATATTTGGGTTGTTCTGATGTCTTGATACCCTTTAGTACTGTACTGTACAGGTCTCCCTCACTATCCGATGCCCCAATTTACGATATTAATATAGGTTTTTAGGTGTTTGGGTTTGGGTTGGTTTTAGAACGCATCCCCATTTACCCCATTAATTTTAGGGTTTGCTATATGATTTTTCTAGTTAAGATCGGGTTTTCAAGAACATATCCCAATCGTAAATCGAGGCAGACCTGTATCTGGTATCGCCCAGGTTCATAGCAAAGGAAAATAATCACTACAATGAAAAACTTATCCATTTATTTTAAAGTAATTGAGTACCAGTACACAAAGCCATGAGAGCTAACTACCTAATCTTTTACTGTTCCAAATATATTTAAGGGGAGATGGGCTGGTTTTTCTGGCCCCCTTTTCCCTCATGTTTATTCTCATTGGTTTTTAGATATTAAGACGTTCTACTCATTAGTTTGACAATTTGATGATTTTAACACCCCATTTCTTTGTCAATAATAAGACCTTTCGTGCCATTTAGGTGTAGATTTTTCCCTGGTGAGCGAAAGCGAGCCTTTTTTTAAGAGTAAGGGGCCTTCGTCCGGGACATCTTTTTACCGAAAAATTTACAAATTTATCTTGAAGGGGGGTCTAGGGGATGTTTTTTTACATTCTGTGAGAGTCCTTGAGGGTTTGATCAGGCAAAGCATCTCTATTGATGATATGCAGTTTGGCTTTATGCCAGGACGGGGTACAACCGATGCTATCTTCATAGTCAGGCAGATACAGGAAAGATACCTACTAAAAGGCAGGGATCTTTACTTTGTGTTTGTAGACCTGGAGAAGGTCTTTGATAGGGTGCCTAGAGATGTTGTGCAGTGGGCTATGAGAAAGCTTGGTGTGGAAGAGTGGCTGGTGCGTGTGATAATGAAGATGTATGAGGATTCGCGAAGTGCGGTGAGGGTGAAGGGTGTACTGAGTGATGAGTTCGCAGTCCGTGTTTGAGTCCATCAGGGTTCAGTGTTAAGCCCCCTTATCTATATTATGGTCTTGGAGGCGCTGTCTACAGTTTTTAGAGGCGGACTCCCGTTGGAACTGTTTTATGCAGACGATTTAGTCCTAATAGCTGACAGTATGCAAGATGCTGAGGCCAAATTCAGCGAGTGGAGAGAGGGCATGGCGAGCAAGGGTTTAAGAGTCAATATTAACAAAACCAAGGTTATGCATTGTAGATTGAGACGAGGCAATGTGGAAAAGAGCGGTGCATACCCATGTGCAGTGTTTGGAAAGGGAGTGGGCGTTAACTCAATTCAACGTAGCATCTGTCGATGTTGGGTACACCATGGGAGTAAGCGCTGTAGTAGAATAAAGGGACCCCTGCCGAAGGATAAGTCAGAAATAGAGAAATTTGAGTGTGTAGTGTGCAAAGGCGAGCTTGTGTTAAGTGATGATTCTGTGGCTGTGAATTTTGGAAACGAGTCTTTGGAGCTGGTGAATAAGTTTTGTTACCTAGGAGATACCATCTCTGCCGGTGGTGGGGCCGAGGCTGCCACTGTTGCTAGAATTAGGTGTGGCTGGGGGAAGTTCAGAGAACTGATGCCAATCCTGACCATGAAAAGAATGCCTCTCCCCCTGAAGGGAAAGGTGTATGCCTCATGTGTTAGAAGTGAAATGACGTATGCCTCAAAAACATGGGTCGTTAAAGTAGAGGATGTCAACAGAATGGAGCGTAATGAGATGAGAATGGTGAGATGGATGTGTGGGGCCAGGCTACAGGATAGAATAACAAATGGTGAGCTGAGGAGATGTTTAGGTATAAAGAGTATTAGCGAGTATTAGGCGACGAGCAGGGAGGTTTTAGGAAGGGAAGAGGAAGTGTAGATCAGATTTTTACCCTGAATTGTGTTGTGGAGAAATATCTGGAGAAGAAACAAAAGGTGTATGTTGCCTTTATGGACTTGGAGAAGGCCTATGACAGAGTGGATAGAGAAGGTTTGTGGAAAGTACTTAGAATATACGGAGTAGATGGCAAGTTGCTGAAAGCAGTGAAGAGCATGTATGAGGGTGCAAAGGCGGCAGTACGTGTGGAGAGTGAGCAGAGCGAGCTCTTTGACCTGAATGTTGGTTTGAAACAGGGGTGTGTGATGTCCCCGTGGTTGTTTACTGTATATATGGATGGAGTCATGAAAGAAATACTATCACGAGCAGTGGATGTTGGTGTATTGCTGAAAAGGGAGGGAATTGAGTGGAAGCTACCTATACTGCTGTTTGCGGATGATACAGTTCTGATGAGTGATAATGAATGGGAGTTGCAGGGTCTGGTAAATGAGTTTGGAACAGTGTGCGAAAAATGGAATTTGAAGGTAAATGCGGGGAAGAGCAAGGTTATGGTCTTCGAAAGGGGTGAAGTCACAGAGTGTGAGGTGAAGCTGAACGGTCAGGCTATGGAGATCGTCAACTTTTTTAAGTATCTGGGCAGTGTGTTGAGTAAAGATGGGACTATGGATGAAGAAGTGCGGGAGAGGGTACAACAGGGGAAGAGGGTTGTAGGAATGCTGAAAGCAGTAACAAGAAATAGGGTGGTCAGTATGGAAGTGAAGAAGTCCTTGCATGACAGTGTGGTAATCCCGACACTGACTTACGGAAGCGAAGCATGGACGTTGGTTGAGAGACTCCGACCAAGAGTGAGAGCAGTGGAAATGAATTACTTAAGAAGTGCGTGCGGAGTTACATGGAGGGATAGACAGACTAATGAGGAAGTAAGAAGGAGGTGTGGTGTGGAGGTAGATGTGCTGGAAAGTGTGAAAAGGAACAACTTGAGATGGTTCGGCCATATGGAACGTATGGAAAGCGAGAGAATGACTAAGAGGGTGTACGAGAGCGAGGTGGAGGGACAGAGAGGGAGAGGTAGACCGAATGAGAGGTGGAAGGATGGAGTGAGGAAGTACATGAACGAAGGCGGTGCTGGTTGGGGGAAGGGCGTCGACTGACTGGGGACAGAGGTGCATGGGGCGGTTCGTTCGTGCCCATCCCTTCGGGGATCACGGCGTCAGGCAATAGATAGATAGATAGATAGTATTAGCGAGGTGATGCATACAAGTAGACTGGGATGGTATGGACATGTGGAGAGAATGGATGAACAAAATTGGGTGAAAAAATGCAGGTCTGTGATTGTGGAGGGAGCTGCACCAAGGGGTGGACCGAGGAAGACCTGGGATCGGACTACTGTATACGTGCCGATCTCAAATCCAAGAACTTGAGAAGTGAAGCAGCCCTTAACAGGGTTGCCTGGAATGCCGCCATTAGGACAAGAGACTGAAACTGCACGTATGTGTGGAACACTCGGTCTTAAAATTTTATGTATGTATAGCTTGATAGAGATCTAGGGAGGAAACTAAACAAAATATAAAAAGATAGAACACTAAAAAACTAAATACGCCCTTCTCCCCTTAACAAATGTGTTCGAATACTGGCTGTGGCTTCATTTAAATAAATTTATGCACAATACAAAATTTATAGGCATACTGCACTTTAATTTATACACCGGTACTGTATTACAAAATTTGATGGAATTACATTTGAAGTAAAAGACTATAGGCTATATAAAAACACCCTTTCAGGAGGAACACTTTACTGACGATGTTTCGCAGATAGCTTCAGGTCACTCGAAGAAGCTGTCTGCAAAACAGTAAAGTGCTCCTCCTCTGTCAATTTTAAGTACAGTACTGATATAACTTAATGTGCAGAAGTCTTTTTATTTTCATTGGATTTTGGACTATGTCTGATTTACAACTTAATAATGAAACATAACAACTTAAAGTGAATTTTGTTCCCTAATTAATGAAAAATTTAATAATGAAATAACTTAACCCAGTGACTGTGACAGTCCTTCCGGAAGCACGGTATTTAAACGTGTGCAAAAACAACCCTTCAAGTATCGTGCCAGTGCTGGGAAATGTCTCAAAAGTGAGTGACACATAAAAAGTAAGGGTATCTCCCCATACCAAATCCTCCATTCCCTACTCCCCTCCCTCTCAACATGACCTTTTATTTTGCACAGGTTCTAGCAGTTCATGGGTCAAATTGAGGCAACTTTAATTGAGGAATGCCTGTACATATAACTTTTACAAGCTGCCATGCACAAATAAAAACACTATATATTAAAACTATTATCAACTACTGTACATTTACAGTACCGGTACTAAATCTATATAAACTTAGGACCTTTAACACTTACGGTGCGGGCATATTTCCGCCATATTAGGGCTCATTCAGGCACTCCTGATTGATTAGGCAAGTTTCTGAATGAAATTAAATGTATTCAGCCGAAAACTAGAAAATAGCTTCAAAATGACACCAAAGTGAGCTTCGTATCTCGCGGGGTTCACCCGCAGCGCTATCATAGACATTTGCTAAAATGAGCAATTCTCGCCTAATGTCTCGCTACATTTGCCTTTGGCAGCCCTGTAGATCTCGCGAGACTCTGACTCAGAGCCCTCAGTGCCTCAGCTGCCTGGCTGAGAGAAAGACGTGTGGCCTGTCGCAGTCCTGCTCCCTTGCACTCAATTCTACAGGCTTTCAGAGGCTTTAAAAGCCTGTAAATTGCTGTGAATTGCCATGGCGTTTGGGAACGTCTCCCGCAGCCAATGAGTTAAGGGGAGATTTTTAGTTTGCTTCCTAGACTTTAATAAAATACCCCCAAGACTCCCCATTTGATATTAATTTGTCCCGGCCAAAGGCTGATTCCTGATAAATTACTGGCTCGCTATCGCTCGTCATGAAAAAATCGCCACCTAAATGGCACAAAAGGTCTTGAAATTGACAATGAAATTATGTGAACAATCTTAAAATTGCCAAACTAATGGTGCGACCGTCATTAAATCTCAAAACTAAATTTGAGGGAGAAGGGGTTCCAGAAATACCAAACTGAAACAAATTAAAATGAGGTAATTTTAAGTGACAGCTACCTGCACTTTATGTTGTTGTTGTTGTTGCCGTTCTCTAGGCTGCCTGGCCAAACAGCCCCGTGTACGTTATGTTATGTCCTGTGCATGCTACATCACCCTAATAATACTTAAGATATAATTTAATTAATTCTAAGTATTCTATTGTTTACAAAAGCTTTTGTGTTGTGCAGCTTTAGCTACCGTACTTATATCCTGTTCATTATAGGTAGGCCAGAATTATGACTTCTAACCTCTGTAACTCAAAAAGGGCTCAACATTTTCACAGATTCCCTGGCTGACTCTTCCCAAATGGTAGAAATATTATCTTGGTTACTAGACAGGTCTCCCTTTCTATCCGATGCCCCGATTTACATTATTTTTATAAGTTTTTAGGTGTTTGTGTTTTGGCTGGTCCGAGAATGCATCCCCTTGTATCCCCATTAATTTTAGGGTTTGCTATATGATTTTTCTAATTAAGAATGGGTTTTCAGGAACGTAACCCATCCGTAAATCGAGGGAGACCTGTAGTCGTTTTGAGGTTATGAGAGGCTGGGTTCAGGATTTCTGGTCAACCTATAATGAACAGGATATACCTATCATTAAAGCTAAAGAGATAAAGTTCAATTAATTCTAAGCCTTTTATTGTTTACAGAAGCTTTTTGTGTCGTTCAGTTTTAGCTACCGTACCTAGAACCTACAAACCCTATAGTAACAGAGATTGGCCAACCTCCGTCATTTTGGCCCCGTCACTCTTTCAACTCTGGGGGAGGCACTTGCTACAGGCAGTTCTACCTTTTGTCTCCCTCACTTACACAGAAACAAAAAAATTGGTGCCAACGGTGTCTTTTTGCCTCCCTTTACAGTCAACTATATTCATACCCCTTACTAACATTCAGTAATAATGGTTCTGTTCAGGGTGTCAAACCAGAGCAATTTTGTGTGAAGACTAGAATGAATATGAGAAGCAATACAAACATAATAATAAATAAATATATAAATAGTTAGAAAAAAATAGATACGGTAAAAAAAAATACAATAACGTGAAACAGCATTGTGTTGGCCTTTTTATCACTTCTAAAGACATCATTTGAACTATAAACCAAAATTTTGTTTGACAGCCTGGTACAGGATAGATTACTTGCTCCTTGGAACTAAATTGTACATTATCAAAAATAGAGTATCATCCCATTCTTTGATAATTATGGTACCAAAATGGCATCCAAAGAAAAAGATGACCACTCTCTTACCCACCCCTACATGTTATAACAAATTTACAAGGCGGGTGCCCAACCCCAAAAGGGGTTGAAATAGGGGAGCTATCCCCCCGCCAAAGGCGGCTTTCTAGGGCCTTTCCTAGCTGATGCTAAGAGGATTGGGTTCTAGTCATATGGTGATGGGCTGGTCTATCAGAGTGAGAACTGAGCGATCTCTGCCATACCCATAGCTTACTATGACTGTTCCTTTTTCTTATATTTTCTAGATCTCAAGTGACGGCGTCTCTTCCGTGGATTGACCTCCTAATCTGCCAACCTAGAAGTTGGCAGATTGGAAGCCAAAGCGTCACATTTTTCCTCTGCCCCTCAGCTTTCTCTTCATAATTGCTTAGGGGCACAGGGCCCTGGGTGGGGCTTTGGTTTCCTGGGCGTTTCCGCTCTCTCCTAAGCTCCCCGCTTTATTGTGGTAGGCAGGGCGGTTTCTGTGGGGGCGCTCGGTTATGGCCTTGGCCTTGCTTGGGGCCTTGGGGCTGTTCGGCCAGGCAACCTGAGGAACAGTAATAACAAATACAAAATTTACAAAAGTGATTTTCCATTTAACTTTATCGGCCACTTTAGCTGGGCAGTTTAGGAATTAAACTTTCATAAATAACCCATTATCTGAAGTAATCGGCTACATGTATCGGAGCCTTGAATCCCCTGTAAGTGATTGATTTTGATGTGTATATGTTTATTGAATTGGACTGTAGACAATTAGGAGCTCTAAGAATCAATATACAGTACAGTCATAATGAAAGAGAATGTCAAATTGTACTCTATTTTAGCTACTTTTTTACTCCGATACTGAGGTTCCAATACATTTGTCGCTAACATGCTCATGTGATGCCAGCTTACTCTGGTCTAGCTGCCAATATAAGTGCAAATTTGTCCCACAAAGTTGTCAAAATAATGTTGCCGACAAAAAAGTTACTGTGAAAAGCAGCTCGTGTAAATCCGCCTCAAAAATTGAAGAAAGGTAATTAAGATTTGCCTAATGTTTATGAAGAGGACTCTTTTGTGATAAACTTGGGAACTAATTGCAACATGTTTACAGAGCTGAATCTTCTGACAATAATTTTTCACATTAATAAACACTGACGATACATTTTTTAACGCTGTGCACTGCATTGATTGACAGGGTTAGGGCATGCCCTTGTTACAGGGACTTTACTGGGCATTTGCCCACATGTATTTAGTGAAGATTTGCAATATGTTTAGTAAGATGACTTTTCTGAGACAATAACTTGCCACACTGCTCGCACTTGTAGTTTTTTTCCCCCGAATGAACTAGTAAGTGTCTGATGAGGTTATCATTCCGGGAGAAACACTTGTCACAATGATCGCACTTGAAATTCTTCTCTCCCGAGTGAACTAACATGTGACTGTTGAGGTGGCTCGTCTGCGAGAAACACTTATCGCAATGGTCGCATTTGAACTTCTTGATGCCCGAATGGACCTTCAAGTGCGTCTTGAGGCCTCGTCTGTGAGCGAACAGTTTACCGCACAAGTGACACTCGAACTCCTTGACTCCGGAGTGCACTACGGTATGTTGGGTCAGATGGTGCTTATAACCAAATGTTTTGCCACACACCCCACAGTGGTACGTCTTTACTTCCTGTTTGATGCTGCCTTTATGATTCGGTTTTCTATCATTGTTCCATTCTGAGCGTTCCTCAGTTTCGTCACAGCCCTTGCTTTTGTCATAGGGTTTTCCTTCATTGTTCCATTCTGTGTGTTCCTCAGTTCCATCATAGTCCCTGCCTTTGCCACATGCGTTACTTTCATTGTTCCATTTTGCACGTTCCTCGGTTCCTTCATAGTCTAGAACTTCATGTTTTAGGCTGCCTGTGTGATTATAGGTTTCTCTTTCATTACCGGTATTCCACACAGCACTCTCCCCAGTTCCTCCATAGTTCAACACCTCCTCTCCCCACACTGCCATCTTCTCACTCTTTAACTGGGCAACTGATCCATCACCCAACATCTCCATCATATATCTTTTGACTATATTACAATCTATTAAAATCAAGTACCGGTATATTTAAAAAGTTATTTTTTCCAGGCAGTTACATATATTTTCAGAAATTGTGTTCACCCACACCCATCCTCCACCGAGCAATGATCATAATGTACCGGTACCAATATATAGTCCAATAATTTTCAACAGGCCAGAAATCCTGGCCCCAATTCTTTGTAACTCAATAAGGGCTAGAGTAAATAGATTGTAAGATTTCCACACCTACTGCCTAGCCAACTCTTCCAAAATGGTAGAAATGTTAGCCCGATTACTCTAGTAGTTTTTTAGGTAGAGAGGTTAGAGGTGAAGAATTTTTGTCTAATTATAATTAATAGATTATAGTGTGAAGAATGCATTCAAACTAGCTGATCAGTCCCAATGGTAGGCCTTGTCCTTCCCACACTTGGCGTTTCTTCCCGACTTCAGTGGTAAACCTGGAACAAGAAAAGACATGAGATGGATCACCCAACACCGTGAACATCCGCAGCAGTGCAAGTACTGGTACTGAGCTGGATAAACAGGCCTAGTTTGCCTTTTTTCCAGAGGATCTAGGCCTACCGTAAACTGGGGTAACTTCGGAAATTTTTCGAGGTTTATAAACAATTTCTCCTGACTGTAAACACATTATAGAGATTTAACTAGGTCAAGTGATGTGTGGTGATGGTGCGCCGTAATCCAGGAAGCCTCCTAAAAATATCCCCCATAATAAGAGAGCTATCCTTATCCTAAATGATGTCCGAAGTATTCTTGAAAAGTGGAAAACTTCGGACTTGTATGGAAAACTTCGGACATACAGTGATTTCGGTAAGATTAGGAGTAGTGGGCGTACCACTACCAACATACAGCATAACTCATCTATAAAACATTAACCTAACCAAACAACCTAACCTAACCTAGTATTCATGTA
The DNA here is from genome assembly GCA_032716605.1 of Paralithodes platypus. Taxonomy (NCBI): domain Eukaryota; kingdom Metazoa; phylum Arthropoda; class Malacostraca; order Decapoda; family Lithodidae; genus Paralithodes; species Paralithodes platypus. Next base: position 16,151,378 of record CM064506.1, on the reverse strand, counting down.
GTACTAGGTTAGGTTAGGTTAGGTTAGGTTAGGTTAATGTTTTATAGATGATTTATGCTGTATGTCGGTAGTGGTACGCCCACTACTCCTAATCTTACCGTGATTTCTTATGGAAAATGATTGCCAAGAAAGCTGGGATAACTCCGGACAAACGGAGGAGAACTTCGGACGTACATTCGTGGCTTTATTTCATTCTTTTTTCGGCTCCTACTATTTTATATGAATATTTTAGTATTGCTGCTTATTCCTGTCCGATGTTTTAGTGGAAAATGCACAGTCAATACTTTTAGGCCTGTATAATCAGTATAGGAGGGGGTTATATACAATGTTTAACAGATATATCGGTAATCTTTTGAGATCTGTTCTCGTTAGGCATTGAACTCACTCTTAGAAAATATTGAGCAGTAAAAATAACCAATGCTGTCAAATCAATAACTCGAAAATTAACTAGGCCTAGTGAAAATATATAGGTAGCCTATGTATACTCTATCATTGCATATACATTTTTATGAATTTGAGCATTTTTATAGGTATAGCGTAGGGCTATGTGTTGGTGTTTCTTTTGGCAGATAAAAAAACATTTGGACAAGATATATGCCTCTCCTAATTTATATATATTATATATCCAGAATTATCCGAAATACATAAATCGGTTAGCATATTACCATATTGTTATGGGGTTTTTTGGACTCAGAGAATGATTATTTGATCTATAACCACCATTTTAATGATGGGCAAGTACAGTAAACCCTCGCCATCTCGGACCTCTAGAAGTCGGAAACCCGTACTAGTCGGACTGGCTACGGCCTCTCGGACATGCACTTCCGTATTTCGGACATTTCCGTCATCGTTCCGACAGTCTCTGACGTTGTCGGACTTTATATAAGTATTCGGAAAATGTCCGATATTATATTTTTCAATTCCATTGCATTAGAAATGATTCAAAGATTACAAGAAGTCCAAATAAGACATACAGTAGTTATGTTAATGTATAAGGGAGTTACGTAGATGCATTAGAGAGATAGATAGATAGAAAGAGAGTTACAGTTTCTTACAGTTTCTTACAGTAGATCCTCTGGAAAAAGGCAAACTATGCCTGTGTATCCAGCTCAGTACCAGTACTTGCACTGCTGCGGTCGTTCACGGTGTTGGCGGCGGCGGTAGCAGACGCAACATTTTTACTATTCTGTATTTTTGTTTTATAATCAAACTTCAAATCTTGTCTTCCCCATGCTTTATCAAGATTACTTTCAAACTCCCTTATTGATTCGGAATCGACTACATACTGGGGCAGTGCGTTCCACTCATTTACCACTCTATCACAAAACGAGTTCTTTGCCTTCTCAAGCATATTTCTTTCTTTGTAAATTTTCTTAGAGTGTCCTCTCGTTCTTCTTCCCTCCCGCATCAAGAAGATACCTTCACACACATCCTCATCGTACTTTCCTGACACTATCTTAAAAGTCTCTATCATATCCCCTCTCTTTCTCCTATATGCCAGTGTCGGAAGCCCCAGTGTCCTCAACCTCTGCTCATAGCCCGCATTCTTCAACGTTGGTACCAGCTTGCTAGCTCTCCTCTGCACTTTCTCCACTGCTTCTATATCCTTTACCATATATGGAGCCCACACCTGGTTCGCATATTCCAGGTGCGGCCTAACCAGCGCTGTATAGAGATTCCTGAAGATTTCTTCGTCAAGTGACACAAATGTCCTCTTTATCAGCCCTACAATTCTATTGGCTTTATTTATCTTTTCCGCTAAATGTTCTGAGAAATTTAACTTATTGTCTATCACTACTCCTATATCCTTTTCTGCATTCACTTCCTCCATCGCTTCATACATACTGTATCCTACCTTGTCTATCTTGCTGGTCCCAATCCGCATGTACTTGCATTTTTTTGGATGAAAAGGCATTAACCAATGCTCAGACCATCCCTTCATGCCCTCCACATCTCCTTGAAGCAAACCCATATCTTCCTTACTCCTCACTCTTCTATACAGCTTAGTGTCATCTGCATACAGGTATACCTCACTTCCATTAGTTATAACTTCAGGTAAGTCGTTGATAAATATAACGAACAGCAGTGGTCCCAACACAGATCCCTGAGGTACCCCACTTGTAATTTCCCTCCACCCCGAGCCTATTCCATTCACCAGTACCCTCTGTTTCCGATCTTTCAGGAAGGCTTCTATCCATTTCACACATTTCTCCCCTATATTATAGCTTCTAACTTTCTCTATTAACCTTTATTAACCTTTTATGTGGGACCTTATCGAAGGCCTTCATAAAATCGCAATATACCACGTCTATTACATCACCATCTTCTAGAATTTGCATCCAATCATCTACCAACTTAATTAGCTGTAGTACCGTCGACCTCCCCGGCAAGAATCCGAACTGTCTCCCACTGAAAAGTTGGTTTGACTTCATATGATCCATTATTCCTTCTCTAATTACCGTTTCCATTAGTTTACACACAACACTTGTCAAACTGACTGGTCTATAATTCCCTGGGTCATTTCTCTTTCCCTTCTTAAATATAGCTGTTATGTTCGCCTCTCTCCAGTCCATCGGGATTTGTCCTGTATTAAACGATACCTCAAATAACATTTTCAATGGCTCTACTAACATCTCCCCTCCTTCCTTTATGATTCTTGGGTGCCCATCCGGTCCCGGTGACTTACTTCTGTTCATTTTTTCTATAGCCCTTCTTATTCTAGCATGGGAAAACTCTATTAGTTCTAGTGCCGGTGCCTGTTTGATGGGAATAGTAGGCACTGCATCCTCCGACTCCACTGTTAGTACCCCCCCAAAGTATTTCCCCAGCACCTCTGCTTTCTCCTTATCAGTCTCCGCTCTACTCCCACCATTCAACCCCCCTACCAGCTCTGGGATCCCTACTCTTCTTGTTAACTTTTCCTGAATGTACTTCCAGAATATTTTTGGATTATCCTTCACATTTCTAGCTATCTCTCTCTCCCTCTCCTTCACCCCCCTCCTTGTTTCCCACCTTATTTTATTGTTTATTTGTCTGCGTTCCAGATCCACTTCTTTACCTTCTATACTAGACCCCCTATTCTTTTTTAACAATTTTAATCTTTCCCACAATCGTTTCTTTCTTCTAATCAATATCCAAAGCTTTCTTTTCATTGGCAATTCTGGGATAGTTCTTTTCCTCAATTTTGTTTTATCCTTATATTCCCTTACTGGTAAACTTTTGGATACAGCATTCTCCAGTTTGACTCTAATTTTCCTCCACATTCCTTCAGCGTCTTCACCGTTCAAGTATTTCCCCCAGTCAATGTCCAAACACCGTCTCAGCAGCTCATAATCTGCTCTATCATACATGTATATTTTTCTATTGCTTCTATTATCCCTCTCTGATTTAATGTTACAACTAAAGCTTATACAGGCATGGTCACTACGACCTATAGGGCTATCCACATTAACATGTTCCACTATATCCTTTTCATTGCTAAAATTCAAATCAAGTACACTCCCCTGCGTCCCATCTCTTTATCTTGTCATCTCTACAATATGTTGCGTTACAAAACAATCTCTCACTTTCTCTATAAACTTATTTTCCAGGCTACCCTGTCCCGCTGGAGTAGTACAATTTGCCCAATTGATCCTTGGCAAATTGAAATCTCCAATCAAAATTTTATATTTGTTCTCTCTATTATCTATCTCCTCCATTGCTTTCAGTAGGTTATCATCCTCTCCCCTGCTATTATTTGGGCTTCTATATATAGAGGCAATTAGAATTGATCCTCTTGCACATTTTACTTCAATACACAAATACTCACAATACTGCTGTCTCATATCCACCTCATTAACCTTGAGGTCTTTTCTTACATAAATAAACAGTCCTCTTCCGACCTCTGCTCTAATAGCATTTCTCTCATATAACTCCAAACCCTCCAAACTATATTCCACCAGTTCCCTTTCAATTCTAGCATTTTTTGGTCTTACTTCCTGTAGGGCTATGACATCAGGTTTTTCCTTTTCATCCTGCAACCTACATATCAGTTCTCTTTTCTTGTCCTGGGTAAACACATCCACATTACTAAACATAATCCTTAATCCATCTACCATTCCTTCAGCAATTACACCAACCTGCTCCTCCAGTCCGTACCCTACTCCCCCGTTAGCACTACTGGGTCTGCCTCTTTGTCTCCTGTCTCTCCCTGTTACAGAGGGGGAGTGAGCGATAAACACAAACTATTATGAGACGGACTTAATTGGTTCTGAAAAGACAAAGGAGACTTTTATATTGACTCTTTTTCATGTTATTATTTGTGTGCTAGAAGGATAATATTGTTTTCAATTCCATTGCATTAAAAATGATTCAAAGATTACAAAAAGTCCAAATAAGACATAGTTATGTTAATGTATAAGGGAGTTACGTAGATGCATTAGAGAGATAGATAGATAGAAAGAGAGAGTTACAGAAGGGGAGTGAGCGATAAACACAACTATTATGAGACAGACTTAATTGGTTCTGAAAAGACAAGATAGATAGAGAGTTGCAGAAGGGGAAGTGAGCGATATACACAAACTATTATGAGACGGACTTAATTGGTTCTGAAAAGACAAAGGAGACATTTTTATTGACTCTTTTTCATGTTATTATTTGTGTGCTAGAAGGATAATATTGTTTTCAATTCCATTAGAAATTATTTATAGATTACAAAAAGTCCAAATAAGACATACAGTAGTTATGTTAATGTATAAGGGAGTTAGAGAGATTAGATAGATAGAGAGATAAATAGAGAGTGGCTAGGGGCGAGCAAGCGATAAAATACTAACATATACGAGACGGACTTATGTTTCTGAAAGACAAAGGAGACATTTTTATTTACTCTTTTTCATTTTATTATTTGTGTGTTAGAAGGGTAATATTGTTTTCAATTCCATCGTATTAGAATTGATTCATAGATTAAAAAAAATACCAAATAAGACATAGTTATATATATGTATAAGGGAGATAGATGCATTAAATAGATATATAAAAAAAAAAAAAAAAAAAAATCTCAATTTCTCTAGTGACGCGACTTTCCTCTTCTAATTCGGAATTTTCCCTCTCTTAAGTCGGACTTCGGACATCTCGGATTTTCGGTCATCTCGGACTGGGTCTCCCCCCAATTAGTCCGAGATAGCGAGGGTTTACTGTATTATGAATTATTTTCATAGGGCAAATAATAACAAACAATTGTTTTGTTCCATGTCTGAAGTTTACATGTTTTTTTTTTATAAACACAATAGGTTAAATGATAGTGTTCTAGCTAGAGCATTATACAAGTGTAGCAAATTTCCTTTGGTGGATGTTGTCTCTGGTAATGTTATTACAAAAGTATATCAGTCACAACATCATTCATACAAACAAATTTATTCAAGGTGATAGAAGTTTGGCAGGGTAGCAAAAAATGTACAAATTTTCGTCATAGGCCTATAGGCCTATATAATTTTTTTTCGTGTATATATACTCATGTCAGTGGCAAGAATGTTAAGTGCGGGCAGCGGGCGTACCACCAGCCTTGTTTACACTACCGTAACACTACGCGTAGTGGCGTCGGACCTTTCCCATCATGTTCCCGTCTATTTTGACTGCCTTAACTGCCTTTGGATATACAAATACATTAGCCTAACCTAACCTAACCTAGTATTCATGTAGTAATGACAGGGGGCAAATAGCAGAAAATATAGCGTCGGAATAGACGGGAACGTAACTGAGAGCGCACAACATGACAACCGTACACCTGGAAACCACATCCTTCCCAAAGCGTTTCCATTATATAATGACAATTGCTAATTACTTATTATCGCCGATATCCGAAGTTATGACCGCAGTCCGAAATTACCCCAGTTTACGGTACTGTAAGATCAGCATTATTGTAATATTATTATAATATTTACCCCAATATTGATATGTTATTTGGGTACAATTTTAGTTACTGGACACCTATTTGACAGGTACCGCCAACGATTTAATAACAAATTTTTTTCGGTTTCCACGCATCCAACACCTAGCTACACCCTTTTCTGGTGTACGAAACACTAAAAAAGCAATGGGGACACTTTAATAATGATAATATGAGACGAAATATAAAGACAACTCGGTTGCGTTCGTGGAAGTAGCGTCGCTTTGTTTACTTTACGCTCGGAGTGACTTTCCGGTCCCGCCTTGGCGGTCGACTTCAAATGGCTAAGCTTATATAACCAGTTGTTGGGTCCATTTTTTTATGAAGACTTGCGTTATAGGCCGTGGGATACAGGACAGGGTTGAGGGGGGACTCTGCCCCCCCTCAACCCCCCCGTGAATTATAATAATCGTCATAGGGGTAAAACGCCGATAAAAGTACTCCGGTCTCACCTACCATAATTGCGAATCTCCAACTTCAGCTGGGGATTATACTTCCTTTTTTTCTTCATCGGTTTGTTTACACAAAACAGCTGGAAGCACACACTATCAATTGTCACTTTAAAGGTAAAATATATCATATTTAAGCATTTCCATAGGTCCTACAAGTTATTAAGTGAATATATCTGCGAGGCAGAGCAAGATTCGCCAATTCACGATGCGGACAAGGTCTAAAACTTTCTTCATATTCACAAAACTAGATCACCTGCATTCAAAATGGCTGCCGGGACAGGACTGAGAACGTTTTGGCTGAGTGTGTTCGAATTCTTGAGGTATGAAAAGCACCCTGTGGCAAAATACAGATTTTTATAAAAACGTACGCGATTTTTGCGGTCAGTCAACAAATGTACCATTGTTTTGGGTGGCCTGATGCTACCTTTATCGCATAAATCTACCTCTTATATTCTATATATTTCAAAGTAAGATATGGTTACCATAAATGTATCAAGTTGAAGCCAAAGCTATTTTCCGAACTACGATGTCTAATGGTAATTTTTTGTAATTACTTTGCAAATAATGGCTATACTGTAAATCGCGAATTGTGTAATAAATATGTGTTACATTTATTTATTGACATGCTTTTATGTAGTTTTCGTATATAATTGAAGAATAGTGTAATGGATTAAGAACTAAGAGGCCAGTCTTACTCATTCAGTGAAGAAAATGGCGGATTTTCGGTTTCTCGTCATATTTCACACTAATATGGAGAATGTAGCTTTAGTATCAGCATTTCCACACATGATTTACAATTGTGAATAACTGAACGTTGTGTATGACAACGAGGAGCTGCTTAAATTGGTGAAAATAGGATAATATTGAGACAATTCTGATGGCCTAACATCGACTTTGGTAAGTATTCGAATTAAGTATTATTATGTGACCTAGGTACAAAATATGCATATACTGTATATGCAAAGCTGAAGGCTTTCTGAATCATATGTAGGGGGTATAAGAAAGATATGAATTAAATTACCAATGTTATAGGTGGTACCAACATCCGGTAAACCCAGAACTTTCCACCATCCACCAATAAATTCGACGTTTTGCGCCACTTTCACGAAGATTCACCATGTTATTACATGGCTACCGTAAGCCGATTTTAGTGTTTTAAGTGACTTGTGAATAGCTTAGAGTGTGCTCTTTATGAATATACTAATGAAAGTTATATACAGAAAGGTTTTATATGCGTAATGTGCAAATGAAAATCTGTATTTTTATTGACCGACGGTACTTTCATCGGCGTTTTACCCGTATATGTGGCCAGCAGGGGGCAAGTAAAACAGCTGGCCGTCACCTCGAGCGTCCTGGGTAAACAAACCGCGACGATCCGAAGCGACGACGGACTCCCCCCGGACCCCCCCGCCGCCGATTTTCAGCACAAACGCCCCGTTTTAGTTTTATTCTCGTCGAAAACCACATTTAAAAAGTTATTATATCGTTTTCAATACTAGGCCTAGCCTATTACCGGACCAGAAAAAGGTGTAGGCTAGCTTGGTGTTGGATGCGTGGAAACCGAAAAAAAATATGTATTAGGCCTAAAGATAATCTTCAAGGACACTACATCCGCCTTATTAGAAACAATTTATTAGGGAAAATAGGCACCAACAGATTCGCCATATTTTTCTCCATAGGCCTATAGGATAGTCCGCATGGAGGATTTTCGTTAGGCTATTGACATATTGAAAAAATACCCTTTTCACAGAAAAATACACCAAAAAGTCTGGCAAAGATGTCAAATAGCGGGGGTGTGGGGGCGGCAGCCCCCACCCATTATACTAGAATAGGTTAGGTAAGGTTGTTAGGTTAGGCTAATGTCCTTTCAAAGAGGTATAGGCTAGTAAACACTAGGATAGCTTATACCCGGTCAGAGTTAAGAAGAAGAAGAAGAAGAGTCCGATGTAGTCTCCTTGAATGCTACCGTATTAAATCCTCGGTGGTACCTGTCAAATAAGTGTCCAGTAACTAAAATCGTAGTTATTTACCCTCTGCTGGCAATAGGCCTAGGCTATATAGGCCTATGTTGATGACAATAAGTCATGGCGGGGTGAGCTCCCTCATCTCATTATAGTATCGCACGGCAGTCAAAATAGATGGGAACATGATCGCGAGCGTACGAGTTTTGTAAACAAAGCATGTGATACGCCCGAAGACTACATCTTTAGCAAAAGACCTGTGACAAAGTTGGCCATCAACGCTACCGATAAACAAGAACAGGTTGAACGGCCCTACTAGCCTACTACCGACCTAACTTGCCAATACTGCCATACTTAGATCTAGCCTAAACTATATTTAATAACTATAAACATCTTATTCACCTCAAAATGTAGTCTTGAAGGTTTACTTATAAGAAAATGACATCCAACGAACATCTGATTGATTGGTCGGAATTTAAAGGGCTCTGTAGCTGGTGGTTGACATGACCAACAAACCCTAATGCGGTTTATTTAGGTAAGATAACACCTATTTGTCGCTAATAAACCCTGTCGAGGACGATTTTGTCTGAACTGGAATGTTCAGGTGCATTAAAAACGTGAGTAGGCTATGTGGATGTTGGAAAGTTAAAGGTTGTGCGTGAGTGGGTCATGGATGGTATAACTGAAACAAAGTTGAGTATAATCCTGTGTAGCGGGCAACCGTGTATATAGCCTATATCTAGTAATTTGGAAATGTAAATATATGGTAAACCTGACTTTTTGGACCGACAGCGATTTCAGTAGCCCTAAGTTTTATTTTTGTTCTGATAATATTCAAGGACACTACATCCGCCTTATTAGAAACAATTTATTAGGGAAAATAGGCACCAACAGATTCGCCATATTTTTCTCCATATAGGCCTAGTCTGCATGGAGGATTTTCGTTATTGACAAATTGAAAAAATACCCTTTTCACAGAAAAATACACCAAAAATCTGTCAAAGATGTCTAATAGCGGGGGTGTGGGGGCGGCAGCCCCCACCCATAATATTAGGATAGGTTAGGTAAGGTTGTTAGGTTAGGCTAATGTCCTTTCAAAGGGGTATAGGCTAGTAAACACTAGGATAGAGCCGGCTGAAGTTGTTTACTTATTACTTATTCCTTATTCCTTTTTCGGCAAAATCTAAAAAGTTTCTTCTATCACTGCTATATCTCAGATGGAGCTGAGTAAGAAGAAGAAGCTGTGATTGTGTATTGCGCCCTCTCTGCCTTTATCTTGCCATATTACCCCAATAGTGACTGAAAATACCCCCACACTTCTTACCCGCTGCCCTCAACACATAGGGACAGTGGACAGGAAGCGCTTCTCCAATTCTTCATCACCATGGAAGAGCCTGAAGAAGATGGAATGAGGCAGAGGCACCCGCCGCCAGAACACGCAGCCATGGACATCACAACAACCGCCGACGCTACTCCTCAAAAGAGAAGCCTTGCCTCAGACAATGACGAAGATTCAGTGAATGGTTCAGGAAACCATAAAAAAACGAACAGAGCTTCCTCACCAAATCTACACTTCAATGCCCCCCCAAATAGGCCTAGTGACACTGACAACGTGATAACCTACATTGTTCGAACAGCTGACAACTCCATTGCCTTCAACAATCCACACACCTTAACTAGAGCACTAAAAGAAGCATATTTTGGCAAGTATATTCTACAGGCACAGGGAAGTCCTCACTTAATTGGTAAGGGATCTGCTTTCTGTTTCTTTATATTAGCCAAAGATATAGATAACCTTGCTGATTCACCTGAATCCATGACACAACTAGGCAGTTGGCAAGTCAAATGTCGGAAGGCCCGCTCCCCAGCCGACGCAGCAGAACATGGCATCACTTTCGGTAAGATTAGCCCTGTTTCTGAAGATTTGTCAGAAGAAGACATCTATAAATCACTAAAAACTCTAGGCACACACCCAGCTAGGCTACTTGAGGTCTTGAGGATCTAGGTATAAGAATGGTGAAAAATCAAAATCCGATGCAGTAAGGCTATGCTTCGAAGGCAAGCTCCCGCCCCGAGTAGCAACAGATATGACGAGCTACCAGGTATCCCAATACACATTCCCCATTCTGCGCTGTTACAACTGCCACCGATTCGGACACAGTGCTATATCATGCAGGAACAAGGTAAGATGCTCAATGTGCAGTGGATTCCATTCCCTAACATCAGGTTCTGACCAGCTAAGATGCCAAAATAATCCCCATTGCTATTTCTGTGGTGGCACACATAGAGTAGTCTCCTTCAAGTGCCCAATCTATATCAAAGCTGCAGAAATTCATAACAAAGCTCAGGCAGACCTCTCAGCACTAAAAGATGTTAACCGACAATTACGTGAGCTTAACCCTATCAATGCCAAGTCTACACCACCCAATACACAAATTACAACAGAGCCCAAGCCCACTAGAGCCGTCAGAGACGACCTAAGCTATGCTAAACTTTCAAACCCCTTTTCAGTCCTAGAAGACGAAGTCCCCGACCAGGATGACATTGAACTGGAAGAAGGCGAACACGAGGTCACCATAAATCCGACTAATCATGGTCAAATCCTGATTCACAAGGCACCAATTCCCAGATCCCAATGCCGAAATGGCCCCAAAACTCAACGCTGTACCACAGCCCACCAACTTGACTTCGACGACATCACTCCATGCTCCAACACCGGAACACAGTCCCCCAACATCACAACACCCAATGCAACCGCTAATCCAAAATGCCAGACTTATCAACACCAACGTCAACCTCAAACCCAATCTGAACAAACCACAAAATCACAATTAAACACACGCACACCGCACCAAGATGAAACCAACGCAGCTTCAGCCGACTCAGCTTCCCACACGAGTACCGGTACACAACTTCTACATCTCCTACTTCAAGCAATACAGCTATACCTCAAAGGAACAACCTTCCCAGACATAATCTCTCGGCTTTGGCCATATGCAGTCGCTATAATACTCCCTCAATAATGGACCCGTCCTCCCCACCCTTAAAGTTCATGCTATGGAATGCCAGAAGCATCTTTAATAAGGCTCACGACTTTAAAACAACTAGATAGGGACATGCCAACTATAATAGGCCTATGCGAAACTTGGTTGAATCCATCCACCAACATAGTAATGCCAGGGTACACAATCTTCAGAGAAGACAGACTACAAGGCCTGAGAGGAGGAGTCTGGGCCATAATGGTACGTGAGAATATATCCTGCCGTATACTTGAACTCGCCCCTTACAACAACAACAATAACGTAATAGAATCAATGGCCGTTCAGATAGCTCTCTCGGGAAAGTGGTGCTCCATCCTCCTCTGTTACAACCCCTGCAAAGATTTCACCATAACAGAAATCAACCATCTCTTTCAACAAGTCCCCCCCCCCCCATTGCATGATTCTAGGAGACTTCAATGCACGACACAAACTTTGGGACCCATACGCTCCACCAGGCTCCCTAAATCCTTCAGGAAAAGCGTTATTTCAGGTGCTTCTAGAATCTGTGAATTTAAATCTCCTAACACCACCCGCCTTGGGCACACGCATAGATCCACATACAGGCCGCTCATCCACAATAGACCTCTGCATCGGCTCCCACATATTCAATGACATCGATATAAAACTAGGCCCATACATGGCAAGTGACCATCTCCCCATCTATATCACATCGACTTCACAAAAAATAACCTCGGCCAACATCACTCGTCCCCACTGGAAAATAACAGACAAAGGATGGCAAAACTTCCAAACCACCCTTAGACAAACAAGACCAGCAAAGAATCAATCCCTAGAAGTACTAACGACATCCTTCACCCAGACACTTACCAAAGCAGCCACATCAGCCTTCAAACTATATCACTCAAAGAAAGGGGCAAAGCCAAGAGTTCCTTGGTGGACCACAGAATGTGCTGAGGCTATAAATAGCAGACGTAAAGCATGGTACACATGGCGGAGACAACCCACCATACATAACTGTTATAAATATAAACAGCTAAATTGTATCGCAACACGCATTATTCTCAAAGCAAAAAGACAGGCCTGGGCAAGCTTCTGCAGTACCTTATCTTTCAACACTTCATCTACTCGAACTTGGAACTTCCTAAAAAGTATGAAAGGAAGAAATAAACATTGTCCCCACCCCCTGAGCCAAAACGGAGTCGCATTAATGACTGACACAGCCAAAGCAAATATTCTAGCCTCCTTCTACAAAGACCAATACAGCATTCCAGCTCCACTAATCAATCAAGATCTCCTGACTCGTCATATAAACACAGCTCTATTATCACCCTCGACACATGGCATTGACAACCCAATCACCGAACCCGAACTTCAGTATGCGATATTATCCCTCCCCGCCAAAAAAGCTATGGGAGCTGACTTAGTTGCCAATGAATTCCTCTCGCACCTTACACTCCATTGGCAAGATCACCTTATAACCTTATTCAACAAAAGCTGGCAGACCGGAACATTTCCCAACGCATGGAAGCAATCTGTAATTCTCCCATTCCCGAAACCAGGTAAAGACCCCTCCAACCCTGCTTCACTACGCCCAATAGTCCTACTATCGTGCATAGGAAAATTACTGGAGAAAATAATTGCCCGACGACTCAGCTGGTGGTTTGAAACCCATCACAAACTGTCACCAGAACAAAGTGGATTCAGACCAGGCAGAGGCACAGTTGATATCCTCCTCAATTTAGAACAACGAATCCAAGAAACCTACAACAACAACAAAATAATGTTGATACTATTCCTTGACTTAAAAAGTGCCTTCGATTCAGCCTCCCACAAAGGCATATTATATAAACTCTCAAAATGGGCATTGAAGGACTTCCCTTAAAATGGTTTCACAGCTTCTTAGAACACCGAACATTTAAAGTAGCAATAGGAGGCACGCTATCTCAAGAACACCCCCATCACAGAGGACTACCTCAAGGCTCAGGCATCAGTCCACCCCTATTCAATGCTCTATTGTCAGACATACCCAAAACACCTCACACCACCCACCTGATATACGCCGATGACGTAGCCATTATATGTGAAGCCACAACCCTACACGAAGCAGAACACCACCCACAGGAAGCCACAGACCTGATAGCAGAATGGCCGACAGAATGGGGACTTCAGATCAACAAGCAGAAAAGCGCCCTAATGTGCTTCACCCGCAAAAGACTTCCAAGATTACCTAACATAACCATCGAAAACACCCCAATTCAACTAGTGAGAGAACATACCTTCCTCGGCTTGAAACTAGACGGCCCTTCCCTGACGTGGAACAACAACATTGATTACCTCCGCACATCCTGTACAAAACGTCTAAACATCATGAAGTACCTGGCCGGGGCAAGATGGGGAGCCAGTAGAAAAATGCTATTAAAATTCTATACAGTATATATCCAGAGCAAAGTACAATATGGCAGCCCCGTATACGGTTCAGCTGCCCCAACACACCTAGACAAGCTCAACACAATCCAAAACTCAGCCCTTCGAATAGCGCTGGGAGCATTCTGTGCATCGCCAATAGTCTCCCTCCAGGCCGAAGCAGGTTTACTGCCACTTAATCGTACCAGACAATTGACAGACAGCAAATGGCTATTGAAAGCTTCCCAGCTACCAGAAAACCATCCCCTACAATTGTCCGTCACCAGAGAATTGACAAACAGACCCATAAACAGGCAAGGATATCGAACATCCTTCATCTCTCGCTCCGCTCACACTTTACAAAGACTGACAGGCACCACAATCCATTCAGCACCCACAGCACCAGTTCCACCAGTCCCCCCGTGGATAACCCTAACCAACATGATCTTCACAACTCTACATCCGTCCTTCAAAAAATCACAGGACTCAGCCAAAGCCAAATGCCTATTCAACGAACTACACCACACTAAATTCACAAACCACTCTCCAATCTTTACAGATGGCTCATACATCCCATCCCCCCCATCAGCTGCAGCAGCCGTCTATTATGAAGAGATAAGCATCTGCCAGTCATGGAAACTCGCTGCCACCCACTCTAACATCACCTCAGAACTTTTTGCAATCCAAAAAGCACTCCAGTTTTGCCAATCACATCTCCCACTACAGAATATAGTAATATACACAGATTCCCAATCTTCACTCCATCTACTCCTCTCGCCCAATCCCGAATCGCATAGAAACATAGTCCACACCATACAACATATCCTCATCACGACACTTAACTCGCCCAGAAATATCAAACTACAATGGATCCCCTCACATGTTGGCATTAAGGGTAACGCAATCGCAGATGAGGCAGCCAAACTAGGACACCAGCTAACCTCCATCGAGCCTCTACCCCATGACATCCACACACTATCAGCAGTGAGCAGAACAAGGGCAAGACAAGAATGGGACACAGAGCTTTCAAACCTCCTCCCTGAAAAACACTTAGGTCTCTTCAGAACCGACTCATCACCCCATCCATGGACACGATCCCAAACTAGGAACATCGATGTCGTAATTACGCGCCTCAGAATCGGGAGTGCACCCGATGACTGGAAGACTGGCATAATAGTCCCCCTATATAAGGGCAAAGGGGAAAGAGGAGTGTGTGATAACCACCGAGGAATATGTCTTCTAAGCGTAGTAGGGAAGGTATACAGTAGGGTAGTGATTGAGAGAGTGAGAGTGAGAACGGAGAAATGGATAGGCGACGAGCAGGGAGGTTTTAGGAAGGGAAGAGGATGTGTAGATCAGATTTTTACCCTGAATTGTGTTGTGGAGAAGTATCTGGAGAAGAAACAAAAGGTGTATGTTGCCTTTATGGACTTGGAGAAGGCCTATGACAGAGTGGATAGAGAAGGTTTGTGGAAAGTACTTAGAATATACGGAGTAGAGGGCAAGTTGCTGAAAGCAGTGAAGAGCATGTATGAGGGTGCAAAGGCGGCAGTACGTGTGGAGAGTGAGCAGAGCGAGTTCTTTGACCTGAATGTTGGTTTGAAACAGGGGTGTGTGATGTCCCCGTGGTTGTTTACTGTATATATGGATGGAGTTATGAAAGAAATACTATCAAGAGCAGTGGATGTTGGTGTATCGCTGAAAAGGGAGGGAATTGAGTGGAAGCTACCTATACTGCTGTTTGCGGATGATACAGTTCTGATGAGTGATAATGAATGGGAGTTGCAGGGTCTGGTAAATGAGTTTGGAACAGTGTGCGAAAAACGGAATTTGAAGGTAAATACGGGGAAGAGCAAGGTTATGGTCTTCGAAAGGGGTGAAGTCACAGAGTGTAAGGTGAAGCTGAACGGTCAGGCTATGGAGATCGTCAACTCTTTTAAGTATCTGGGCAGTGTGTTGAGTAAAGATGGGACTATGGATGAAGAGGTGCGGGAGAGGGTACAACAGGGGAAGAGGGTTGTAGGAACGCTAAAAGCAGTAACAAGAAATAGGGTGGTCAGTATGGAAGTGAAGAAGTCCTTGCATGACAGTGTGGTAATCCCGACACTGACTTACGGAAGCGAAGCATGGACGTTGGTTGAGAGACTCAGACCAAGAGTGAGAGCAGTGGAAATGAATTACTTAAGGAGTGCGTGCGGAGTTACATGGAGGGATAGACAGACTAATGAGGAAGTAAGAAGGAGGTGTGGTGTGGAGGTAGATGTGCTGGAAAGTGTGAAAAGGAACAACTTGAGATGGTTCGGCCATATGGAACGTATGGAAAGCGAGAGAATGACTAAGAGTGTACGAGAGCGAGGTGGAGGGACAGAGGGGGAGAGGTAGACCGAATATGAGGTGGAAGGATGGAGTGAGGAAGTACATGAACGAAGGCGGTGCTGGTTGGGGGGAGGGGCGTCGACTGACTGGGGACAGAGGTGCATGGGGGCGGTTCGTTCGTGGCCACCCCTTCGGGGATCACGGCGTCAGGCAATAGATAGATAGATAGATAGAATCGGTCATTCCGGGTTGAACAAACATCTACACAGATTGAAATTGGCCCCGGATCCACACTGCCCTTGGTGCAGAAACACCGAAGACACCATCATTCATTTTCTTCTGCATTGCCCACGATTTCACTTAATGAGAACAATCCTTAAAGACACCTTAAACAGGATGAATATTAATAACATAACCATCCCCGTTCTACTAGGAGCAATAGACGTGACCCCAGAGAAAAGGCAGAGAGTGTTACAATGCACAATTAATTTCCTTAAAAAGTCGGGGAGAATTCCACGACTCTAAAGGCAGTCCTGACAAAACTGTCCTCGCTAGGGTTTATTAGTGACGCTCAGTTGCTACCTTCCCTTCAACACACAATAACAACAACCTAATTGTCGCTAATAAACCCTGTGGAAGACGATTTTGTCTGAACTGGACTGTTCAGGTGCATTAAAAACGTGAGTAGGCTATGTGGATGTTGGAAAGTTAAAGGTTGTGCGTGAGTGGGTCATGGATGGTATAACTGAAACAAAGTTGAGTATAATCCTGTGTAGCGGGCAACCGTGTATATAGCCTATATCTAATAATTTGGAAATGTAAATATATGGTAAACCTGACTTTTTGGACCGACAGCGATTTCAGTAGGCCTAAGTTTTATTTTTGTTTTGATAATATTCAAGGACACTACATCCGCCTTATTAGAAACAATTTATTAGGGAAAATAGGCACCAACAGATTCGCCATATTTTTCTCCATATAGGCCTAGTCTGCATGGAGGATTTTCGTTATTGACAAATTGAAAAAATACCCTTTTCACAGAAAAATACACCAAAAATCTGTCAAAGATGTCTAATAGCGGGGGTGTGGAGCCCCCACCCATAATATTAGGATAGGTTAGGTAAGGTTGTTAGGTTAGGCTAATGTCCTTTCAAAGGGGTATAGGCTAGTAAACACTAGGATAGAGCCGGCTGAAGTTGTTTACTTATTACTTATTCGGCAAAATCTAAAAAGTTTCTTCTATCACTGCTATATCTTTCGAGCGGCCATTACCAATCCTACACCATTGGAAAGCCAATAAAATGTGCTTTCAAATGACACCTAATAATCTATCCTAATCAGGGGATATCATACCGTAAATCGACCCTAATCCTTTAATATGACAGTTTTTGTAACGAAAATCTATAATCTTTCATCTATACCTGCTATATCTTTCGAGCGGCCATTACCAATCCTACACCATTGGAAAGCCAATGGAATGTGCTTTCAAATGACACCTAATAATCCATCCTAATCAGGGGATCTCATACCGTAAATCGCCCCTAATTCTTTAAGATGACACTTTTTGTAACCAAAATCTATAATCTTTCATCTATACCTGCTATATCTTTCGAGCGGCCATTACCAATCTTACACCATTGGAAAGCCAATGGAATGTACTTCAAATGACACTTAATAATCCATCCTAATCAGCGGATCTCATACCGTAAAACACCCCTAATCATTTAAGATGACAGTTTTTGTAACGAAAATCTATAATCTTTCATCTATACATGCTATATCTTTCGAGCGGCCATTACCAATCCTACACCATTGGAAAGCCAATAAAATGAGCTTTCAAATGACACCTAATAATCCATCCTAATCAGGGGATATCATACCGTAAATCGCCCCTAATCCTTTAAGATGACACTTTTTGTAACCAAAATCTATAATCTTTCATCTATACCTGCTATATCTTTCGAGCGGCCATTACCAATCCTACACCATTGGAAAGCCAATGGAATGTGCTTTCAAATTACACCTAATAATCCATCCTAATCAGGGGATCTCATACCGTAAATCGCCCCTAATAATTTAAGATGACACTTTTTGTAACCAAAATCTATAATCTTTCATCTATACCTGCTATATCTTTCGAGCGGCCATTACCAATCCTACACCATTGGAAAGCCAATGGAATGTGCTTTCAAATGACACCTAATAATCCATCCTAATCAGGGGATCTCATACCGTAAATCGCCCCTAATCCTTTAAGATGACACTTTTTGTAACGAAAATCTATAATCTTTCATCTATACCTGCTATATCTTTCGAGCGGCCATTACCAATCCTACACCATTGGAAAGCCAATGGAATGTTCTTTCAAATGACACTTAATAATCCATCCTAATCAGGGGATCTCATACCGTAAAACGCCCCTAATCATTTAAGATGACACTTTTTGTAACGAAAATCTATAATCTTTCATCTATACCTGCTATATCTTTCGAGCGGCCATTACCAATCCTACACCATTGTAAAGCCAATAAAATGAGCTTTCAAATTACAGCTAATAATCCATCCTAATCAGGGGATATCATACCGTAAATCGCCCCTAATCCTTTAAGATGACAGTTTTTGTAACGAAAATCTATAATCTTTTATCTATACCTGCTATACCTTTCGAGCGGCCATTACCAATCCTACACCATTGGAAAGCCAATGGAATGTGCTTTCAAATGACACCTAATAATCCATCCTAATCAGTGGATCTCATACCGTAAATCGACCCTAATCCTTTAAGATGCCACTTTTTGTAACGAAAATCTATAATCTTTCATCTATACCTGCTATATCTTTCGAGCGGCCATTACCAATCCTACACCATTGGAAAGGCAATGGAATGTACTTTCAAATGACACTTAATAATCCATCCTAATCAGGGGATCTCATACCGTAAAACGCCCCTAATCATTTAAGATGACAGTTTTTGTAACGAAAATCTATAATCTTTCATCTATACCTGCTATATCTTTCGAGCGGCCATTACCAATCCTACACCATTGGAAAGCCAATAAAATTAGCTTTCAAGTGACACCTAATAATCCATCCTAATCAGGGGATATCATACCGTAAATCGCCCCTAATCCTTTAAGATGACAGTTTTTGTAACGAAAATCTATAATCTTTCATCTATACCTGCTATATCTTTCGAGTGGCTATTACCAATCCTCACCATTGGAAACCCAATAAAATTAGCTTTCAAATGACACCTAATAATCCATCCTAATCAGGGGATATCATACCGTAAATCGCCCCTAATCCTTTAAGATGACACTTTTTGTAACGAAAATCTATAATCTTTCATCTATACCTGTTATATCTTTCGAGCGGCCATTACCAATCCTACACCATTGGAAAGCCAATGGACTGTACTTTCAAATGACACCTAATAATCAATCCTAATCAGGGGATCTCATACCGTAAATCGCCCCTAATCCTTTAAGATGACAGTTTTTGTAACCAAAATCTATAATCTTTCATCTATACCTGCTATATCTTTCGAGCGGCCATTACCAATCCTACACCACTGGAAAGCCAATGGAATGTGCTTTCAAATGACACCTAATAATCCATCCTAATCAGGGGATATCATACCATAAATCGCCCCTAATCCTTTAAGATGACACTTTTTGTAACCAAAACCTACAATCTTTCATCTATACCTGCTATATCTTTCGAGCAGCCATTACCAATTCAATACAAACAACAAAACCTTGCAATAACCTATCTATGGACCCTAATTTATTTATCCTTAATGGTGGATTAACCTAGGAATGAGCTTTTTAGCTTTTTCAATCCTGCAGTAGGCTATTTGGCTTTCATATTTATTTACTTATTCGACATAATTAGGATATTTCGTGCATAGCATCTATAGCTTATCAGCGGCCATTACCAATCCTACACCATTGGAAAGCCAATAGAATGTGCTTTCAAATGACACCCAACAATCCCTTCTAATCAGGGGATCTCATACCGTAAAACGCCCCTAATCATTTAAGATGACAGTTTTTGTAACGAAAATCTATAATCTTTCATCTGTACCTGCTATATCTTTCGAGCGGCCATTACCAATCCTACACCATTGGAAAGCCAAAGGAATGTACTTTCAAATGACGCCTAATAATCCATCCTAATCAGGGGATATCATACCGTAAAGAGCCCCTAATCCTTTAAGATGACACTTTTTGTAACGAAAATATATAATCTTTCATCTATACCTGCTATATCTTACAAGCGGCCATTACCAATTCAATACCAACAACAAAGCCTTGCAATAACCTATCAATGGACCCTAATTTATTTATCCTTAATGGTGGATTAACCTAGGAATGAGCTTTTTAGTTTTTTCAATCCTGCAGTAGGCTATTTGGCTTTCATATTTATTTACTTATTCGACATAATTAGGATATTTCGTTCATAGCATCTATAGCTTATCAGCGGCCATTACCAATCCTACACCATTGGAAAGCCAATAGAATGTGTTTTCAAATGACACCCAACAATCCCCCCTAATCAGGGGATATCATACCGTAAATCGGGCTATTTGGCTTTCATATTTATTTACTTATTCGACATAATTAGGATATTTCGTTCATAGCATCTATAGCTTATCAGCGGCCATTACCAATCCTACACCATTAGAAAGCCAATAGAATGTGCTTTCAAATGACACCCAACAATCCCTCCTAATCAGGGGATATCATACCGTAAATCGCCCCTAATCCTTTAAGATGACACTTTTTGTAACCAAAATCTATAATCTTTCATCTATGCCTGCTATATCTTTCGAGCGGCCATTACCAATCCTACACCATTGGAAAGCCAATGGAATGTACTTTCAAATGACACCTAATAATTCATCCTAATCAGCGGATATCATACCGTAAAGCGCCCCTAATCCTTTAAGATGACACTTTTTGTAACGAAAATCTATAATCTTTCATCTATACCTGCTATATCCTTTGAGCGGCCATTACCAATCCTACACCATTGGAAAGCCAATAAAATGAGCTTTCAAATGACACCTAATAATCCATCCTAATCAGGGGATATCATACCGTAAATCTCCCCTAATCCTTTAAGATGACAGTTTTTGTAACCAAAATCTATAATCTTTCTTCTATCACTGTTATATCTTTCAAGCGGCCATTACCTATCCTACACCATTGGAAAGCCAATTGAATGTGCTTTCAAATGACACCCAACAATCCATCCTAATCAGGGGATATCATACCGTAAATCGCCCCTAATCCTTTAAGATGACAGTTTTTGTAACGAAAATCTATAATCTTTCTTCTATCACTGCTATATCTTTCGAGCGGCCATTACCAATCCTACACCATTGGAAAGCCAATGGAATGTACTTTCAAATGACACCTAATAATCCATCCTAATCAGGGGATATCATACCGTAAAGCGCCGCTAATCCTTTAAGATGACAGTTTTTGTAACGAAAATCTATAATCTTTTATCTATACCTGCTATATCTTTAGAGCGGCCATTACCAATCCTACACCATTGGAAAGCCAATGGAATGTGCTTTCAAATGACACCTAATAATCCATCCTAATCAGGGGATCTCATACCGTAAAACGCCCCTAATCATTTAAGATGAGTTTTTGTAACGAAAATCTATAATCTTTCATCTATACCTCCTATATCTTTCGAGCGGCCATTACCAATTCAATACCAACAACAAAACCTTGCAATAACCTATGTATGGACCCTAATTTATTTATCCTTAATGGTGGATTAACCTAGGAATGAGTTTTTTAGTTTTTTCAATCCTGCTGTAGGCTATTTGGCTTTCATATTTATTTTCTTTGTTATGCCCTGATTTTATACAGGATTAACTTGGTATAGGTGAGTTCTGCAAGACTGGGTTATTGGATTTCTTGCAAAATACATAAAGAGAATAAACAGAGGACATAGATAATCTCGGATAAATGGTTTGTAATACAGCTTTATTCTAAATAACACTCAGGTAGAAGGTACGTAATAGAATTCCCACGAACAAAAGATGTTGGAGCACTCAGGTAGGTTATTGGACTTATTACAGTCAATCTCCCAGCACTTATCGCGGATTTGGATAGAGACATACTTCCCACTTCCAACGTTCAGGCATTATTCTTCTGATCACATTGCTTTATGATACGTAGGGTACATGAATCACACAGGTTAGGTATTTCGCTTTGTTAACTCTCTCTGGTAATATGACCATTAATCAAGGATGAAAGTATAAGTAATGTGGTTATTTCCCAAGAATTAACGTAAAGGGATAACTGTAACTAGTTGCACTGGTCTATGTGATACTTCGGACCGAAAATATCAGTGAGGGCGAATCAGGTTAAACCTGATGGCAAGAATAATTACGGGAGTCAGTTCGCCTAAGCTAAATTTCACTGATATATATTAACACATACTAGCATAATAATCACTTGTTTCCTAACATCAGAGAAAGTTGAGACATAATCGAATACACTGGATGGTTGTTGTTGTTGTTGTTGTTGTTCCCCAAGCTGCCTGGCCGAACAGCCCCAAGGCCCCGAGCAAGGCCAAGGCCATAACCGAGCGCCCCCACAGAACCCTCCCCGCCGACCACAATAAAGCCTGGGTGACCGAAGCCACTCCATGGCGGGGAGCTGAGGAGGGTGCGGAAATGCCCGGGAAACCAAAGCCCCACCCAGGGCCCTGTGTCCCTCAGCAATTATGAAGAGAAAGTTGAGGGGCAAGGGAAAATTGTGACGCTTTGGCTTCCAATCTTGGTAGATTGGGAGGTCAATCCACGTTAGAGATGCCGTCACTTGAGATCTAGAAATATATAGGTAAAAGGAACAGTCAGAGTAAGCTATGGGTATGGCAGAGATTGCTCAGTTCTCACTCTGATAGACCAGCCCATCACCACATGACTAGAACCTAATCCTCTCAGCATCAGCTAGGAAAGGCCCTAGAAAGCCGCCTTTGGCGGGGGGATAGCTCCCCTATTTCAACCCTTTTCGGGGTTGGGCACCCGCCATCACTGGATGGTTGAGTTAATAGCACCGTAACACTGGTACTTTGCGAAGTAACACTGTGATAGAGTTTTCCTGGTTATCTTGCGTTAGTGATGTTGGGGGTTAACAGTAGCTCTGGGGGCCGTCCAAGCCGTCCGGTAGTGTAGATAAGGTTTTGCAGATGGGCTTCTTGCGGGCGGTTTTGCACCTTTTTGGCAACAAATGCTGATGGGGTAAGACAGTCGATTGTTGCCAAGGAGTTATCTGGCAGAGTCCTCACTCAAGTGAGGATGCAATGCAATGCAATGCAATGCAATGCACACTGCAACGTGAGGTTATGTATAGCTAACTGCTAAAAATGGGGGAACGAAGATAGGTGTCTTCTCTTTTTACAAGTTCCCTAAATTATGTTAACATTAGGGAGTTGGTACATCAATAAAATAGCAATGTGGATCTCAGTGAGTTATGGGGCTGTCTAGTGTAATTTCATAATTAATCTCGGAATTACTCCTAGGTATTTTGTCTAGTGAAATGGAGGCTGTATTAGGAAGGTTGGGAATATATATAGTTAGTGGATAAAACAACGGGAGGTTAGAGACATATAATTGCTAGAATTGGGGGGGGGGGGGACTATGATTGTTATATAACTAAATACAGGGCTGATGTAATCACGATCTGATTTGGTGTGAAATGGAAGCTAAGGTGTCTTTTAGATCGCCTCGAACCTACACAATGAAAGTATTATAGCCTGTATGGTGGTTACATAATTAAATACATACTTAGGTGGTACATCAAGAATGTCAGTGAGTAAAGTATTGTGGTTTGTATATTAGAAGACTGTGATTGAGAGACGTATAATATGTGGAATGAATTTGGAGAGAGAGAGAGACTAAATCGGGGATGGAAATGGGACCGGGGATCTCGTTTGGGGTGGGGTTTTCGCTCTCATTCCTAGGTTAATCCACCATTAAGGATAAATAAATTAGGGTCCATAGATAGGTTATTGCAAGGCTTTGTTGTTGGTATTGAATTGGTAATGGCCGCTTGTAAGATATAGCAGGTATAGATGAAAGATTATAGATTTTCGTTGCAAAAACTGTCATCTTAAAGGATTAGGGGCGATTTACGGTATGATATCCCCTGATTAGGATGGATTATTAGGTGTCATTTGAAAGCACATTCCATTGGCTTTCCAATGGTGTAGGATTGGTAATGGCCGCTCTAAAGATATAGCAGGTATAGATGAAAGATTATAGATTTTCGTTACAAAAACTGTCATCTTAAAGGATTAGGGTCGATTTACGGTATGATATCCCCTGATTAGGATGGATTATTAGGTGTCATTTGAAAGTACATTCCATTGGCTTTCCAATGGTGTAGGATTGGTAATGGCCGCTCGAAAGATATACCAGGCATAGATGAAAGATTATAGATTTTCGTTACAAAAACTGTCATCTTAAAGGATTAGGGGCGTTTTATTGTATGAGATCCCCTGATTAGGAGGGATTGTTGGGTGTCATTTGAAAGCACATTCTATTGGCTTTTCAATGGTGTAGGATTGGTAATGGCCGCTGATAATCTATAGATGCTATGAACGAAATATCCTAATTATGTCGAATAAGTAAATAAATATGAAAGCCAAATAGCCTACTGCAGGATTGAAAAAACTAAAAAGCTCATTCCTAGGTTAATCCACCATTAAGGATAAATAAATTAGGGTCCATAGATAGGTTATTGCAAGGTTTTGTTGTTGGTATTGAATTGGTAATGGCTGCTCGAAAGATATAGCAGGTATAGATGAAAGATTGTAGGTTTTGGTTACAAAAAGTGTCATCTTAAAGGATTAGGGGCGATTTATGGTATGATATCCCCTGATTAGGATGGATTATTAGGTGTAATTTGAAAGCACATTCCATTGGCTTTCCAATGGTGTAGGATTGGTAATGGCCGCTCTAAAGATATAGCAGGTATAGATGAAAGAATATAGATTTTGGTTACAAAAACTGTCATCTTAAAGGATTAGGGTCGATTTACGGTATGAGATCCCCTGATTAGGATGGATTATTAGGTGTCATTTGAAAGTACATTCCATTGGCTTTCCAATGGTGTAGGATTGGTAATGGCCGCTCGAAAGATATAGCAGGTATAGATGAAAGATTATAGATTTTCGTTACAAAAAGTGTCATCTTAAAGGATTAGGGGCGATTTACGGTATGATATCCCCTGATTAGGATGGATTATTAGGTGTCATTTGAAAGCTCATTTTATTGGGTTTCCAATAGTGTAGGATTGGTAATGGCCGCTCGAAAGATATAGCAGGTATAATTGAAAGATTATAGATTTTCGTTACAAAAACTGTCATCTTAAATGATTAGGGGCGGTTTACGGTATGAGATCCCATGATTAGGATAGATTGTTAGGTGTCATTTGAAAGCACATTCCTTTGGCTTTCCAATAGTGTAGGATTGGTAATGGCCGCTCGAAAGATATAGCAGGTATAGATGAAAGATTATGGATTTTGGTTACAAAAAGTGTCATCTTAAAGGATTAGGGGCGATTTACGGTATGATATCCCCGGATTAGGATGGATTATTAGGTGTAATTTGAAAGCTCATTTTATTGGGTTTTCAATGGTGTAGGATTGGTAATGGCCGCTCGAAAGATATAGCAGGTATAGATGAAAGATTATAGATTTTCGTTACAAAAACTGTCATCTTAAAGGATTAGGGGCGATTTACGGTATGATATCCCCTGATTAGGATGGATTATTAGGTGTCATTTGAAAGGTCATTTTATTGGCTTTCCAATGGTGTAGGATTGGTAATGGCTGCTCGAAAGATATAGCAGGTATAGATGAAAGATTATATATTTTCATTACAAAAACTGTCATCTTAAATTATTAGGGGCGTTTTACGGTATGAGATCCCCTGATGAGGATGGATTATTAAGTGTCATTTGAAAGTACATTCCATTGACTTTCCAATGGTGTAGGATTGGTAATGGCCGCTCGAAAGATATAGCAGGTATAGATGAAAGATTATAGATTTTCGTTACAAAAACTGTCATCTTAAAGGATTAGGGGCGATTTACGGTATGATATCCCCTGATTAGGATGGATTGTTGGGTGTCATTTGAAATCACATTCTATTGGCTTTCCAATGGTGTAGGATTGGTAATGGCCGCTCGAAATATATAGCAGTGATAGAAGAAAGATTATAGATTTTCATTACAAAAACTGTCATCTTAAAGGATTAGGGGCGATTTACGGTATGATATCCCCTGATTAGGATGGATTATTAGGTGTCATTTGAAAGCTCATTTTATTGGCTTTCCAATGGTGTAGGATTGGTAATGGCCGCTCGAAACATATAGCAGGTATAGATGAAAGATTATAGATTTTCGTTACAAAAACTGTCATCTTAATGATTAGGGGCATTTTACGTTATGAGATTCCCTGGTTAGGAGGGATTGTTGGGTGTCATTTGAAAGCACATTCTATTGGCTTTCCAATGGTGTAGGATTGGTAATGGCCGCTCGAAAGATATAGCAGTGATAGAAGAGAGCTTATAGGTTTTGGTTACAAAAACTGTCATCTTAAATTATTAGGGTCGTTTTATGGTATGAGATCCCCTGATTAGGAGGGCTTGTTGGGTGTTATTTGAAAGCACATTCTATTGGCTTTCCAATGGTGTAGGATTGGTAATAGCCGCTCGAAAGATATAGCAGTGGTAGAAGAAAGATTATAGATTTTGGTTACAAAAAGAGTCATCTTAAAGGATTAGGGGCGATTTACGGTATGAGATCCCCTGATTAGGATTGATTATTAAGTGTCATTTGAAAGTACATTCCATTGGCTTTCCAACGGTGTAGGATTGGTAATGGCCGCTCGAAAGATATAGCAGGTATAGATGAAAGATTATAGATTTTGGTTACAAAAACTGTCATCTTAAATGATTAGGGGCGTTTTACGGTATGAGATCCCCTGATTAGGATTGATTATTAAGTGTCATTTGAAAGTACATTCCATTGGCTTTCCAACGGTGTAGGATTGGTAATGGCCGCTCGAAAGATATAGCAGGTATAGATGAAAGATTATAGATTTTGGTTACAAAAACTGTCATCTTAAATGATTAGGGTCGTTTTATGGTATGAGATCCCCTGATTAGGAGGGATTGTTGGGTGTCATTTGAAAGCACATTCTATTGGCTTTCCAATGGTGTAGGATTGGTAATGGCCGCTCGAAAGATATAGCAGGTATAGATGAAAGATTATAGATTTTGGTTACAAAAACAGTCATCTTAAAGGATTAGGGGCGATTTACGGTATGATATCCCCTGATTAGGATGGATTATTAGGTGTTATTTGAAAGCTAATTTAATTGGCTTTCCAATGGTGTAGGATTGGTAATGGCCGCTCGAAAGATATAGCAGGTATAGATGAAAGATTATAGATTTTCGTTACAAAAACTGTCATCTTAAAGGATTAGGGGCGATTTACGGTATGATATCCCCTGATTAGGATGGATTATTATGTGTCCTTTGCAAGCTCATTTTATTGGCTTTCCAATGGTGTAGGATTCGTAGTGGCCGCTCGAAAGATATAGCAGTGATAGAAGAAAGATTATAGATTTACGTTACAAAAACTGTCATCTTAAAGGGTTAGGGGCGATTTACGGTATGATATCCCCTGATTAGGATGGATTACTATGTGTCATTTGAAAGCTCATTTTATTGGCTTTCCAATGGTGTAGGATTGGTAATGGCCGCTCGAAAGATATAGCAGGTATAATTGAAAGATTATAGATTTTCGTTACAAAAACTGTCATCTTAAATGATTAGGGGCGTTTTACGGTATGAGATCCCATGATTAGGATAGATTGTTAGGTGTTATTTGTGAGCACATTCCTTTGGCTTTCCAATAGTGTAGGATTGGTAATGGCCGCTCGAAAGATATAGCAGGTATAGATGAAAGATTATGGATTTTGGTTACAAAAAGTGTCATCTTAAAGGATTAGGGGCGATTTACGGTATGAGATCCCCTGATTAGGAGGGATTGTTGGGTGTCATTTAAAAGCACATTCTATTGGCTTTCCCATGGTGTAGGATTGGTAATGGCCGCTGATAAGCTATAGATGCTATGAACGAAAAATCATAATTATGTCGAATAAGTAAATAAATATGAAAGCCAAATAGCCTACTGCAGGATTAAAAAAACTAAAAAGCTCATTCCTAGGTTAATCCACCATTAACGATAAATAAATTAGGGTCCATAGATAGGTTATTGCAAGGTTTTGTTGTTGGTATTGAATTGGTAATGGCTGCTCGAAAGATATAGCAGGTATAGATGAAAGATTGTAGGTTTTGGTTACAAAAAGTGTCATCTCAAAGGATTAGCGGCGATTTACGATATGAGATCCCCTAATTAGGATGGATTATTAGGTGTCATTTGAAAGTACATTCCATTGGCTTTCCAATGGTGTAGGATTGGTAATGGCCGCTCGAAAGATATAGCAGGTATAGATGAAAGATTATAGATTTTCGTTACAAAAAGTGTCATCTTAAAGGATTAGGGGCGATTTACGGTATGATATCCCCTGATTAGGATGGATTATTAGGTGTCATTTGAAAGGTAATTTTATTGGCTTTCCAATGGTGTAGGATTGGTAATGGCCGCTCGAAAGATATAGCAGGTATAGATGAAAGATTATATATTTTCGTTACAAAAACTGTCATCTTAAATTATTAGGGGCATTTTACGGTATGAGATCCCCTGATGAGGATGGATTATTAAGTGTCATTTGAAAGTACATTCCATTGGCTTTCCAATGGTGTAGGATTGGTAATGGCCGCTCGAAAGATATAGCAGGTATAGATGAAAGATTATTGATTTTCGTTACAAAAACTGTCATCTTAAAGAATTAGGGGCGATTTACGGTATGATATCCCCTGATTAGGATGGATTGTTGGGTGTCATTTGAAATCACATTCTATTGGCTTTCCAATGGTGTAGGATTGGTAATGGCCGCTCGAAATATATAGCAGTGATAGAAGAAAGATTATAGATTTTCGTTACAAAAACTGTCATCTTAAAGGATTAGGGGCGATTTACGGTATGATATCCCCTGATTAGGATGGATTATTAGGTGTCATTTGAAAGCTCATTTTATTGGCTTTCCAATGGTGTAGGATTGGTAATGGCCGCTCGAAAGATATAGCAGGTATAGATGAAAGATTATAGATTTTCGTTACAAAAACTGTCATCTTAAATGATTAGGGGCATTTTACGTTATGAGATTCCCTGGTTAGGAGGGATTGTTGGGTGTCATTTGAAAGCACATTCTATTGGCTTTCCAATGGTGTAGGATTGGTAATGGCCGCTCGAAAGATATAGCAGTGGTAGAAGAAAGATTATAGATTTTGGTTACAAAAAGTGTCATCTTAAAGGATTAGGGGCGATTTACGGTATGAGATCCCCTGATTAGGATTGATTATTAAGTGTCATTTGAAAGTACATTCCATTGGCTTTCCAACGGTGTAGGATTGGTAATGGCCGCTCGAAAGATATAGCAGGTATAGATGAAAGATTATAGATTTTGGTTACAAAAACTGTCATCTTAAATGATTAGGGTCGTTTTATGGTATGAGATCCCCTGATTAGGAGGGATTGTTGGGTGTCATTTGAAAGCACATTCTATTGGCTTTCCAATGGTGTAGGATTGGTAATGGCCGCTCGAAAGATATAGCAGGTATAGATGAAAGATTATAGATTTTGGTTACAAAAACTGTCATCTTAAATTATTAGGGGCGTTTTACGGTATGAGATCCCCTGATTAGGATTGATTATTAAGCGTCATTTGAAAGTACATTCCATTGGCTTTCCAACGGTGTAGGATTGGTAATGGCCGCTCGAAAGATATAGCAGGTATAGATGAAAGATTATAGATTTTCGTTACAAAAACTGTCATCTTAAAGGATTAGGGGCGATTTACGGTATGATATCCCCTGATTAGGATGGATTATTAGGTGTCATTTGAAAGGTAATTTTATTGGCTTTCCAATGGTGTAGGATTGGTAATGGCCGCTCGAAAGATATAGCAGGTATAGATGAAAGATTATATATTTTCGTTACAAAAACTGTCATCTTAAATTATTAGGGGCATTTT
This sequence comes from Paralithodes platypus, assembly GCA_032716605.1. Classification (NCBI taxonomy): domain Eukaryota; kingdom Metazoa; phylum Arthropoda; class Malacostraca; order Decapoda; family Lithodidae; genus Paralithodes; species Paralithodes platypus. The sequence continues at coordinate 16,121,122 of CM064506.1, read as the reverse complement.
ACGGTATGAGATCCCCTGATGAGGATGGATTATTAAGTGTCATTTGAAAGTACATTCCATTGGCTTTCCAATGGTGTAGGATTGGTAATGGCCGCTCGAAAGATATAGCAGGTATAGATGAAAGATTATAGATTTTCGTTACAAAAACTGTCATCTTAAAGGATTAGGGGCGATTTACGGTATGATATCCCCTGATTAGGATGGATTGTTGGGTGTCATTTGAAATCACATTCTATTGGCTTTCCAATGGTGTAGGATTGGTAATGGCCGCTCGAAATATATAGCAGTGATAGAAGAAAGATTATAGATTTTCGTTACAAAAACTGTCATCTTAAAGGATTAAGGGCGATTTACGGTATGATATCCCCTGATTAGGATGGATTATTAGGTGTCATTTGAAAGGTAATTTTATTGGCTTTCCAATGGTGTAGGATTGGTAATGGCCGCTCGAAAGATATAGCAGGTATAGATGAAAGATTATATATTTTCGTTACAAAAACTGTCATCTTAAATTATTAGGGGCATTTTACGGTATGAGATCCCCTGATGAGGATGGATTATTAAGTGTCATTTGAAAGTACATTCCATTGGCTTTCCAATGGTGTAGGATTGGTAATGGCCGCTCGAAAGATATAGCAGGTATAGATGAAAGATTATAGATTTTCGTTACAAAAACTGTCATCTTAAAGGATTAGGGGCGATTTACGGTATGATATCCCCTGATTAGGATGGATTGTTGGGTGTCATTTGAAATCACATTCTATTGGCTTTCCAATGGTGTAGGATTGGTAATGGCCGCTCGAAATATATAGCAGTGATAGAAGAAAGATTATAGATTTTCGTTACAAAAACTGTCATCTTAAAGGATTAGGGGCGATTTACGGTATGATATCCCCTGATTAGGATGGATTATTAGGTGTCATTTGAAAGGTAATTTTATTGGCTTTCCAATGGTGTAGGATTGGTAATGGCCGCTCGAAAGATATAGCAGGTATAGATGAAAGATTATAGATTTTCGTTACAAAAACTGTCATCTTAAATGATTAGGGGCATTTTACGTTATGAGATTCCCTGGTTAGGAGGGATTGTTGGGTGTCATTTGAAAGCACATTCTATTGGCTTTCCAATGGTGTAGGATTGGTAATGGCCGCTCGAAAGATATAGCAGTGATAGAAGAGAGCTTATAGGTTTTGGTTACAAAAACTGTCATCTTAAATGATTAGGGTCGTTTTATGGTATGAGATCCCCTGATTAGGAGGGCTTGTTGGGTGTTATTTGAAAGCACATTCTATTGGCTTTCCAATGGTGTAGGATTGGTAATGGCCGCTCGAAAGATATAGCAGGTATAGATGAAAGATTATAGATTTTGGTTACAAAACTGTCATCTTATATTATTAGGGGCGTTTTACGGTATGAGATTCCCTGATTAGGAGGGATTGTTGGGTGTCATTTGAAAGCACATTCTATTGGCTTTCCAATGGTGTAGGATTGGTAATGGCCGCTCGAAAGATATAGCAGGTATAGATGAAAGATTATAGATTTTGGTTACAAAAACTGTCATCTTAAATGATTAGGGGCGTTTTACGGTATGAGATCCCCTGATTAGGATTGATTATTAAGCGTCATTTGAAAGTACATTCCATTGGCTTTCCAACGGTGTAGGATTGGTAATGGCCGCTCGAAAGATATAGCAGGTATAGATGAAAGATTATAGATTTTGGTTACAAAAACTGTCATCTTAAATTATTAGGGGCGTTTTACGGTATGAGATCCCCTGATTAGGAGGGATTGTTGGGTGTCATTTGAAAGCACATTCTATTGGCTTTCCAATGGTATAGGATTGGTAATGGCCGCTCGAAAGATATAGCAGGTATAGATGAAAGATTATAGATTTTGGTTACAAAAACTGTCATCTTAAAGGATTAGGGGCGATTTACGGTATGATATCCCCTGATTAGGATGGATTATTAGGTGTTATTTGAAAGCTAATTTAATTGGCTTTCCAATGGTGTAGGATTGGGAATGGCCGCTCGAAAGATATAGCAGGTATAGATGAAAGATTATAGATTTTCGTTACAAAAACTCATCTTAAATGATTAGGGGCATTTTACGGTATGAGATCCCCTGGTTAGGAGGGATAGTTGGGTGTCATTTGGAAGCACATTCTATTGGATTTCCAATGGTGTAGGATTGGTAATGGCCGCTCGAAAGATATAGCAGTGATAGAAGAAAGCTTATAGGGTTTGGTTACAAAAACTGTCATCTTAAATGATTAGGGGCGATTTATGGTATGAGATCCCCTGATTAGGAGGGCTTGTTGGGTGTCATTTGAAAGCACATTCTATTGGCTTTCCAATGGTGTAGGATTGGTAATGGCCGCTCGAAAGATATAGCAGTGATAGAAGAAAGATTATAGATTTTGGTTACAAAAAGTGTCATCTTTAAGGATTAGGGGCGATTTACGGTATGAGATACCGTGATTAGGATGGATTAGTAGGTGTCATTTGAAAGCACATTCCATTGGCTTTCCAATGGTGTAGGATTGGTAATGGCCGCTCGAAAGATATAGCAGGTATAGATGAAAGATTATAGATTTTCGTTACAAAAAGTGTCATCTTAAAGGATTAGGGGCGATTTATGGTATGATATCCCCTGATTAGGATGGATTATTAGGTTTCATTTGAAAGCACATTCCATTGGCTTTCCAATGGTGTAGGACTGGTAATGGCCACTCGAAAGATATAGCAGTGATAGAAGAATTTATTTAGATTTTGCCATAAAAGGAATAAGGAATAAGTAATAAGTAAACAACTTCAGCCGGCTCTAGGATAGCTTATACCCGGTCAGAGGTAAGAAGAAGAAGAAGAAGAGTCCTGATGTAGTCTCCTTGAATGCTAACGTTCACAACAATAACATGAGTGCAGCGGCGACGTAGGGCCTAAGTTAAAATAGGAAATTATCGTATTTATTACCCATTAATTTCCGGAAGTTTAATCCTACAGTAGCCTAGGCTATGCGAAAAAATATTAATCTTTATGTTACTTTGCCATCACCCATTAACCTAAGAAGTGCGCATGGGGGTAATTAGAAACGTCCCCCTGTGCTGACGTATTTGAGCTGTTTCCATCACTAAAATATTCAATTGTTCAAAATCGGAGATATAGGCCGCGAGTTATATAATGTATGGGTGAGGCAACCTGCTTTCCCGCCAATTTCCCCCAAGGCCACTGAGACAGAGTCGATCGATATTCTCTCTCTCTCTCTTGCACTCGCTTGCTAACACTGATGACAATGCCCTGCTTGCAACTCGCTAATGTTAGCACGAAAATATACCTCAGAATAAGGGAATAACAGGGAAAATAGGTGATAACTGAAGGAGGGGAGGAAAGTGGGGAAGGAGGGGAGGTAGAGGAGTGATATTTTGCATGGCCCAGGGGCCCAAAAAAAAAAAAATCGATGTTTAAAGTTGATTTTTTTTTTCTCTGACTTTTCTTCCCGCAGTCCGCCGGGGGAACTCTTAAGAGTCTTCCCGCAGTTCCCGGGTTAAGATCGCACTGCTAGGCTAGCTGTGGTGTGTAGGCCTATTTTAGCGTTATATTTTGTTCTCCCTTATAGCCTAATACATTTCAGCTCTTAACCCGGGAACTACCGGGAGACTCTTAACCTCTGAAGTGCGCATGGGGGTAATTAGACACCTCTCCCTGTGCGCATGTATTTGAGGTGTTTCCGTCACTAAAATATTCATTGTACCATTAATAGCATTAATACTTATCCATATGCGCCTATTATGGGTTGATTATAAAGGTATTAACCTGAAACAACAATAAAACGAGTGAAAACAGCGTTTGGATGGTCAAAATCGGAGATATAGCCCGTTGTATAATGTATGGGTGAGGCAAGCTGCTTTCCCGCCAATTTCCCCCAAGGCCACTGAGACACAGTCGATCGATACTCTCTCTCTCTCTCTTGCATTCGCTTGCTATCAGTGATGACCACACCCTGCAACCGGATTTCTAATGTTAGCACAAAAATATACCTCAGAATAAGGGAATAACAGGGAAAATAGGTGATAACTGAAGGAGAGGAGGAAAGTGGGGAAGGAGGGGAGGTAGAGGACTGAGATTTTGCATGGCCCAGGGGCCAAAAAAAAATAAATAAAAATAAATAAATAAATAAACAAAAATTAAAAAATTCGATGTCAAAAGTTTATTTTTTTTTTCTCTGACTCTTAAGAGTCTCCCCGCAGTCCGCCGGGGGAACTCTTAAGAGTCTCCCCGCAGTTCCCGGGTTAAGAGTTCCCCCGGCAGACTGCGGGAAGACTCTTAACCCGGGAACTGCGGGGAGACTCTTAAGAGTTCCCCCGGCGGACTGCGGGAAGACTCTTAACCTCTCGGCTGCGCATGGGGGGTATGAGACACCTCTGCCTGTGCGCACGTATTTGAGCTGTTTCCATCACTAAAATATTTATTTTACCATAAATAGCATTAATACTTCTCCATATGCGCCTATTATAGGTTGATTATAAAGGTATTAACCTGTTACAACAATAAAACAAGTGGAAACAGCGTTTGGATGGTCAAAATCGGCGATACAGACCGGGAGTTACATAATGAGGCAACCTCCTTTCCCGCCACTTCCCCAAGTCTGGAGAGACACTGTCGATCGATACTCTCTCTCTCTTGCACTCGCTTGCTAACAGTGATGACAATGCCCTGCTTGCAACTCGCTAATGTTAGCACGAAAATATACCACAGAATAAGGGAATAACAGGGAAAATAGGTGATAACTGAAGGAGGGGAGGAAAGTGGGGAAGGAGGGGAGGTAGAGGAGTGATATTTGGCATGGCCCAGGGGCAAAAAAATAAAAAACAAAAAAATAATAATTTCGGTGTTTTAAATTGATTTATTTTTTTCCCTGACTCTTAAGAGTCTTCCCGCAGTCCGCCGGGGGAACTCTTAAGAGTCTTCCCGCAGTTCCCGGGTTAAGAGTAAGGACAAAAAAAATCCATTTAACCCTTCCAGCCCGGGTGTCATTTTAAAATGACACCAAAACAAAAGGGCCGGAACCCGGGTGTCATTTTAAAATCTTTGTGCTTGAAAGCGTGCTTCAAAATTTGCGCGGCCAATTTTGGCATGGTAGGAGCGACCGCAGCGCCACCAAGCCTCAACTACTTGTGTTATCAGTTCGTACGTGGCCGCCATAGCGAGTAATACTGAAAAAATGTTTTCCGACGTGTCCGATTCGTTGCAACCTCCCGCGGGCCCCAGTGCTACCCCACTCGCAACTTCAACGCCTGTTCCAACCGAGAAGAGAGCTCAACAAAAGAAAGTTAAGCGTTTGTTGAGTGATAGCGCTATACAGCGACAACTTTTTGAAAGTGATGAAGAGAGCAGTGGCGAAACCTTGGTGGACAAGGTACAATTTATAAGTGAAAGTGAAGACGATTTTGTGGGCTTTGGAGACGACGATAATGTCGATTTATTTGAGGGGGGAGACAGTAGTAATGATCCTGATGTGGAAGTGTTTCAGGAAGGTGCCATTGAGCTTCCCAGTGTGCTAGAACCTAGGCCTACCCCCTCGCCATCTTTGCTAGGTCAGCCTAGGCCTAGCCCTAGCCCTACCCCTAGCCCTACCCCAGGACCTTCCCCTTTGCCTGCCAGTACGCCCTTGAAAGTGGGCAAATATTTCTACAAACAATCATTGATCAAAAGTGCAGCTAAAAAAGCACGCAGGGCAGCCGCAGAAAAGCATAGGGAAGCTGAAGATAGCGATAATGACGCCGACCCTGGCCTAGCAACCACCCGCATTCCATTGTCCCGACGCCTTGACACGGGACGCCGCGTGGGTCACCCACAGCCCTCGCCTTCATCTCTCGTTCAGGATGACCAAAGGGCCTCTTCAAGTGGTATTGGTGATGTGCCACAGGCCTCAACACACCGCAGAGCATTATTTCCTGCTGAAAAGCCCTCGGCTCGCCGCAAAAGGAGCCCAACTCCCGAGGCCTCGGCTCCCATTCTTGAAGCTCCCGCGCCCCACACCGCCGACGCCCGGTCACTTCTTCACCAGAATTGTCTCCTAAGGAGGATGCTGACGACCCCAACATTGCCCCAGATGACCTGACGTCACCTGAGGAGGAAGAGGAACAGCAACAGGAACAGGAAGAGGAAGAGGATGTGCCGACAAATCGAGGGAGAGGGCGAGGTCGTGGACGTGGTCAGCCTGCCGACGCCGCTGCCCCTGGGCCTGGGCCTGGGCGTGGGCGTGCAGGGCATCCGCCTGGGCGTCCGCCTGGCCAAGGGCGTGTGCCAGGGCGTCCAGGGCGTGTGCCTGCTGCAGCACGACCTCGAGCATCAGCATCCGACCTGTTTGTGTAGACAGATGGAGCTGATTTTGAGCCAGATTGTCCTGCCTTTGACGAGGTACAGATGGGTTCTGGGGTGTCACCAGCATATCCCTGTGGCCCAGATGCTACCCCCAGTGAACTTTTCTGTGGCTTCTATGACAATGAAGTCATGGAATACCTCGTCAAAGAGACAAATCACCACCATGCTATCTGTGCCAACTTTCTTGGGAGGAAGACCAGTGCCAAGATGGTGGCATGGAGAGCTCTCACTGTGGCAGAACTATATGTGTTCTTGGCACTCACAATGCTGATGACTCATATAAGGAAGCACATTCTGGCTGACTACTGGATCACTGGCGACATCATAACGACTCCATAATTTGGCAAATACTTTTCCAGGGACAGGTACTTCGACATCCTCTCCTATCTCCACCTGACAAACAACATGGCAGTCCACCTTCCCAACTCATTATGGAAGATCAGGAAGCTGTATGACATGATACGTCATCGGTTCACCACATACCTGATTCCTTTCCAGAAGATGTGCCTCGACGAGTCTCTGGTCCTGTTCCGTGGTAGGCTGCACTTCCGACAGTATATCCCTTCCAAGAGACACCGCATTGGCATCAAGCTCTTCGTCCTCTGCGACTGCTTGACGGGGTATGTGCTGGACTTTATAGTCTACAGAGGCAAGGCTGGAGAAGTTGTGACTGACCCTCTCATTGGTTTTGGTGGCGCTGTAGTGAAGAAGATGATGGAGAGGCACTTCAATAATAACCACATCCTCTACACAGATAATTATTACACGTCGCCTCTCCTGACCAAGTACCTCCATGACCGCAAGACCGGAACTGTCGGCACAGTCAAGGGCAAAAGGAAGGGCATGCCAGGCTACCCAACCAAGACGAAGAAGGCTGACATCTTCCACAAGAAGAGTGGCCCCATCCTCTCCATCCACTGGCATGACCAGCGCAAGGTCAACCTCCTCACCACATGCCACAAGGCCCAGATGGTCGCCACAGGGAAGGTGGACCGAACAACCAAGAACCCCGTCCAAAAACCAGCTGCTGTCCTGGATTATAACATCAACATGCGCCTCGTTGACAAGTCCGACATGCAGATGGGCTTCATCGACTGCCTGCGAACATCTTGCAGGTGGTACAAGAAGTTTATCCTGCATACGGTAGATATGTCGATCCTCAATGCCTACAACATCTACCGTCTGAGGACTCCAGGAGCCAAGAAGTACAAGTCCCTGCGGAAGTTCCACAAGCAGGTGCTACTTGAGCTCCTGGCTAAACATGCGGGTACACCAGGCAGGCCAATACAAGGACCAGGCCACCTTGACAGAACGGGGTGTGCTGAATTCTTCAGGAAGCACCAGCTCAACGCCCTTCCTTTCAAAGCACCAGGTAGTAATGTTAGGAGTCAGAAGAGGTGCCATGTGTGCAGCCACACAACTCGCAGACCCTGCAAACCCACAAAAACCACTTGGGAATGCCTCGAGTGTCAAGTTGGACTGTGTGCTGGCACCTGCTTCAACGACTTCCACACTCTAACAAACTTTTGAAGTGGAAGTGACAACAGTGAAAGTGACACTCAAATGTAGGCTAAGAATAATAATATAACTAAGTATAAGTGAAAAGGACACATAAGTAATAATAAGTGCCTTCAATAACAATATGAACAAGTGAAAGTGACACTAAAATATATATTTCTAACAATAAATAAGTGAAAATGACACTCAATAAGCCTAGGCCAGTCAAAGTGACAGTATAATAATAATAAAACTAAGTATAAGTGAAAGAGACACACACAAGTAATAATAAGTGCCTTCATAACAATATGAATAAGTGACAGTGACACTATATATATTATTAGCTTACCTAACAATACATAAAAGGGGAAATGACACTACCAATTATCAAAGTCCAGTGAAAGTGACACTAATAATCATAATAATAATAATAAAACGAAGTAATAAGTGACAGAGTTCATATAAATAACTTTATTGAGTGAAAATAACATAATAACTATAATAAATGACAGAATAACCAATAAAACACTATCAAATCGCATCCTGGCATAATTGCGGGTGGAGCGACGAGTGCAACTGGGCGTCGTAGCCGGGGCCGCGGTTGAGTGTTCGGACGCGCCGAGGTAAATACGCGGCAAAAGTTACCTCCACTTCCATCACCATCACTCCGGAACCACTTGAGCTAGAGAGTTCTACTCAACGCCATTCTACGCAGGAAGGTAAGGCGCTCATTTCTATATATGTTTGATTAATGTAGGTCATATATTAAGCGAGATTAGCCTTAGTTTACTTTTGTTGATATTCGACCAGATCGCCCGGATACGAGCTCCGTCATTAGGAGAGCCTGCCCGGGCCAGGAGGGTTAAAACACCCCAAAAAAAAAAAAAAAAATTTATTTTATTTTTTGCCCCTGGGCCATGCCAAATATCACTCCTCCACCTCCCCTTCTTCCCCACTTTCCTCCCCTCCTTCAGTTATCACCTATTTTCCCTGTTATTCCCTTATTCTGTGGTTAATTTTCGTGCTAACATTAGCGAGTTGGTAGCAGGGCGTTGTCATCACTGTTACCAAGCGTGGGAAAGAGCGAGAGAGAGAGACTATTGCGGAACAGTGTCTCTCCAGACAAGGGGAGGGGTGGAGGGCAGGGAGGTTGCCTCAGCCATACATTATGTAACTCCCGGCCTGTATCACCGATTTTGACCATCCAAACACTGTTTCCACTTGTTTTATTGTTGTAACAGGTTAATACCTTTATAATTAACCTATAATGGGTGCATATGGATAAGTATTAATGCTATTTATGGTAAAATAACGATGTTAGTGATGGGAACAGCTCAAATACGTCAGCACAGGAGTGTGGTGTCTCATACCCCCCATGCGCACTTCTTAGGTTAAGAGTAAGGGAAAACAAAAATCCATTTAAAACACCCAATTTTTTTTTTTTTTTTTTTTTTCCCCTGGGCCATGCCAAATATCACTCCTCCACCTCCCCTCCTTCAGTTATCACCTATTTTCCCTGTTATTCCCTAATTCTGTGGTCTATTTTCGTACTAACATTAGCGAGTTGCAAGCAGGGCATTGTCATCACTGTTACCAAGCGAGTGGAAGAGAGAGAGGGAGAGTATCGATCGACAGTCTCTCTCCAGACTTGGGAAAGAGTGGTGGGGAGGGAGGTTGCCTCAGCCATACATTATGTAACTCCCGGCCTGTATCGCCGATTTTGACCATCCAAACGCTGTTTCCACTAGTTTTATTGTTGTAACAGGTTAATACCTTTATAATCAACCTATAATAGGCGCATATGGATAAGTATTAACCTCTGAAGTGCGCATGGGGGGTATGAGACACCACACTCTTGTGCTGACGTATTTGAGCTGTTCCCATCACTAACATCGTTATTTTACCATAAATAGCATTAATACTTATCCATATGCGCCTATTATAGGTTGATTATAAAGGTATTAACCTGTTGCAACAATAAAAGAAGTGGAAACAGCGTTTGGATGGTCAAAATCGGCGATACAGGCCGGGAGTTACATAATGTATGGCTGAGGCAACCTCCCTTCCCACCACTTTTCCCCACGTCTGGAGAGAGACTGTCGATCGATACTCTCTCTCTCTTGCACTCGCTTGCTAACAGTGATGACAATGCCCTGCTTGCAACTCGCTAATGTTAGCACGAAAATATACCACAGAATAAGGGAATAACAGGGAAAATAGGTGATAACTGAAGGAGGGGAGGAAAGTGGGGAAGGAGGGGAGGTGGAGGAGTGATATTTGGCATGGCCCAGGGGCAATAAAAAAAAAATAAAAAAAAAAATAAAAAAAAAATAAACATTGTTTTGGGGTTTTAAATGGATTTTTTAATAGCCTTACTCTTAAGAGTCTTCCCGCAGTCCGCCGGAGGAACTCTTCAGAGTCTTCCCGCAGTTCCCGGGTTAATGCTATTTATGGTAAAATAACGATGTTAGTGATGGGAACAGCTCAAATACGTTAGCACAGGAGTGTGGTGTCTCATACCCCCCATGCACACTTCTTAGGTTAATGACATATTATAGCAATGATGTATAGCCTATGCTCTACCGGACCTGTTTGGCCTAACAAGATCGATGGGCTAACTGTCAGTCCAAATCATCAGTATAACCCAATATATTTTTACATTTTACATTCATAAATAGTACACTAATATAGGCTACTAGGTTTGGTTAGGTTAAAGTAGGCATCTGAAATAATGGTAGCCCGGTATATAGGAACTTACCCAAAGTTGCACAAAAATGTTGAAATGAGCACAGATTAACCCGGGAACGGCGAGCATATGGGCTCCATTCAGGCCTATAATCGTCATTTTACGATAAATATCGTTATTACCTATTCATATGAGCCTATTTTACCTTCACTATGAAGATAGTAACCTGTAACAACAATCAAACCAGTGAAAATATAATTTTTCTGGTCAAAATCGCGAATATAGATGGACCAGCCCATTCATGAATTATGGAGAAAATTGAGGCAACCCCTCCCTCCACGAGGCCTCAAGCCACACTGAGCCTACTCATACACACACTCGCTTGTGTAACACATCCGCTAGGCACGTAAGCACATCCCCCACACAGTTTGCTAATGTTAGCACAAAAATATACCAACAAATTAGGGAATAACAGAGAAAATAGGTGATAATTGAAGGGGGAGGGGAAAGGGAGGAAGGAGGGGATGTGGAGGAGTGATATGAGGTACTGTATAGGGGAACAAAAAAAACAAATTTTGTTTAGTGCTGTTTAAATGTTTTTTTTAGGCCTCCCTCTTAAGAGCTTTGCCGCCGTCGCCCAGTAAAACTTCTTAAGAGCTTTGCCGCCGTTTACGGGTTAACCCTTATTTAGCGGGTGGTAAGGTATTTTACACTGTACCGCTCAGCGGGCATAATCCCGAAATATTCGCTCAATTTCACTCGCCCTAGCGCCGTTACTATGGCTCCAATGCGAACGAAACTATCATTTTTGGAAAGAGCAACTCTTCGTCTCCACATATAAGTCTATGAATGGATGTTATGAATGAGTGTGGAGGGTGGAAAGAGGTGAGGAAGAGGAGGTACTTTTTGGTCTATTTCCCGGGCGCGTTCGGTTGCGTTCGCTTTGGCCTGACTTCGGCCTCTCGCGCGTCTACTATTCCTTCGGTAATCGGTCTTATTTTTCTCTTATTTCTCCTTATTTCTGTATTCTCTCTCTCTCTCTCTCTCTCTCTCTCTCTCTCTCTCTCTCTCTCTCTCTTTCTTTCTCTCTCTCTCACTCCTGTCTGTCTGTCTGTCTCTCTCTCTCTCTCTCTCTCTCTCTCTGGCTCGCTCGCTTTCCCTCTCTCGCGCGCTCTGTCTCTCTCTCTTCCTCATCCGTATATGTAATTCTCATTATTATTTTCTCTAATCTCTCTCACTCCTCCTGTCTGTCTGTCTGTCTCTCTGGCTCGCTCGCTTTCCCTCTCTTGTGATCCCTTTCTCTCTTCCTCATCCGTATAATTATGTATTTCTCATTATTATTTTCTCTAACTAATCCCTCTATTTCATTTATTTGCATGTAATATTTCTGTATTATTATATCTTTTTCACTCTTTCTTCAGTTCAGTTTCTGTATTCTCTCTATACGGTGGGAATGGTATTTCGTATGAGGGATGTGCAGCACAAATATTCAATCTTTCGTTGTTTGGTTGTTTGTATTACCGTAAGAAATTTACTGAACGCCTGCAAATAATACGCTATAAAATGCTTGCAATCAAACTCTCAAGCAATTTCAAGGTCACATGCAATTATAAATGTAGGCTATAGGTAGACCCAGAGAGGAAGAGACAAGAGAGAGAGAGAGAGTGTCGTGATAATATAACAATGTTACATATGTATCATATATATATGAAAAAATAATATATACGGTAGGCCTACATCTGTTCCCCACAATCATATAATGCCAAGCACAAATATTCAATCTTTCATTGTTTGTATTACCGTAAGAAATGTACTGAACGCCTGCAAATAATACGCTATAAAATGCTTGCAATCTCTCTATTTTCTCTAATCTCTCTCACTCCTGTATCTCTCTCTCTCTCTCTCTCTGGCTCGCTCGCTTCCCCTCTTCCTCATCCGTATTATGTATTTCTCATTATTATTTTCTCTAACTAATCCCTCTATTTCATTTATTTGCTTGTAATATTTCTGTATTATTATATCTTTTTCACTCTTTCTTCAGTTAAATTTCTGCATTCTCTCTCTCTCTCTCTCTCTCTCTCTGTTTCGCTTGCTTTGCAGGAATTTTGTTTTTGTTTTATATATAATATATACTAATTTACTTATCATTACTTACTATATCGTATAAACAATAGTAGGTAGCCAACTTACCATAATACCGATACACCAAACCGATCCGCATGCGTTTTTGTTTATCACCTGTTTACTAAAGTGCCACCATTATCGATTTTCTTGGAGCCGACTCGAGCGGGAGGGTTACCAATTGAAGTTAAATCCGCTAGCATATATTGTTAGATGTAAGACATGATAAATACCACTAGAAATATGAATTGGCAAAATCCATATAATATCACTTCGAAATTGTTCTGAAATTTCAAAACAAAACCGCTAGTGTAAGTCATTGCTGCTAGATCGAAGTAAAGGTCTCTAGATCTAGCGGAAGTCGCTATACATATTGGCAGTACTGCACACTCATTCATTTCATTCATTCATTTTCTATTGAGCTCGTCCTGGAATCTTTACGACTCTGAATCTTACGATTGCCGACGGTGATACGTTGTTGACATTGTTGTTGATGTTCCAGTGGAGGGATGAACAAAATATTGTCCTTGTCCAATAATAGCTATTTCATAGTCCCACAGGACTTATTTTGATATATTTATCAAATTTATTGAACGCCTGAAAATAATACACTATAAAATGCTTGCAATCAAACTTTCAAGCAATTACAAGGTCACATGCAATTATAAAAAGGTATATTGTAGACCACAATCTTCGCCAAGCTTCGTTGTTGCTTGTATTATCGTGAGAAATGTACCATACACCCTGGTTATCGTGAGAAATTTACCGAACGCCTGCAAATAATACGCTATAAAATGCTTGCAATCAAACTCTCAAGCAATTTCAATGTCAAATGCAGTATATGTAGACCCAGAGAGGAAGAGAATGACAGAGAGAGAGGGGAAGTCAAAAACATCTGCTAGGTGTGATTTCCCCTGAGAGGGAAGAGATTAGTTAGGGGCGTGCCCTGGCCTACATCAGACAAAGAGAGTACAAAGGAGTACAAACAAAGAGAGTGAGACAGAGAGAGAGAGAGAGAGTCGTGATAATATAAAAATTTTACACATGTATCATATATATGAAAACATAATATATACGGTAGGCCTACATCTGTTCCCCACAATCATATAATGCCAAGCACAAATATTCAATCTTTCGTTGTTTGTATTACCGTAAGAAATTTACCGAACGGCCTACAAATAATACGCTATAAAATGCAAAGGAAATTTCTTGTAGAGTGCAATTTTGAGGACGTAATGTGCTCTGAGAGAGAGCGGAGCGGTGATTAGGAGCATAAATTACCTCAAGACCGCTCGCCACACAGGGAATTATATAAGGAAATTACCGTATTTTAGGGTTTTTTCGCTCGTGTTTTACGATCGTTGAAAGACAACCAGTGATCGTAAAAGGATGGTTCGGGTGTCATTGGAAAGCTCAATTTACGCACTTTCAGGATACATACTTGTATTACGCTCTGGGTCTTGTTTATGCATGAAAAAGAGCACGGAACAACCCCATTTAGGGTAAAAAAAAAACCCGCTGGGCGGCACAGTGAAATATACTCCACCAGCCGCTCGTAAGGTGATAAAATGCTTGCAATCACATTTTCAAGCAATTATAAAATATAAATTGTACTTACCAACACCCACACCAGTATGTTCTTCGTCAGGAACGTCTCCAATTTGCTCAAGGGTCTGTCCAATATCAACCACAACATCCACCCCACGCAAATTATGCTTGGGGTGAAAGCCTATGATCGGGTTATTTTCGTCTTCCGAGTCATCCACACTACCAAAACTCTCACCCAGACCTTCGACGGTTTCATCCAACAGCTTATTAGAAAGTTCTGAAGAGTTCAGCATGATATCTAGTTCCTGGGTGGTAAGCCGGGCGTGGTTAGTAGGGTGGCGCGACGCACTAGGGATGGCGGCCACCGAATCGAACACGGGCAAATCTTGACCTTCCATTATGGCTGCTTGAGGGTCACTTAGTCACGGTCACGCAGTGGGGATGTGTGGGTGGGCCCTTGTAGTACACCGCCTGACCACCAAGTTTCGCTTTCCACCTAAATTAGGGCGGGAATACGCCCACGGACTTAAGTCCGACCCCGCCATTTAGTCCAATTTTTTCGTATCGGACTTAAGTCCGACCCCGCTAAATAAGGGTTAATAGCCTACATTATGAATGGTAAAGTTTGTAGTAGCCTAGGCTAATTGGAAAAGAAAGAAGGGAGGAGTGAGTGCTAGTTAGAAAAGATGTTGAAAAAAAATTGGGTGACTGAAATGAGGGAGGATATTCTTGTGTAGGCCCTGAGAATCTGAGACAAGAAGGGAAACACACATGGTTTACTTCTTTTATGACCGCTTCACCCGCCCTCACCTTCCCAGGACTTATTGTCATCATAATATATAATAAAACAAATATAAATTAAATCATATAGCCTAGGCCTAGGCCTAGCCTATAATAAACAAAAATAACAAAATTGGAAAAGTGGGGATTGGGCCTGAGTATGATTATATAATAGAATAGAATATAATATATAATGCCAGCAGGGGGCAAATACCCGCTGGCTGTCGGATAACTTTACTTTACTTTACTTTGTAGAATTCCGCCCTCTGATGGCTCAGCTAAGGTGGACTTCCGCAGCGGCCAGGTAGCTCTGCTTCTCTGGAACTTGGGTGATCTGCCAAGGAGTTACTTGCAGTGCTGGTGTATCCTGGTGTTCAGAAAAAAAAAAAAACAAAAAAAAAAATCCGCCGTGTAGAGCGTGCAAACATCGCCACAGTAGCCTCTTTTAATGTAAAGGCCAAAACAATTGTGGCCATTGCCTAAACAGAACACCCGATGGCAAGAATGTTAAGTGCGGGCGTACCGCCATC
Source organism: Paralithodes platypus (assembly GCA_032716605.1). NCBI lineage: Eukaryota > Metazoa > Arthropoda > Malacostraca > Decapoda > Lithodidae > Paralithodes > Paralithodes platypus. Next base: position 16,105,577 of record CM064506.1, on the reverse strand, counting down.
CTTGTTTACACTACGCGTAGTGGCGTCGGACCTTTGCCATCATGGTCCCGTCTATTTTGACTGCCTTTGGATACAATAATATGTTGAGGGGGGGGGCTTTGCCCCCCCCCCCCCCCCCCCTATAACATATTGTCATCATCATATATATTACCAGCAGGGGGCAAATTACTGAAAAAATCGCCGTCAAAATAGACGCAAACTTAACCACGGCGATCGACAAATGTAAACATGACGGCGGCGGGGGAGGCGTCGGACCTTTGCAATCATGTTCCCGTCTATTTTGAATGCCATTGGCATATTGTCATCATCATATATATTGCCAGCAGGGGGCAAATAACCGAATAAATCGCCGTCAAAATAGACGCGAGTTAACCGCGGCGATCGCCCTATGTAAATATGACGACCGTACGCCCGAACTCTACATCCATCCCCACCCGATGAGGAAACATACTTGAGACATCTGGCCAAGTGACGTACCTTTAACCCCTAAGTGTCAGCGCGCAACATAAGTAGAGTATAATAAATCTGGACTATCTGGCGGCGCTCGACATATGGCGTGTGGCAATTTCAGCACGTAATGTTGCTGAGAGAGAGAGACAAGTGGTGGCAGGAGAGTAGCGAGCGTATGACTGCTCCAGACCACCGCGGCGAACCTACTGACACGAATCCCACCTCCTCCCTCCCTCTCTCACTCGCTATATACGGAATTGTATGGGGAAAGTGCCGAATTACATGCTTTTTGCTCTCGCGTTGCGCGGTTGTTGCAAGAAAACTAGCCATCATAAAAGGATCGTTATGGTGTCATTGGAAAGCTCTGTTTATGCCCTTTCAGGGATAGATACTTGTTTTACGCTCTGGGTCTTATTTAGGCATGAAAATGATCACGTAAACAGCCCTATTTTGGCTAAAAACACCCCGCTGGGCGGTACATATAAATAAACCGCTAGCCCGCTAATCTAGTGTTAAGCATTAACAAAGTTAAGCTACTATGGTAACATGTAGAGCAGAAATGTTTGTGAGTAAACAAAGCAGGTTTCACTCCCGTTTCTATTAAACCATAGGCTAACCTACTTGACCTGACTTGGCAACTTAACAACCCTATTTGGTCCAACATCTTCTGGGTTACCTAGTTAGACTATGATATTTTGTAGTAAATATTCAGACTTGATTCTAGACCTTCCATTTTTTTTTCTCTTATAGGCCTACACCTACACCATGATTAGGAAACCATACGTTAGTGAAACGTTACTCTCAAACTTTCTTCTACTCAACAGCTGAGCTCTGGAACTCTCTCCCAGAATCAGTTTTTCCCGCTTCCTATGACTTAAATTGCTTCAAACTCCGTATGTCCAGGCATTTTGGCTCGAACGTCCCTTGATTTTGGCCCTGTCACTCTTTCAACTATGGGGGAGGCACTTGCTATAGGCAGTTATGCCTTTTGCCTCCCTCAATCACATAGAAAAAAAATAAAAAAATAAAAAAAATAAAATACAATAGGGCTACTTAACTCCCAACGAGCGGGCAGTCTTGTTTACATCACCGTAGCGCCTGGCGGGTATATTTACAGATAATGAGCTTCATTCCATGCTCTTTGTCATGCATACTTACTTACATGAATCTTACTTGAAGTCGTCTAGAGGTCCCGTCCTCAGTCGTGGTCCGCCACCACTGCGTCCGTCCCGTGCGTCCCTTCGAAGGAGGTCCGTCTGGTCCGGTATAGAGTTTGAGGCCGCCCGGCAGTTAGCAGTGTATCCAGACACTGGTGGTTCATCTGGGAGGGTCTTTAGGAACTTGTCTAATACCCCTTTGAACCTGTCTACCGGACAACCTACTATGTCTCGCTGCTCTCGCACTCCCTTGGGCAGCGAGTTGAACATCTTTGGTCCATTGTGACCTAGGCTGGACGCGAGGAGGGATCTCACTCGTTCTGGTGCCTGTGTTGGGAGGGATGTCCTCTCACACTTCCTTCCAGTCCGACCATTTTGTTTTCCCTGGAGTTCATTACCAGTTGGATCTGGAACCAGCTTCTCCAGGATTTTCCACATATATTGCGCAGTACCTGTCTCGCCTTCTCTGCTGGGAGTGCAGCCCTAGCTTCTTGAGCCGGTCCCAGTAGCTAAGGTCCTTCATCCCCCGAATGTTTCTAGTGAAGGACCTCTGGATGGACTCAAGATCTCGTATGTACCCCTTTTTGTGTGGCGACCATAGTTGACTACAGTAGTCCAGAAAGGGTTGGACCATAGAGCTCCAGAGAGTTAGCATTGTTTCTTGTCCCTGGAGTTGAACGTCCGTAGGATCCATCCGGCCATTCCTTTGAGTTTCTTGACAGCTTCAGAAATGTGGTGTTGAAATGTGGCATCGTCGGACAATTGCACACCTAGGCATCTCACATGTGGTTTGGGGGTGATGTCGTGGCCGCCTTCAGTGAGCAGTTTGGTGGTGTCCTTGAGGGATTGGTTCGGGCCACATCGTAACGCTTCAAACTTTTCTTCGTTGAAGGTCATGTTGTTTTCGTCTGCCCATTTGTAGATTCTGTCGAGGTCATCCTGGAGATTATGAATACCTGTATCCTCTTCATTTCTGACGACACGACTTATGTTGGTATCGTCAGCAAAGGAAGAGATAACGGATTGACCAACTCCATTGTCGGAAGGAGGAAAAGATATAAGATATACTGGATGGGTGTGGAGACTGATAAAGCGAAAGGAGGAGTGGGTGTTCTGGTGGCTGAAGAACTGGCGGAAAGTGTGCTTCAGATTACATGAGTTAGTGAAAGGCTGATTGTTTTGAAGTTGAAAGTTGGTGAAAGAATTCTGAATGTGATATCTGCATATGCTGGTTTACAGAAAGAGATAAAAGAGGACTTCTGGAATAACACAGTCAGTGTCATTTCAGGCCTCTCGGAGAATGAAATAACAATCGTGGGGGGGGACCTCAATGGTCACGTGGGAGCATCTGCAGATGGATACGAGGGGGTACATGGAGGAAATGGTTACGGAAGGAGAAATCTGGAAGGCGAATATATATTGGAGTCCTGTGTTGCACTCAACATGGTTGTGTGTAACACAAAGTTCAAGAAAAGACAGAGCCACCTGATCACATATAATTCTGGGTCCTCCAGTAGCCAGATAGATTACATCTTGGTTAACAGGAAAGACTGGAAACTAGTTCGAGATGTAAACTTCATCCCGAGCGAAGAATGTATCCCCCAGCATAAGCTACTTGTGTGCGACATGAGCTTATACAGAGATCCTAAGCGCAAGAAGGTATACATACCCAAAAGGAAAGTGTGGCTGCTGAAAAACAAGGAAGTTAGGGATAGGTTTCATAGTGAACTGGAGGAAATTAATAGAAATAAGGAAGCTAGGCCTAACGATGTAAATAGTCAATGGAACTTTCTTAAGCATAGCCTTTTCGCTGCCACTGACAAAGTCTGAGGGAAAACAAAGGGTCACCCCAGGAATAAGACCTCCTGGTGGTGGAACAATGAGGTAGAACATACTGTGAAAGAGAAAAGGAGATGCTTCAAAGCATGGAAGAAGGAGGCAGCAAGGAGGAATACCAGGCAGCTAAACGAACTGCCAAAAGAGTTATTTACAATGCTAAAAATCGCATTAAGGACCTGGTCCTCGAACAAGTGTGTAACACTGACAATCCCAATGGGATCTTCAACCTAGCTAGGCAAGTTAAAAATGACAGTAGGGATATTATAGGTGGACAGGGTATTAGAAACGATAATGGGAAGATTGTGTATGCAGAAAATTAAATCAGAGAAGCATGGAAGGCACACTATGAACGATTGCTAAATGTAGAGTTTGAATGGGATAAGGAACAGCTTAGTATCGAAAAACCAATATCTGGGCCCCCTCCTTTGATAGCACCAGCTGTAGTGAGTGACGCAATCAATAAAATTAAGGACGGTAAAGCTCCAAGTTGCTATGACATTGTCGCTGAGATGATAAAAGCCTCAGGGAGACTGGTGTAAACTTAGTTACTGAGTTGATAAACACCATTATTAAGGATGAGAAAATCCCAGAGGATTAGCTCAAAAGTGTGATAGTGAATATATACAAAGGAAAAGGGGATGCGCTAGATAGAGGAAATTATAGGGGCCTGAAAATGCTTGACCAAATCATGAAGGTCTGTGAGAGAGTCCTTGAGGGTTTGATCAGGCAAAGCATCCCTATTGATGATATGCAGTTTGGTTTTATGCCAGGACGGGGTACAACCGACGCTATCTTCATAGTCAGGCAGATACAGGAAAGATACTTACTAAAAGGCAAGGATCTTTACTTTGTGTTTGTAGACCTGAAGAAGACCTTTGATAGGGTGCCTAGAGATGTTGTGCAGTGGGCTATGAGGAAACTTGGTGTGGAAGAGTGGCTTGTGCGTGTTATAATGAAGATGTATGAGGATTCGCGAAGTGTGGTGAGGGTGAAGGGTGTACTGAGTGATGAGTTCGCAGTCCGTGTTGGAGTCCATCAGGGTTCAGTGTTAAGCCCCCTCCTCTTTATTATGGTCTTGGAGGCACTGTCTAGAGTTTTTAGAGGCGGACTCCCGTTGGAACTGTTTTATGCAGACGATTTAGTCCTAATAGCTGACAGTGTGCAAAATGCTGAGGCCAAATTCAGAGAGTGGAGAGAGGGCATGGCGAGCAAGGGTTTAAGAGTCAATATTAACAAAACCAAGGTTATGCATTGTAGATTGAGACAAGGCAATGTGGAAAAGAGCGGTACATACCCATGTGCGTGTTTGGAAAGGGAGTGGGCGTTAACTCAATTCAATGTAGCATCTGTCGATGTTGGGTACACCATGGGAGTAAGCGCTGTAGTAGAATAAAGGGACCCCTGCCGAAGGATAAGTCAGAAATAGATAAATTTGAGTGCGTACTGTGCAAAGGCGAGCTTGTGTTAGGTGATGATCCTGTGGCTGTGAATTTTTGAAATGAGTCTTTGGAGCTGGTGAACAAGTTTTGTTACCTAGGAGATACCATCTCTGCCGGTGGTGGGGCCGAAGCTGCCACTGTTGCTAGAATTAGGTGTGGCTGGGGGAAGTTCAGAGAACTGATGCCAATCCTGACCATGAAAAGAATGCCTCTCCCCCTGAAGGGAACGGTGTATGCCTCATGTGTTAGAAGTGCAATGACGTATGCCTCAGAAACATGGGCCGTTAAAGCAGAGGATGTCAACAGAATGGAGCGTAATGAGATGAGAATGGTGAGATGGATGTGTGGGGCCAGGCTACAGGATAGAATAACCAATGTTGAGCTGAGGAGATGTTTAGGTATAAAGAGTATTAGCGAGGTGATGCGTACAAGTAGACTGGGATGGTATGGACATGTGGAGAGAATGGATGAACAAAATTGGGTGAAAAAATGCAGGTCTGTGATTGTGGAGGGAGCTGCACCAAGGGGTGGACCGAGGAAGACCTGGGATCGGACTATACGTGCCGATCTCAAATCCAAGAACTTGACAAGTGAAGCAGCCCTTAACAGGGTTGCCTGGAATACCGCCATTAGGACAAGAGACTGAAACTGCACTTATGTGTGGAACACTCAGTCTTAAAATTTTATGTATGTATGTATGTATCATCAATGTCCCCTATCAGTATAAGGAAGAGCAGAGGTTCTAATACTGATCCCTGGGGTACTCCACTAATGACGTGGGACTTTCCAGATGTGTGGCCCTTAACAGCAACAGTCTGCATTCTTGCAGAGAGGAAACTGTGCAGCCACACACCTATTTTGCCTTGGATGCCGAGTCTCTTAATTCTTGTGAAGGAGGATCCACCTTGTCAAATGCTTTAGCAAAGTCTAGGAACACAACATCCACATTTTCTCCCTCTGCAAGCCTGTGGAGTAGCCAGTCATGATGTGCCAGGAGCTTCGAAAGGCATGACCTGCCTTTCCGGAAGCCATGCTGGCTGGAGTTCATAAGCCCATTTTTCTCCAGGAAGTTGACAAGCTTGTTCCTCAGGACTTTTTCAAATATTTTGATGAGGTGGGATGTTAGAGCTACCGGTCGATAGTTCTTCGCCAGGCTCTTTTCACCACCCTTGTAGACTGGAGTAATGATGGCCTGTTTTAGTGAAGATGGAATTGTGCCTGTGTCCATTGAGTGTCTCCAAAGCTTGCAGATAGGAGGAATGAGGGCATCACAGCACTTATTGCAGTATGGCTGGTACTCCGTCAGGACCAGCAGCTGCATTCGTTCTCAGTTCTTTGATGGCTTCTCGTAGGTCTGCCTCAGTCAGTTCGATATCACTTAGTTGAGTCGGTTGTGGAGTGTCTTCCGTGAAGAAAGCTTTGGGATCCTGGATTGCAGATGCTGGCCGTGGTGTGCATAAGCAAGAGCCAGAGCATAATACAATTATATATCTTTGAAAGGGCGATAATAGAGCTTTCCAATGACACCTGAATCATCCTTGTATATTGAATATTAGGGAAAAGAGAAAAAAAGAAAGGTGTAAGAAAGGGGGAGATGAAGCTGATGTATAGTAATGTGGATGGCTTGCTGTCTAAGAAATTAGAATTGAATGACTATATTGAGAAATATAAACCACATATGTGCTTAGCAGAAACAAAGTTGAGAGGTGGTACTGAATTGGGAGTGTTTGATGGGACAGGGTACAATGTGCAGAAAAGATAGAGAAGGAAAAGTGGGGGATGGCGTGTTAATAATGACTGACAAAAATATAGAAGCAAGTGAGATTAACCTAGGCAATAATAGATCAGAAATTATAGCAGTGACAACAAAAGACAACAAAGCAAAGATATAGCAGTGGCTTATATACCAACACAAACTAGAGCATGGAAGGAAGAGAATATGATCAACTAATCACGGAATGTACTAAAAATACTTTTTAATAGGAGAAATAAATTAATATTAACAGGTGATTTCAACTGTAAGGAAGTCAATTGGGAAGGGTTAGATGCGGGAAATAATAATAAATCTTGGGGCAGTAAATTACTGAACATTTTATGGAATACAGACTGGTCTCCAGTGTTTCGAAGTACAAACGTTAATGACGCATGGGTTGGCTTCAGAACCATCATCACAAACATTCTAGACGAAATAGCTCCTCTGAAAGACATACGAATTAAAGCAAGGTCAGACCCATGGATCAACAATGACATACTACACCATCTGGAACACAGAGACAATCTGTTAAAAAGGCTAGCGAAACATAGACAGGATCAAGGTCTGAAACATGAGTTCAACAGGGCCAGGAATAAACTAAGTAGGAAAATAAAATCAGCGAAAACTAATTATTTTCACAATAAGGCAGAGGAATATCAGAATAACCCAAAGAAACTATGGAGGCACCTAAAAAACAACAGGCTACAGCAACAAGACAAGGGATTCGTCTAACACTAATATTGCTCTCACCATTAATTATCAGATTTGCCACGATAAACGACAAATTTCAACCTACTTCAACTCCTTCTTCATCTCCATAGCAAACACACTTGCACAGAACCTACCTCAACCTCTCAATAAATACACGACAACAACGGCCACCTTTCGAAATTTCTACAGAGATAAAAACATACACCCAAACACATTTGGATTGCAAAATGTTACACCAAAATACACTTTTGACGAGCTGTCTAACCTAAATGTACATAAAAGCACAGGACCAGACAAAATTCCTGCCAAATTTCTACGAGATGGAGCCATTGGTATAGCAGGCCCCCTAACCCACATCATCAACTTGTCAATTAACACCAACACTGTACCTGCTGAACTGAAGGAAGCTATTGTAACCCCTCTATTCAAGAAAGGAAATAAACTAGAAGTTGGTAACTACAGACCAGTTAGCATATTATGTATTGTATCTAAAATCCTTGAAAGAGCAGTATACACCCAAATTGAACACTACCTCAAACAAAATGATCTATTCAATAAGTTTCAATCAGGTTTCAGATGCATGTACTCGACAGACTCCTGTCTCATCCACTTAACGGATCACATTCGTAAAGAAATTTCTAAAGGTAACTACACTGGTATGGTTCTTCTTGATCTACAAAAGGCGTTTGACACAGTAGACCATGATATCCTATGTAATAAACTACAAGCAATGGGCATAGGATCTGTGAACTGGTTTAAATCTTATCTTAGTGGTAGAAGATACCACTTTCCCAAAAGGAAAGTGTGGCTGCTGAAGGACAAGGAAGTTAGGGATAGGTTTCATAATGAACTGGAGGAAATGAATAGAAATAAGGAAGCTAGGCCTAACGATGTAAATAGCCAATGGAACTTTCTTAAGCATAGCCTTATCGCTGCCACTGACAAAGTCTGTGGGAAAACAAAGGGTCACCCCAGGAATAAGACCTCTTGGTGGTGGAACGATGAGGTAGAACATGCTGTGAAAGAGAAAAGGAGATGCTTCAAAGCATGGAAGAAAGGAGGCAGCAGGGAGGAATACCAGGCAGCTAAACGAACTGCCAAAAGAGTTATTTACAATGCTAAAAATCGCATTAAGGACCTGGTCCTCGAACAAGTGTGTAACACTGACAATCCCAATGGGATCTTCAACCTAGCTAGGCGAGTTAAAAATGACAGTAGGGATATTATAGGTGAACAGTGTGTTAGAGATGATAATGGGAAGATTGTGTATGCAGAAAATGAAATCAGAGAAGCATGGAAGGTACACTATGAACGATTGCTAAATGTAGAGTTTGAATGGGATAAGGAACAGCTTAGTATCGAAAAAACCAATATCTGGGCCCCCTCCTTTGATAGCACCAGCTGTAGTGAGCGACGCAATCAATAAAATGAAGGACGGTAAAGCTCCAGGTTGCTCCGACATTGTCGCTGAGATGATAAAAGCCTCAGGGGAGATTGGTGTAAACTTAGTCACTGAGTTGATAAACACCAGTATTAAAGATGAGAAAATCCCAGAGGATTGGCTCAAAAGTGTAATAGTAAATATATACAAAGGAAAAGGGGATGCGCTAGATAGAGGAAATTATAGGGGCCTGAAAATGCTTGACCAAATCATGAAGGTCTGTGAGAGAGTCCTTGAGGGTTTGATCAGGCAAAGCATCTCTATTGATGATATGCAGTTTGGTTTTATGCCAGGACGTGGTACAACCGATGCTATCTTCATAGTCAGGCAGATGCAGGAAAGATACCTACTAAAAGGCAGGGATCTTTACTTTGTGTTTGTGGACCTGGAGAAGGCCTTTGATAGGGTACCTAGAGATGTTGTACAGTGGGCTATGAGGAAACTTGGTGTGGAAGAGTGGCTGGTGCGTGTGATAATGAAGATGTATGAGGATTCGCGAAGTTCGGTGAGGGTGAAAGGTGTACTGAGTGATGAATTCGCAGTCCGTGTTGGAGTCCATCAGGGTTCAGTGTTAAGCCCCCTCCTCTTTATTATGGTCTTGGAGGCGCTGTCTAGAGTTTTAGAGGCGGACTCCCGTTGGAACTGTTTTATGCAGACGATTTAGTCCTAATAGCTGACAGTATGCAGGATGCTGAGGCCAAATTCAGAAAGTGGAGAGAGGGCATGGCGAGCAAGGGTTTAAGAGTCAATATTAACAAAACCAAGGTTATGCATTGTAGTTTGAGACGAGGCAATGTGGAAAAGAGCGGTGCATACCCATGTGCAGTGTGTGGAAAGGGAGTGGGCGTTAACTCAATTCAATGTAGCATCTGTCGATGTTGGGTACACCATGGGAGTAAGCGCTGTAGTAGAATAAAGGGGCCCCTGCCGAAGGATAAGTCAGAAATAGAGAAATTTGAGTGCGTAGTGTGCAAAGGCGAGCTTGTGTTAAGTGATGATCCTGTGGCTGTGAATTTTGGAAATGAGTCTTTGGAGCTGGTGAACAAGTTTTTGTTACCTAGGAGATACCATCTCTGCCGGTGGTGGGGCCGAGGCTGCCACTGTTGCTAGAATTAGGTGTGGCTGGGGGAAGTTCAGAGAATTGATGCCAATCCTGACCATGAAAAGAATGCCTCTCCCCCTGAAGGGAAAGGTGTATGCCTCATGTGTTAGAAGTGCAATGACGTATGCCTCAGAAACATGGGCCGTTAAAGTAGAGGATGTCAACAGAATGGAGCGTAATGAGATGAGAATGGTGAGATGGATGTGTGGGGCCAGGCTACAGGATAGAATAACAAATGTTGAGCTGAGGAGACGTTTAGGTATAAAGAGTATTAGCGAGGTGATGCGTACAAGTAGACTGGGATGGTATGGACATGTGGAGAGAATGGATGAACAAAATTGGGTGACAAAATGCAGGTCTGTGATTGTGGAGGGAGCTGCACCAAGGGGTGGACCGAGGAAGACCTGGGATCGGACTATACGCGCCGATCTCAAATCCAAGAACTTGACAAGTGAAGCAGCCCTTAACAGGGTTGCCTGGAACGCCGCCATTAGGACAAGAGACTGAAACTGCACTTATGTGTGGAACACTCAGTCTTAAAATGTTATGTATGTATGTATGTAGAACCCAAAGAGTCAAAATTGACGATAATATATCTGATCCTATGCCAATTAACTGTGGGGTCCCGCAGGGAAGCATCCTTGGTCCCTTACTCTTTCTTTGTTATGTGAACGACATGGAACTGAGCGTCTCATGTAAATTATTACTGTATGCAGACGACAGCGTGCTCCTGGTTTCAGGAAAAGACCCAATAATAATAATAATAATAATAATAATAATTCTTTATTCCAGACACATAAGATAGATACAGTATAAATACAGTACGACCTAATGGTCCATATCACATACACTTCTCGTCAGAGCACAGATAATAATTATACACAAAGATATATTAATAAAGACACAATAAAATAAAAAATACAGTAGGCCTATTTACAGAATAGAGCACATATCACATTTTGTCACAATATAACACAGATAGGCTAACTAAGGCTATTGCTCAATGTTGGTTAACACCTATTGCACAGATCATTCCTCATAGTTCAATTAGACCTATATATTACATTACAGTACATACTATGTGTGCAGCAGCTTCTGCCAGTGAGATATAATACGGGATTCATAGATATGATCACTAGACCAAAGAGCTACAATCAGCGTGTTACTGGAGGATTGCAGTCGCTGCGAAAAGCTGTACACCAGTCTCCTGATGACAGCCCGACAGCACTGCACATCCAACAGTGTGCACACCATACTAGTGCTTTCACTAAGTATTGCCGCTTCACTTTCCAAAGAACTAGAATCATGTAGTGAATGGCTAGTGGACAATAGACTATCTCTTCACCTGGGCAAGACGGAAGCCATCTTATGTGGAACAAAACGCAAACTGAAAGACATTGTGGGCTTCTCGGTCAACTGTAATGATATTCCTATAACAACAGTGTCACAAGTTAAATATCTCGGACTAAAACTGGACGCGAGTTTGTCAGGTGAAACAATTTTGGAATCTATCCTGAGTAAGTGTAGAGCACGTATAAAATACCTGTATAGACAGGTGGGATGCTTTCCCGCGGCGACCAAAAAGACCCTCTGCCAAGCGCTTGTTCAATGTCATTTTGACTATTCTGTGTCATCCTGGTACTCTGCATCATCTAAATCAGCACAGCACAAACTTCAGGTCACTCAAAATAAAATGGTTAGGTTCATGCTGAACCTAGGACCCAGATCACATGTTGGCCAGGAACAACTTCAGTCACTAGGTATGCTCAATGTCGCTGACAGGGCCAAACAAATCAGGCTCACTAATGCCTTCAAAAAAATTCTATGACAGAGCTCCAGAGTACCTAAAGAATTATTTTGTTAAAGCAAATGAGAGGAGTGGACATAATACAAGAAACAGGATGTTTAATTTTAAGGTCCCGAGAATCCAAGGACAGGGTAAGCAAACATTCTTCTTCACCGCCATCAAAGACTGGAACGACCTACCCCAGTCAGTCCGTGAAAAGAGAACACTGTATTCCTTCAGACGTAGCCTGAAGGAACACCTGAACCGGACAGCTGCGAGAAGGGAGCACCAAGCTTATGTCTACTCCTAAATGCGACATAAGAGATAGACAAACCAAACTGAAATGATTACTGATTACGGATTACTGATATTTACTATAGGATGTAAGGTATCTTAAAATAACCCTAGAAATACTTTCTCTAAAGTATCTATTTCTTTATCCTCCCCATTTTTCCCCAGCTAACCTAATCCCACAAGGACCCCAATGGAAATACGCCTAACGGCCTTATTGGGCTATCCTTAGTTGGAATTATGCAAGGCTGGTACATGTCATATTTGTAACAAACTATGTGGTACCAAATCTGTAAATTGCTAACTGAATAAATATTATTATTATTATTATTATTATTATAACACAACATGTTAGAGAAAACACACGAATCAGAGGGATGGATGAACCATCCAGGCTAGCCCTAGTCTTCACAAGTGATCCGCATGACGTTAAAAAGATAAATTATCGTTGTCCCTTGGGAAAACGTTGTCACAAGATTTTAGAAATGGAGATGGATTTGGGGAAAAATGAGGAGAGAAATGAAGGACATAAAATAAATAGATACAACTATGCTAAAACTGATTTTAAATCATTGAAACATCATTTCCAAAGTATAAATTGGAAGGAACTAGAAAGCCTGGAAATGGTTCAAGACAAATATAGCCTTTTCTTGAAAGTATATGAAGAAGGGATACATAAAAATTTCTCAAGGTTCTCACCAGGGGTAAAGAAGGAAAAAGAATGGTTCAATATAAGATGTAGTAAGGCACAAGATAGAAGAAACCGAGCCTGGAATACAGCACGGAAAAGACATAGTGAAAATAACTGGAATAAGTACAAGGAGAAAATAAATAAATACATAAAGATACGACGCGAGGAACAATATAAGAAAAGGAATATTGTAGAGAAGTGCAAAAATGAGCCAAAACTATTTTATAGATTTGTAAATAGAAAAATAAAAACAAAAGAAGGTATTGTCAGCCTAAGAGTTGGAACGACAGCTATGAGAAAGATAAAGACTTGTGTGAAGTTATGAATGAAAAGCTTCAGTCAGTGTTTGTAAAAGAGGAGGAGTTTATAGAACCTGATAGAGAAATGAGAACACCACAGATGCCTGAAATGAAAGTGACAAAAAGTGAAGTGTTGAAATTGATGCAGGATTTGGACGTGAGGAAATCAATGGGACCATTTTTTTTTTTTTTTTTTTTTTTTTTTTTTTTTTTTCTATGTACGTGATTGAGGGAGGCAAAAGGCAGAACTGCCTAAAGCGAGTGCCTCCCCCATAGTTGAAAGAGTGACAGGGCCAAAATCAAGGGACGTTCGAGCCAAAATGCCTGGACACACGGAGTTTGAAGCAATTTAAGTCATAGGAAGAGGGAAAGACTGATTCTGGGAGAGAGTTCCAGAGCTCAGCTGTTGAGTAGAAGAAAGTTTGAGAGTATCGTTTCACTCTCGGGTTGGAGAGTTGCACAGAGTAGGGGTGGGATTGAGTGGCTGGATGGATCCTCAAAGAATGTGCGGAAGAGCTAGTGGAACCAATCTATGACATCATCAAATCTTCACTGAATAAAGGAGACATTTGTGAGAAAATTATAAGAAAACAGTGGACACACTTCATAGAGAGACAGGGGGTGCTTAGTGAGACACAGTTTGGATTCAGGGAAGGGAGATCTATCTATTGCCGGACGCCTTACTCCCCTTACGAGGGTGGCCATACACAGAATGCCCCCAAGCGGACCTATTCCCTGTGAGAGGGACAACCCGAGCCAGTTTAGTGAAGGACTTACAGGATTGACCACTCAATTTAGGATCCGTCCGACTCCGAGGCCCTCTGTGTATCTTGTTAGCACTATTTTTCTACAGTTTGTTCGGCTAATCCATCCACTAACCTGCCTTACCCTTAGGTAAGCAGTACGAATTTGTATCAGGTTTACTCCCCTAGGGGAGGTGTGGTGGAGTGGTAATCCAAAGGTCCCGGGTTCAAATCCCGATGTATCAATGGGAAGATATTATTGGGATGGAATTTATGCTGTACCTGGTATCAGTGCATTACCACAAGCCCACCGAAACGTCAATAAAATACCCTCATTGTTCCCTGATTAAATAGCACTGTATGAATATTCCCATATTCAAAATATCTGTCAGCCAGAAGAGCTGTGGTCCACACAATCAAAGATGAAAAGAAAATGTATTATCAGGGAAAAGTTGACTCATGTGGTAACGACCAGAGGAGGTTGGCTTCAATTGTAAACAGTTTACTTGGAAAAACAAGAGTCAGCTTAAGACCTTCTGTACCCGATGCCGAGTTGGCTGCCAACTTTGTGGCATTTTTTGCTGGCAAGATAACTCGCATAAGACAGGAACTGGATGATGCTTCTGTTGGTGAAGAACTTTCAGTTGTACTCCAACCCCGACACATTCCTAATAATGTCCTCTCATCCTTTCACTCAGTAGAAGTGGACATGATCTCGTCCTACATAAGAAACCTCAATAAAACATTTTGCCCGTTGGATCCCATAAATGTTTCCAAGCTACCAAGAGTCTATGATCACACAGTTGAGTTTATTTCCAAAATAATTAATAAGTGCTTCTCTGTTCACATTCTGAAAAGCATGCACTACTCCGACCTACTCTAAAGAAACCTGGACTTGATGTTGAGAACATGTTGAACTATCGTCCTGTCTCCAACCTGTCCTTCATATCAAAGATATTAGAGTGTGCAATACTTGACCAATTACAACCACTACTTCAGCAGAATGAAACTATCCCAATTTTTCAGTCTGCTTACCGACAGCATCATTCAACTGAAACAGCATTGATTAGAGTACATAATGATCTAGTTGAGAACATTTGCAATGGTGTGGCCTCACTATTGGTCTTGCTTGATCTCTCTGCGGCCTTTGACACAGTGGATCACAAGTTGTTATTGAGTGATCTTTATGATTGTGGTGTGCGTGACTCCGCTCTCTTGCTTCTTGGGTCGTACTTGTCAGGTAGATCCCAGAGTGTGATGGTAAATCAAGTGGTCTCGGACTCGACACCCCTGCAGTATGGTGTTCCGCAGGGATCAGTTTTAGGTCCTATCCTATTTATAATTTATATTAGCAGTTTGTCTCTTCTGCTTCGTGCACATAATGTCACCTTTCACTTTTATGCAGATGACACCCAGATTTATGTGAGAATCACAAATATAGTTGATATACGGAGTAAGATGGAATTGTTGATGTCTGATATCAAGAAGTGGATGAGAGCGAGAAAACTTAAACTAAATGATGGTAAAACTGATATTCTCATCATCCGAGGAAATAGAAGAGCTGATGATATAGTAGGTGCCCTCTCCATCAATGTGGGTGGATCTCAGCTGCGACCGGCCAACTCTGTTCGAAATCTGGGTGTATATGTGAACTCCGATTAGATTTCAAAGAGCATGTAAACCAGATAGTTAAAAGTTGTTACTTGCACATCAGAAATCTCTATTTGGTGAAGCCGTTTATAACCAGACGTTGCCTCCTGACGTTGGTTCACTCATTGGTCTTCTCTCGTGTTGATTATTGCAATGCCCTGTTGGTGGGTCTTCCAAATTATATTTTAAAGAAAGTTCAGTCTGTTCTTAACAGGGCCGCAAGACTAATTTTTGGTGTTCCACCTAGAACTCCTACTACATCTCTTCACATAGAACTGCACTGGCTGCCAGTAAGAGCAAGAATAGAATTGAAGTTGTGTTTGGTGACTTTTAAGGTTCTCAAATTTGGTGAGCCTAGGTACCTTGCGGAGCTGCTCAGGCGCCCACCGGCACACCATGGTGTAGTTGTGCGTCATGACAATGACCCTTTTCGTCTTGATGAACCAAGGGCTTTCCAGCAGTCTTCTTTCTTTGAGAGGTCAGTCTCCTACATGGCTCCGAGGTTGTATAACAGGTTGCCGCTGTCCATGAGACAACTGAGTTCTGTTGAATGCTTCAAGAGACAACTTAAGACTTTTCTCTTTGAGAGAAGCTATGATCTTGAGAGAGGTGTCATGACAGATGGCTATAGAGTTTAGGCTATTTTGCCACTGCTAGTGATTGTTAAATGTGTGTTGTATATAAGCCTTCTTTTGATGCATTGATTTTGTTCTTTTTTCTTTCTCTTTCCGAGCGCTAGTGAATTCTTCGGAAAAATTGGCGCTTATGAGAAATAAGTAACATGCTTATTATTATTATTATTATTATTATAGGGGTGCAATGCCTGGCGAGTTATCTGCTCAACAGGTGGCGTTGTGTGTGTGTAAGTGTGAGAGTCCGAGTGTAGGGGGTGAGACAGTGAAGCATGGGAACGAGGTGGCTTCAGAGATGGGGTCGTTTCGGGCCATGAGTGAGCACCGTGCCTCATGTGAAGGCAAGATGGCAGGTGCTCGTTGTACTCTACGTGTTTCACATGTCTCACTCCCTAGACTGGAACAAGACCTCACGGGCTTCACTGTTCATTGTAAAGCGGTGAATGTTAAAGGTGGGGGCTCATGGTTTTAGGTAAACATGGAATGATAATCGCCAAGCTGTACATAATTATCTTGCAAAATGCAATGGCACTGAAATAATTATTAACAATGGTATAAAGGATTTTGTGGATCGTCTATACCAGGCCAGTGACATCACACCAGTATAAGTCCACCATCCAGTCTAGGATAAGGATACTGGTGTGACGTCACTATGACGTCACAGGCCTGGTATAGACGATCCGCAAAATCCTTATACCATTGTTAATAATGATTTCAGTGCCATTGCATTTTGCAAGATAATTATGTACAGCTTGGCGATTATCATTCCATGTTTACCTCAACCCATGAGCCCCCACCTTTAAGGCTCTCAGCCTATGCCCGAGAGGAAGTAAGTTGGAATATAGAAAAAAAAAAAAAAACAAAAAAAAAAAAAAACAGGTTGCCAACCAAGGCTGACGAGTCCCATCCACCCGGATTTGTTTAAGGTCTCCCCTAGATGAGTTGCCGACCAAGGCTAACGAGTCCCATCCAGATCTTGTGTATCTAATTTATTAAGCTTTTATAGCAGAGTGGTAGATGTTACACAGGAGAGAGAGGGATGGGTTGACTGTGTTTACCTGGACCTGAAAAAGGCCTTTGACAGGGTGCCTCATAAAAGGTTATTGTGGAAATTGCAGGTTGTTGGAGGTGTACATAGTAGGATGTTAAAATGGATGGAATTTTTTTTAATAGGAAGAGAAATGAGGACCACAATACGAGACGAATATTCCCAGTGGAGGAGTGTGACGAGCGGAGTACCACAGGGATCAGTGTTGGGTCCGATAATGTTCCTACTTTATGTAAACGACATGCCAGAAAATTTTAATAGTCGTATGAATATGTTCGCGGATGACGCTAAGATCATGAAGAATATCACCTGTATAGAAAGTTGTCAGGATCTTCAAAAGGACCTAGATAAGTTGCACAGATAGAGCCAAACCTGGAAAATTAGTTTCAATGCAGAAAAGTGTCATGTTTTGGAAGTGGGAACAAGTGAGATAAGGCCAAGCTGGGAGTACAAATTAGGAATTGAAAAAATCGGCAAAACACGGCATGAGAAGGACCTTGGAGTGATAATACAAGATTATCTATCGCCGGAGAAGCATATTAACATGATCATTGGAGGAGCATATGGAATAATAACCAATATGAGAGTGGCATTTAACTATTTGGATGAAGAAATGTTAAGAAAACTGATAATGACTATGATAAGACCAAGATTAGAATATGCAGCAGTGATATGGTCACCACATTTGAAAAAACACATTAGAGAAAGTCCAAAGGATAGCAACGAAGATGATCCCAAGATTGAAGGAATTGACGTATGAGGAAAGACTTAAGACACTACAACTGCCTACCTTGAAAGAGAGAAGGGAACGAGGCGACTTAATAACGATGTTCAAGGGAGTAAAAAGTTTGGAACGAGTAGATAGGGAAGATCTATTCGTGAGGGATGATGGAAGGACAAGAGGACACGAGTTTAAACTGAGGAAGGGCAGATGTCGTAAGGACACAAATAAATTCAGCTTCCCATATATAAGTATAGAGGCTTGGAACAACTTGAAGGAGGAGGTGGTACGAGCGAAGAACATTAACATGTTCAAATCTAGGTTGGATAAAAGTAAATATGGAAATAGGACAACATAAGCTATGATATGTTAGTCCAAAATACTGGGAATTGGGAATATCCATTACGATACTTTTATAAGTAAATGGATTGATTATAAAGTAGCTAAGACAGGACAACACAAGCACTGCTCAATTCCTGTAAACTAAAAATAGGTAAATACAGGTTCTATCAACAATCGTGCAAACGGAGCCGAAAATACCCTAAAAATTTTTTTTTCCGATTTTATCCTTGTCGAGAGAAGTAGGGAGGCAGTAATGAGATAGGCTACAGTATGTCTCAGTGACGGCCACATAGCGGTGGCGAGTGATCCAAAGTCGCCTATCGTCCCCCCAACGCTCGGTTTCTCTCTCATAGCTCATAATGGCCTCAAAATGGCACCCGTCATATGACGGGCGCCGCAGGGGTGGCCAATATTCTCTCCAGTCATATGACTGGCACCACGAGTTGAGGGTTAAATTCTGAACGGAAACAAGTATTTCACCAGATAGAACATTTTAAATTATCGAGCGTGAACATAGCTTAGTGAGGGTATTTTGTTTACATTACACTCCCAGTTACGTTTGCCTTCAAGTGTTGCATGCCCAACAGCTGTCCATGGGATACAGGATGGATTGCCCCCCTCGACTTATTATTATCCTCATATATGTTGCCAGCAGGGGGTTAATAAAACCTGGGTGTGGGATACTTAGATGTGAATGTAATCGTGACCCAAGGCCATATTCTCACTTGATAATTCAAATGTTCCACTCACCTGACTTCCATGCATCTTTCTGTACATTCTGCCCTTATCCATTCTTTGAACTTGACCAAACCTCCTGAAAGTACTTCTCTTTATCCACTCAACCACTCCACATTCAATGCCCAAAGCTTGCTTTTCCATTCCAAGATAAATACACTTACATATTACTTAGTCTGTCTAGCCTATTCACACCAGCTGCCATTCTGAAATAGCTTTTCTCTCAGTTTGAAGAGGTCCTTGTCTCTTACTGTCCATGTCTCACTTTCATACAAGAGTATTGGTAGAAACCCACTGTTCAAAGTGACTTTTTCACTTCTTGACCGAATATTCTTCCTGTTAAGGATGCAATAAAGTTCTCCATTCACTTTCCTCCCTCTTATCTCACATTTCATTTTACCTTATGTGTACAGTATAGCTTCCAAATACTAATGTCAGCATTTGTTCCAGATTTTGCAAGATGATTTTAAGCAATGTGAAGAAGAACCAAGAATGTTGGAGTCTGAAGTTGTTAAATAAAATTGTAACTTACGGATCATACATCCAAATTGCCTACATATAATTGATGCACCATAACAAATTCAAACGTGTGATAAATTGGATGAAGGTTTAGTTTTGAAAATGGAGTGCGATGGTGTGATGTACAAAGAGGATGTTTGTGAGGAAAGTAAACAAGTGTGAACCAACATTATTGATGAAAAATTATGGCAGTAAAGTAAATAAGTGTGAAACAATATTATTGACAACAAATTATGGCAGTGAAGGAGCCAAATACGATCAGAATAATATCCAACAGTCAGGCAGTGAAGCAGCAAAAGATAATAAAAGTAATTATTAAGAGTCAGTGGCTACCACACCACCTGTTAAGAACCACCAGTGCCGAGAGTCTGGTAAACTATTCAGAAAGAGGAACCACCTCAGTCAACACACTCTGGTACACACAGGAATTAAAGAGTTCCAGTGTGGGGTGTGCGGGAAAAAGTTCAGTCAGAAAGGCCATCTTGCGCAACATTCTTGGATGCACTCCATCGTTAAGGAGTATGAATGTCAGATATGCAGTAAGCTGTTTGGCCAGAAGAATTCGCTCACCAAACATTATCTATACGTTCATTCGGATATCAGGAAGTTTAAGTGTGAGTATTGCGGCAAGCTGTTTAAAACCAACCATGATTTAGTCAGCCACGCTACTATTCACACTAAACAAGAGGTTGCCTGTGAGGTGTGTGGTAAACTGTTTGGTAATGAGGGCTACCTCCACAAACACATGATCGTTCATTCAGATAGTAAGAAGTTCAAGTGTCATGATTGCTATAAGGTGTTTAAGACTAAAGTATGTTTGGTTAGACATACTGTTATTCATACGGGAGAGAAGGAGTTTGTCTGTAAGGAATGTGGTAACCAGTTTGCCACTAAGGCACATCTTGGTAAACACTGGGTAGTTCACTCGGGAGTCAAGGCATTCAAATGTCAGTATTGTGCTCAATATTTTTCACAGCAGTCCCACTGTAACAGACATGTTAAAAACAAACACAAGGATTCTTTAGTGGCTCAGAGTAGTACTTTGTCCAGAAGTAGACTAGGTAACCAATGAAGTACAGTAATTAAATAATTAGCAATGTTTAATATGGATACATTTATAAATGCACAAAACTGTTCAAGCAACCCAATGCAACAGACATTGAAAAATATTGAAAATAAGAGATTAGAATGTATGAATTGTGGGCATGTTTTCCTAGACTTCCTTCAAAATAAAAATATGCCTAGTCAAACCCTCTTCATCCCCATCAGTCATGATACAATTCCAGCCACAAGTGCAATCCCCTCATGGCAAGTGACCACCCCTGAAGTTAACCAGAATGCAACTTTTAAAATGCACTACCTCATTAAATATTTTGTTTATCTATTGTTTATTATCTGCATTTGTTCCAGGTCTACAATTGAAGTCAAGCTTCATGCATGAAAAATTGCTAAGTACCGGTTTGTGGCTGTCAAAAACTGTCATATGGATCCAGTTCATGTAGTAGAAGTTCCAAGTAGGACTTCACAGATAATGAGCTCATGATGATGAAGTATCAATATACAATGGAAGTAGTTTTAATGTGTTAATACACTGTACAGGTTTCTTTTGGTTAAGATGAAAGAAATACTAAGGTGTTAAGATGGAGGAAAGATCAGTTGTGAAATTGGAGTGTGAGATGGAGGTAGAGATTAAACACGAAATATTGGAATGTGAAAATGAAATAATTGAGAATCTATTTGTTTGTGAAGGAATAGTGGAAGGAACTTCATTTGCTGATGGAAGTTATGAGGAAACTGTAAAGTGCAAACAAGAAGTATTAGAGAATAAAGGTGTGGCAAAGATTGAAGGGAATAAGAACATAAGTGATGATAGTTTGAACACAGACAAACCAAGCTGCAGTAAAGAGAAAGATGGTGAGTAATCTGACGAGTGGACCTTAGGCAGCAGGAAGTACAAGTGTCATCTGTGTGGTCAATGCTTTGGCCAAAAGGGTGAACTCATCAGACATGTAGCGGTACATTTGGGAGTCAAGAAATTCAAGTGTGAAGAGTGTGATAAATTTCTATGATAAGAGTGGCCTCAATAGACATTTACTAGTTCATACAGGTCTTAAGAATTACAAATGTGAACCGTGTGGTAAGTTTTTCTATGAGAAGTATGCCCTTACTCAACATATACTAATTCATTCAAGTGTAAAAAAGTTCCTGTGTAATCAATGTGATAAATATTTCCTGACAAAGAGCCGCCTAAACAAACATTACCTGATTTATTCGGAAGTGAAAAGTTTCAAATGTGAACTGTGTGATAAATATTTCACAAAGGAGTATAGTCTTAATAGAGGGGAGGTGTGGTGGAGTGGTCATGCCACTGGATTGGTAATCCAATGGACCCGGGTTCAATTCCCGATATGTCAATGGGAAGATATTATTGGGATTGAATTTGTGCTGTACCTAGTATCAGTGCATTACCACAATGCCCACCGAAATGCCAAAAAAATACCCTCATTGTTCCCTGATTAAATAACACTGTATGAATATTCCCATATTCAAAATATGTTACAGGGGGACAATGCCTAGTGAGTTCACTGCTCAATAGGTGGCGTTCTGAGAGTGAGGGTCTGAGTCTGGAGGGTGAGACGGTGAAGCACTTGAGCGAAGCAACCAGCCGCTTCAGAGATGGAGCTGCTTTGAGCCATGATAGATGCTTCACATGTCTCACTCCCCAGGCTGGAACAAGACCTCACGGGCTTCACCGTGTTGAGCGGTGGAATGTACAGGCTCTCAGCCTATGCCCGAGAGGGAGTAGTTGGAATATAGGAAAAAAAAAAAAAAAAAAAAAAAAAAAAAAAAAAAAAAAAAAAAAAAAAAAGACATTTATTAGTTCACTCTGGAGTAAAGAGTTACAAGTGTGATCATTGTGATAAAAGTTTCTCACAGAAAGTCTCCCTCAACAAACATTTAGCCTTAGTGGCTCTTGCTGGAGTTAAGAATTATAAATGCGATCATTGTGATCAATGTTTCTCAACTCAGTCTTACCTTACTTCACACATAAAAACTCACACTGGAGCAAAAAAGTTCATGTGCAACACTTGTGGTAAATCTTTCTTACGCAATACCCATCTAAAGGAACATTTACTACTGTAATTCATACTGGTGTGAAAGACTTCAAGTGCGACCATTGTGATAAATCTTTCTCAACAAAGAAGGTACTTTCCCGACATTTATTACTTCATTCAGTGGGGGAGAGGATTATGTGCGAGTACTGTACTGTGATCAACATTTCTCACGGAGGGATTCACTCAATATACATGTTTCAAAGGTGCACAATGTTTCTCTCTAGGTGAATAGAGGCATAGCATAAGGCCAGTTTATGAGCTACATGTATCGGAACCTTAAAACCACAAGTTTTCATATTATATTGGTTGATTTTGTTGTTTATTCGCCTATTAAATTAGACTACACGATTAGGAGCTCTAAGATACAAAATATTCATAATGACAGAAAATGTTCACATTGTAGACTCAATTTAGCTACCGGTACTTTTTGTAATCGAATACTGTGGCTCCGATACATCTGCCGTTAAAGTGCTTGTGTGACACTGGCTTAATGAAACTGCTGGGCAGACAAGTGAAGAAATAGGAGTGTGATGTGGTGAGGATGTGGATGTGAAGTGTGATGAGGAACATTTTGAGAGGGTTACGGCATGTGGAGCATATACTGAGGGAGAAACTAACTAAACAAGTATTTAACAGTGAGATGGAAGGGCAGAGAGGAAGAGGTAGACCGGGTGTGAGGTGGAGGGATGGTATTGAGAGGTATGAGGGAAAGTGGTGCTAGATGGGAAGAGGGCCGCTGGTTGACGGATGACAGGTGCATGAAACCGATTAACCCATGGACTGCAAAGGTCCTCTAGGAAGCCATGGTATTTAAATGTGTAAAAATAACCCTTCAAAAACCATGCCAGTGCCAGGAAATTTCTGAAATTTGGGTGACACGTAGACAGTATAGGTTTGAGTCCCGAAGGGAGGAAGGAAAACCTAATATTTAGTAGTGGCCCCGGAATCATTGACGATGCGCCTTACGTAGGTAATAGCCAATCTTTGAACACCAAGCTTGCTGTTCAAACTTCCCGCCCAAGGAGAACTCAAAATACGATTGCCTTACATCGTGAGCGAAACGCTCTTAATAACCACTCACGGACTCGTCCTTATGATGTGGGTCCACTACTAGAAGAAACTAGTAAAATAAATAAATAAAAATTAAAATTAAACTTGATCTAGTTTGCGCTTCCCAGACCTCTGCTCTTGGGTACCGCTCGCCATCCCGCTTACTGCGAGCGTTCGTCCTTAATCTGAGATATCGAGACTCTCAAAAATGTAGCAGATGAATGGGAAGGGGATGGAAGGGAGGGCCAAAATCGTCAATGATTCCGGGGCCACTACTAAATATTAGGTTTTCCTTCCTCCCTTCGGGACTCAAACCTATAATTTATTAGTGGCCCCTTCATCATTGACGATGCGCCTGAATTCTCAAGACTGGAGGTGGGACATTCATCATAAACATCGCATACCACTAATAAACCAGGTACGGTCCAAGGAACATGTAATAATCAGGTCAGTTTAATATAAAAACAAATATAAAAGAAGGTTACAGGCGGCGTTTCTTAAAGGAAGCCTGTGGTGTTAACGCCTTTAAGGTTCATAGAACGTTTATATATTCCAGGGGAAATGAAATATTCATTATCACCCAAATTTATTAATATGTAGGCCTACATATTCATGGCCTTAGGTAATGTTACCAAAAATATTTATACTCTAGATCTAATCCCTGAGATTATTGAGTATATTGGAAACCCTATTGCATCCATAGTGTTTCATCTAAAAATTAATCAATGTTCCTGGGTAGGCTTACTTTAGCCTAGGGAACGGTTATCACATGACCTTAATACTCGTTACATTTTGTCTCACTTCAGAGGCAGGTGGAGTCCTTAGCTAGGATCCCCCCCCCCCCTTTTTCACAAAATCAGCTTAACACTAGACTCTCTGCCTTAATGCTACACATGTACGAGAAGGTTTCATGAGATTGACGGCCAGGTAACGTGTGAGAAAAGTATTATTTGGTGACCACAATTGGGTCTGCTGAATATCTTCTAGAGAGTAATTATGGAGGAATCGAAGTGATGCCGCCCATTTACGGATATCGTGTGATCTTGCCAACACGCCCAGGTTACTCTCTCGAATGACTTCCACTAATAACGCAGCTAGCCGGCGTTTTTGTAATCGGACACCTGTCCTTGAAACCCAGAGGGCTCCCACCTGTGATGGCCGGGAAGCCCTCATAAATAACCTAAGTGACTGCACTGGACACAATAAATGGTGCCTGTCACCCTGTTTCAGAGCCGGAATTTCAAACTCTGTAAATACATGATTAGAATGTTCATTCTTATCAATAAAGTTAGGAGCAGGAGCAATATGTACCCCTATGTTGCGCCTTTTAAATCTTAGGCAGGTTGGGTCCGAACTTATCGCCGCCAACTCAGACACCCTGTCACCCGTAGCCAGTGTCATTAGAAAAATGGCCTTTTTAAGTATTACTGTAGATCAAAGGGAGGATCTTTGCAATATTTACGGGACTGAAGCATTTCAAGGGCTCGATCCAGAGACCAGGTGGGTGTGAGTTGACTAGGGGGAGGGCGGAGCTTTAAGCATGACCTCATAAATCCCTTTTCTACCGCCTCCTGTACAGCCCAACCAGTTAAGTCTAAAAATGGTGTCCTAATTGCTGTGAGGTGATTCCTTAATGTGACAACTGACAACTTGGAACGTCGAATAGGTAATTTAAATAATTAAACACCAGAGCCACTGAGGACTGTCGTTGACCAGTTTCTACAAGCCAGGTAGTAAATTACTTCCAGTGTGGTTGGTACTGTTGTCGTGTTGATAGAGCATATTGCTTAATCAACTTGTGAGTCATGGTTTCCCCAAACTGGCCTAGCCACTTTGCCTTCTGAATATTCACAAGGCGAAAGTCAGCGAGGTCTTGAGGTTTCCAATTGTCTCTAAGTGGAAATACGAGATCGGGAGCGACACCGGGTTCTCGCACCACACCTTCAACTGGTTGTACCACACTTGAGCCGGCCACCAGGGCGCGATCATCGAGACCATGCTCCGATAATCCCGTAGTTTGTGAACTACTTTGCACATTAAGGATGCGTCTGGAAGTGGAAACAGATAAATGGAGCTCCATTTGTTCCCCTCTACCAGCAATGTGTCCGGTTTAAACCCCCGCCCCCGCCGAAGTGAGATTCCGGCGTGTGAGGTACTGGGGCAGCCTGTGGCATGCTTCTGACGCGAACAAGTCTACTTGTGGATGGTAGGGCTCTGCAATCAGCTTTTGAAAGATGTTTTGTCTGAGAGCCCATTCTACTTGAGTGCTCTGTCTCCAGGACATAGCATCCGCCCATACATTCGCCACGCCGGGCAGATATGTTGCATGAAGATAAGTCCCTAGCCTCGCGGCTAGACGAAATATCTTTTACGACAACCCTTGTAGCACTCTTGATCTTACTGACCCTTGCTTTTGAATGCATGTCACTGCAGTCAAATTGTCCATTCTGAAGGCTAGGGACTTTCTCGCCTGGCTCATGCTGTGCTCCTGTAAAAAGAATAGTGGGACTAGCAACTCCTTGGCATTGATATGAAGATGATTTGAAGTTGATCATTGACCCTGACCCTGATGGCCTAAGTTTGATTGGTAACCCCATCCCAGGGTTCCTGACACGTCTGTATCTACCCAAACCGTCGGAGGTGGAGCTGTCCAAGTCAAGGAGGAGTGAATTACTTCTGGCTTTGCCCAAGCCGTCAGGAGGTTGTGGATTAAAGTTGTAATTGTCCTTAGTGTTTCCGCCTGTGAAAGTGGCAAACACTTGTTTCCTTCCAAGATAATTCTTTTTGACCTTCAGACGACCTAACGGTACCGTCAGCTGTATCCAATTTCAGTGAGCCCACCCGGGATTCCCAGAATGTCTTCGTTGTCGTCCGCGAGTGTAGAAACTGGGAGAGTTTCCTGCGAAATTTCTGACGGTTGTCCACACTCTGACTCAGAGTTAGTAACTCGGTATCCCAGATAAGGCCCACCCGCTGGATTTGCTTGGTGGGGAGGAGAGATGACTTTCCTAAGTTTACCCTGAACCCTAAGGTTTTAACATGGTCTAACACTAGTTGAACATGATGAAGGTGCTTTATCTTGGATTGGGCTACCACTAGCCAATCGTCTAGGTACCATAAAATCATGATTCCCTGTTTGAGCAATGGTAGTAACGCCTGTCGAACTAGTTTTTGTGAAAAACTCGGGGTGCTAGATATAATCCAAAGGCATTCTTTGAAAGACAAACGTTTGATTCCCCTTGTGTAAGGCTAGAAACCTCTGAGAACGTTTGTTGATTGGGACATGCCAATAGGCATCTTTCAGATCTGTTGAGCACATCCGGCCCTGCGGCGGGAGTGACTACCTGATCTGATTCACCGTCAGCTTCCTGACTGACTGATTGTGAATGTGGGTGTTGAGATATGAGAGGTCGATCACTGGCCTCATCTGAACACTGTCCCTCTTTGGCACCAAAAACAACCGGGATATGAACACTGGCATTGCCGTAGGCCTGGGGATTATGATCTGCTTTTGTGCCCTCTCTTCGATAATGGATCCCGCCTTCAATGGAACATGATTGAATTCTGTGGGGAAAACGTAAACGGGGTCGCCGGGACCACCGCCACGAGAGACCTTTGCGGACCACTGTCCTTGCCCATGTTCGCCGGGGCTATGCCCGGAAATAATCTCGGGAGTTGCCAGTCATATGACTGGTCTTGTCCGGCAGTACTACTCTCAGATCCGTCTCGCCTTGCCTTGGCGCTGGGAGTGAGAGAGTCCTGTGGTGTGTCTCAGACCTTGGAGGAGGAATTGAACTGTGATTGACCACGAAAGGAACTTTTAGTTCTGAAACTTTGTTTAGCTGCCTGCTCACCCTTGAATTTAGTAGTGGTGGCAGGATGTTGGTCTAGGAGGAAATTAATTGTTCTCTATGCTTCGTTAGAGACTAAGGTAGCTGTAAAGATATTGGATAAGAATAATTTTCTACCGATCTTCGCCGGAAGTCTCCTCACCAAATACACTCTTATTTACAGGCGGCGTTTCTTAAGGGAAGCCTGTGGTGTTAGCACCTTTTAAGTTTGATAGAACAGTTGGTGTAACACCAGAATAAACTAGTCATTTGGCTTATACAGTATATCCCAGGTTAAATGAAACATTCATTATCACCCAATTTTATTAATATGTAGGCCTACATATTCATGGCCTTAGGTACTGTAGTACCAAAATATTTGTACTCTTACTCTAATTCTAATCCCTGAGATTATTGAGTACTGTATATTGGAAACCCTATTGCATCTATAGTGTTTCACCTAAAAATTAATCCATGTTCCTGAGTAGGCTTACTTTAGCCTAAGGAACGGATTATCATATGACCTTAATACTCGTTACATTTTGTCTCATTCAGAGGCAGGCAGAGTCCTTAGCTAGGATACTCCCCCCCCCCCCCCCCCCTCCCTTTTTAAATCCCAAAATCAGTTTAAAACTAAACTTTCTGCCTTAATGCTACACAGGTAACCCTTCAGTCCAAAAACAGTTTTCCGGCGGAAGTAGGAGGCAAGGTGGAGGATGATGAGTACACAAAAAACTTGGGATTGAAAATTTTTGGGAAGGCCTTAATAACAACATTAAGTACAGTACCTCTCCCAAATGGTTCTTGGCCCTTAATTTCTTCTTTTCCCTTCCCTCTATAACCCAGTGTTCCGGGACAGGTAATTCACCTGTAACCAGGGTGTGTGCGAGGTTGGGGCGTATACTGGAGTAAGTACTGATTGTGATATCTCTGAGCCCTGCGTCCCAGATAGTTGAGAGACTGGTCTTTGGCTAGACCTCATTTCCTTAGTATAACCCCCCTGTTGGTATATATCTCTAAGTGGCCCCTTCGTTAGTGATCCCGTTGACCGGGTTGATGGGGCTGGTTGAGTTTCCCACCGAGACTCCTCAACCCGTGCATCGGTTTCATATGTATCTTTTTGTGAATGCCGGTCTGGGGAGCTCTCATGTCTCCGCCAGTAAGAAACTACACTGCCACTTCTTTCTTTCCCTGACACAGGTAGAACGACATGTTCCGGTGTAGGATTAGTAAATTGGGGGGAATAGCCTGAGACCGCACTAGATGTGTCTCTTGATGTCTCTCTTTCCGCTGAGGATTTCTGTCTTTATTTTGACGGGTCCTCAGTTGTCTTCCTTCTTGATGAGGTGGACGTCTTATGCCGGCTCGACTTTGACTTGTCCCCGGTGGCTAATGCGGAGTCCAAGTTCGAGCGGGACCTCGTAGCCTCCTGGTCATCTGACGGGGGTTTGGTCCGAGGTCTCTTTCGGTGGCGGGAGGAAGTGTCTTCCGAAGAAGATCCCGGAAGGGGTGAGGTAATAACTGGACACATTAATGAATCCTCAGAGTTTGATCATCCAACTGGAGGGATTTATGAGCCATTGTCTTACAATATGTTACCTATTCAAATTTTAATGTGTTGAAGGATAGCCTTACATTGACTATCTCCATTGTTAATCAAGGCAGTGCGGAGGGCTGAACATATAGGATAAGCTTTTGATAACCACCGACCTCTCGAATGGTCTAGGTAAGGGACACATTTCACCCAGAGTAAGTGCCCCATAATCGCTAATCTCTGACAGCCCAGAGCTGCACAGAAAGAGAAAATACTCTTATCTATGATTACCTCCTCACCGCCACAGAGATATTCATCTTCCTAGGTGTTTCACTTTCAAACCTGTGTGAGAATTTGTTTTCAAGAATCAATGCTCATAAGGACATGCTAGGCTGGAATAATTAATATAATTACACTGTATATCTCTACGTAAAAAAGAATAAAGTTTGAATAACACTTAAACAATCTTAATTCCCCTTACGTTAAACATTCCTCAGATATGTCATTGAGTATTGTGTAGCCTATTACGTGCTACTAATTTGTAAAAAAGAATAAAGTTTGAATAACTCTTAAACAATCTTAATTCCCCTTACTTTAAACATTCCTCCGAAATGTAATTGAGTATTGTGTAGCCTATTATGTGCTACCAATTTATAAACTTCTTACCCGAGTGCAAAAACACTGACCTCATTCGTCTTGTGATACATGAATCAACCCCGGCGATCCTCGAGCGCTACACAAATTTTGTATTCTAGATACGGCGGATAAGTCGCCAATGATAAAGCAAAACAGTCGAACTGGGAGCTACAAGATCGAAAAGGGTTAGCTACTAATATGTAAAAAAGGAATAAAGTTTGAGTAACATTTAAACAATCTTAACCCGTTGAGCCCCGGCTAGTTATAATATTTTGTTCACCCCAGTCCCAAGCCATTTTCACTTCTTTTTTTTGTTTGCTAAAATGGAAGACAAGGATGAGAAATGAAAAAAAAAAAAAAAAAAAATCACCTCGGACATTTTTTTTTTGGGGGGGGCCCCCCCCCCGTAGGGGGTTGGGGGGGGGGGGGGGAGAGCCTCAAAAAAAATTGTTGAGCCAAAATGGAAGAGAATGGTGAGAAATGAAGACAAAAATTTAAAAAAACTCATTTCGGTCATTTGGGGGGGGGGGGTTCAATAGTTCGTCTCCCCCGCATGACCACCCGCCCGGGAGCACTAGGGTAAAAACTGAGTATGGCATTGTACGGCATACATCCTAAGGAGTGTCTCACATAAATCTCAAGCCTCTAGCTCCCATACGACCAGAGTAATGAAGGTTCAAAGTGGCGGTGAACTAAGGGTGTAAAGTATCCCACTAAGCCCACCACCAGCCGCGCGGCTGTCTCGGCCCGCTCACACCTACTGGCCCGGCTCCCACACACACTACGGTACCTCCCCCTCCTATTCTCCCGCCATTTCCTACCTTACGAGCCACGTAAGTGTTTTTTATATGTCGGACGCACGTGATGCGTCGCTGGGAGTTGGTGATCAAACACTGCCGACGCAACACGTGCGACGCTGGGTCTCACTGGGTTAATTCCCTTTACGTTAAAACATTTCCCCGAAATGTAATTGAGTATTGTGTAGCCTATTATGTGCTACCAATTAATAAACTTCTTACCCTAGTGCCAAAAAACACCGACCTCATTCGTCTTGTGATACATGAATCAACCCCGGCGATCTTCGAGCGCTAACACGGAGTTTTTTTTATTCTATATCCGGCGGTTAATTCGCCCATGATAAAGCAAAACAGTCGAACTGATAGCTACAAGATCGAAAAGGGTGAGTTTATTTCCCGGCGTCGCCGTGATTTGTGCGGCGATTGCTTTGCCTTGATTTGCGCGGCGATTTGTGGTTCTCCACTTTTTTTTAAATCGGCTGGCGGAATGGTCTTCTGTTTTAAGGCCAAAAGATGTTAATTGTGGGTGGCATAAAACGTGATTACGAGGGGGGGCGTCGCCGTTATCCTTCGAAACTCTAATTATTGTTAGTGACATGCTGGCACTACATACCCAAATCAAATTCATTTGTCAACTGTGTCAGTCGTGGGATATTGAATTTGTCTGTCTTAGGCCAGAAGAACGCATTGTTGTTTGTTATTTTATTGGCGGCGGAATACGTGATTATGAGGGGAGGCTTCGCCCTTGCCCTTCTAAAATTCCTTATTTTAGTAGTCTGCCAGACCCGCCGGAGTTATACTATATGCCTTAAATAACCCAACTTTAATTCATAGTAGACCCGTACACGGCGGTGAATACTGAATGTTTTTTATCTCGTTCTGAGTGTTTCCCGGCGGGTACCCCACGGAACACCCTGAGATACTTTGTTGTTTTAATGTTCAGTAGTACTGAACCATAAGATTCCCATTGGAAGGGTGACCCTTCATTGTATATATATATAGGGATGAACAACGTGTCTGAATGTTTTTTATCTCGTTCTGAGTGTTTCCCGGCGAGGACCCCACGGAACACCCTGAGATACGTTGTTGTTTTAATGTTCAGTAGTACTGAACCATAAAAATCCCGTCGGAAGGGTGACCCTTCATTGTATATATATAGGGATGAACAACGTGTACATACATGGCATGGTTATATATTATGAAAATAATCAATAATCAGTTATAAGACCCTTTAACCATATCTATATATGCAACCTAGTGAGGCCAACTACAGTAGATGGGAGCCCTTGGTGATGATTACGTCAATGGCTCAAACCTGCGATCCAGCGTCGACCCCGCTACCTGTAGATTGCTGTGTAGAATGGCTCTGTGCCGGATTCCTCAACTATGTGAGAAAATCCAAGGTACTAGCCCCGAAGCATACTTGTTGCACACCCTGAAGGGACCGAGCAACAGGCTCCAGTTCACCCTAAAAGAAGCCTCATGACTAATATGTGAACTAATAGTGGGCTAGGAAAAAGAAAAACAGTGCATTAGGGTGACTTGCCTTATCACAACAAGAGCACTCCATTTGTTAGTAGTCTTGGCAAATCCAACGTCAAGGCTATTAACCTAATTGCAATGGCGACTTGTCTATTTTGACTGCTATGTCGTCATTCCAACCGCGGTTAAAAAGAAAATTTCTAGAGTCTACTCCTTATCTTGCTCTAGGAGACGTTGTACATTAACCAAAACTACCACCGAAGGTGAAAAAAGCATAGAAGAGAAGAAAAAGGGGTTTACCTTAGTTACCGCTTAAGGCCCATCCCGTGTTCCGTCATGTGCAGATCCCTGTCGAACGTGCGCATGAGCGACCCTCTCTTGTCATTTTTTCACGCGCTCCATTGAATGAAGTCGCTTTTGTTGTGCTCCTTTAATTCACCCTGTTTAGGTTCGTTTCGGCTTATCTGGCCTTCTTTTTTGTTAGACAGATGTTACGTGATCTAGGGCACACGTAAATGGGCTCCTCAGTGTGTATAATGGAGACGCGTGTGGAAATAGCCTACCGAAGGTACGGGGGCGCCTGGCGTTCCTCGTATATGTTTTTTCATTCTTTCTCTTTTCATATTCTTTTTTCCTGTTAGTCTGGGCATAGTTTAGCTTTTATCTTAATTTAGCCTAGCTCGTTTTCTCATTCAGGAATTGCTATGCCCCTATGAGTTTTCATTTTTTCATAGCCTAGGTGTACCGTTGGTAAACAATCTGAGATTTCGTTGGTTGCGGTGCTGTTTGTAGAGTTTGTGTCGGCCGCATTATTAGCGTTATTCCCGAGTCCCCCCTTTCGAGTCCTTCACTGTGTCTCAAGGGCCTGGGCGACAGGTGGTTCGTGATACTCCAGGGGTACCCCACGGGGCCCCTCCTTCACACCACAGGGTTTTTCGCCCCTGACACATTCTCTGCTCACGGCTAGGCCACCCTTTTCCTCACCAGTATCATTTACTGGTTTTTGTTTTCTCTTCCTGTTTCACCTCCATCCTTTCATAGTCTTTTGCCCAATCCAGGGGTACCCCACGGGGGCCCCTGTTTGTGCGAAACCACCCTCCCTGCCACTTCTCCTCATGGGCTTTGCTCTATCTCTGTGGGTTGGGTGGTTCCTGGGGGATGTGCCTCCTCTCCCCTGGTGTGTCTTCCTTGCCTCTCCCTTTACCGGTTGAGTCAGGATAAATTCAAGGAAGACACTGCTCAGCTTGATGGCCATCATTGCTTGGAGTTCATAAGGAGATGACGCATTTTTTGTGGCCTTTTTTGGTATTCCCTAGACGCTCCTCTCGCTTTTTTCGGCGCCGGACCATCTCGGCCGGTCCCGCAAATTTGCGGGAGCTCGATTCGGTCCTCTGGGACGTTTCGGCTCCCCGCAAATTTGCGGAGATCGTTGGGGGGTCCCGCAAAATTGCGGGAGGGTGGTGTCGGTACAGTTATGTCTCCATTGGCCCGCAAATTTGCGGTAATAGTTGGCTTTCACTATTGACCTTTTTGATGTCATCTTGTTGCCTGATACTATATTGGTGTATGCACTTTACTGGTGTTATAGGCCCTGCATGTAAGATGTTGAGTGGTGGTTAACACTTTCTCCATCTTTGCAGGTTCCCCTCCTCACCTACCTCTGTGCTCCCAGTTTAGGGTGAGTACGGATACCTGTTTGCATGTGTGTTCCTGTTTCCCCATGCTCCTTCCCTGGTTCTTCTTGGACATTCTCTCCACTTACTCCTTCGCCGTGCTGATTATGGTGTGTGTTCTTCTAGTGCAGGTAGGCTGCCTTGCTTTCGCCTTGGTTGTCGCTCCCCGTGCTTGGAGAGCCACCAAGTCCTGCTTGCGCCACTCGCTTTGTGTGTCCTCTACGGCCTACCTCCCTGCTCTGTGTGGCACGTGTCTGGCCCTGGTGGATGTGCTGCACCATGGCCCTGGTTCCTCGGCGGCGGCTGTGGCCTCTGCTTCCCTTCCGTCGGTGTGGACGATGGTCTCCCGCCACATTAGGACTGTGGGCCACCGTTCCCCGGCCTTTGTTGCCGACCGGATCCGCGTCGCCCTGGGTATCCCTGATCCGACTGAAGGCCGTTCACCTGGCCCTCTCCCTGCTCGGGCCCTCTCCCCTGGGTCCCGCAGTCGGTCATCCCATCGTCGGGGGATTCCCCAGCTCCGTCCGCGCTCTCGCTCGCCTCGTCGTCCGTCCTCTACTGCCCCTCGTCGTCCTCCTGATCGCCTTGACGACGCCCATCGCCCTCGTCATGGTTCTCGCCCTGAGGCCGGGGTTAGCGGCTCTGCCCCTGTGCGCCCTCCCCTGGCCTCTACGGATAGGGGCTCTACTCCCTTCCGCCCGCTTCCCCAGCCCAGACGACTTCCTCTTACGTTGTCCTCTCCGCGCGCGGTTGTTCATGCTGTAGCTGGCCCTCTGCTCCCTCCTCCTACACTGTCCAGGAGGGTCCGCCTGGATGTCGTTGCTTCTCCTACTTCACCTGCTTCAGTGCCTATTCTTCCTTCACGGTCTCGTCCCTCCCTCCTCCGCCTCGGTGTCGGGCCGCCCTGTTATCTCAGCCCCGGGGATCCTTGCTCTGTTTCCCCCCGCGGCTCCTTCTGGCCTCCTTTCACCCGGCCAGCCTTCCCACTCCCGTCGTCCTGCTCCTCCTCATTCTTCTCTTCCTGACCTTCACTTACCGTTTCGCCAGGGGGGTACCCCTCCTCTTGCCTCGGTGGGGTTTCTCGAGGTTTCGGGGTCCCCTTTCTCAGGAGCTGACGTGTCGCTGGAAGAGGGGGATGGTGCTGTTTCCCCCTCGGCCGTTCGTGATCGGGGACGAGTCCCTCAACGGCGACACAACTGTCGTCGCTCGCCTTCCTTGGGCCGCGACGCTGCTGGTTCGTGTCGTGGGTCTCGCTCCCGCTCACGCTCGCCCCTGCGGGCCGACCAATCTTGGGGGGGGTCGCCTCTCTCGGATCGATTGTCGGCTATGCAGGGCTGGGTTGTGTCACGCATCGACGGGCGCTTGGAGTCGATGCAAGACTCCCTCTTCTCGCGCTTCTTGGCGGTGACACACCCTCAGTGCCTCACCCTACCTACCCCTGCTACGGTCCCCCTCCCTTCTGCAGGCCTATGCTCTGGTCAGACTTCAGCTGCCCTGACATCCTTCCGGCTGTTCAGTCCCTGGATGGGTTGACGGGTCTGTCCTCCTATGGGGCAGGTTTGTGCGACGCCGGTACGCCTGGCTTAGCCATCATGCTCGGTCACCCTCTCCCATTGGAGGCCTGGTTTGCTGAGGCCTTCGACTTCACCAACCGATCCGTCGACGGCTCTCCTTCAGTCCCTCCCCCGGAGTCATCACTGCTTTTGCCTCCTCTTGTGTCTGTCGGCGGGTTGGACGGAGCGTTCTGGTCCTGGATAGGCGCGCCCGTTCTTGAACTTTGTTCTATTGCTACCCCATTCTTCTCTCACCCGGATCAGCCCTCTGTCGCCAAGGATTTTCCCTTGCGCCTGAGGGTGACGGACTTATTGTCTTGTCTTTAGGTTCCCTCTGGACGTCTGTTCACCACCTGCGGCTTATCGAGGCGTCTGCGCCAGGCGATCTTCGCGAAGGTTTGGGCCGCGTTCAGCGGATCCACCTTCGGCTCGCGGTGTCTTTGGTTCCCGAGCTGAAGGCGGTTTTGTGCGCGGCAACTCGGCAACGCCCGACGGTACGGTCCTCGTTCTGCCGGCCGGCCCCCTTGGATTTGTTGTACTCTGCGCTATATACGTCGGGTTTTTTTGAGCAGGATGCTTGGGAATGCTACGCTTCTCTGTCGGCGGCCCCTGCTTCCGACATGCGACGACGCGCTGTGTCGTTGCGGACCCTGCTTACGACATGCACCGACGCGCTGTGTCGCGCGCGGGGTCTTCTCAGTCCCGTCCTTCTGCCGGTCCTCTTCGGGGTGCTGCTGCAAGTGCTGCCGCCTTGCACGGGCGCAGGCCTGGGACGTTGCAGGCCAGTGCGTCGGTTCCGCCTCGCACTTCTGTTCTTGCCCCCTTTCATCCACGCCGTATCGGGGCTGGCCGGCCTTCCACTTCCGGCCGCCCTTCGACGGGGTCAGCCCCGCGACGGCCAGGGGTTGGGGTGGCCCGCCCTTTTCGACGAGGTTGGGGGGGGTAGAGGAGGTCAACGTGGCGCTCATGCCCGCACGGCCCGTACCGGGGGTACCTCCACATCAACACAATGTGTAGGTTCTCTGGGTCGGCCTCCTTGTTCTCCTTCTCGCCTGGCCGACCTGGTCGCTCCCCTCCTCTCGGGTGCTCCCTCGGGTTGTTTTCGCCCTTGCGCCCCTCGGTAACCGCGAGGGACGTTGGGGGCGGCGGGTTGCGCGGAGGGGTCTCACCTGGAGGTGGACGTCCAGACCCCCACTCCGCTCTTGTCACCGACGCCGGCCCATCTCTTCGGAGGTGGTCCACGTGTTCCCTTCCATGCCCGAGCTGGGTAGCGTCGAGGGAGTTGACCGCCGGTCACCCGGTTTTCCTCTCCCGTGTCTTTCTGGTACCGTAGACGAACTGCGACGCGATGCGACCGGTGGTGGATCTGTCGGCCCTCAACGGGCACATCGTGCCCACACGGTTTCGGATGCTGCCGGTACCCCTGGTACGCCTGGCCCTGCGCCCTCTGTCGTGGGTAGTGTCGCTGGCCCTCCAGGATGCGTCTTGGCTCGTTCCTCTCCATCCTCGCTTCCAGCGATTCTTGGCCGTTCGGACTTCCGATCGTGTGTTCCTGTTCGCCGGCCTTCCCTTCGGTCTCCACATCACGCCGCGGATCTTCTCCGCACTGGTGGGACAGGCTCTGGGTCCTCTCCTCAGGAGCGGGCTCCAGCTCCTGTTTTCCTTGGCCGATTGGTTGATAGTTTCCGAAGCCCTCGGAC
Source organism: Paralithodes platypus (assembly GCA_032716605.1). NCBI lineage: Eukaryota > Metazoa > Arthropoda > Malacostraca > Decapoda > Lithodidae > Paralithodes > Paralithodes platypus. Next base: position 16,068,857 of record CM064506.1, on the reverse strand, counting down.
TGTGCGTACGCGACGCCCTCACTGTCGTTCGCCACGTCGCACAGTTAGGGTTCCCCATCGATGTTCCCAAGTCACACTTGACCCCGTCGCGTGTCGTGCCATGGGTCGGTCTCGCATGGGTTTTGTCCGGCGCTCCGGTGACCCAGGGTCTGCCGGACGCGGTGCACCTTCGGCGGAGGGTCTTCGCCGTGTTGCACTCGGTCTCCCTCCCGGGGTGGCTCTGGGACTCGTTAGTGGGTTCGCTGCATTGGGCCGCTCTGCCCATTCCCTTAGGGGGCCTTGGGCTACGCCGCCTACTCCTCATGGGCTCCGAGGTGTTTCCGTTGACCCCTATGGATCGGCTCCTGCCGCTCCCGCGTACCCTTCGCAGACACTTGGGACACTGGGTTGCTCGGGGCACGCTCTCTGCGGCTGTGCCCTGGCCCGCCCCCCCCCGCCGACGATCTGGGTAGACACCGATGCGTCGAGCAAGGTCGGGTGGGGTTACCCATCAGACCTGGGCCGTCGACTTCCCGGCAGATGGGTGGGACTCACGCCCCTTACCCGTCTATGCCCTCGACCTGTTGGTTCCTTTGTTCTTTGGGGACAGTCGGTGGCCTTCGGGATGGACGCTCAGACAGCTGTCCACTGTTTCCTCATGCGGGGGTCCTCCAGGTCGTTGACTCTATTGGGGGTCTCGGTGGAGTTGTTCTTCCTCGCGGACCTACGCCCCTTCTCCTTGCATGCCTCCTCCCTGCCCGGGCCTGCCACCCTGTGGGCGGCAGCCCTGTCGAGAGGGCAGGGCGTTCTTGTAGAATGGGCGATGCACCGGACTGTGTTCGCCGACCTCGCGGCTTCCTGAGGTGTTCCGGAGGTCGCCTTGTTCGCATCGGGGGTGCCGCGCCAGTTGCCTCTGGACCTCTCCCTCCGGCCTCGCGCTCCGGGGGGGGGTCCGGACACTTTCATGGTAGCCTGGTACAGGTGGCGGTCGATATACATCTTTCCGCCAGCAGACGCGCTGTTGATGTGCCTAGTCCTCGCGAGGCTGCGTCTGGCTCCTCGCGCCTCTGTGGCCGGCACGGGCTTGGTACGCCCGGTTGCCGCGGTGGTGCCCGAGTCCGGTCCCTCTACCTGTCTCCGGCTTCCCCTTGAGCTAGGTTGGGGACCTGCGGACCTCGTTGGCCTTCGCATCGTGCTTGTTCATGAGGCACGGTGGCTCCCGGTCCCCGGCCGGGCCCTGACTGACTTCCTGCAGCGTTCCTGGCGGTCTTCTCCTTGGGGGACTTACGGGTCCCGCTGGAGGTCTTTTACTAGGTGGCTACAGGACACTCGCCTGCCATTTGGCTCTCCTTCCCTCGTCCTACGCTCCTTGTTTCACCTCTTCCGTACACGTCGCTTTCAAGTCGATGCTATACGTACCCACTTGTCTGCCGTCCGGGGGGTGTTTGGGTCCGTCGCTGGGCTGGTCGTTCCGCCGCAGGAGCTGGATTCCTGCCTGCCGGCTGCCTTCCATGATCGACCGCCTCCGCGCCAGGTCCCTCCGCAGTGGGATCTGGGGCGGGCTCTGGTCCTTCTGGCTTCACCCACGTATACAAGGGCCGCTACGCCGGTTCCGTTGCTCGGGCGTCCACTCTTCCTTGTCGCTCTGGCCACTGGGGATCGGGTGTCTGCACTAGCGGCATTGTCACGGCCCCGGGACTGTGTGCGATTCTCCCCGTCCTTACATGGCGTCTCGTTCGCCTCCTCCCCTCCTTTTGTTACCACGCATGGGAGGGAGGCCCCCATTTGCCAGCCTTTCGCCGTCCAGGCTTTACGGCGTGGGCATCCTCGCCATGTGTTGTGCCCGGTGTCAGCCTTGCACTCCTCTGTTGCGTCTGTGGTGCCGCCTTCGGGTACTGCTGTGTGGGTGTCTCCTCGGACAGGTGGGAGGCTCTCGCAGGTGCGGATGGGCCGCCACGTTTGTCGGACCGTTCGTGCCCGTCACCCTGTTTGTAGGAGTTCTGCGCACGGTGTCAGATCCTTTGCTGCCTCCTTCCGGTTCCTGCCACGTCGATCCTTACCTGCCACCGCCTCAGCGGTTTTGTGGTCTTCTATCAATACCTTCATCTCCTACCTCTCCGTGTCCAGTGTTCGACCCCCTCGGCCGGTGATTGCTCTCGGGGGTCGTGTTCCTGGTGCTCTGGCGAAGATCCCTGGTCTTCCCCCCTTGTCCCTCGTTCTTTTCCTTTGTTTTATTTGACAAAGGGGGGGGGGGGGGGTACGGGTTTGCAACACTGGATTGCAAGTTTGGGATTATGTATTGTTCCAGTACATAAGTGTTTTTGCCACATTGAAAATTGTGTTTTGTTCTTGTGTTCAGTGTTTTTGTTGGTTTTTGAAGAAAAGGGATTTTGGGTACAGTACCTTTTTGGTTTCAGACAAGTCTATGTTTTTGCATTACTATGAATGATGGGCATGTGTTAAAACTGTTCTTTTTAGCTACTCCTCAGTTTTTCACTCTTTTATTAAACTCTCTTGTTTAAATTGTGTCTTTGTCATTCATAATTTTGTTTTATGCATTGTTTTTTTTGGTAGGTTGGGCTTGGATGTCCTCCTCCTATTTGTTATGCAGCCTTGACGTTGGATTTGCCAAGACTACTAACAAATTGGGAGGTTTGACATACCTCCCAACCTACCAAATAGGAAAACCTACTATTTGGTAGTAGTCTTGGAAAATCCAACGTACATAATACCCTCCCTCACGCCGGACCCCTGCCCATCCGCGTTCTTCTGCTGATGTGAGATGTGATGACAAGAGAGGGTCGCTCATGCGCACGTTCGACAGGGATCTGCACATGACGGAACACGGGATGGGCCTTAAGCGGTAACTAAGGTAAACCCCTTTTTCTTCTCTTCTATGCTTTTTTCACCTTCGGTGGTAGTTTTGGTTAATGTACAACGTCTCCTAGAGCAAGATAAGGAGTAGACTCTAGACGTTTTCTTTTTAACCGCGGTTGGAATGACGACATAGCAGTCAAAATAGACAAGTCGTCATTGCAATTAGGTTAATAGCCTTGACGATGGATTTTCCAAGACTACTACCAAATAGTAGGTTTTCCTATTTGGTAGGTTGGGAGGTACGTCAAACCTCCCATTAATTATCGATTAATAATAATCGATAAATAATTAATAATCGAATTTAGGAGTACAGTATAGTTGGTTGTTGGAAGGAACATAATAATTCATATTGGTTCAGGGGTAATTTATCGAGAGGACTTCCCTAGTGGTTAAGGCCCCATTAATTGCTCTTTCCATTCACATATGCATAGCCTACGTGAGTTGCAGTTGGGATATTGTACATGCTTAGATTGATATGCAGGATTCGAAGTTGCATAATAAATCGTAGGCAGTGTCCACCATCCTTTAACTGTCTTTGTGGTGCGATGCATAAGGTGTTGATTTTCGGTGTGAGCATCCTGGGTTCGAATCCACGGACTGCCACATGTGTTTGTAAATTTCATTAATCGATTTTAGGAGTGTAGTTGGTTGTTGGAAGGAACATAATAATTGATATTGGTTCAGGGGTAATTTATCGAGAGGACTTCCCTAGTGGTTATGGCCCCATTAATTGCTCTTTCCATTCACATATGCATAGCCTACGTGAGTTGCAGTTGGGATGTGTGTACATGCTTAGATTGATATGCAGGATTCGAAGTTGCATAATAAATCGTAGGCAGTGTCCACTATCCTTTAACTGTCTTCGTGGTGCGATGCATAAGGTGTTGATTTTCGGTGTGAGCATCCTGGGTTCGAATCCACGGACTGCCACATGTGTTTGTAAATTTCATTAATCGATTTTAGGAGTATAGTTGGTTGTTGGAAGGAACATATTAACTTAATGCTTAGACCCAGAAAAATAGTCTCCAGGGCCCGTATTTAACATTCAGCCTACATCTGATCGATAATCTATCCTAATTTCAGCACTGTCATAGACAAATGAGCAAGGACTCGCTATATGATGAAGAAAAGTGACGAATGGGGTGCTGGCAGGAGCGTCGGGGATACCCGTGTTATCGATGCGGGCCCAAGGAGGTTAAGGACGAACGCTCGCAGTAAGCGGGATGGCAAGCGGTACCCAAGAGCAGAGGTCTGGGAAGCGCAAGCTAGATCAAGTTTAATTTTTATTTTTATTTATTTATTTTACTAGTTTCTTCTAGTAGTGGACCCACATCATAAGGACGAGTCCGTGAGTGGTTATTAAGAGCGTTTCGCTCACGATGTAAGGCAATCGTATTTTGAGTTCTCCTTGGGCGGGAAGTTTGAACAGCAAGCTTGGTGTTCAAAGATTGGCCATTACCTACGTAAGGCGCATTGTCAATGATGACGGGGCCACTAATAAATTAGTGGCATCTTTCCATACCACATCCTCCACTCCTTTCCCTATCCCCTCCTCTCTCCCTCAACTTGGTCTTTTATTTTGCACAGGTTCTAGCAGCTCATGGGTTAATTTGCGTTAACCCCCTCGGGGATAAAGATGTCCAAGAATAGCCTTGATAGACAGATAGAAGTTTTCAGTTCTATTCCAAACTTAACCGAACCATGTCATTCATTTTTTATCAGCTATTTATAGATATATACAACAGTACTGTACGAAGAGTCATAAAGAACCAGAATTTGTGTCCTAGAGTGTACTGTACTGTAATTATGTTATGTTTTGAAAAGTTAAATATTTATTCTGGGTAGTATTGATTTTTGTGTATTATTGTATACTGTATACAGTACTGTATATTATTGTAGTATTGTTTTAAGTGGACCATTTGGAGGTATTATCTACCCTAATGCAGTAATATGCGAGAAGAAAATACAACCTCATGAAAGAATTACCTCAGTAAATATATAGGCAACAGTAATCCCTCACTTATAGTTGTACAGTAGTTCCATTCCTTAAAAACAAGACTTCTAATTATGCAACTTTAGGGGAAGCCAATATTTTTTGTTTGTGTGTGATTTACAACTTAATAATGAAGCATAACAACATTAAGTGAATTTTTTCCTTAATTAATGAACAGTGTAATAAAGAAACAACTTTAAGTGAGGAGTCCCTGTATCTGGTAAATGAGTTTTAAAGCAAACTGAAGATGTATGAGGATTCGCGAAGTGCGGTGAGGGTGAAGGGTGTACTGAGTTCGCAGTCCGTGTTGGAGTCCATCAGGGTTCAGTGTTAAGCCCCTCCTCTTTATTATGGTCTTGGAGGCACTGTCTAGAGTTTTTAGAGGCGGACTCTCGTTGGAACTGTTTTATGCAGACGCTTTAGTCCTAATAGCCGACAGTATGCAAGATGCTGAGGCCAAATTCAGAGAATGGAGAGAGGGCATGGCGAGCAAGGGTTTAAGAGTCAATATTAACAAAACCAAGCTTATGCATTGTAGATTGAGACGAGGCACTGTGGAAAAAAGCGGTGCATACCCATGTGCAGTGTGTGGAAAGGGTGTGGGCGTTAACTCAATTCAATGTAGCATCTGTCGATGTTGGGTACACCATGGAAGTAAGCGCTGTAGTAGAATAAAGGGACCCCTGCCGAAGGATAAGTCAGAAATAGATCAATTTGAAGGCGAGCTTGTGTTAAGTGATAATCCTGTGGCTGTGAATTTTGGAAATGAGTCATTGGAGCTGGTGAACAAGTTTTGTTACCTAGGAGATACCATCTCTGCCGGTGGTGGGGCCGAGGCTGCCACTGTTGCTAGAAGTAGATGTGGCTGGGGGAAGTTCAGAGAACTGCTGCCAATCCCGACCATGAAAAGAATGCCTCTCCCCCTGAAGGGAAAGGTGTGTGCCTCATGTGTTAGAAGTGCAATGACGTATGCCTCAGAAACATGGGCCGTTAAAGTAGAGGATGTCAAAAGAATGGAACGTAATGAGATGAGAATGGTGAGATGGATGTGTGGGGCCAGGCTACAGGATAGAATAACAAATGTTGAGCTGAGGAGACGTTTAGGTATAAAGAGTATTAGTGAGGTGATGCGTACAAGTAGACTGGGATGGTATGGACATGTGGAGAGAATGGATGAACAAAATTGGGTGAAAAAATGCAGGTCTGTGATTGTGGAGGGAGCTGCACCAAGGGGTGGACCGAGGAAGACCTGGGATCGGACTATACGTGCCGATCTCAAATCCAAGAACTTGACAAGTGAAACAGCCCTTAACAGGGTTGCCTGGAACGCCGCCATTAGGACAAGAGACTGAAACTGCACGTATGTGTGGAACACTCAGTCTTAAAATGTTATGTATGTATGTATGTATGTCGTCCGAAAGAGCTAGTGTATTTCTATTATTATGTTCCTTCCAACAACCAACAATACTCTATATTTGATATTATGTTCTGTGTTTATTTTACCCTTTTTTCGTATTTTTAATCACAAATTTCTGAATACTAACTATAGTACATGCCAATTAAAATAATTAAAGGATATTAAGACTCACCAGAAACATTTTAAAGAGTTGTATTTAATTAGGCCTAGGCCTATATTGTTTGTTTGCTTCGTCCTACTACTGGGTGTCCGCATCATTATTGTTTCTCTCATCATTGTCCGCCTCATTATTCGTCTCCTCTTTACCATGATAGCTACATTGGGCCCTAAGGTCCTCCCTAGTCGGCTATCTAAGCTCCTCAGTCCTCATGGCTTGCCTCAAAAAGCCTTCAAAGCTGGGATCGTTGATATAGACACGTTGCCATTTTGGTTTAAGTCGCATTATCCTTCTTCTTGCCGCCGAAGGCACTCCTGACGAACCGGAACCATGTTCTTTTAAGTTCTAAGTTTTGTTAAGTTCTTTTAAGGTTATGAACGAAAAATACTGTCACTTGGGATTGCATTGTTTCAGTTAATATATCACTCACAAAGGCATAAAACGTGATGCAAGGTAAGTTAAGAATATTTCTTGTTCTGCGCATCTTCCTAAAATTGCGAATGTCCTTTTCCACTTTGGGTTTTTCAAGTGGCCCTCTATCACGAGCAACTGCATCACCACTTGGTCCCACGGCTACCATTATCCATATACTGTATCATGAATCGATCGAGAGAGCGAGCAATAAATGATACAGTCAAGGTCGAACGGAAACTGGTAAGAGAGTAGAGTAACTTTATCACGACCGACAAGTGCGCTCGGGTCGGCTCGCCGCTCGGGTCAAGTCGCTGCTCAGGTCGGCTCGCCACTCGGGTATTTTCGACGCTCGCCTATTTTCGTCTCTTGGCCACCCGCCAATTACGAATTTTTGCCGCCAGACGAGAGCTTTGGTATCTTATAGATTATGGCGCCAAACACGATTTCGCCAAGCTTAAACACGCCAGACAAGAGGGTTTACTGTAATGGAAAAATGACGCTAAACCATTGTATGTATTGTATGTACAGTAGTTGAAAAAGGATCTACAGTATTTTATTTAGAGAGCTTATTGAAATTGCATTTACCCCTTCGAGTCCTAGAAGTATATTATAAGCTATAGAACAGCACCTAATGGTAACCCGAATAAGAAAACAATTATGTCATGGTACAAAAGGGGTTAAAGTGTTTGAAAGTAAATTACTGTACTGATATTTTGTGTGAATTTTAAACAGACCCTCTGCTAAAATGTGTTATTTGTCTGGTAAACTTCAGAGATAGTCTAATGCCTTGGAAATTATTCATGCAAGAAATGTTATCAACTCAAGCTTAGGAAGGAACTGTGGTAGCTGAAAGGATTAAATGAGATAGTCCGTAGCCTTTTAATTGGTAAAGGTCCTTCCTAAACTGAATAACAATCTAACAGGTGCCAGAATATAATGAGAAGGACGTCACCGGTACTATAATTGACAAGAGTTAATTATTTAGTTTGGTTAATGCTTTGGAAGTAACCCATGCAGGGATTAGATTTACATTTGGGATTGTACAGTATTAAAATTGACAGTTAATGATTTATTTTAATCAATGATTAAGAAGCAACAATTACTGGATTTTTCCAACTGACTATAGTCTTTATTTCCAGCTGATGGTAAATTGGATCATTTAGCATCTGATTTCTCGTTAATTTTAGAAAAATAGGATACTGCTCTGTCTCTGCGTCATATTATTGCCAAGTATCTTGGTAATAGCTGAGTAATCAGGATGGCGAGATAACAATTCACCATCAGCTGGGAAAAAATAGACTATAGTACATTCTCTAACTACAGTAGGATCTCACATCTAACGAATATTAGGTGCCAAAAAAATTGCGTTAGATCCAGATTAGTTAGATATAAATACATAAACTAATGGGAAAAATGGTAATTGGTGTCAAAATTTAGACCGAGTCTCCATTTTCACCTATTTTTGCCCTTCCGGGTGCTATTTTGAGACATAAAATATATTCAAATAATGTAATATATTAATAAACCAACCTGTGAGTGAATAATGAGGTGTGTAGGTTAGACGATGTCTAAGTTATCCGAGGCAGGGAGGCGAGGCTACTGGTATGCGCCGCGCACCTCCTCACCTCCCTCTCTCTCCTCCCTCTCTGCCCATGCCTCCGCCGCCTTCTCTTGTAGTTTCGCGACCTTTTCTGTCTCCTTTCGTCTCCTTTCGAGTTCTACGAATCCAATAAAGTCGTTGGCGTCGATCACATTGGCTGCCTCTTTTTCAAGTTCCAACATCGGTATCGTCTTCCTCCTCATCCATAGCAGCCTCTAATGCACGGCGGTTGTTGAAGAAGCCCATGATGAACGTCTGCCGTTTTTTTATTAACTTTTTGCCCGTATGAATCGCTCAGATGTTGGCTCAATTTTTTAATTAATGGCAGCACCTGGTTGACCAGCTCTGACTCTGATTCTGAAGCACCCCGTAGAAACTCTTCCATATGGGCTAAGTCAGTAATCTTTCTTGATAGATACCTAGCTGAAATTTTGTTAGGCTCTACGGAGTCTACGCACTCCTGTTTTTTTTTCCTCCTCAAGATTTAGCTCAAGGTCTACATCATCGACCATCTCCTCTGCTGATCCACCTTCTTCAGGGCGCAACATTTCAGAAACAAGATCTTCGGTCACCTCGGAAAAACCTGGTGCACAGATATTCCTGGCTGCCTGCACTGTTTCACGGAGGAGTTTTTCCTTGCGCTACCTGTTTGCTTACTCTGGTATCTTGTCGGGTAGCAGGGGATGCCAGGCATGCCTTATTGTGTCAGCTGTAATCTCTTTCCATGCCTCAACCATGTAATCAATGGCATTCTTGACATTAAATTGTTTCCAGAACTATTTCACTGATATTATTGCACTGTTAGACGCCATTTCGGTTTCCGTTTCTTCATTATTTTCCGCTTCTGTTCCTCCTGTTACCCCCAGCAGCATGTCCTCCTCATCAGAATCCTCTAGTATTTCTTTCACTTCATCTTGCGTGTCTGTGGCCTGACGCATCTCATCATACACCCGCTTGGGTTATACTGATGTTTTGGACCGACAGTTAGCCCATCGATCTGTTTAGGCCTAATAGGTCCGGTAGAGCATATACATCATTGCTATATATGGCATTAAGAGCTGAAATGTATTATAAGGGAGAAAAAAAACAAAAACGCTAAAATACATGTACTGTATAGGCCTAGGCTACTGTAAAACAATAAGTTTTTCAGCCAGTACCCAACCAGCGGGGGTGTGGGGGCGGCAGCCCCCACCCATATACTAGGTTAGGTTGTTAAGTTAGGCTAATAGCCTAGCACATAAAAAAAAAAAAAAAAAAAAAAAAAAAAAAGTAACCCAACCAGCGGGGGTGTGGGGGCAGCAGCCCCCACCCATATACTAGGTTAGGTTAGGTAAGGTTGTTAGGTTAGGCTAATAGCCTAGAACATTAAAAAAAAAAAAAAAAAACATTAACCCAACCAGCGGGTGTGTGGGGGCGGCAGCCCCCACCCATAATACTAGGATAGGTTAGGTAAGGTTGTTAGGTTAGGCTAATGTCTTCCCAAAGTTGACTATTTTTATAACATGAAATAATTATTAGGCTACCCACTCCACCCCGTGAAATCCGAGTCAGCTTTCGTCAAAAGTTGGCTCGGGTATTCACAAAATTGGGTTGTATGGGTTTCCAATTTGGGAAAACCCGAGCCAAGTTTTGATACAAAACGCTATATTATTGTATTTTTACGCTTTTACCCCCTCATTTTCCCTGAACTTCATAGCCCTCCCCACTAGTGGGGGGGGCGTGTTTTTAGATTGTTGGATAATAGGTAAATACTCATTTCCGCTCCTCTTCAGTATAAAACAACACTATATCTGAAGGAAAAATTACAAAAAACAAAATAAAACTTACTGAAATCGCTGTCGGTCCAAAAAGTCAGGTTTACCCCCGCTTGTAGTAGATCAACTTTACATTAGCAATTAATTCTTGATCAAGCAGCTGTATTTTAGATGTAGTGTTTGGGGGCAAGAAACACACCTGTACAGAAGGGTGACGGCCAACCAGATAACGTGCATGTCCCTGTGCGTTATCCATGAACAATAAAATCTTCCCGTCCAGGTTCATTTCTTTGCATTTACGGAGGGCGTCTGGTACAAACTGCTCATCAAACCACTTAGCAGGGAGCACCATATTCATATATCCCATGGTGTTAGAGGCCCAGTAGATGTCATCCAGCTTGTTCATATCAGCCTCCTTATAAGCCTGGGGCCGCTTGAATTTATATATCACTAGGGGCTTCATGCGGTGAGTAACTGTGACATTGCAGGTCAATAAAACACTCGGCCTATCCTTAGCCATCTTCACGCCAGGTGCCTGCTTTTTTTTTTTTTTGCTGATGAATGTGAACTTTGGCGATCTTTTCCAATAGAGACCAGTTTCATCGCAATTGTAGATCTGGTCTAAGCAGTACCCTCCCTCATCAATCACTAATTCAGTTACTAACCCATCTGTCCCCTACTAACTTCCTAATCCTGCCACGGACATTAGTTCCAGGGCAGTAATTCCCTTTCCAATGTTCCCTTACCCACTCTAAACCACTGTTTGGACACTTGATCCTCAGTGTTTTGGAGGACAAGCAACCTAGAAGAGTCACTAGATCTGTTGTTGCTTGATTTTCTTTGTACTCCTTTGTACTGCCTGTGCAACAGCAGGAAACGAATTGGCTGCAAGTGTGTCTGCAGATGAAAGCTCCCCCTGGTAAAGAGCGTGTTTTATCCCAAACCTGTTTTTAAACTTAGCAAACCATCCAACAGAAGCAACAAATGGGGCTTGATCTTTTATGTTGTTCTTTTTAACCCGGGAGCTGCGGGGAGACTCTTAAGAGTTCCCCCGGCGCACTGCGGGGAGACTCTTAAGAGTCAGAGAAAAAAAAAATCAACTTTTGACATCGAAAAAAAAATATTTTTTTATTTTTTATTTTTATTTTTATTTTTTTTTTTGGCCCCTGGGCCATGCAAAATCTCAGTCCTCTACCTCCCCTCCTTCCCCACTTTCCTCCTCTCCTTCAGTTATCACCTATTTTCCCTGTATCCCTTATTCTGAGGTATATTTCGTGCTAACATTAGAAATCCGATTGGAAGGTGTGGTCATCACTGATAGCAAGCGAGTGCAAGAGAGAGAGAGAGTATCGATCGACTGTGTCTCAGTGGCCTTGGGGGAAATTGGCGGGAAAGCAGATTGCCTCACCCATACATTATACACCTCGCGGGCTATATCTCCGATTTTGACCATCCAAACGCTGTTTTCACTCGTTTTATTGTTGTTTCAGGTTAATACCTTTATAATCAACCCATAACATATGGATAGTATTAATGCTATTAATGGCACAATGAATATTTTAGTGACGGAAACACCTCCACAGGACGTTTCCAATTATTCAGAGGTTAATAAGGGTATTGTAGATAACAAGGGCTTGGTTTCTTGTGTGTGGACCATTGATGCTTCTCCCATCCTTGAACTTACGTTCTATCCACTTTTCAAGGTAGAACTCCATCTTGGCAACGAGGCGGGTAGACGAAGAATAGTTCGTTAGCACCCTTTGAGATGCATTAGCATTGCCACTAAAACACGTCTTTGTGACAGCTAGGCTGGCTTTAATTTCAGTTTTCTGTCTCTTAAAGTTACACACTGTCCCCTTGGGAAACACAGTTATTTTCACTATTGCACAGTTCTTGAGGCCTTTTTCAATTACAGTAAACCCTCGCTCTTTCGGACTAATTGGGGGAGACCCCTGTCCGAAAGAGTCAAAAGTCCGAAAGGGCCGAGTCCGAACTCACACTTCAGCCATTCTGACTTGTCCGAATGTCTGAAATAATGCATCTATCTCCCTTATACATATATATAACTATGTCTTATTTGGTCTTTTTTTAATCTATGAATCAATTCTAATATGATGGAATTGAAAACAATATTACCCTTCTAATACACAAATAATAAAATTAAAAAGAGAGTAAATAAAAATGTCTCCTTTGTCTTGCAGAAACATAAGTCCGTCTCGTATATGTTAGTATTTTATCGCTCGCTCGCCCCTAGCCACTCTCTCTCTATCTATTTATCTCTAATGCATCTAACTAACTCCCTTATACATTAACATAACTATGTCTTATTTGGACTTTTTGTAATCTATAAATAATTTCTAATGCGATGGAATTGAAAACAATATTATCCTTCTAGCACACAAATAATAACATGAAAAAGAGTCAATATAAAAGTCTCCTTTGTCTTTTCAGAACCAATTAAGTCCGTCTCATAATAGTTCGTGTTTATCGCTCACTTCCCCTTCTGCAACTCTCTTTCTATCTATCTTGTCTTTTCAAAACCAATTAAGTCCGTCTCATAATAGTTCGTGTTTATCGCTCACTTCCCCTTCTGCAACTCTCTTTCTATCTATCTTGTCTTCTCAGAACCAATAAGTCCATCTTATAATAGTTCGTGTTTATCGCTCACTCCCCCTCTGTAACTCTCTCTTTCTATCTATCTATCTCTCTAATGCATCTACGTAACTCCCTTATACATTAACATAACTATGTCTTATTTGGACTTTTTGTAATCTTTGAATCATTTCTAATGCAATGGAATTGAAAACAATATATTATCCTTCTAGCACACAAATAATAACATGAAAAAGAGTCAATATAAAAGTCTCCTTTGTCTTTTCAGGACCAATTAAGTCCGTCTTATAATAGTTCGTGTTTATCGCTCACTCCCCCTCTGTAACTCTCTCTTTCTATCTATCTATCTCTCTAATGAGTCTACGTAACTCCCACATTACATTAATGTGTTACATTAATTACATTAACATAACTATGTCTTATTTGGACTTTTTGTAATCTTTGAATCATTTCTAATGCAATGGAATTGAAAACAATATATTATCCTTCTAGCACACAAATAATAACATGAAAAAGAGTCAATATAAAAGTCTCCTTTGTCTTTTCAGGACCAATTAAGTCCGTCTTATAATAGTTCGTGTTTATCGCTCACTCCCCCTCTGTAACTCTCTCTTTCTATCTATCTATCTCTCTAATGAGTCTACGTAACTCCCACATTACATTAATGTGTTACATTAGTTACATTAACATAACTATGTCTTATTTGGACTTTTTGTAATCTTTGAATCATTTCTAATGCAATGGAATTGAAAAATATAATATATAATAAATATAAGGCCGAAACTTGGCTCTTCGGTCCGAATACGAAATAATTTTTCTCAGCCTTTCGGACAAATCCGAAAGGCTGAACCATAAGTTCGAATTGAAATGCTTGTCCGAAAGCCTTGGAATTCCGAAAGAGCGAGGGTTTACTGTAGTTCAATCACTTTCGCTTTATTCTCTGCCGTATATTCATTAAGTTTTTTTCCATCACGCGTAGCCATCTTCACTGGTATTTTTGTCTTCCTTTCATGCATGTTTCCATTCTCACCACTCCCCTAATGCATCAGCAATTGGCGGGAAATTTTAGCGATAGGCGGTAAATTTGGAAATTCGATACCAGGTACCCAGAATAATTGCCGTTAGATATGGATTTTGGTTCGTTAGATTGAGATCGGATAAAGCTCCAAAAGGGTCGTTAGATGCAAATTCGTTAGATCAAAATGCGTTAGATGCGAGACTCCACTGTAATTACATATTATTTAGTACAATAATCCCTTAGTTAAGTTGTACAGTAGTTAACTAGTTATATTCTTGAAAATCAAGACTTAGTGAAGCAATAAGTTTTTGTCATTTTTATTACAATAATTGTTTTTCGTAATTTGTATTACAATTTTGGATAATTTTTGTCTACTTTGCAACTACTTGTCCATTCCACTAGGGGAGAGAACCTTTGTGAACCTTCTTAACATGTCTGGTGAGGTTTTTTCTCACTGTGAAACATTTCCCACAGACATCACACTGAAAACTTTTGACTCCTGAATGAATAGCAGAGTGTGTGGCCAAGTTGGAGCTGCTGGTGAACTGCTTGCCACACACCACACACTCATGCCGCCTTATTCTTGTATGGATAACTTGATGGGCAACCAAATTAGATTTCCTCTTAAACAGCTTGTTGCAATAATCACACTGAAAGTTCTTCTCTTGTGAATGAATTACCAAGTGTTTAGTGAGATCTGAACTAGTGGCAAACAAATGACCACAAACCACACATTCAAATTTCTTAATCCCTGTATGGACAAGGGTATGCTTAACTAAGTAGTCTTTTGTTTTAAAGGTCTTACTGCAAGAGTCACACTTGAACTTCTTCACATCTGAGTGCACCAACATATGTTTGGTGAGGTAACTTATATGACCAAATAATTTACCACATACTTCACAGTTGTATGATTTATTAGCATGACTGGCATTATGCTTGTCTAAGTCACCTTTTGTTTTACACAGTTTGCCACAGTCTTCACACTGGATAGTTCTCACTTCAGAATGCACAAGTAAATGTCTAGTGAGGTTGCTCTTCTTAGCAAATAGTTTACCACAGGCCTTACACTCATAGTTCTGCACTCCTGAATGAACCAGTGAATGTGTGGTTACAGTGCTCTTCTGACCAAAGTCTTTACCACAGACCTCACACTGATGGTGCTTTACCCCAGAATGAACCAAAGCATGTTGGGTCAAATTACTCTTCAGACCAAACTTTTTACTGCACACCTTGCACTCCAAGTCCTTTAACCCTGAATGTACCAGAGAGTGATGAGTCAGGTCAATGTTCCGACTAAACCATTTACCGCACTCCAGGCACTGGTGTTTCTTAACTGTTGGCGCGGAGGAATGGACTGGGTGGAAGACGTTATTCTGGCTGCTCTCCGTTGCCTTACTCTCAGCGTTTTTCAACAACAATGATTCATGATGGTTTCCTTTATTACCGTACATAGACTCTACACATGTTTCATCATTACTTCTTAACTTTTCAAATTTGTTTACTTTATTATTGATAATAACATTGACCATGTCTTCTTCATACATTGCACCATCAACCTCTAAGTCTGTCACTGAAGTTTCCTCCATCATAATACAATATTGTTCTTATGAATATATTTGTTATAATTAATACTTGTGCTTGTAAGTTATAATCAGCATCAAAGGGGGTACAACTTATGTGGCACTTGATAGCCACACATTTTCTGACTCCTCGCGATGCTTCATATCAGTTGTGCATCTGGAACAAGAACTAACATTAGATTATACAGTAATTATGTATTGCTGAAAATCTGCATCTATGGTAACTAAAGTATATAACCACATTACACTTCTTTCATGCCATAAAATGTACTATTATCTTTTTATCTTTACCCGTAAGTGTTAATTGTGTGTGTATGTACAGTTGGTCAAAGTTCCAGCTGACCCACCCTCGCTCTGGGGCTCGCAGAATTATCTGGCAATACTGGTGTAGGAAGGAGGTGTGTCTTACAAAGATTGGGATTGGTAGATCTGATTTTGGCTATATCATTGTTAGAACATATACTAAACAAGGGAAAGTAAGCCTATCTGTAATACAAATGCATACATTGCTATGTATGATCCCGAACATTCACCCAAAGTTCGCAGATTTGCTTAATATAAGTTATTATATCCACTGATTGGCAACGCATATAAAACCTGCTGGCTGTCACAACATACTTTACTTGATTTTATAAGAATACATATTTCTGTTTTATTGGTGGCTGCTTAATGAAGGAGTATATAGTCTTCACAACGTGAACATTACAGTCTAATTTGCAGTAATATACAGGACAGACACAGGTAACACATTGATGGCAAGTGGTATCCCTGCACCACTACACCAGTATTGCCAGCTAATTCTGCGAGCCCCAGAGCGAGGGTGGGTCAGCTGGAACTTTGACCAACTGTACATAGATATATACAGTATATACAGTGTATATACTGTTGATATACTGTACAGTGGCCCCGCATCCAGCACACTTTTGTCCAATGCAATTCGCGTCCAGTACAGGATGTACCCAAAATAATCCATCCTTAAAATAATTTGGTCCAATACGATAAGCTTTATGCGTCTATTTGTGTGTCAAATCCGCAGTGTTTTATGGGGAGGTGAGGGTACCAGGAGTGACATCATGTCCACTTGAGCGAGAATGAGTGATGACTCATCAGTCTGTCTCTTATTAGGGTCTCATGTCACTGCTGGACAAAGCCAATAATTTCATCCATTTGTAAATAAATCTGCTCAATTGCATATTTGTGTTTCTATATTATTGTTTGTAGTACCGGTATACAGTATAGAGGTATTTTATTATGTACTGTATATTTATTTTTCTGTTTAACCCTCTCACCACGGAAGGGCTCTTGAACGCCCATAAAAAAGCATATAACAGGTACCCGGATGGTCTCTTGAACACCCAGTGGTTGAAAGCCTGTGAGCTTCGTGTGCGAGGCGTCGGTCCGACGCATGTAAACAACAGCCGGCTGGACCGTCGCCCCGCATCTCCGGCCACAAGAAGGAGAGCGTCGCTTGTTCGTGTGTGCCTGTATGTTGTTGTTAAGTATCGAAAAGTGGTGTAAAGTGGCTGTTTTGGCCATAAAGTTATCTCCAATGAAATCATCATCACAGCTCAACCAGTTGACTTAGAGAGCTCTACTTAATGCCATTCTACAGGTAAATAACACAGCTACGCTTGGGGATGCGCGGGAATGCGGGAAGCAGTCTGATTAACGAATATACGGTAGCCTAGCCTAGACGTTTTTCGGCCAAAACACCCGGGTTTCGAGGAATATATATATAATACATAGCCGGGGCTGGAGGGTTAAGCTGAATAATTTTTCCTTTAAGATCTATTACTTGTCCATTACGGCAGTACTGTCTGATGTGAATACAGTAGGCTCCCGAATAGCATAAGAATTCGGTGAATGATGGAGCTTGCACTAGTTGAATTTGCGCTATTCAATACATGTAACCTATGGAAAATAGCTAATTTGATGAATGACTGAGCCTAAGTTTACAGGTTAGACTTTTATAAGCAAATAAATACCCACATTATATAATAGGTCTGATCAGGTATACTCAGTCATACCATAACATAGAATAATGCATGGAATAGGGTTACAGTGTATGCCCCTTAATTCCGGGGGGGATTAGGTACAGTGAAGAGCATGTATGAGGGTGCAAAGGCGGCAGTACGTGTGGAGAGTGAGCAGAGCGAGTTCTTTGACTTGAAACGGGTGTGTGATGTCCCCGTGGTTGTTTACTGTATATATGGATGGAGTTATGAAAGAAATACTATCAAGAGCAGTGGATGTTGGTGTATCGCTGAAAAGGGAGGGAATTGAGTGGAAGCTACCTATACTGCTGTTTGCGGATGATACAGTTCTGATGAGTGATAATGAATGGGAGTTGCAGGGTCTGGTAAATGAGTTTGGAACAGTGTGCGAAAAACGGAATTTGAAGGTAAATACGGGGAAGAGCAAGGTTATGGTCTTCGAAAGGGGTGAAGTCACAGAGTGTGAGGTGAAGCTGAACGGTCAGGCTATGGAGATCGTCAACTCTTTTAAGTATCTGGGCAGTGTGTTGAGTAAAGATGGGACTATGGATGAAGAGGTGTGGGAGAGGGTACAACAGGGGAAGAGGGTTGTAGGAACGCTAAAAGCAGTAACAAGAAATAGGGTGGTCAGTATGGAAGTGAAGAAGTCCTTGCATGACAGTGTGGTAATCCCGACACTGACTTACGGAAGCGAAGCATGGACGTTGGTTGAGAGACTCAGACCAAGAGTGAGAGCAGTGGAAATGAATTACTTAAGGAGTGCGTGCGGAGTTACATGGAGGGATAGACAGACTAATGAGGAAGTAAGAAGGAGGTGTGGTGTGGAGGTAGATGTGCTGGAAAGTGTGAAAAGGAACAACTTGAGATGGTTCGGCCATATGGAACGTATGGAAAGCGAGAGAATGACTAAGAGGGTGTACGAGAGCGAGGTGGAGGGACAGAGGGGGAGAGGTAGACGGATGGAGTGAGGAACTACATGAACGAAGGCGGTGCTGGTTGGGGGGAGGGGCGTCGACTGACTGGGGACAGAGGTGCATGGGGGCGGTTCGTTCGTGGCCACCCCTTCGGGGATCACGGCGTCAGGCAATAGATAGATAGATAGATAGATTAGGTACAGGGGATGGGGATTCCGATGCTCACCCACCAAGTGGGGGTTGATGGGTTTCCATGCATGGTGAATAGTGGGCACACTGATATCATGCCAGGTTTGCAGAAGGTGGTCAACCGCATCCTTCACTATGAAGCGCCACCAGAATTGGTGGACTGTCATCACTTCCTCTGGCTCACCACCAAATTGAGGGTCGTCGATGTCATTCTCGCTAACTTGGGGGTCAGTGCCATATACCTGAACCTCCCTCTGCCTCACCACCAGGCAGAGGGTTGTCGATGTCATTCTTGTCCACTTGAGGGTCGGTGCCGTCGGCCTGAGGGGGAGGCTTTCCTGCCTCAAGCTCACCACCAGGCAGAGGGACGCCGATGACTGCATCCTCATTCTCTGCATCAAACTCGGTGATATTCTGGCAGATCTCCTCCCCTGTCTCTGTACTATTCCTTAACAACCCATATCCACACTTCGGAGGAGACGGAGCCGAGTCAACAGTGCTACCCTCACCTGATCGTTTTCGTAAGTATTTATTGTAAGAATCCAAGCACATTTGAGATCAGCAATCACGTGACACCATTGAACCCATCAGCTACCAACCCCCACAGTCCGGGAATTAAACACCTCAGTCTACAAATGGATTCTGTGTGTGTAAGTTTGTGCCCGTCACAAGGTTATCAAGAAGATTGTCGATATCAATTTCAGCAATTATTATTATTATTTCTTTATGTGATTTTTGTTCATATACAGTGGATTTATATACCGATGACCGTTGGAAGTGAATATTTATCCGATAATCTTCAAGGACACTACATCCGCCCTATTAGAAACAATTTATTAGGGAAAAAGGGACCAATAGACTCTCCATATTTTTCTCATTATAGTCCGCATGGAGGAATTTCGTTATCGACACTTGAAAAAATTCGATTACACCAAAAAATAACAAGTCCTGACCATAAACAAAGCATTGCATCCAATGAATCCTTCGACTTGACTCCTCTTCTTCTTGTTTTGAATGATGCGGTGGGTGCGATTCACCCAATAAATGGCGTGAGCGTTACTCACAAAAACGAAATACCGGCAACCTGCTTTTTGCCCCCCTTGCAGATCTACATATATGAGGATGACAATAAATCAAGGGGGGGGGGGTGAGGGGGGCAATGCCCCCCTCAACCCATCGTGTATCCAATTTCCCTTACCTGTAACCTACTGTAAAAGCGTGATTCACCTAATAAATAGCGCAATTTGACGCTGTATCATCAGATTGGAAGTTATGGAGGAAGTGGAGGAGATGAGCAAGGTGTTTAAGGATGAGATCTGTGCAGCATGTGAGGAGGTGTGTGGAGTGAGGAGAAGAGGGAGGGGAGTTAAAGGTACAGCATGGTGGACAGAAGAGGTAAGAATAGCTGTGGAAGAAAAGAAGAAAGCATATAGAGAGTGGTTGGGTAGTAGAGGGAATAAAGATTTCGAGAGACAGAAACGAGCGAGGTACGTCGAGAGTAAGAGGATGGTGAAGAGAGTAGTGAAGGAAAGTAAGAGAAGAGTAGATGAGGAATTTGGAAGGAATCTGAGTGTAAAATGGAGGGAGAGTAAGAAACTGTTCTGGAAAGAAGTCAAGAAAGTTAGGGAAGGTAGCAAGGGAAACAGTAAGGGTGTGAAAGATAAGAATGGGAGAATGCTAGCCGAGAAGCAAGAGAGAGTCGAAAGATGGAGGGAGTACTTCAATGAGTTGCTAAATGTAAGGAATGAAGAGCCAGCAAACATAGCTGGATATGGTATGGGAGGGAGAAGAAGAGAAGTAGTGGAGGAGGAGGTGGGGATCAGGAGGTCAGAAGTGTGGGAAGTTGGGGAAAGCACCAGAAACAGATGGAGTGTGTGGGGAAATGTTGAGGTATGGTGGTGAGATAGTGATCGAATGGGTATGGAAAACGTGCAAACTAGCATGGGAGAAGGGGAATGCACCTGATGACTGGAAGACTGGCATAATAGTCCCCCTATATAAGGGCAAAGGGGAAAGAGGAGTGTGTGGTAACCACCGAGGAATATGTCTTCTAAGCGTAGTAGGGAAGGTATACAGTAGGGTAGTGATTGAGAGAGTGAGAGTGAGAATGGAGAAATGGATAGGCGACGAGCAGGGAGGTTTTAGGAAGGGAAGAGGATGTGTAGATCAGATTTTTACCCTGAATTGTGTTGTGGAGAAATATCTGGAGAAGAAACAAAAGGTGTATGTTGCCTTTATGGACTTGGAGAAGGCCTATGACAGAGTAGATAGAGAAGGTTTGTGGAAAGTACTTAGAATATACGGAGTAGATGGCAAGTTGCTGAAAGCAGTGAAGACCATGTATGAGGGTGCAAAGGCGGCAGTACATGTGGAGAGTGAGCAGAGCGAGTTCTTTGACCTGAATGTTGGTTTGAAACAGGGGTGTGTGATGTCCCCGTGGTTGTTTACTGTATATATGGATGGAGTCATGAAAGAAATACTATCAAGAGCAGTGGATGTTGGTGTATCGCTGAAAAGGGATGGAATTGAGTGGAAGGTACCTATAGTGTACTGCTGTTTGCGGATGATACAGTTCTGATGAGTGATAATGAATGGGAGTTGCAGGGTCTGGTAAATGAGTTTGGAACAGTGTGCGAAAAACGGAATTTGTAGGTAAATGCGGGGAAGAGCAAGGTTATGGTCTTCGAAAGGGGTGAAGTCACAGAGTGTGAGGTGAAGCTGAACGGTCAGGCTATGGAGATCGTCAACTCTTTTAAGTATCTGGGCAGTGTGTTGAGTAAAGATGGGACTATGGATGAAGAAGTGCGGGAGGGTACAACAGGGGAAGAGGGTTGTAAGAACGCTGAAAGCAGTAACAAGAAATAGGGTGGTCAGTATGGAAGTGAAGAAGTCCTTGCATGACAGTGTGGTAATCCCGACACTGACTTACGGAAGCGAAGCATGGACGTTGGTTGAGAGACTCAGACCAAGAGTGAGAGCAGTGGAAATGAATTACTTAAGAAGTGCGTGCAGAGTTACATGGAGGGATAGACAGACTAATGAGGAAGTAAGAAGGAGGTGTGGTGTGGAGGTAGATGTGCTGGAAAGTGTGAAAAGGAACAACTTGAGATGGTTCGGCCATATGGAACGTACATGGAAAGCAAGAGAATGACTAAGAGGGGTGTACAAGAGTGAGGTGGAGGGACAGAGAGGGAGAGGTAGACCGAAAGAGAGGTGGAAGGATGGAGTGAGGAAGTATATGAACGAAGGCGGTGCTGTTTGGGGGGAGGGGCGTCGACTGACTGGGGACAGAGGTGCATGGGGGCGGTTTGTTCGTGGCCCCCTTCGGGGATCACGGCGTCAGGCAATAGATAGATAGATAGATCTTCAGATTGATAGATAATGACTACATTTATGCAAATCCTCCACTCAAACCATGAAAAACAACTATGAAACACTATATTCCTTGAAGAAAAAACAAAAAACATGGTACAGTAAATAAGGCCGATGTAGTCTTGTTGAACGTTACCACTAAATTATTTTTCCTTAGACTTTGTGGGTTAAATAAGGGTTAAATGTGGGTTAAATAAGGGTCAAACCATGAAAAACAACTATGAAACACTATATTCCTTGAAGAAAAAAACAAAAAACATGGGAAATAAGGCCGATGTAGTCTTGTTGAACGTTACCATTAAATTATTTTTCCTTAGACTTTGTGGGTTAAATAAGGGTTAAATAAGGGTAAGCAGACAAATATTTGATAGTATTAAGAGAGACGTGATGATAAAGGTATTGATTGATTATAAGGTTCATCCTCAGGTAATTGCAGTGATAGCGGAAATGTACGAGGGAGATAATGCTAAAGTGAGACTAGATGAAGAAGAATTAATAATACCAGTTACTAGTGGAATAAGACAGGGGTGTACGGGTTCAACAATGATATTCAAGTTGGTAATTTTTAGGATAATGCAGAAGCTGGAGGAACTAGATATAGGTTTTAAGGATGAAGCGTTTAAGATAACATCGTTATTTTTCGCAGACGATGGGATGTTGTTGGCAGAAAGTATAGAAGACGCAGAGAGAGTGATAGGAACGGTAATAAATACCAGTAGAGAGTGTGGACTGGAAATAAACAAACAAAAGAGTAGTATAATAATATTTAACATGAAGGAAAAGCCACAGGAAATAGCAGGAATAAGAGTCAGTAATAAGATCAAGTACTTAGGAATTACAATAAATGATAGTAAGAATTGTTTTAAGTTACAGAAAGGTATGATGATGGAGAAGGCAGTAAAAATGGCTAATATGACTTACTCAATAATTGCAAGGAGCTGCTCTAGATTATTAATAGGTAAGACATACTGGAAAAGTGTAGCCCTCCCTGCAATACTGTATGGAGCAAATATATTAGATCTAAATAAACAGGAGATACAACGACTGCAAAGGATAGAGAATAGCGTAAGCAGACAAATATTGGGAGCTCCGAGGTATGCGCAAGAGGCAGCAAGAAGAGGAGAGATAGGAATTTCAAGTATGAAAGCAAGGATAATGGAGGGACAGTTAAAGTATTTACAATATATTTTGAGAGAAGAAGGGAACAAATTGCTTGGAAGAATAGTGGAAGAGATGAAAGAGCGAAAGAAGAATAAATGGATAAAAGGATTAATAGAAGATAGAAAAATAGTAGGGATAAGAGGAGGGAAAGTGACAAATGAAGAGATAAAGATGAAGGTGAGAGAGTGGGATACTAAAGAATGGAAGCAAAAAATGGAAGAAAAACCAAGTCTGAAAATTTATAGAGAATGGAGAAGAGAGATAGGTGGCCAGGAGAATGTGTACGATAATAGGGAGGCTTCGGTGATCCTGTTTAAATGTAGGAGCAACAACATGAACAGACGGAGATTTAGTAACGAGACGACAGAATGCATCATGTGAGGCTATGAGTATGAGGACCTGAACCACTTTGTGCTGCACTGCCCGGCGTACAGCGAAGAGAGGAGGAACAACCCAGCACTGCAGCAGCCCTACCAGAAGGATGAGGAGTTGACTATTGTCCGCCTACTATTTAACAGCAATACAACAGAAGAGGCAAAAACAACGGTGTATAGACTCTGGCAAACAAGAAATAAGAAAATAAAAGAATTATTAAGATAAAATAGACCCGGACCCAGACCGCAAGAAGAACCCTACAACAGGGAGTGCCGCTTTAAAGGCATTACTCCCGCCAATCATCGGATGTCGGATGTCGTCTCCAAGGGGCAGAACGCCTTAGCAACGGCATCTCCCTGAAGATTTAAGTTTACTTGATATTTCCTAGTTTACATTCAATGGTTTTTATCTTTCTTAATTAGATGTCAAACTTTTAATTAGTATTTCTCTCTTCTTCCACAACTTATATAAAATCTCCTTTTTCTCTTCTAGATTTTCTTCTCTGAATAAATAATCTCCTATTATTCCCAGTTCATCTTCCTGGTATGGCTGTTGTAGTTCTTTAGCTTTCATTCTTTCATTATTTATTGATGGGCACACTAACATAAAAAAATTCAGATCTTCATAATCATTGCCACATACTGTAGAGTGCATTCTACTTTTCCATTTGTGTGTCTTTTCCTATCGTTTAGTTGCAGAGTTCCACTCCTGGCCTTATACAGTATGATTGAAGATGGGCGGTTATCATACATATTTTCTTCTTTAACCCTTCTTTGGCGGCGCGCAACTTATGTCGTGTGAAATAAATATGGACTAAGTGGCGGTTCACAACTCATAATTTTCACCACATAATGTTGCTGAGAGAGAGAGAGAGATAAGTGGTGGTAGCAAGCGTATGACTGCTCCAGACCACCGCGGCGGACCTACTGACATGAATCCCACCCTCCCCCACTCGCTACACAGGGAATTATGTAGGGAAACTACCTAATTACATGGTTTTTGCACTCGTGTTGCGCGATCGTTGCAAGAAAACTAGCGGTCGTACAAGGATGGCTGGGGTGTCATTGGAAAGCTCTGTTTATGCCCTTTCAGGGCTAGATACTTGTTTTACGCTCTGGGTCTTATTTAGGCATGAAAATGATCACGTAAACAACCCTATTTAGGGTAAAAACACCCCGCTGGGCGGTACATATAAATTACCGCCTAGGCCGCTCGTAAGGTGTTAATACTTTCTTTCCATCTTTTGTATATTACTAGGCTTGATTTACTATTTACTTCTTCTTTCCAATTTGCAGAATCCCACTTTCTTGTTTCTTCTTTTATTTCTGTTTTCTTCATTCTTATAATATTTTCTCTTCTCATTCCCACAGTATTCATGTAAGCTTTTGTCACTTTCATCCATTTATTTCTATCATCCTCACACATTTCCCTTACTATTTCTTTCAGCAGCTGGTTTTCTCCTTCATCGATACTTTTAAATATTGTAACCTTCCATTTATGATTCTCGTTTTCATTAGTGAGGCCCCTATTTCACCTCTCAATGTACATATTGGTGCCCATTTTGCTGCTCCCAGTATGTGTCTATATACTGTACTCCATTTTCTATTTTTTGTAATGTATTAATTTCAGTTTCGTTTATGTTGATTATGCTGGCTCCATATAGTACAGATGGTATTACTACACCTTTCCAGTAAGCCTTTCCAACCATTATCTTATTACCAGTTTTGGCTATTACTGAATATGTTAAGTTTTCTAATTTTCTTCCTTTTTGTATCATGTTAACTATTTGCTGTTTAAATATGTTTCTTATATTTTCCAATTTAAGTCCTAAATACTTTCTTGTTTCATTTTTTTTTTTTTTTTTTTTTTTTTTTACTTACTTAGTTACTTTCACCCCCTCTATTATCTCTAGCTGTTCTTTCATATTCCATATTATAATGTTACTCTTATTTTTATTTATTTCTAGCCCACATTTTTCTCCTATATTCATTAATATTCTCATTTTTCTTGCTGCATCCTCCAAATTTTCTGCCAACAATAAGCCATCATCTGCGTAAAACAGACGTACTTTTATATTAAACTTATCATTCTTGAATCCTCTCCCCTTTCTTCTATTTCTTTAATTATTATATAAGTTATTAGTTTGAAAAGTGTTGTTGATCCAGTGCATCCTTGGCATATCCCACTGGTAATAGGCAAGACCTCTTTTATATCTTCACTTATTTCAATACTTGTTTTGTCCCCAACATAAATATTTGCTTCTGTATCAATTATTTTTGGATGAATTTTATACTCTTTCATGGTGTTTATTAACATTTCCCTTTTTATTGAGTCATACACCTTACTAAAGTCTACTGATGTTACAATTAAAGTTGTTTTCCTTTTGAAGGCATCTTCAATACAGTACTGTAGTATGAAGAGATTATCCTCAACTTTACCACCCTTTGTGAAGCCTGCCTGAGTTTTTCTCATTTCATCATTTATATTTATGTGATTTTCTACTTCTTCTTTCAATATATTCATGAACATTTTTTATGATATTTTGGTAAGTGCAATGGGTCTTAATTCTTTGGCAGTTGGTTTCTTTGTCTTGGGTATAATTATTGTCTTTGATTCCTTCCACCCATTTGGCTTTTCTTTCCTTTCAAGTTCCTCTCTGAAACATTCTGTCATTTTATTTACACATACATCACTGTTTACTAGTGCTTTATACATCACTGTTTACTAGTGCTTTATACATTTCTGGTTTAATCCCATCTGGTCCTGCCGCTTTTTTTTTTTTTAACCTTTTCATAACATCTTTTACTTGTTCATTTTTTATTACTGGATTCTTCATAGGATTAATCATTCTTCCATTTCCAGTATTCATTATCATGTCTTAAATGTTCTCTCAGTATTTCTGGAATATCGTGTTCTCTAGTTTCAGTCATATCTTTTGTAATTTTTTCATTGTATGTTTCTTTTTCCTTTTCATTCCACACTGTAGGAATATTATTTGGGTGTTTTTTATATATAATTTCCCAAAACTTTATCAATTCTTTTTTTACTTTCCCCTTCTAGTAATATTCCTTCATTGCTATATAACTGTATGTTTTCTACTTTCTTTCTCTCTTTTCCCCTCAACTTATCCAAGTTCTCCCAAAGTTTTTTGTTTCTATTTTTTCCTTCTCTAATTTCTTTGGTTACCTTAGCTTCATACTGTAACATCTCTTCTGTTATCATTGCTTGTACCTTACTCTTTTGTACCTTATACTCCAAGTTCCACCTTTCCTTTTGTCCATCTTTTGCATTTCTTTTTTTCCTATTAAAACTCTTTCTTTTCTTTATTTCTGTTCTTATTGCATCATTCATCCAAGGTGGCTCCTTCATTTCATTTTTGTCACAAATTACCTTTCTTCTATAACTCTTTTCAATGTTATGTCTGCCACTTCTAACATCATATCATTCATATCTTCGATAGTTTTAACATATTAATTTCTTACTCTCTTGTCCATGATTTCTGTAAACTGGCTTAGTGATTCTTGGTCAGTTTTAAAATATATATTTTTTTTCCACTTTCCTTTCTCATAATTAGGTTTTTCATCTTTTAGCTTAAAAGTTACTTGGATTAAATTATGGTCTGATAAATAAAAACATTCTGGGATGGATGTAGTTACCGGGTGTACCACTACCGACATACAACATTAATCATCTATAAATACTTATGATAAAATAAATACTTATAAATCTATAATACTAGGTTAGGTTGTTTGGTTAGGGTAATGTATTTTTGTATCCAAAGGCAGTCAAAATAGACGGGAACATGATGGTGAGCGTCCGCGTAGTGTAAACAAGACGGGCGGTACACCCAGTAACTACATTCTTGCCAAATGTCTTTCCTCATCTATGTTCATTTCCTTAAATAGATTATACATTTTATTATTTACTATTACAAAGTATATTGTACTTTGTTGCTCTCCTCTATTCCATGTTGTAACACCTTTACACTTTTCATCACCATTTAATAATGTCAGTCTATAATCTTCTAGCCAGTCCAATACCATTTTACCATTAATATCAAGTTGTTGTGTTCCTATGATGGCCATTAAAATCACCCATTATTATCAACTGAACTGAACTGAGGAAAAATGGCGGCCATCTTGGATGAGCTGAGAACTAATATTTTTCACTTTTTTACCGTATTTTTAGTATTTTGTCATATTCTATATCAATGCCTACCCTGCGGGGGTCTGGGGGTGGCAGCCCCCAGGCTAGGTTAGGTTGTTAGGTTAGGGTAATGACAAAATATGGTTTTAGGGGGCATGTTTTAATGGGAGGTTTGACGACCTCCCTTATAACCAAATAAGGAAAACCTCTTATTTGGTAGCAGTCTCGGAGTATCCAACGTAGGGCTTATGATCTCAGCCGCTACCACAGCGGGCCGATTTATCGGTACTCACGCGAAGTAACCAAATAATCTCTAGAGTTGCACCTCAATTCACTACTAGGCACGTTGTACACACTCCGAGACAACTAAGAAGGAAGAGAAAGCGAAGGAGAGAAAGAATTGTTATAGTTACCCATTTAATCTAGCTGCTCTCCTCTAAGCCATGCTCCATGTTCTATGAGCCTGCGCCAGGAACTGCCAAAGTATCGAGGTATCAAGTAATCAGTTTAGATTAGATGGGCAGGGGATCGGCATGAGGGCGGGATACTCTGTCGTTGGATACTCCGAGACTGCTACCAAATAAGAGGTTTTCCTTATTTGGTTATAAGGGAGGTCGTCAAACCTCCCAATTTAGTAGCAGTCTCTACGTTTCCAACGTAGGGCTTGAATCCCAAATTGGAGGCGGACATCCAAGAAACCTTAAAAACCCCAAGCCTTAGCAAAAGTAGATGACCAAGAAAAGACACAAATAAACAAATAAGTTTTTAGGAAAAAGAGCGTAACAGTACGGTGCATATTAAGAAAGTACATGTTACAAGTGTATCAGTCTAGGGGCTAAAATGCACAGGCAGGTAAAGGAAGAGGTCATGTCGACCTTGGAATGGCACACCAACATGGGAAAGGTGAAGTCAATTGTAAAGCAGTACAATAACAAAGCACGGCACAGCATGTGGATGACCTCCGAAGACACTCTTATGTACAAGACATGGGTATGAGGCATAGGTATACCAATACAAAAACCCGTAGACAGTATAGTCCAAATGTAGTAAACCTTAAGAGTTACATCCATAACACTAAACAGACAGTACTGTTCAGACAAGTATTGAAAGAGAAAGTCTTTGTACAAGCATACAAAACTCCCCCCCCCCCCCCTGTTGTAGGGAAAGGAAGAAAATACAGTACGGGAGGAAGAGACACAGGAGACGGTGGACGTCACCACATGACACTCTGTAGTTACACAACATGGGTAGGAGGCAGAAGCATACCAACACAAAACCCGTAGACAGTTGAGTCAGAAAGTAAAAACTGGAAGAGCGAAATCCTAAAGTGAAGCCAAGTGGAAAGTATTCACAAAAACAAGGCACGGCATAGCAGGCGGACGCCATCAGACGACACTCTGGAGGTACATGACACGGGTAGGAGGCATAAGTACAGTAGGGTCCCACATAAAACGAGTATATGGTCGATAAACGAGGGCGTTTTATGCGATTTTGTTTTATGTGAACACAGCATTTTGGTGGCGCAATATCGTCAATGTTCACTGTAAGCGTAAATTTTCGTACAAAGCGAACGATATTTCGTACGTTTTGTACGATATTTCGGCGCTCTATATGAAAACTCCTCGGATTTGCCCCACTTTGGCGGCGGACTCGTTTTATGTGATCACATTCGTTCTGATCGAAAATTAAATATTAATATTTTAGGTCGGTCGTTTTAATCGAGACTCGTTTTATGCGAACACGTTTTATGCGGGACCCTACTGTATACCAACACAGAACCCGAAGACAGTGGAGTCAGAACGGAAAAAGTGTAAGAGCGAAAACCGTAAGTGAAGGCAGGTGTTAAGTGTTTACAAAACAAAATGGCACGGTATAGCCGGCTGACGACATCATCCGACATTCGTCATGTACAAGACATGGGTATGCGGCATAAGCATACCAAGGTAAAACCTGTAGACAGTGTAGTCATAATGTAAAAACCGTAAGAGCGACATCCTCCATACCAAACAGACATGTATTGAAAGAAAGGCTTTGTACAAGCATACAAAAAATACCTCCCCCCCCCCCTCTCTTTGTCAGGGAAAGGAAGAAAATACAGTATTGGACGAAGACAGCAGGAAGAGAAGCAGGATGGATGACGAAGCAGGGGACACGTTGATGGAACGCGACCCAAGGCATATGAAGCCTGGCCGTGGGCATGGAGAGGTATGTGCACACCGAAGCCCGTCCCGGCACAGTGGCACACACAGAAGCAACAGGGCGTGAATCTGGCATAGCAGAAGTTCCATACGAGTCTACAAAACGAACAGAAGGGGTCAAAGTGACGAACCCGAGGGAAGGGGCCCTGGCTATGATTTGGAGCCGGACGGAGCCTAAAGCAGGTCTTCAGAAAGGTGACACCCCTTGTGAGGGAGCACCAGCCCCGTCAAGGCCTCTAAGGGTACCCCAAGAGCGGGCAGGCGCCTCGAAGATGTAGGACCGTACATGCTGGCGAGTGTCCCAAACCAGTGATGAAGGGAACGGAACACAAACGCAACCGAGGGAGCTGTGTGCTCACTACCCAGTGTCACGGAGCCAGTTAGGGAACCCAATCCAAGATGACTGAAGCCCTCCACGGAGACATCAGCCAGCGCCGATGAAGCATATCAGCCAAGCCGAGGTCAAAAGGCGGCAACCACCCAGCCACACAAACATTTATGACACAAATGCCAACAAGGTCCCTAGGGCCCTAATCCGGCCCAAGAGGAAGCCGGAGACAGGGAGGGGAACGGAACACGGACACCATTGCTTCAGCCGGTTGGCAACACACTTGCGGCGGCAACAGAGTTTACATGTTGGAGCAGCGGTGGGGCAGGATTTTAGTGTTCCATAGGCCAAATGTCTAACCGACAGGAGAGTCTTGTGAAGGTGCAGTCTCTTTGGAACACTGTTAAGGCTGGTGTGGTAACCGAGACTGCAGGAGCTGCAGCGGGGGGACTCCGGCGAGTCGTGCTGAGGCACGGTTAGCACCACACCAACATCATCCACAGTGACGACTGGGCGGGGCAGTGGTGAGGTGGGACCTGATCGTCCTACAGTACACCCCAACTACCGAAAAGCAACCCGTCTGAGCCGTTACAATGCATGTGAACAGACAAATGACAGGAACCCAGTACACGTATGTATAGCGGAGCGTACCAAGCACGGGCCGGCCACATGGGCGCGATCAACCAAACCCAGCGCCAGAAAAATCCCAGCCCGTGGAGGACGTAGCACATGAGGAGTGCGACGGGCGGAGGCAATGTGGACACCGACTGTCACCCACTCCAGTCCGTGCCGAAGGCATCAGCGGATAAGAAGACCAACCGAAAGGCCACCGACAAGCCCGCCAGGGCAAGACAGCGATCCCGCAGGAAGAAGAACGGTACCAACAGGATCATGGCCCGGACGCGAAAGCGATGAGCCCTGACCACTTGCCGTGGTGGTGAAGACCCATGTTAGATCGGGAGCCCCACCCCCCTCACACGACGCATCTGTGGCTATCCAGATGGCCGCCGGGGGAGCAGGCCAGGGCACCGCTGCCGCGAGCGAGCCCCGAGCGACCCAGTGTGATAGTCTCATATGTAGCAAGCGCGGTACCGGCCACAGCCAGTAAAGGGGGGGGGGCGATACAGGGAAGTGTTAGGGGACCAGTAGAACAAGGTAGTCGAGTCCGAGCTGGCCTAAAGGCACGGTCAGTGCCGCCCAAGGTAAAGATCCCAGCCGGGAAAACACCCAGAACACGTTCGTGAACGAGAACGGGCAGAACACGACAAGTGTTGACGTGGACACCCGACCCGGGGGAACAGGAGCACAGTGGAGGTTCCATGGCTCCCAGTGTGAAGGTGGGAGGACCGCCATGTGAAATAGTGATGGTGAACCCCAGGCCTGTGACACGGACGACTACAGCGAGTGTGTCCAGGACACAATGTGTGGAGATGTTATCGTGACGGCACCTCCCCCATACATGGACCGGAGTACCTGGGCCACCTCCTGAGACACTGCGTCGATGACGGGGAGGGCGCCCGAGAGGAGGTTGAGACCTCCACCTCCAGGCCAGACCCTACTATACCCCGTCGTGCCCACGACCGGCGTGGCTAGCGCAGGAAGTGGGGGCGGGAGAAGCCGGTGCGGGCGCTTTGCGTCAGGCCCACCTCCAAGTCAATGAGACGGCCGGTTGAGGGGAGAGGGTATGGGCCAGGAGGAGCTACGTGTTGTGCGGAGCATAGCCTCCCTAAAGTTGTCATGGAGAAAGGAACTACCATGGCCAAACCCCCGTCCACCTGGCCGTCCTGACGAAAACGGAGAGCGGGCCTCACGCTCCGGCCTGTCCCCCTCCCGTCCGAGCAAGGCAGCGGAGGACGAGGGTCCCGGAACTTGCCAGCATAGTCCACCCACAGGACGGAATGGCAAACCAGGTACGAACGGCCACGGGAGGAGCGTATACAACGCCCCCCGCGGCCCGTCCCATAGCCCAAGCCCCAGGGCTCCTTGCCGGCGACGGACCACCACTCGCATGGTTGGAGGAGGACGACGAGGGCTTCGCCACGACCTCCCATTGTGCGGAGCATGTGTCGCTTAGCACAAGCAAGAAAGCCTCCTGCCAAGCCACCCCCAGGAACGTCAGTCCCGGACTTAAAAGGGCCGGCAGGAGGAGGTGGCTGTGGACGTCGGCAGGGGCTGACGAGCAGAGAAACCACCCAAACCAGTCGACGGCAATGGGTGGCGAACGTCCTGGACCGGGCAGGAAAAGCGAATGCAACGTAGGGCTGAAGAACCCAGTGAAGTCCGAGGAGCGGAGCAGCAGGCCAGACACAAAAGTGGAGGCCACGGTGGGGATGGACGGTAAAAGGTCAATGAAGAAAGGAGGGAATCCAATACACACAGGACCAACGCCACGTGAGCAGAGGCCTGGGACCTGTCAGCGAGGCTCTGTGGCGATCTAGGAGCAAGAGGCCACCTGTGGAGCGGATTCGAGGCACAGAAGGAAATTAACAGAGGACACATCAAGGGGGGGAAACCCAGCGAAGCAGCCGGTCCCTGGGTGCATATGAATGCAAAGGGCATAAAGAACCAGAGGAAAAAGACACGTGGCCAATTCCTGGTGACAGATACAGGGCACATCCAAGACTATAAAACCCACCTGTGGAGCGAGGTTCTATAGAAAGAGGAAGAGGCAGATGACACCCTGCCTGTTTGGCGGAAAACGCGTGTAAACACAACGCGAGTCAAGGCCGAACCCCCCTGGCAGTAAAAAGTCAAGTGTGAGCTACCCGACACCTAAGTGGTACAAATAGGAGGGGGGATCCAAGACACACAGGACAATTGCCACGCGAGCAGAGTCCTGGGACTAGGCAACAGGTCCCTGACTCCACCTAGTACACTAGAAGGCCGTCTGTAGGGCGGAAACGAAGCACAGGAGGACACAGAGGATAGGAAATCAGCCAAGTAGCCATATCCAGGACCATATGTACATTCAAACTGAGACAGGGCACCAACTCCATCAATAACCGAGAAAAAAGGCGATGTGGCCGATTCCCAGATACAGATATACAGGGTACATCAAAAAGTAGAAAATTTGCTTGTATAGCGGAATTCTAGAAAAGATGAAGAGCCAGAGGACACCAGGAGATCCTCGCCTGTGAGGCGATCTAGGCCCGTCGGCCTTCCTCCGAAGCAGGGTGCGTCCAGGAGGTGAAGGGCGGAGAGACAAACTTCACATCGGCGGGGGTCGTAGACATCCTTGGCATAGCAGGCTGTGCGGAGGCAGCACCCACGACCGAAAGCATGTCAGGCGGAAGCAGGGAGGAGCCGTCAGTACGGCACCGAAAAATGGGGGGGGGAGCGTCACACACCAGTGGAGGTGAGACAGGGGAAAAGTATGAGGCAGTAGAGCCAAAATAGCAGTTGAAACCCAAGTAAGACAATACCCAGGAAGACGCCAAGTAGCAAGGAAAGTCAATTAAGAGACACCCCCACAGTAGACCACAAACACCAGGGCTGGGACAAGCCCATTTGGCAAGAGAATTCTTCACTGACGAGCAGTTGGCCGTAATATATAAAAGTCATGTGCGTTCTCAGATGGATTACTGTTCACCTCTGTGGAGTGGAAGTGGAGTGGTTGCATTGAGGCAGTTGGACAAAATTCAAAATAAAGCTATTAGATTAATCAATAACCCTGCAATCACACAGGACCTTCCTACATTATCCATACGAAGAAACGTTGCCTCCCTTGCATTATTCTACAGATATTTTCACAGCAATTGTTCCGAGGAACTTGCTTCAATTGTGCCGCCTCTCCACATCTTTCCCCGTAGAACTAGGGCAGCTGAGAGCGCCCATGAATTTACACTTTCTCCTCCACAATGCAGAACTTCTGCTTATCAAAATTCATTTATCCCTAGAACTACTACTCTTTGGAATTCACTTCCCTCGAATTGCTTTCCACAAACTTACAATCTACAAATGTTTAAATCCAGTTGTTACAAATATTTTATGAATGGAGGATGCCTTTAGGCACATGGACCTTTTTGTTTTATCTGTGTTTTTCTTTCCTCCGTTTATTGTCTCTTTAAAAAAAAAAAAAAAAAAAAAAAAAAAAAAAAAAGACCCAACCCTGGTAAACAGGTCCAAGTCCTTTGGGGAAAAAAGACCCCACCCAAAACACCTGAGAACCCTCCGGGAGAGCGGAGGGAGGAGGGGGCGAAGCGGTGGAGGTTTCGCCGGCAGGAGAGCGGGCACCAGCAGGAAGGAAAAAGGTCAAGTGTGAGCAACCAAACAGAACCCTATTAGTGGAAATAGGGAAGGGGAGGGAATCCAATACACACAGGACAATCGCCACTGTGGGTCGAGTCCCAGGACTTTTCAGGAGGCCCTGGGGGCCACCTAGTATACTAGGAGGCCGCCTGTAGGGCGGAAACTAGGTACCGAAGGAGGACACAAGGGAGAGGAAACAGCCAAGCAGCTGTCGACCAAGGAGTCCTGTCCAGGTACAATGAAAAAAGGTGGCAGAACAGGGCGCTGAAAACCAAGTCAAGTGAAAAAGCTATGTGGCCTAGGCCTTGACAAGGTATAGGGCATGACAGGTCGGCCGAGAGCAGGGAGGAGCCGGCATCACAGCACTGAAAAATGGGGAAAGCATTACCCACCAGTGGAGGTGAGACAGGCAATATGAGGCAGTATAGCCAAATCAGCATGTAATACTCAGTAAGACAATATCCAGTAAGAAGCTAAGTAGCAAGTATAACAGGAAAGTCAAATAAAAACCACCCACACCGGAGACCCTCAACACCAGGGCTGGGACAAGCCCCTTAGCGAGGCCCAACCCTGGGAACAGGTCCAAACCAAATTTTGGGGAAATTTGGCCCATCCGAAATACCTGAGAACCCTCTGTGAGAGCGGAGGGAGGAGGTGGCGAAGTGGCGGCGGCGTAGGGACAGCCGGCAGTAGAGCGGGCACCAGCTGGAAGAAAAAGGCAAGTGTGAGCAACCCAACAGTACGATACCCTATAAGTTTAAATAGGGGCGGGGAGGGAATCCAAACCACATAGGACATCGCCACTTTGGGTCGAGTCCTAGGACTTTTCAGGTGGTCCTTGGGTCCACCCAGTATACAAGGAGGCCGCCTGTAGGGCGGGAACCAGGTACAGAAGGAGGACACAAGGAACAGGACATAAGGGATAGGAAAACAGCCAATCAGCCGTTGTCAAAGGGGCCCTGTCCAGGTACATGAAATAGGGGGCAGAACAGGGTGCATAAACCAAGTCAAGTGAAAAAGCTATGTGGCCTAGGCCTTGACAAGGCACAGGGCACATCAAAAAGATAAAGGCGCTTGTAGGGCGGATTTAAAAAGATGAAGGAGCTGAGGACACCAGAAGACCCTTGCCTGTGTGGCGAAAAAACGTGAGTAAACACAAAAATTGAGTCAACTTGTCCAAGCATATCCTCCCTGTGAGCGGGGCCCCTATCGCGTACAGTTTCCAGACATCGCCCCCCTTATTGTGATCAAGTAACCACAGGCAGGGGAAGAACAGAAACATGTAAAAGTAAGAAAAACGAGAATTTAACCGAGAGCTACGAGACCGAGACCTCCCAGTCAGTTGAAACAAAAGGAAGTCAGAAGGAAGGGACCTGTGTGGACCATTCCAACGGCGGGCAGCTCAAGGCAAAAAAACGATTAGCTAAACACACAATAATAATGAGAATTTTAACAAGAGCGTAGAAGACCAACCAGCAAGTCAGTGGAGACAAGAGGAAAACAGAAGGACAGGACTGTGTGGCCCAATCCGACGGTGGTCAGCTCAAGTTAAAAAACAGGCCTAGCCTAATTACACAATTCACATAAAAGAGAAAACACTAGGGCAGCGTCAATCCCTGAGTGAAAAAACCTATTAACAAAGCTAAACACTGCCCGAGAAGCCCCACAATTACGTTAATTAATAAAATAAAAGGAGGATAGCCTAGGGTTTGACCGACATTCTCACCAGAACCACGTATCCACGAGCCAAGTAGGCCCGGGGAAACGAAAAGGAACTGACAAAAGCGTGAACCAGGCGAACGAAATACAAGACCACCAACTATGGACAGGTTTAAGAAAAAAGTCAAAAGGGCTAAAGGTCAGTTGAGACCAAAGCAGCATGTTTGTGAGAGAATAAAGGCTCACACAAAAGCAGAATCCAGAGAAACCTCATGCTCAAGTCTTGTAAAACATCGACACGTAGTCATATGAAAAAACAATAAAACAAAAAGTCACAAAGGGAAAGAAACACAATGCATCCCGCAGGAAGCATCTCCCCCCCCCCCCCCCCCCCCCCAAGGTACGTTAAGGGTAGTTAAAGTGAACATGAACCCGAAAAGCGAGGGTAGAATCGACACACAACGACCGCTACGCGGTGTCGCGGACCAAACACCCCCGAAGAAAACAAATAAATAAACACGTCTCCAGCACTACGCGCACACCCATTAAAGACGCCATAAATCCGGATAAAGTGCTGCCTACATCACTGAACATCCTTCTAAAACCTCAACAGCCTGAAAAGGCTCACACTCACTAATAGTTGAAGCGAAGGGGACGCAAAGCAGGCACTCGCGAATCACAGACAAGAAAGGCGTGTGACATCGACGGTGGGCGCGAAGTGACTTGATACTTTGGCAGGTCCTGGCGCAGGCTCATAGAACATGGAGCATGGCTTAGAGGAGAGCAGCTAGATTAAATGGGTAACTATAACAATTCTTTCTCTCCTTTGCTTTCTCTTCCTTCTTAGTCGTCTCGGAGTGTGTACAACGTGCCTAGTAGTGAATTGAGGTGCAACTCTAGAGATTATTTGGTTACTTCGCGTGAGTACCGATAAATCGGCCCGCTGTGGTAGCGGCTGAGATCATAAGCCCTACGTTGAAAACGTAGAGACTGCTACTAAATTAGGCCTATTGCAAAATAATGGGTAAAAATGAATTTGCAGAAGGAAAAACACCTTAGAACACACTAATCAATGAAGGAACTGATAAGAAAAAAATTATAATACAAAAAACACATACTGTATGTGACCAAAAATCCAATTTGACCAAATTACCTTGTATCGACAGATCCAAAGGAGTAACACAAGATTCAACCAGATGATAATAAAAAGGAAGAAAGAAGCATGGGGAAGGTACAGGGCCAGAAAGAGTGATATGAGGCGCGAACAATACAACACAGAAAGAAACACAGTAACTAGGGAAGTGAGGGCTGCCAAGCATGACTATGAGAGGAAAGTTGCTTTGGACTCAACATCCAACGCCAAACACTTTTGGGCCTATGTCAGATCTAGAATGACTGCCAAGGAAAAAATCACCAAGGTAAAGACCACAAATGGAGACCTAACTGAAGACGACCAAGAAATCGCTACTGAAATGAACAAAGCATTCAACGGAGTATTTGTGCAGGAGGATACA
The DNA here is from genome assembly GCA_032716605.1 of Paralithodes platypus. Taxonomy (NCBI): domain Eukaryota; kingdom Metazoa; phylum Arthropoda; class Malacostraca; order Decapoda; family Lithodidae; genus Paralithodes; species Paralithodes platypus. The sequence continues at coordinate 16,031,357 of CM064506.1, read as the reverse complement.
CACGGAGCAACACCAGTGCCGGACACAATATTCCAGGGACCCAAAGTGCAGGACATCATAATAACCAGGGAAGCAGTTAGGAAATGACTACAAGAACTCAACACCAGTAAAGCACCAGGGCCAGATAGAGTGTCTCCGGTGATTCTCAAAGAATGTTCAGACATTTTGTGCGACCCACTCCAGGATATCTTCAGCACATCCATTGCGACGGGCGATGTTCCAAGCGACTGGAGAAGGGCTAACATCTCACCCATTCTGAAAAAAAGGCAGCAAGACCGAACCACTAAACTACAGGCCAATATCGCTAACATCTATAGTGTCCAAAGTCCTGGAGGGTATCGTACAACGTCATCCTGGGACACCTTGCTGAGAACAATCTCATCAGCGACGCACAACACGGATTTAGGAGCAACAGGAGCTGCCTCACAAACATGCTGTGCTACATCGACGACCTAGTAAATGATGTTGACAGTGGTAACTGTGTGGACATAAACTATCTGGACTGCGAAAAGGCCTTCGATCGAGTTCCCCACCAGAGACTTCACACCAAACTGGAGGCAATGGGAATAGGTGGAAATATCCTGAAGTGGATCAAGGCATTCCTTTCAGATAGGTTGTAAACAGTTTACTTGGAAAAACAAGAGTCAGCTTAAGACCTTCTGTACCTGATGCCGAGTTGGCTGCCAACTTTGTGGCATTTTTTGCTGGCAAGATAACTCGCATAAGACAGGAATTGGATGATGCTTCTGTTGGTGAAGAACTTTCAGTTGTACTCCAACCCCGACACATTCCTAATAATGTCCTCTCATCCTTTCACTCAGTAGAGGTGGACATGATCTCGTCCTATATAAGAAACCTCAATAAAACATTTTGCCCGTTGGATCCCATAAATGTTTCCAAGCTACCAAGAGTCTATGATCACACAGTTGAGTTTATTTCCAAAATAATTAATAAGTGCTTCTCTGAAGGTAGCTTCCCACATTCTGAAAAGCATGCACTACTCCGACCTACTCTAAAGAAACCTGGACTTGATGTTGAGAACATGTTGAACTATCGTCCTGTCTCCAACCTGTCCTTCATATCAAAGATATTAGAGCGTGCAATACTTGACCAATTACAACCACTACTTCAGCAGAATGAAACTATCCCAATTTTTCAGTCTGCTTACCGACAGCATCATTCAACTGAAACAGCATTGATTAGAGTACATAATGATCTAGTTGAGAAAATTTGCAATGGTGTGGCCTCACTATTGGTCTTGCTTGATCTCTCTGCGGCTTTTGACACAGTGGATCATGAGTTGTTATTGAGTGATCTTTATGATTGTGGTGTGCGTGACTCCGCTCTCTTGCTTCTTGGGTCGTACTTGTCAGGTAGATCCCAGAGTGTGATGGTAAATCAAGTGGTCTCGGACTCGACACCCCTGCAGTATGGTGTTCCGCAGGGATCAGTTTTGGGTCCTATCCTATTTATAATTTATATTAGCAGTTTGTCTCTTCTGCTTCGTGCACATAATGTCACCTTTCACTTTTATGCAGATGACACCCAGATTTATGTGAGAATCACAAATATAGTTGATATACGGAGTAAGATGGAATTGTTGATGTCTGATATCAAGAAGTGGATGAGAGCGAGAAAACTTAAACTAAATGATGGTAAAACTGATATTCTCATCATCCGAGGAAATAGAAGAGCTGATGATATGGTAGGTGCCCTCTCCATCAATGTGGGTGGATCTCAGCTGCGACCGGCCAACTCTGTTCGAAATCTGGGTGTATATGTGAACTCCCGATTAGATTTCAAAGAGCATGTAAACCAGATAGTTAAAAGTTGTTACTTGCACATCAGAAATCTCTATTTGGTGAAGCCGTTTATAATGTTGCCTCCTGACGTTGGTTCACTCATTGGTCTTCTCTCGTGTTGATTATTGCAATGCCCTGTTGGTGGGTCTTCCAAATTATATTTTGAAGAAAGTTCAGTCTGTTCTTAACAGGGCCGCAAGACTAATTTTTGGTGTTCCACCTAGAACTCCTACTACATCTCTTCACATAGAACTGCACTGGCTGCCAGTAAGAGCAAGAATAGAATTTAAGTTGTGTTTGGTGACTTTTAAGGTTCTCAAATTTGGTGAGCCTAGGTACCTTGCGGAGCTGCTCAGGCGCCCACCGGCACACCATGGTGTAGTTGTGCGTCATGACAATGACCCTTTTCGTCTTGATGAACCAAGGGCTTTCCGGCAGTCTTCTTTCTTTGAGAGGTCATTCTCCTACATGGCTCCGAGGTTGTATAACAGGTTGCCGCTGTCCATGAGACAACTGAGTTCTGTTGAATGCTTCAAGAGACAACTTAAGACTTTTCTCTTTGAGAGAAGCTATGATCTTGAGAGAGGTGTCATGACAGATGGCTATAGAGTTTAGGCTATTTTGCCACTGCTAGTGATTGTTAAATGTGTGTTGTATATGAGCCTTCTTTTGATGCATTGATTTTTGTTCTTTTTTCTTTCTCTTTTTCGAGCGCTAGTGAATTCTTCGGAAAAATTGGCGCTTATGAGAAATAAGTAACATGCTTATTATTATTATTATTATTAGGTTCCACAGGGTTACCATAAGGAACACCCCGTCAGATTGGCTGCCGGTGATGAGTGGAGTTGCTCAAGGATCAGTGCTGGGCCCAATTCTCTTCTTGATTTATATTAATGACCTTGTTACCAACCTCGAATCAGCAACTAGTCTTTTTGCAGATGACGCAAAGATATACAAAACCATCAGGACAGACGCAGACGTCGAGACCCTTCGGAGAGACATGGAGAGACTGAACGAGTGGAGCAGGAAATGGCTCCTAACATTTAACGCAGACAAATGCAAGACTATGCACATTGGGCACAATAACCCGAAAGAGGACTACCAGCTACGCGGGACAACACTCCAGAAATCTTCAAATGAAAAAGACTTGGGCATTATTATATCCTCAGACCTAAAATCCTCAGCACATGTCGCTAAAATCGCTGCACAAGCAAATAGTCGTTTGGGCATAATTAAGAGGAACTTTTCGATATTGGACAAGGAAATCCTTGTACCACTCTATGTGTCACTGGTGCGCCCGATCCTCGCTTTTGGTGTCCAATGTTGGTCACCCTACCTAATCAAGGACATACAGACTATTGAGGGTACAGCGAAGAGCAACCAAGATGGTCCCAAACCTAGAAGAATTACCCTACGAAGAAAGGTGTAAGCATCTTGGCCTCCAGACACTAAGTGACCACAGAAAACGAGGGGACATGATAGAAACATACAAACTTCTACACGGCTTTGAGGACATACCATACACCAGGTTTTTCCAGAAGAATAACAACCACCTACGGGGCCACTCGCTGAAACTCTCCAAGCCAGACCACTAGAGAACGACACTGAAGGGGAATTGGTTCTCTATCAGAGTCATCGACGAGTGGAACGCACTCCCAGAGAGTGTGGTTACAGCGCCAACGATTGCCACTTTTAAAGCCAGATACGACAAACATAATAAAATAACCTAGTTAATATTGGCTGACCAGTCTTTGGAGGTGGGGTTCACACAAGAAGCCTGCTTCTTAATTCCCCACTATCATTCAATAGGTAAGCATTCAATAGGTATAAAGGGGGTATCACACTGGGCCAATTCTCGTCATTCTTCAGCAAAAAATTGAGCTACCGCCAGTTTTCAGCACAAATCTCACCATTTGATGATGGAGCTAGGATGCTTCCCGCTCTGGGTGGGAAGCTCCATTTTTTGATGGAGGTAGATTGTCAGCCTCTTTACAGCTCGCATTTAATCTCATTGATATCTCAAGTATATGGCATCGAAATATATATTTTGCTACATAATTGTGTGTTTTGATCGTGAGAAGGGCTGCGGATAGACATAAACTAAGTGAATTAAGGATAAAATAGCTACACCACTTGCAGCTAAATAACCACTTCGTATACCTACGTCATGGCGATTGGTATGAAACAAAAACATTCGGTTGTGTAGCAGGAGGAACTGTTTTTCAGATGCCTATTTACTAAGAATCATTGAACAATATATTTAACCTAGCCTAACCTAACCTAGTATATTATTGGACTATTTATGAATGTAAAATGTAAAAATATATTGTAACATTACCAAATTATTGAGATAAATACAGGTCTACCCGCATACACAGGATTATAGCCTACCAAGCATTCTACAACCTCTGAAAAGTTCAAAATATTTCCTCATATATTCTCCAAATATAACATAATCACGCAAACTTGTAGATTGAGTCATATTGAAATATAATTGTCGATATAAATCCATATTACTCTAAATTATTGGTGAAACAGCACAATATAAACGATCGTTTAGTGCTGAGGTAACAACAGGGGCTCCGTCAGGCTATAGCCTGGAGGTGAGATGTTAGTAGAGCCATTAAAAATGTTATTTGAGGTATCTTTTAATACAGGACAAATCCCGACGGACTGGAGAGAGGCGAACATAACAGCTATATTTAAGAAGGGAAAGAGAAATGACCCAGGAAATTATAGACCAGTCAGTTTGACAAGTGTTGTGTGTAAACTAATGGAAACGGTAATTAGAGAAGGAATAATGGAGCATATGAAATCAAACCAACTTTTCAGTGGGAGACAGTTCGGATTCTTGCCGGGGAGGTCGACGGTACTACAGCTAATTAAGGTGGTAGATGATTGGATGCAAACTCTGGAGGATGGTGATATAATAGACGTGGTATATTGCGATTTTATGAAGGCCTTCGATAAGGTCCCACATAAAAGGTTAATAGAGAAAGTTAGAAGCTATAGTATAGGGGAGAAATGTGTGAAATGGATAGAAGCCTTCCTGAAAGATCGGAGACAGAGGGTACTGGTGAATGGAATAGGCTCGGGGTGGAGGGAAATTACAAGTGGGGTACCTCAGGGATCTGTGTTGGGACCACTCCTGTTCGTTATATTTATCAACGACTTACCTGAAGTTATAACCAATGGAAGTGAGATATACCTGTATGCAGATGACACTAAGCTGTATAGAAGAGTAAGGAAGATGTGGGTTTGCTTCAAGGAGATGTGGAGGGCATGAAGGGATGGTCTGAACATTGGTTAATGCCTTTTCATCCAAAAAAATGCAAGTACATGTGCATTGGGACTAGCAAGATACACAAGGTAGGATACAGCATGTATGAAGCGATGGAGGAAGTGAATGCAGAAAAGGATATAGGACTAGTGATAGACAATAAGTTAAATTTCTCAGAACATTTAGCGGAAAAGATAAACAAAGCCAATAGAATTGTAGGGCTGATAAGGAGGACATTTGTGTCACTTGACGAAGAAATATTCAGGAATCTCTATACAGCGCTGGTTAGGCCGCACCTGGAATATGCGAACCAGGTGTGGGCTCCATATATGGGAAAGGATATAGAAGCAGTGGAGAAAGTGCAGAGGAGAGCTAGCAAGCTAGTACCAACGTTGAAGAACCCGGGCTATGAGCAGAGGTTGAGGACACTGGGACTTCCGACACTGGTATATAGGAGAAAGAGAGGGGATATGATAGAGACTTTTAACACCTAACGAGCAGCCTAGGCGGTAAATAATATGTAGCCACCAGCGGGGTGTTTTTACCCAAAATAGGGCTGTTTACGTGATCATTTTCATGCCTAAATTAAACCCAGAGCGTAAAACAAGTATCTATCCCTGAAAGGGCATAAACAGAGCTTTCCAATGACACCACAACGATCCTTGTATGACCGCTAGTTTTCTTGCAACAACCGCGCAACACGAGTGCAAAAACCATGTAATTCGGTACTTTCCCCATACAATTCACTATGTAGCGAGTGTGAGAGGGTGGAGGAGGGTGGGATTCATGTCAGTTGGTCCACCGCGGTGGTCTGGAGCAGTCATACGCTCGCTACTCTCCTGCCACCACTTGTCTCTCTCTCTCTCAGCAACATTACGTGCTGAAATTGCCACACGACTTATGTTGTGAGCCGCCACATAGTCCAAATTTCTTTCACTCGACATATGATGCGCGCCGCCAGTTAAGGGTTAAGATAGTGTCAGGAAAGTATGATGAGGATGTGTGTGAAGGTATCTTCTTGATGCGGGAGGGAACAAGAACGAGAGGACACTAAGAAAATTTACAAAGAAAGAAATAGGCTTGAAAAGGCAAAGAACTCATTTTGTGATAGAGTGGTAAATGAGTGGAAGTGTAGTCGATTCCGAATCAATAAGGGAGTTTGAAAGTAATCTTGATAAAGCATGGGGAAGACAAGATTTGAAGTTTGATTATAAAGCAAAAATATAGAATAGTAAAAATGTTGCGTCTGCTGCCGCCGCCGCCAACACAGTGAACGACCTCAGTAGTGCAAGTACTGGCACTGAGCTGGATACACAGGCCTAGTTTGTCTTTTTCCAGAGGATCTACTGTAAGAAACTGTAAGAATAGCCTATATTTTGCGAAAAACTTCCCCATAAGCTTCACACGCAAAATAGGGGATAGGGGTGTAATCTTGTATGGAGATATAGAGACTCATATGAATGATAATGGAGTGAGAAAAGTGAGGGATATGGAGACAGTGAAGGAGGTCTTGAAAGGTGTGGATGAGGATGAATATGGATGGGAAGGGCAGGTGGAGGAGGTCAGTAGGATAGGTAGATATAAAAGGGGAGAGATGAGACCTATAAGGGTACAGTTTAAAACTAGGGTAGTGGCGGAGACTGTGACAAATTTTAGTTGGAGGCTAAATACAAATGATAAACTGAAACACATAAGACTAAAGAAGGATTTGAGTATAGAACAAAGGAAAAAAATTAAGGAATTACAAGAAAAGGCTGATGAAAATAATGGAAAGTTGGATGAGGAGGATAAGAGAAATTTCTACTGGAGAGTGAGGGACGGAAAAGTGAGGAAGTGGTTTATAAGAGTAGAAGGGAGGGGGAGATCAGGGAGGGGAGAGAATGTGATGGGAGTTGTGACGGAGGAGGAGAACGGGGTGAAGGTGTCACAGGGAGAGACAGGAGACAAAGAGGCAGACCCAGTAGTGCTAAAAGGGGAGTAGGGTACGGACTGAAGGAGCGGGATGGTGTAATTGCTGAAGGAATGGTAGATGGATTAAGGATTATGTTTAGTAATGTGGATGTGTTTACCCAGGACAAGAAAAGAGAACTGATATGTAGGTTGCAGGATGAAGAGGAAAAACCTGATGTCATAGCCCTACAGGAAGTAAGACCAAAAAATGCTAGAATTGAAAGGGAACTGGTGGAATATAGTTTGGAGGGTTTGGAGTTATATGAGAGAAATGCTATTAGAGCAGAGGTTGGAAGAGGACTGTTTATTTATGTAAGAAATGAGCTCAAGGTTAATGAGGTGGATATGAGACAGCAGTATTGTGAGTATTTGTGTATTGAAGTAAAATGTGTAAGAGGATCAATTCTAATTGCCTCTATATATAGAAGCCCAAATAATAGCAGGGGAGAGGATGATAACCTACTGAAAGCAATGAAGGAGATAGATAATAGAGAGAACAAATATAAAATTTTGATTGGAGATTTCAATTTGCCAAGGATCAACTGGGCAAATTGTACTACTCCAGCGGGACAGGGTAGCCTGGAAAATAAGTTTATAGAGAAAGTGAGAGATTGTTTTTTAACGCAACATATTGTAGAGATGACAAGATATAGAGATGGGACGCAGGGGAGTGTACTTGATTTGATTTTTAGCAATGAAGAGGATATAGTGGAACATGTTAATGTGGATAGCCCTATAGATCGTAGTGACCATGCCTGTATAAGCTTTAGTTGTAACATTAAATCAGAGAGGGATAATAGAAGCAATAGAAAAATATACATGTATGATAGAGCAGATTATGAGCTGCTGAGACGGTGTTTGGACATTGACTGGGGGGAATACTTGAACGGTGAAGACGCTGAAGGAATGTGGAGGAAAATTAGAGTCAAACTGGAGAATGCTGTATCCAAAAGTGTACCAGTAAGGGAATATAAGGATAAAACAAAATTGAGGAAAAGAACTAACCCAGAATTGCCAATGAAAAGAAAGCTTTGGATATTGATTAGAAGAAAGAAACGATTGTGGGAAAGATTAAAATTGTTAAAAAAGAACAGGGGGTCTAGTATAGAGGCTAAGGAAGTGGATCTGGAACGCAGACAAATAAACAATAAAATAAGGTGGGAAACAAGGAGGGGGGTGAAGGAGAGGGAGAGAGAGATAGCTAGAAATGTGAAGGATAATCCAAAAATATTCTGGAAGTACATTCAGGAAAAGTTAACAAGAAGAGTAGGGATCCCAGAGCTGGTGGGGGGGTTGAATGATGGGAGTAGAGCGGAGACTGATAAGGAGAAAGCAGAGGTGCTGGGGAAATACTTTGGGGAGGTACTAACAGTGGAGTCGGAGGATGCAGTGCCTACTATTCCCATCAAACAGGCACCGGCACTAGAACTAATAGAGTTTTCCCATGCTAGAATAAGAAGGGCTATAGAAAAAATGAACAGAAGTAAGTCACCGGGACCGGATGGGATACACCCAAGAATCATAAAGGAAGGAGGGGAGATGTTAGTAGAGCCATTGAAAATGTTATTTGAGGTATAGTTTAATACAGGACAAATCCCGATGGACTGGAGAAAGGCGAACATAACAGCTATATTTAAGAAGGGAAAAAGAAATGACCCAGGGAATTATAGACCAGTCAGTTTGACAAGTGTTGTGTGTAAACTAATGGAAACGGTAATTAGAGAAGGAATAATGGATCATATGAAGTCAAACCAACTTTTCAGTGGGAGACCGTTCGGATTCTTGCCGGGGAGGTCGACGGTACTACAGCTAATTAAGGTGGTAGATGATTGGATGCAAATTCTAGAAGATGGTGATGTAATAGATGTGGTATATTGCGATTTTATGAAGGCCTTCGATAAGGTCCCACATAAAAGGTTAATAGTAAAGTTAGAAGCTATAATATAGGGGAGAAATGTGTGAAATGGATAGAAGCCTTCCTGAAAGATCGGAGACAGAGGGTACTGGTGAATGGAATAGGCTCGGGGTGGAGGGAAATTACAAGTGGGGTACCTCAGGGATCTGTGTTGGGACCACTGCTGTTCGTTATATTTATCAACGACTTGCCTGAAGTTATAACTAATGGAAGTGAGGTATACCTGTATGCGGATGACACTAAGCTGTATAGAAGAGTGAGGAGTAAGGTAGATATGGGTTTGCTTCAAGGAGATGTGGAGGGCATGAAGGGATGGTCTGAACATTGGTTAATGCCTTTTCATCCAAAAAAATGCAAGTACATGCAGATTGGGACCAGCAAGATAGACAAGGTAGGATACAGTATGTATGAAGCGATGGAGGATGTGAATGCAGAAAAGGATATAGGAGTAGTGATAGACAATAAGTTAAATTTCTCAGAACATTTAGCGGAAAAGATAAACAAAGCCAATAGAATTGTAGGGCTGATAAGGAGGACATTTGTGTCACTTGACGAAGAAATATTCAGGAATCTCTATACAGCGCTGGTTAGGCCGCACCTGGAATATGCGAACCAGGTGTGGGCTCCATATATGGTAAAGGATATAGAAGCAGTGGAGAAAGTGCAGAGGAGAGCTAGCAAGCTGGTACCAACGTTGAAGAACGCGGGCTATGAGCAGAGGTTGAGGACACTGGGGCTTCCGACACTGGCATATAGGAGAAAGAGAGGGGATATGATAGAGACTTTTAAGATAGTGTCAGGAAAGTACGATGAGGATGTGTGTGAAGGTATCTTCTTGATGCGGGAGGGAACAAGAACGAGAGGACACTCTAAGAAAATTTACAAAGAAAGAAATAGGCTTGAGAAGGCAAAGAACTCATTTTGTGATAGAGTGGTAAATGAGTGGAACGCACTGCCCCAGTATGTAGTCGATTCCGAATCAATAAGGGAGTTTGAAAGTAATCTTGATAAAGCATGGGGAAGACAAGATTTGAAGTTTGATTATAAAACAAAAATACAGAATAGTAAAAATGTTGCGTCTGCTACCGCCGCCGCCAACACCGTGAACAACCGCAGCAGTGCAAGTACTGGTACTGAGCTGGATACACAGGCATAGTTTGCCTTTTTTCCAGAGGATCTACTGTAAGAAAAAAAAAAAAAAAAACATAGCAACATTAACGTATAGATTGGGTCCTATTACACAAAGTTTGTCAATATCAATCCATATTATTCTACAGTTTAAGTGAAACCAGTTCTATAGCCTACGCCACGGCGATTGGTATGAATCGAAAAAGTTCAAAATATAAATTTCCTCATATAACCTTCAAATTAAAAAAAAAATTACACTAACGTGTAGATTGAGTCATATTGCATTATAATTGTAGATGTAAATTAATATTACATATATATACATTACAGTATAGGTGAAACGGACCAATATAGGCTAAGGTCGGACGTTGTTATTGTTGTGTCGGAGACTCACGCAGCCAGGACGCTTAGCGTGTGTGATAGAATTTGCCGGAGCTACTGAGTGATCCAAGGGGGGTAGGCTATCACACTGGGCCAATTCTCGTCATTCTTCAGCAAAAAATGGAGCTACCGCCAGTCTCCAGCACAAATCTCGTCATTTGATGGAGCTAGGATGCTTCCCGCACTGGGTGGGAAGCTCCATTTTTTGATGGAGGTAGATTGTCAGCCTCTTTACAGCTCGCATTTAATCTCATTGATATCTCAAGTATATGACGTCGAAATATATATTTTGTTACATAATTGTGTGTTTTGATTGTGAGAAGGGCTGCGGATAGACATAAACTAAGTGGATTAATGCTAAAATAGCTACACTACTTGCAGCTAAATAACCACTTCCTATACCTACGCCACGGCTATTTCTATTGGTATGAAACTAAAACATTCGGGTGTGTAGCAGGAGGAACTGTTTTTCAGATGCCTAGGGCTATTTATACTAAGAATCATTGAACAATATATTTAACCTAGCCTAACCTAACCTAGTATATTAGTGGACTATTTATGAATGTAAAATGTAAAAATATATTGTAACATTACCAAATTATTGAGATAAATACAGGTCTACCCGCATACACAGGATTAGGTCAATATACAGGAGGCGCTACACTATAAGTAGCAAAATTCTAATGGTAGTTTTGGGTTCCTATCATCATATGCTTCATTTCTATATACTTTTTATCCCCAGGAAAAAAAAAAAAATCTTGGGATTTTTCATTTATTTTCTTGGGATTTTTGGTTTGGTCATTAACCTAACCAAAAAACCTAACCTAACCTAACCTAATAGCCCCCAAATACATTTAGGTTAGGTTAGGTTAGGTTAATAAAAAAAAAAAAAAAAATCAAGAAAAAAATAAAAAACCCAAGATTTTTTTTTGTTTTTCCCCCGGGATAAAAAGTATATAGAAATGAAGCATATGATGATAGGAACCCAAAACTACCATTAGAATTTTGCTACCTATATTGTAGCGCCTCCTGTATATTGACCCAGGATTATGCCTACCAAGCAATCTACAACCTCCGAAAAGTTTAAGTTCAAAATATTTCCTCATAGGCTATATGTTCCAAATATAAAACATAATCACACAAACTTGTAGATTGAGTCATATTGAAATATAAGTGTCGATATAAATCCATATTACTCTAAATTATTGGTGAAACAGCACAATATAAACGATCGTTTAGTGCCGAGGTAACGACAGGGGCTCCGTCAGGCCAAGGTATATCTTGCGTCAGGCTATAGCCTATATTTTGCGAAAAACTTCCTCATAGCTACTTATATAAGCTTCACACGCAAAACATAGCAACATTAACGTATAGATTGGGTCCTATTACACAAAGTTTGTCAATATTAATCCATATTATTCTACAGTTTAAGTGAAACCATTGTTCTATATATAGCCTACGCCACGGCGATTGGTATGAATCGAAAAAGTTCAAAATATAAATTTCCTCATATAAGCTTCAAATTAAAAAAAAAATACACTAACGTGTAGATCGAGTCATATTGCATTATAATTGTAAATGTAAATTCATATTACTATACATTACAGTATAGGTGAAACGGACCAATATAGGCTAAGGTCGGACGTTGTTATTGTTGTGTCGGAGACTCACGCAGCCAGGACGCTTGCCATGTGTGATAGAATTTGCCGGCGCTACTGACTGGAAACGGAGACTGGAGATTGGAGAATGACGAGAATTTGGCCCAGTGTGATGCAACCATTTTGTAGAACGAGAATCAACAATTTTCTCCAGGACACTTTTGCCACCTCATGTTGTTAATAATGCGAGGCCAAGCACGCAGCCGCTTTACTTCTATATACGCACGGAATTACGATGCTATTTCGATACATCTTTACTTAATTTAATTATATTAAGGGTCAATATTATCGTATTAACTAACCGAACTTATGGTTATACTGATGTTTTGGACCGACAGTTAGCCCATCAATCTGTTTAGGCCTAATAGGTCCGGTAGAGCATATACATCATTGCTATATATGGCATTAAGAGCTGAAATGTATTATAAGGGAGAAAAAAACAAAAACTCTAAAATACATGTATAGGCCTAGGCTACTGTAAAACAATAAGTTTTTCAGCCAGTACCCAACCAGCGGGGGTGTGGGGGCGGCAGCCCCCACCCATATACTAGGTTAGGTTAGGTTAGGTTGTTAAGTTAGGCTAATAGCCTAGCACATAAAAAAAAAAAAAAAAAAAAAAAAAAAAAAAAAAAAAAAAAGTAACCCAACCAGCGGGGGTGTGGGGGCAGCAGCCCCCACCCATATACTAGGTTAGGTTAGGTAAGGTTGTTAGGTTAGGCTAATAGCCTAGAACATTAAAAAAAAAAAAAAAAATTAACCCAACCAGCGGGGGTGTGGGGGCGGCAGCCCCTACCCATAATAGGTTAGGTAAGGTTGTTAGGTTAGGCTAATGTCTTCCCAAAGTTGACTATTTTTATAACATGAAATATTAGGCTACCCACTCCACCCCGTGAAATCCGAGCCAGCTTTCGTCAAAAGTTGGCTCGGGTATTCACAAAATTGGGTTGTATGGGTTTGCAATTTGGGAAAACCCGAGCCAAGTTTTAATACAAAACGCTATATTATTGTATTTTTACGCTTTTAACCCCTCATTTTCCCTGAACTTCATAGATTGTTGTAGATTGTTGGATAATGGGTAAATACTCATTTCCGCTCCTCTTCAGTATAAAACAACACTATATCTGAAGAAAAAATTACAAAAACAAAATAAAACTTACTGAAATCGCTGTCGGTCCAAAAAGTCAGGTTTACCGAACTTATTTTAATGCAAGAACATTTATTAAAATGTATCTAAATATAATCGGCATGGCGGCTGCAGCTATGACCACACACATAAATCATTTAATACCACCAACCCACCAATTAACTTACAAATAAACCTAATCCATGAAATTAATGTAACGATGAATACATGAATCCATGGATTAAAACCTAGGATACTCACACCGAAATTCCGAGCACTAGCCATTATATCAAGACAAACCAACATGATCTGGCAAAAGTGTCATCTACAAAATGGTTGTTGTTTCGTTGGCTTGTTGCTCCCGCGAGAAGTGGATTCAGAGGATTCGCTCTATAAATGCATTTTGATCCAAAGGTAATATTCACATTTAATTACGGCACTAACCTCGGTATCATTCAAACAGACGGACGCGCACGCATTTGTCGGTCCTTTTTTAATTGCGCGAATCGTATTTACCCTTTAGGTTATGATTGTTTATCGCATTTTCAATCATAGCCTAGCCTATCTCACACTTAGTCCTACAGTAGGATTTTATTATCTAGGCGGTAACGTTCAACAAGACTACATTGGCCTTATTTACTAGATGTTTTTTGTTTTTTCCTTCAAGTAGGCTAGGCCTAATATAGTGTTTCATACTTCACTTCATAGTTGTTTTGCATGGTTTGAGTGGAGGATTTGCATAAACTTAGGCTACCCATTTTGGTAAAAATTGAAGAGACCCCGGACAGCCTTTTTACTAGTTAATTCTAGTTTTGGTATACCTGACTTTTTGGGCCGACAGCAATTTCAGTAGGCTAAGTTTTAGTTTGTATTTTTTTTAAATTTCGGTTTAATGTTATTTTAGGCTAATACAACAAATTTTGTTGATATATTTGAAGATAAATATTGAATCTATATGCTGTAAAGATGATAAGAAAATTTGTTTGAACCCTCGGCAAAACCTAATAAAAAAAGTATGGTACTAAAATTTCTTTTTCGTAACAAGGTTGTCAATACGGTACTTCCAGTTATCGATAGCTCTAAAGATCATATGAAAATGTGTTAAACTCTCTGAAAACCCTAATATAAAAGTATGGTATTAAAATTTAATTTTCGTATCAAGGTTGTCAATACGGTACTTTCCCGTTATCAATGTACAATCAAAGCTGAAGATTGCAGAGTAAACACCGTAGACTTCATCGACTTCCTTTCACCTTCGTATAATCGACAGCCAATTTTTTTTTTTTATTTACTAAGGGATTAGTACTCAACTGTACTTGCTGTGGAGCAAGTCCCTCCAAACTGGATATGTACCACAATCCCTAAAAGAAGGTACTGTCACACCAATACACAAAGGGGGCAGTAAAGGCATAGCCAAAAATTACAGACCAGTGGTGCTGACGTCACATCTTATTAAAATCATAGAAAGAACAATACGAGCTAAGATGGTCAGCTACCTGGAAGATAACGAGGCATTCAACGAGGGTCAACATGGCTTTAAACAAGGCCGCTCCTGCCTTTCACAACTACTATCACACTACGACAAAATCCTACAGGATATTCAAGACGGTGAAAATGTAGACGTCATATATCTAGATTTCGCCAAAGCTTTTGACAAGGTGGACCATGGGATCCTTCCAGGGTGTCAAACAACGCTGTTTTTTTGAGTGATAACGCAAATGAACTTTTTGTATAATGATAACAGAAACTCCCCCAACCCCCTTTTTTTTAAAGAAACAAAACAGGTAAATTGACATAATTTTGGTCTCCATATTTTCCATCTGGAATGCAATCTAAAAGATTGCAGAAAATACTGTTTTAGACACCTAAATTCTCAAAAAAATCACGGGGGGGGCATGCCCCCGGGGCCCAGACCCCCCTAGAGCTCGCGCCTTCGCCGCTCCGTCGCGCTATAATGATAACAAAATAATAAACCATAATGATAACACAATTCATATTTTGTGGATTGACACCCTGGATCCTTCTACATAAACTCAAATCACTGGGAATAGGGGGAGACCTTGGAAGATGGCTCCACAGCTTCATCACCAACAGAAAACAAAGAGTCACAGTTCAAGGAAGCCTATCAGAAGCAGGTGGGGTCATCAGCGGAGTACCACAAGGATCAGTACTGGGACCTCTCCTATTCCTCATCATGATAGGAGACATCGACAGGGACCTGGAACACTCAACAGCCTCATCGTTTGCAGACGACACCAGACTCGTGAAGAAAATCACCTCACAACATGATGCACAGCTACTACAACAAGACTTGGACAAAATCCTGAAGTGGGCAGAAGAAAACAACATGGCCCTAAACGGAGACAAGTTCGAGCTTCTAAGGTACGGGAACAAGAGAGCACTACAAAACGACACCAACTACAAAAGTGGACAGCAAGAAATTACCGCCAAGGACACAGTGAAGGACTTGGGAGTAAATATGAGCAGTGACGCCACTTTTTCCCAGCATATTACCAAAGCCACAACAACAGCAAAACAAATAGCAGGCTGGATCCTGAGAACCTTCCACACAAGAAATGAGAGGTGTATGTTAACACTGTGGAAGTCACTGGTCCTACCACGACTGGAGTACTGCTCTCAGCTCTGGTCTCCCCAAAAAGTAGGAGAAATAACAGAAATTGAAGCCACCCAGAGGACATTCACCAGTAAATCCATGGGTTTCAACACTTTAACTACTGGGAGAGACTCAAGGAGCTGCAGCTGTACTCACTTCAAAGATGTAGGGAGAGATACATCATCAGCTACGTCTGAAAGATTTTGGAAAAAAAGGTACCAAATCCAAACATCCAAGAGACTCAACACCAAAGGCGAGGGAGGCTGTGCTATGTGAGGACTACGCCGGGATCAACACAAAAAATCAAATCCCTGATCCACCACAGCTTTACATACAATGGAACCAGACTGTTCAACTGTATACCAGCCCCTCTCAGGAACATGACCGGGGTGTCTCCAGACACCTTCAAGAAACACTTGGACATGTGGCTGGCCAAAATACTGGACCGGCCACCAACACCAGGATACCCCAGCACCAACTCCAACCGACTTCTGGAATGGAGAGTGGAAGAAAGGGAGCTGCCTGGTCGCAGTGGAGCCCCAGCTCAACTGCGTCACTAACGGACGGAATACAACAAAGTGTAACAAAGTGTAAGTGTAACCAGCGGGGGTGTGGGGGCAGGAGCCCCCACCCATAATACTAGGTTAGGTTAGGTAAGGTAGTTAGGTTAGGCTAATGTCTTTTCAAATCACTATCTGGGGCGTGTCTCAACATCGATCAATAGGCCTAATTGGGAAAATAGGTTTTCCCGAGATTTCTAATTAATTACAAACACTATATATTGATGCAAATGAACAATTTCTTTTATAAAAAAACACTGAAAATTTGTGGTAGGCTATTAAAATAAAAAAAATAACATTTTCCTTCAGATATAGCTAGGCTAGGGCCTAGTGTTGTTTTATACTGAAGTGAGTATTTACCCATTATCCAACAATCTAAAAACATGCGCGCGCCCCCCCCCCCCCCACTAGTGGGGAGGGCTATGAAGTTCAGGGAAAATGAGGGGTTAAAAGCGTAAAAATACAATAATATAGCGTTTTGTATCAAAACTTGGCTCGGGTTTTCCCAAATTGCAAACCCATAAAACCCAATTTTGTGAATACCCGAGCCAACTTTTGACGAAAGCTGGCGCGGATTTCACGGGGTGGGGTGGGTAGGATAGCCTAATATCTTATGTATTAAAAAATAGTCAACTTTGGGAAGACATTAGCCTAACCTAACAACCTTACCTAACCTAACCTAGTATATGGGTGGGGGGGCTGGTTGGGTTAAGCTATTATTATTATTATTTTTTTTTTTTTTTTTTTTTTTTTTTTTATTAAATGTGCTAGGCTAATAGCCTAACCTAACACTTTACCTAACCTAACCTAGTATATGGGTGGGGGCTGCCATCCCCACACCCCCGCTGGTTGTTTTTTTTTTTTTTTTTTTTTTTTTTTTAATGTGCTAGGCTATTAGCCTAACCTTAGAACCATACCTAACCTAACCTAGTATATGGGTGGGGGCTGCCGCCCCCACACCCCCGCTGGTTGGGTACTGGCTGAAAAACTTATTGTTTTACAGTATACTGTATTTTAGCGTTTTTTTTTTTTTTTTTCTCCCTTATAACACATTTCAGCTCTTAATGACATATATAGCAATGATGTATATGCTCTACCGGACCTATTAGGCCTAAAAATATCGATGGGCTAACTATCGGTCCAAAACATCAGTATAACCCTAGTTTTTTGCACTTGAAAAAACCCGATTTCACAGAAAAATACACCAAAAATCTATCAAAGATGTCAAATAGCGGGGGTGTGGAGGCGGCAGCCTCCATAATACTAGGATAGGTTAGGTAAGGTTGTTAGGTTAGGCTAGGCTAATGGGGATGGATGTAGAGTTCGGGCGTACGGTCGTCATTGTTTACATAGGCGGTCGCACTTACGTTCCCGTCTATTTCAACGCTATATTTTCTGCTATTTGCCCCCTGTCATTACTACATGAATACTAGGTTAGGTTAGGTTAGGTTAAAATAGACGGGAACATGATGGGAAAGGTCCGACGCCACTACGCGTAATATAAACAAAGATGGCGGTACGCCCGCTCACTACATCCTACCTGGCTAATGTCCTTTCAAAGGGGTATAGGCTAGTAAACACTAGGATATCCTATACCTGGTCAGAGGTAAGAAGAAGAAGAAGAGTCCTGCTGTAGTCTCTTTGAAGGACCTTCAATGCTACCGAAAATCCTCCACGCGGACTATATGGCGAATCTGTTGGTGCCTATTTTCCCTAATATATTGTTTCTAATAAGGCGGATGTAGGCTAGTGTCCTTGAAGATTATCACTTAACCTAGCCGGAAAAACTAAATAAGATGGTCACCAATTTTCCCATGGATTTTTTTATTTTTCCCTGTTAGTTTTCATCAATATATAGTGTTTGGAAATAATTACAACCCTCGGCGAAACCGTTTTCCCCATTATACATTATCTTAAGACACGCCGCCCGATAGTGGGGAGGGCTATGAAGTACAGGGAAAATGAGGGGTTAAATGCGTAAAACGGCGATTAAAACGTATTTTAGAAAAACTTGGCTCGGGTTTTAAGGTATTTCAACGGCCTAAAACCCAATATTTCGAAAACCCGAGCCAAGTTTTGGACAAAGCTGGCTCGGATTTTGAGAGTTTGTAGACAACAAAATGACAGTAACCTCATTTAGAAATTTGGCTCAGGTTTCCCGAAATTGCAAAGCCATAAAACCCGAATTTTGGAAAACCCGAGCCAAGTTTTGGCAAAACTTGGCTCGGATTTTGCGAGTTTTAAGAGTAAACAAATTACAGTAACCTAATTTAGAATTTTGGCTCATGTTTCCCTAAATTGCAAACCCCAAAATGCATAATTTTGGAAAACCCGAGCCAATTTTTGGCAAAACTAGTATCGGATTTTGAGAATCGAAAAAGACTAACTAAATGTCGGAAATCGGCTCATGATTTCCCTAATTGCAAAGCCATATAACCAGATTTATCGAAAACGTAGCACTTATTTAAATCATAAATATCCAGTAACATAGACCTAGTACATTGGATACAAGCCTAATCCACACCTAACGCCTACAATGTGTCCGTAGTACCTAGTAGGCCTACGTGGGATACAACATGGCGGATGGGCCGCCGCCCATTTAGTAGCCTACCGGTATTCGGTCGTATCTGTAAAGAATGCGAGTCACTTCGAGATAATTCCTGATCGAGCGGATGCACAACCTAACTTAACCTAACCTAAATGCGCCTCCGCTCGAATATGAATTCGCTCGAAGTGTCCAGATACCTCTGTAAATACTACCGCAACTACGAATCTTGTTTCCGAGACCTAGTATATCGTGACGTGATGCGCAAAGCTGTGGAAATGAACACCTGTAGTTTCGACAGAGATGGGCAGGTGGAGTTAGTGTTGACTAAAAAGCTGATGGACAGACCTCGGGAGACAGGTGAAAATGGCTTGTGTACGAATCGGTGCCGTCTATAGGAAGGTATTGACAACCATGTTACGACAAAATTCCATTTTAGTACCATATATTTTTATTAGGTTTTGCCGAGGCTTAAAACACATTTTCAGATTATGTTTAGAGCATATAAAATCCATATTTGTTTTCAAATATTGCAAAATAATTGGTGACCAACTTATTTAGTTATACTACCTAGCCTAACCTAACCGAAAACTAAACAGGGAACATGAGCTGGGTTTAGACCGTCGTGTACCCACAAACAGGGAACGCGAGCTGGGTTTAGACCGTCGTGCACCCATAAACAGGGAACGTGAGCTGGGTTTAGACCGTCTGTTAGTTTTCGGTTAGGTTAGGTTAGGTTAGATACTCACAGATACTCACAGAAGATACCCGGGTAGGAGGCTGTGCAGCCTATGAGACCCGGCTCATCATTTATTTCATTACTTGGTGTGTGGCTTGGGTGGACGTGTCTTAATTTCTTAATTTTGGCTTTAAAATAATTGAACTTTAGCTCTTGGTCACCCCAAACTATATCTAATGCTTTTTCAAATTTTAACACACTGTTCACACTTATCACTTCTTCAGGAAGGTCATTCCAGTTCTCCACCACTCTATTACTAAAAAAGTTCTTCCTGACGTTGAGTCTTGACCTCCTCTTAAACAATTTCTTGCTGATAAGGAGAAAGCAGAGGTGCTGGGGAAATACTTTGGGGAGGTACTAACAGTGGAGTCGGTTGATGCAGTGCCTACTATTCCCATCAAACAGGTACCAACACTAGAACTAATAGAGTTTTCCCATGCTAGAATAAGGAGGGCTATAGAAAAAATGAACAGAAGTCCCCGGGACCGGATGGGATACATCCAAGAATCATAAAGGAAGTAGGTGAGATGTTAGTAGAGCCATTAAATTTTTTATTTGAGGTATCTTTTAATACAGGACAAATCCCGACGGACTGGAGAGAGGCGAACATAACAGCTATATTTAAGAAGGGAAAGAGAAATTACCCAGGAAATTATAGACCAGTCAGTTTGACAAGTGTTATGTGTAAACTAATGGAAACGGTAATTAGAGAAGGAATAATGGAGCATATGAAATCAAACCAACTTTTAAGTGGGAGACAGTTCGGATTGTTGCCGGGGAGGTCGACAGCTAATTAACCCATAAACGGTGGCAACGCTCATAAGAAGTTTTACTGGGCGAGGGTGGCAAAGCTCTTAAGAGGGAGGCCTAAAAAAAACATTTAAATGGCCCCAGTAGCACTAAACAATTTTTTGTTTCTTTTTTTTTCTTTTTTTTTTCCTATACCTCATAGCACTCCTCCACATCCCCTCCTTCCCCTCCCCCTTCAATTATCACCTATTTTCCCTGTTATTCCCTAATTTGTTGGTATATTTTTGTGCTAACATTAGCAAAATGTGTGGAGGATGTGCTTACGTGCCTAGCGAGTGGGTTACATAAGCGAGTGTGTGTATGAGTAGGCTCAGTGTGGCTTGAGGCCTCGTGGAGGGAGGAGTTGCCTCAATTTTCTCCATAATTCATGAATGGGCTGCTCCATGTATATTCTCGATTTTGACCAGAAAAATTATATTTTCACTTGTTTTATTGTTGTTACAGGTTACTATCTTCATAGTGAAGGTAAAATAGGCTCATATGAATAAGTAATAACGATATTTATCGTACAATGACGATTATAAGCCTGAATGGAGCCTATATGCTCGCCCATGGGCATCGAGTTCAATACCCCCCCCTCGCCGTTCCCGGGTTAAGGTGGTAGATGATTGGATGCAAACTCTGGAGGATGGTGATGTAATAGACGTGGTATATTGCGATTTTATGAAGGCCTTCGATATGGTCCCACATAAAAGGTTAATAGAGAAAGTTAGAAGCTACAGTATAGGGGAGAAATGTGTGAAATGGATAGAAGCCTTCCTGAAAGATCGGAGACAGAGGGTACTGGTGAATGGAATAGGCTCGGGGTGGAGGGAAATTACAAGTTGGGTACCTCAGGGATCTGTGTTGGGACCACTACTGTTTGTTATATTTATCAACGACTTACCTGAAGTTATAACCAATGGAAGTGAGATATATCTGTATGCGGATGACACTAAGCTGTATAGAAGAGTGAGGAGTAAGGAAGATGTGGGTTTGCTTCAAGGAGATGTGGAGGGCATGAAGGGATGGTCTGAACATTGGTTAATGCCTTTTCATCCAAAAAAATGCAAGTACATGCAGATTGGGACTAGCAAGATAGACAAGGTAGGATACAGCATGTATGAAGCGATGGAGGAAGTGAATGCAGAAAAGGATATAGGAGTAGTGATAGACAATAAGTTAAATTTCTCAGAACATTTAGCGGAAAAGATAAACAAAGCCAATAGAATTGTAGGGCTGATAAGGAGGACATTTGTGTCACTTGACGAAGAAATATTCAGGAATCTCTATACAGCGCTGGTTAGGCCGCACCTGGAATATGCGAACCAGGTGTGGGCTCCATATATGGTAAAGGATATAGAAGCAGTGGAGAAAGTGCAGAGGAGAGCTAGCAAGCTAGTACCAACGTTGAAGAACGCGGGCTATGAGCAGAGGTTGAGGACACTGGGACTTCCGACACTGGCATATAGGAGAAAGAGAGGGGATATGATAAGAGACTTTTAAGATAGTGTCAGGAAAGTATGATGAGGATGTGTGTGAAGGTATCTTCTTGATGCGGGAGGGAACAAGAACGAGAGGACACTCTAAGAAAATTTACAAAGAAAGAAATAGGCTTGAAAAGGCAAAGAACTCATTTTGTGATAGAGTGGTAAATGAGTGGAACGCGCTGTCCCAGTATGTAGTCGATTCCGAATCAATAAGGAAGTTTGAAAGTAATCTTGATAAAGCATGGGGAAGACAAGATTTGAAGTTTGATTATAAAGCAAAAATACAGAATAGTAAAAATGTTGCGTCTGCTGCCGCCGCCGCCAACACAGTGAACGACCGCAGTAGTGCAAGTACTGGCACTGAGCTGGATACACAGGCCTAGTTTTGCCTTTTTCCAGAGGATCTACTGTAAGAAACTGTAAGAAACTGTAAGTGTCCTCTGGTGCGACCATCCTCCTGCAGCGTGAAGAGTCCCCTACTCGCCTCCTCCTCATACAACCCTTGTAAGATTTTGTAAGTTTCTATCATTTCCCCTCTGGCTCTTCTATATGCCAACGTTGGTAAATTTAGCTTCCGAAGTCTCTCTTCATATGTTAAGTCCTTTAAAGATGGTACCAACTTAGTCGCTCTCCTTTGCACTTTTTCAATAGCCGTGATATCCTTAATTTTGTAGGGACTCCAGACAGGACTTGCATACTCCAGAATTGGTCTGACCAGGGCCACAAACTGGTTTAAAAATGGCTAGGCTAATGTTGAGGGAAGAGTCAGTGAAAGATGAAAATGGAGAATTACTAGTGGAACCAGTTGAAGTGAGGAAAAGATATGCCGAGTATTTTGAATCTTTGTTAAATACAAGAGATGGAAGAGAAGCAGTGATTGAAGCAGAGGTGGATGGAGATAGGTTACCCAGGCCACCCAGGTGGCAGGGAATGAATGAAAGGATTGAGGAAAATGAGGTGAAAGAAGCAGTGAAACAAATGAGAGTGGGAAAAGCAGAAGGTTTGGATGGTATTGCTGTGGAGTGTATAAAGAAGGGTGGAGATGTGATAATAGATTGGTTGGTGAGACTTTTCAATGTGTGCTTTGCTGTGTCAATGGTACCAATAGACTGGAAGAGTGCATGTATTGTGCCGTTGTACAAGGGGAAGGGAGATCGGCAGGAGTGTTCAAGTTATAGAGGTATTAGTTTATTGTCAGTGGTTGGAAAGCTGTATGGCAGGGTGTTGATAGAGAGGATAATAAAGTGTATGGAAGTTGCAATAGGAGAAGAACAGTGCGGTTTTAGGAGGGGAAGAGGGTGCGTGGATCAGATGTTTGCAGTAAGACAGTTATGCGAGAAGTATTTAGAGAAGCATAAGGAGATATATTGGGCTTTTATGGACTTGGAAAAAGCGTATGATCGTGTGGACCGTGAAGCAATGTGGAAGGTGTTAAGGATTTATGAAATAGGAGGAAATTTGTTAGAAGCAGTTAAGAGTTTTTATGAAGGGCATGTGTGAGAGTAGGAAATGGTGAGTTGAGTGAATGGTTTGAGGTAAAGGTAGGTTTGCGACAGGGTTGTGTAATGTCACCATGGCTGTTTAATATGTTTATGGATGGTGTGGTGAGGGAGGTGAAAAGGAGAACTATGGGAAGAGAATTGGGTTTAGTAGGAAAGAATGGTAGAGATTGGGAGTTGAATCAGTTGCTGTTCGCTGATGACACAGCATTGGTGGCGGATTCTGATGAGAAACTGCAGCGGGTAGTCAAAGAGTTTGGTGTGGTTTGTGGAAGGAGGAAACTGAAGGTGAACGTCAATAAAAGTAAAGTAATGGTGTGTAATAGGGGAGAGCATAGGGTGAATTAGATGTGAGGCTGGATGGGGAAATATTGGAACAAGTAGAGTGTTTTAAATATCTAGGAGGAACAATAAGCAGGAGCGGAGGTATGGAAGTGGAGGTAAAACAGAGAGTGTGTGAAGGAAGGAAGGTTTTCGGAGCAATGGGAAGTATGTGGAAGACGAGAAATCTCGGAGTGAAAGTAAAAAGTGCACTGTATCAAGGAATTGTTGTGCCAACAGTGATGTATGGGGCTGAGACATGGGCTCTGAAGAAAAAGGAGAAAAGAGGGCTGGATGTGATGGAGATGAGCTGCTTGAGGAGTATGTGTGGAGTTACTCGTAGAGACAGATTGAGGAATGAAGAGATACGTAGGAGAGTGGGGCAGCAGGAACATTTGTCAGCCAGAGTGGACAGAAGGGTGCTGAGCTGGTATGGTCATGTTGAACGAATGGGAGATGAAAGGCTTACAAAGAGAATATGTGAGTCAGGTACAAGGGGAGATAGAAGGGCAGGAAGACCCCATTGAGATGGAGAGACTGTGTAAGAAAGGCTTTGGATGATAGAGGAATGACTATAGATCAGGCAGGGGAAGTGGTGGTGGACAGGAGTGAATGGAGAATGCTTGTGAATAGTTGAGTGAACACGTGGTCATTTGGAGTAAGGGGTCGGGCGCAAGTTGGACTAGATAATAGTCCATCAGGCGCCTGGCCCGGGGAGACGATTAATATGAAGGGTGTGTCTGGAAGTGTGGTGGGAGGGCTTGTGGCTTTGGCTCCGCTGCATGTCTGCCTGCCGAGATCGGAACCTCTCCGGGTGGTCAGGGGCCGGGGGAGTGCTGGAGCGACCTTGGTAACCCTGGTCTCTGGGTCTTCTCTTGGGTGACCTGGATGTGTGAGAGTTTGTGTTTTTTATCTGTGTTTATTTTTTTGTTTTATGTTGTTTTTGTGTGTTCCCTGTTCTTGCTCTGTCTTGAGTCGGCTACCCCCAAAATGGGGATTGGGCCTGAGCATATAGATAGATAGATAGATAGATTGATAGAATGTTGAAAATACTAAAATGCGACGGTCCTCGGTATTAAACAACACTATATCAAAGAAAAATAAACAAAAATCTAGAATTAACTAGTAAAAAGGCTGTCCGGGGTCTCTTCAATTTTTACCCCCATGTTCTATCAATCTGAAGATACAGCGTCAAATTGCGCCATTTATTGGGTGAATTGCGCTTTTACAGTAGGTAAGGGAAATTGTGGGGTACATTAGATACACGATGGGTGTATGGGGCCCTCAACCCCACTGGATTTATTGTCATCCTCATAAATGTAGATCTGTACGGGGGCAAAAACAGAATGCCGGTATTTCGTTTGGGATGGATGTAGTTACCGGGTGTACCACTACCGACATACAACATAAATCATCTATAAATACTTATAATAAAATAAATACTTATAAATCTATAATACTAGGTTAGGTTAGGTTGTTTGGTTAGGGTAATGTATTTTTGTATCCAAAGGCAGTCAAAATAGACGGGAACATGATGGTGAGCGTCCGCGTAGTGTAAACAAGACGGGCGGTACACCCGGTAACTACATTCTTGCCTTTCGTTTTTGTGAGTAGGCCTAACGCTCACGCCATTTATTGAGTGAATCGCACTCACCGCATCTTTCAAAAGAAGAAGAAAAATGACGAAGGATTCATTGTGCGCCTATTGGTCCATATTTTCTCAAATAAATTGTTTCTATTAAGTCGGATGTAGTGTCCTTGAAGATTATCCCGAGCTGTATGGCTTGTCACTTCTGTATTAATGTGTGTAGGCTACATGTGCGAAGGCTACGATGGGTTGGGACTGAGGTACTGAGGTAGGCCTACTACTGAATACTAAGAAGAAGAAAAAATGATAATATAGGCCTATTTTGGAAAACAGGTAAATTTATAGAAAATACGGACCCCAGTAAGAAGATGAAGAAATAATACATCTACAGTAAAGAAAGAAGACTGGGGAAGGTGTAAGAAGACCAACGAGGGGCCGATACTTAAGGCTATCCCTCAACATCATCATCATGCTTTGTTTACGGTTGGGACTTATTATTTTTGTTATTTTTCGGTGTAATCGGGTTTTTTCAAGTGTCGATAATGAAATTCCTCCATGCGGACTAGGCGCTACATGTGCGAAGGCTACAATGGGTTGGGACTGAGATTGGGCCTAGGCTATACACTACTTTTTTTTTTTTTTTTTTTTTTTTTTTTTTTTTTTTTTATGTTAAAAATACTAAAATGCGACGGTCCTCGGTATTAAACAACAGTGTATATAAAAAAAAAAAAAAAAATTACTTGAAAAACTTGTATCTGGTTGGTGATAAATTTTTATCAAAATACTGTAAGTGTTTTTTTCAGTTTCCGCGTCTGCTGAACCATCCAAAAATGCGCTACAAGGCGTGTTTTGAAGGGGAGAGGTGGTGGGGGGTAGTGGGGGAGGGGTAGTATAACTAGATTTACCACTTGGAATACCGGTACTAGGAGAACATAAGAACATTAGGCAAGAGTTGTGTTATCGGGCGTAGGGCCAATCACCTACCTCTGACCGGGTATATCCTAGTGTTTACTGTACTAGGCCTATATACATTAGCGGCCTAACCTAACAACCTTACCTAACCTATCCTAGTATTATGGGTGGGGGCTGCTGCCCCCACACCCCCGGCCCCACTCCCCCGCTGTTTGACATCAACTTGCGCAGGGTGTCAAACCGGAGCAATTTTGTGTGAAGACTTGAATGATTATAAGAAGACATACAAGATAATTAGCATAAAATAGTAATGTTTTGGCCTTTTTATCACTTCCAAAGACATTATTTAAACTATAGGCCTAAACCACAATTTTATCTTCGCATTTACAATAATAAAGACTAAAAGGAATGGACTTGGGCTTTCCTTTGACACTTTACTCCTTTTCTCCTTTTACTCCTACTTCCCTTACTCCTTTGAGTAAGGGAATATAAGGATAAAACAAAATTGAGGAAAAGAACGAACCCAGAATTGCCAATGAAAAGAAAGCTTTGGACATTGATTAGAAGAAAGAAATTATTGTGGGAAAGACTATAATTGTTAAAAAAGAACAGGGAGCCTAGTATAGAAGCTAAAGAAGTGGATCTGGAATGCAGACAAATAAACAATAAAACAAGGAGGGGGGTGAAGGAGAGGGAGAGAGCGATTGCTATAAATGTGAAGGATAATCCAAAAATATTCTGGAAGTACATTCAGCAAAAAGTTAACAAGAAGAGTAGGGATCCCAGAGCTGGTAGGGGGGTTGGATGATGGGAGTAGAGCGGAGACTGATAAGGAGAAAGCAGAGGTGCTGGGGGGGTACTAACAGTGGAGTCGGATGATGCAGTGCCTACTATTCCCATCAAACAGGCACCGGCACTAGAACTAATAGAGTTTTCCCATGCTAGAATAAGAAAAGCTATAGAAAAAATGAACAGAAGTAAGTCCCCGGGACCGGATGGGAAACACTCAAGAATGATAAAGGAGGGAGGTGAGATGTTGGTAGAGCCATTGAAAATGTTATTTGAGGTATCGTTTAATACAGGACAAATCCCGATGGACTGGAGAGAGGCGAACATAACAGCTATATTTAAGAAGGGAAAGAGAAATGACCCAGGAAATTATAGACCAGTCAGTTTGACAAGTGTTGTGTGTAAACTAATGGAAACGGTAATTAGAGAAGGAATAATGGAGCATATGAAATCAAACCAACTTTTCAGTGGGAGACAGTTCGGATTCTTGCCAGGGAGGTTGACGGTACTACAGCTAATTAAGGTGGTAGATGATTGGATGCAAATTCTAGAGGATGGTGATGTAATAGACGTGTCCCATGTGGGTTTGCCTTTAGGCACATGGACCTTTTTGTTTTATCTGTGTTTTTCCTTCCTCCGTTCATTGTCTCTTAAAAAAAAAAAAAAAAACGTGGTATATTGCGATTTTATGAAGGCCTTCGATAAGGTCCCACATAAAAGGTTAATAGAGAAAGTTAGAAGCTATAATATAGGGGAGAAATGTGTGAAATGGATAGAAGCCTTCCTGAAAGATCGGAGACAGAGGGTACTGGTGAATGGAATAGGCTCGGGGTGGAGGGAAATTACAAGTGGGGTACCTCAGGGATCTGTGTTGGGACCACTACTGTTCGTTATATTTATCAACGACTTACCTGAAGTTATAACTAATGGAAGTGAGGTATACCTGTATACGAATGACACTAAGCTGTATAGAAGAGTGAGGAGTAAGGAAGATGTGGGTTTGCTTCAAGGAGATGTGGAGGGCATGAAGGGATGGTCTGAGCATTGGTTAATGCCTTTTCATCCAAAAAAATGCAAGTACATGCGGATTGGGACAAGCAAGATAGACAAGGTACGATACAGTATGTATGAAGCGATGGAAGAAGTGAATGCAGAAAAGGATATAGGAGTAGTGATAGACAATAAGTTAAATTTCTCAGAACATTTAGCGGAAAAGATAAACAAAGCCAATAGAATTGTAGGGCTGATAAGGAGGACATTTGTGTCACTTGACGAAGAAATATTCAGGAATCTCTATACAGCGCTGGTTAGGCCGCACCTGGAATATGCGAACCAGGTGTGGGCTCCATATATGGGAGAGGATATAGAAGCAGTGGAGAAAGTGCAGAGGAGAGCTAGCAAGCTAGTACCAACGTTGAAGAACGCGGGCTATCAGCAGAGGTTGAGGACACTGGGGCTTCCGACACTGGCATATAGGAGAAAGAGAGGGGATATGATAGAGACTTTTTAGATAGTGTCAGGAAAGTATGATGAGGATGTGTGTGAAGGTATCTTCTTGATGCGAGAGGGAACAAGAACGAGAGGACACTCTAAGAAAATTTACAAAGAAAGAAATATGCATGAGAAGGCAAAGAACTCATTTTGTGATAGAGTGGTAAATGAGTGGAACGCACTGCCTCAGTATGTAGTCGATTCCGAATCAATAAGGGAGTTTGAAAGTAATCTTGATAAAGCATGGGGAAGACAAGATTTTAAATTTAATTATAAAGGAAAAATACAGAATAATAAAAATGTTGCGTCTGCTACCGCCACCGCCAACACCGTGAACGACCGCAGCACTGCAAGTACAGTAAACCCTCGCCATCTCGGACCTCTAGAAGTCGGAAACCCGTACTAGTCGGACTGGCTACGGCCTCTCGGACATGCACTTCAGTATTTCGGACATTTCCGTCATCGTTCCGACAGTCTCTGACGTTGTCGGACTTTATATAACTATTCGGAAAATGTCCGATATTATATTTTTCAATTCCATTGCATTAGAAATGATTCAAAGATTACAAAAAGTCCAAATAAGACATAGTTATGTTAATGTATAAGGGAGTTACGTAGATGCATTAGAGAGATAGATAGATAGAAAGAGAGAGTTACAGAGGAGGAGTGGGCGATAAACACGAACTATTATGAGACAGACTTAATTGGTTCTGAAAAGACAATATAGATAGAAAGAGAGTTGCAGAAGGGGGAGTGAGCTATAAACATGAACTATTATGAGACGGACTTAATTGGTTCTGAAAAGACAAAGGAGACTTTTATATTGACTCTTTTTCATGGTATTATTTGTGTGCTAGAAGGATAATATTGTTTTCAATTCCATCGCATTAGAAATTATTTATAGATTACAAAAAGTCCAAATAAGACATAGTTATGTTAATGTATAAGGGAGTTAGTTAGATGCATTAGAGAGATAAATAGATAGAGAGAGAGTGGCTAGGGGCGAGCGAGCGATAAAATACTAACATATACGAGACGGACTTATGTTTCTGAAAGACAAAGGAGACATTTTTATTTACTCTCTTTTTCATTTTATTATTTGTGTGTTAGAAGGGTAATATTGTTTTCAATTCCATCGTATTAGAATTGATTCATAGATTAAAAAAAAAAAAAAAAATAAGACATAGTTATATATATGTATAAGGGAGATAGATGGGTAACATTCAAGGAGACTACTGCAGGACTCTTCTTCTTCTTCTTACCTCTGACTGGGTATAGGATATCCTAGTGTTTACTAGCCTATACCCCTTTGAAAGGACATTAGCCTAACCTAACAACCTTACCTAACCTAACTTAGTATTATAGGTGGGGGCTGCTGCCCCCACACCCCCGCTTTGACTTAGATTTTTGGTGCATTTGTCTGTGAAGTGGGTATTTTTCAATTTGTTGATAACGAAAATCCTCCATGTGGACTATATGGAGAAAAATATGACGAATCTATTGGTGCCTATTTTCCCTAATAAATTGTTTCTCATAACGTTGCACTACTGTCCTTGAATATTATCGATAGATGCATTAAATAGATAGATAAAAAAATAAAAATAAAAAATAAAATAAAATGTCAATTTCTCTGGTGACGCGGACTTTCCTCTTCTAATTCGGAATTTTCCCTCTCTTAAGTTGGACATAAGTCGGACTTCGGACATCTCGGACTGGGTCTCCCCCCCCCCCCCAATTAGTCCGAGATAGCGAGGGTTTACTGTACTGGTACTGAGCTGGATACACAGGCCTAGTTTGCCTTTTTCTAGAGGATCTACTGTAAGAAACTGTACTGTAAGACACCCTGATACTTACGTGTTTACACGACGTACGCCCGGTAACACAACTCATTCCGAACATTAGCCTAGGTAAAAGGGGTAGAATGTAGAATTCGGGAGTCGGGGCGGACACTTGCCATCATGTTCCCATCTATTTTGACTGCCTTTGGATACAATAATATCTTGAGGGGGGCTTTGCCTCCCTCCCTCCACCCCCCCCCCCATGACATATTGTCGTCATCAGTAAAATTCTAGATCCGGTTTCACAGCGAATTTAGCGTTTTGTGTTTTTGTTTTTCTCAGTTTTCTTGAATATACTGTAGTGTTGTTTTATACTAAGGACTGGTGTAAATGAGTATTTACCCATTATCCAACCATCTAAAAACACGGCCCCCACTAGTGGGGAGGGCTATGAAGATCAGGGAAATTGCGGGGTAAAAGACGGCTACCCCCAAAATGGGGATTGGGCCTGAGCATATAGATAGATAGATAGAAAAGACGAAAATAAGGGGTAATATTAGCCTAACCTAACAACCTTCCCTAACTTATCTTAGTATTATAGGTGGGGGCTGCCACCCCCGCTGGTTTGGTATTAACCCCTCAGACCCGGTTGGGCTCTGAGAAACCCATAACAAACACCCCCTGCGCAACCCGGTAGAGCTCTGAGGCACCGGCAGCTTGAAAGCCTGTAAGCTTGTTTTCAAAGGCGTCCGTCCGACGTATGTAAACAACAGCCGGTTGGACCGACGACGCACATCTCCAACCACAAGAAGGAGAGGTGTCGCTTGTTCGTGTGTGGCTGTGTGTTATTGTTAAGTAGTGATAAGTGGCTGATATCGCCACAAAGTTCTCTCCACGGAAATCGTCATCACAACTGAACCAGTTGACTTAGAGAGCTCTACTCAATGCCATTCTACAGGTATGAAACACATCTACGCTTGGGGATATGCGCGAATGCGGAAGCAGTCAAAATAACAAAGATACGGTAGCCTAGGCGTAGACGTTTTTCGGCCAAAACCCCTGGGTTTCGGGGAATATTTATAGAATGCGTAGCCAAAGCTGTTGGGTTAGAATAATAAAGGATTGACGGTCGCCGAAAGAAAAAATTGATGAAGTCTACACTATTTACTCCGCAATCTTCAGCTTTGCCTGTGGATAACAGGAGGTAAATATTTATTAACTTTTTCACAGTAATTATAATTCCATTTACGCCGCTACTGACCGATGTAGGAATGAAGTATGGTACAGTATATGACAAATTTATAGAAGCCATATAAATTAATGAGTGTGCTGTGAAACCGGATTTAGAATAATACCTCATCATCATATATATTGCCAGCAGGGGGCAAATAACCGAAAAAATCGCCATCAAAATAGACGCGAACTTAACCACGGCGATCGACAAATGTAAACATGACGGCGGCGGCGGACGTTTGCAATCATGTTCCCGTCTATTTTGAATGCCATTGGATACAATAATATGTTGAGGGCCTCACCCCCCCATGACATATTGTCATTGTCATATTATATTGCCAGCAGGGGGCAAATAACCGAAAAAATCGCCGTCAAAATAGACACAAAGTTAACCGCGGCGATCGCCCTATGTAAACATGACGACCGTAAAATGCAAGTACAGTACATGCGAATTGGGACAAGCAAGACAGACAAGGTGGGATACAGTATGGAGGAAGTGAATGCAGAAAAGGATATAGGAGTAGTGATAGACAATAAGTTAAATTTCTCAGAACATTTAGCGGAAAAGATAAATAAAGCCAATAGAATTGTAGGGCTGATAAGGAGGACATTCGTGTCAATGGATGAAGAAATCTTCAGCAATCTCTATACAGCGCTGGTTAGGCCGCACCTGGAATATGCGAACCAGGCGTGGGCTCCATATATTGTAAAGGATATAGAAGCAGTGGAGAAAGTGCAGAGGAGAGCTAGCAAGCTGGTACCAACGTTGAAGAACACCGACTATGAGCAGAGGTTGAGGACACTGGGACTTCCGACACTGGCATATAGGAGAAAGAGAGGGGATATGATAGAGACTTTTAAGATAGTGTCAGGAAAGTATGATGAGGATGTGTGTGAAGGTATCTTCTTGATGCGGGAGGGAACAAGAACGAGAGGACACTCTAAGAAAATTTACAAGGAAAGAAATAGGCTTGAAAAGGCAAAGAACTCATTTTGTGATAGAGTGGTAAATGATTGGAACGCACTGCCCCAGTATGTAATCGATTCCGAATCAGTAAGGAAGTTTGAAAGTAATCTTGATAAAGCATGGGGAAGACAAGATTTGATGTTTGATTACAAAGCAAAAATACAGAATAGTGAAAATGTTGCGTCTGCTACCGCCGCCGCCAACACCGTTAACGACCGCAGCAGTGCAAGTACTGGCACTGAGCTGGATACACAGGCATAGTTTGCCTTTTTCCAGAGGATCTACTGTAGATGGATTAAGGATTATGTTTAGTAATGTGGATGTGTTTACCCAGGACAAGAAAAGAGAACTGATATATAGGTTGCAGGATGAAGAGGAAAAACCTGATGTCATAGCCTTACAGGAAGTAAGACCAAAAAATGCTAGAATTGAAAGGGAACTGGTGGAGTATAGTTTGGAGGGTTTTGAGTTATATGAGAGGAATGCTATTAGAGCAGAGGTCGGAAGAGGACTGTTTATTTATGTAAGAAAAGAGCTCAAGGTTAATGAGGTGGATATGAGACAGCAGTATTGTGAGTATTTGTGTATTGAAGTAAAATGTGCAAGAGGATCAATTCTAATTGCCTCTATATATAGAAGCCCAAATAATAGTAGGGAAGAGGATGATAACCTACTGAAAGCAATGGAGGAAATAGATAATAGAGAGAACAAATATAAGATTTTGATTGGAGATTTCAATTTGCCAAGGATCAACTGGGCAAATTGGGAGGTTTGACGTACCTCCCAACCTACCAAATAGGAAAACCTACTATTTGGTAGTAGTCTTGGAAAATCCAACGTCAAGGCTATTAACCTAATTGCAATGACGACTTGTCTATTTTGACTGCTATGTCGTCATTCCAACCGCGGTTAAAAAGAAAACGTCTAGAGTCTACTCCTTATCTTGCTCTAGGAGACGTTGTACATTAACCAAAACTACCACCGAAGGTGAAAAAAGCATAGAAGAGAAGAAAAAGGGGTTTACCTTAGTTACCGCTTAAGGCCCATCCCGTGTTCCGTCATGTGCAGATCCCTGTCGAACGTGCGCATGAGCGACCCTCTCTTGTCATCACATCTCACGTCAGCAGAAGAACGCGGATGGGCAGGGGTCCGGCGTGAGGGAGGGTATTATGTACGTTGGATTTTCCAAGACTACTACCAAATAGTAGGTTTTCCTATTTGGTAGGTTGGGAGGTACGTCAAATCTCCCAATTTGTTAGTAGTCTTGGCAAATCCAACGTCAAGGCTGCATAACAAATAGGAGGAGGACATCCAAGCCCAACCTACCAAAAAAAACAATGCATAAAACAAAATTACGAATGACAAAGACACAATTTAAACAAGAGAGTTTAATAAAAGAGTGAAAAACTGAGGAGTAGCTAAAAAGAACAGTTTTAACACATGCCCGTCATTCATAGTAATGCAAAAACATAGACTTATCTGAAACCAAAAAGGTACTGTACCCAAAATCCCTTTTCTTCAAAAACCAACAAAAACACTGAACACAAGAACAAAACACAATTTTCAATGTGGCAAAAACACTTATGTACTGGAACAATACATAATCCCAAACTTGCAATCCAGTGTTGCAAACCCGTACCCCCCCCCCCCCTTTGTAAAATAAAACAAAGGAAAAGAACGAGGGACAAGGGGGGAAGACCAGGGATCTTCGCCAGAGCACCAGGAAAGCCAGGCTGGGAAATTAGGTATAGCCCGGCAGCCCGGCTAGCCCGGATATGTTGCCGGGTAAGTGCTTTTTAATGTTGGTCTGCCCGGCAGTTGCCCGGGGGACAAGTCAAATTTTTTGCCTTTTAACCCTTGAAAAATGCTAAAATAAATATAAAAACAAACATACACACTATCCATATATATAAATAAAGTATAAGAGACAGGCAGATGTATCTACTATTTTCACTTTCAACGACCATGGGTTACTGGTAACGTAACGGCTGGTTTTCGATTCACATTAATTTCACGTCACTATTCTCTCTATCTACTCTCCTCCTCCTCCTCCCCCCCCCCGCCCCCCATAGGCCTACATATAATCGTTGGGCGGTTGGATAGAGAGGAGGTACTTCCGAATAGGCGGCTCACTCGCCGCTCTTTATCAATAACATTAGTGTTTCAATTGTCGCCGGGGAAGCACGCGTTTAGTGAGAAAATCTACTATAATGAGGGTGTCTAAGAAACAACAGGCTACCTTGACAAGATTCTTGACACTTAAACAACCACCATCAACAAGTACAACTAGGTAAAACTGTTGTTTTAAAATAGTTTGTTAACTTTTTTGTATCTAGCCTAGTCAGTCTGTCAGACGATAGATTTCTCTTATTGACTCGCCTCTTAAGTGAGAATTGTTGGTAAGCTACTCCGCCTATGTTTTCTACCTAAGATATTTACTTAATGTTACAAAAATGTGTTTATAAACAATCTTAAGGATTTAGTTACACAATTTTTAATACAAAAATATATATATGATACTCTGCAGTCTCTGTTTTCCTACTGTACAATGTAAAGTATGCCTAGGCCTAAATAAAACTATATTTATTGCCAGACAACTTGATCCCTGAGGGGATGGCCACAAACTAAGCTCCAGCATCGAGGCAACGTTCAGTTCGTTCGATTTTGTATCTTGTTTCGAGGGAGGGTTGGTAATTGATAATGTCTAACGGCAAATTATTATTTGTGTATGGGGGTGCAAGTGAAATGTGTGATATCATACTGTTGGAATGGCTGTGGTGGTGAATTTAGTTTGTAACCAGTGTAATCAATTCGATCATGCTGATCAGGGTCTTGTATTCACGTTGTAAATACAACACTGGTCTACTTCACCCCTAATGTCTGCTATTGCAGACATTGGTTGGGAGGCCATGGGCTTAAGTAATAAGTACCGAGTGTCGAATGTCGATTAAAGATTACTTTATCACTCACTTTCTAGACATATTTCTATTTTCTATATACAAAAAAAAAAAAAAAAAAAAAATCAGCTATATTTATTATCATAAACTAAAGCTAGTCCTTCGCATTCATTAGAGATGTGAACCATGAATTTTGCAATATAATATCTACACACTTACACACACATACATACATACATAAATACATACAGACAGACAGACAGATAGATAGATAGATAGATAGATAGATAGATATTAGATAGATAGATAGATAGATACAGTAGTTATTTATTTAGTTCAGATTTCAGAATGAGTTTTCTGCAGAGGTTTACCTTACTTAATATTCAACATGACTATGATTTCATAAGTTTTCTATAATATAATTGTACACTGACAGCTTATTACTTACTGGTACTGTATTAGTTATTTTTGACATATTAATTAGATAACTAATCATCTGATGGTATTGCATTGTTTGTAACTTTGTCACTGTCTTTATATGCTAACTTGTGAAAGCTATTTTTTTGCTATGTGCAACCTTTGTATTCCCCTAAGAAAAAAAATCTATTGAATAAAACAAAATAACTAAAAAACATATATATATACAGTATATAGCATAATTTGTATTAATTCAACAAATTCCATATTCAGGGCAAGTACAAAAATATCAGGGCAAGTAAGGAATATATCAGGGCAAGTAAATTTCTGAATTCACTAGCCCGGGGCAACTAGATCTGGAACACTAATTTCCCAGCCTGCAGGAAACACGACCCCCGAGAGCAATCACCGGCCGGGGGGTCGAACACTGGACACGGAGAGGTAGGAGGAGATGAAGGAATTGATAGAAGACCATAAAACCGCTGAGGCGATGGCAGGGAAAGATCGACGTGGCAGGAACCGGAAGGAGGCAGCAAAGGATCTGACATCGTGCGCAGAACCCCTACAAACAGGGTGACGGGCACGAACGGCCCAACAAACGTGGCGGCCCATCTGCACCTGCGAGAGCCTCCCACCTGTCCGAGGAGACACCCACACAGCAGTACCCGAAGGCGGCGCCACAGACGCAACAGAGGAGTGCAAGGCTGACACCGGGCACAACACATGGCGAGGATGCCCACGCCGTAAAGCCTGGACGGCGAAAGGCAGGAAAACGGGGGCCTCCCTCCCATGCGTGGTAACAAAAGGAGGGGAGGAGGCGAACGAGACGCCATGCAAGGACGGGGAGAATCGCACGCAGTCCCGGGGCCGCGACAATGCCGCTAGTGCAGACACCCGATCCCCAGTGGCCAGAGCGACAAGGAAGAGTGGACGCCCGAGCAACGGAACCGGCGTAGCGGCCCTTGTATACGTGGGTGAAGCCAGAAGGATCAGAGCCCGCCCCAGATCCCACTGCGGAGGGACCTGGCGCGGAGGCGGTCGATCCCGGAAGGCAGCCGTCAGGAAGGAATCCAGCTCCTGTGGCGGAACGACCAGCCCAGCGACGGACCCAAAGACCCCCCGGACGGCAGACAAGTGGGTACGTATAGCGTCGACTGGAAAGCGACGTGTACGGAAGAGGTGAAACAAGGAGCGTAGGACGAGGGAAGGAGAGCCAACTGGCAGGCGAGTGGCCTGTAGCCACCTAGTAAAAGACCTCCAGCGGGACCCGTAAGTCCCCCAAGGAGAAGACGGCCAGGAACGCTGCAGGAAGTCAGTCAGGGCCCGGCCGGGGACCGGGAGCCACCGTGCCTCATGAACAAGCACGATGCGAAGGCCAAAGAGGTCCGCAGGTCCCCAACCTAGCCCAAGTGGAAGCCAGAGACAGGTAGAGGGACCGGACTCGGGCACCACCGCGGCAACCGGGCGGACCAAGTCCGTGCCGGCCACAGAGGCGCGAGGAGCCAGACGCAGCCGTGGTACAGCCGCAGCTTCGCGAGGACTGGGCACATCAACAGCGCGTCTGGTGGCGGAAAGATGTAGATCGACCGCCACCTGTACCAGGCTACCATGAAAGCGTCCGGACCCCCCCCGGAGCGCGAGGCCGGAGGGAGAGGGCCAGAGGCAACTGGCGCGGCACCCCCGATGCGAACAAGGCGACCTCCAGAACACCTCAGGAAGCCGCGAGGTCGGCGAACACAGTCCGTTTCATCGCCCATTCTACAAGAACGCCAAAGGGTGGCAGGCCCGGGCAGGGAGGAGGCATGCAAGGAGAAGGGGTGTCGGTCCGCGAGGAAGAACAACTCCACCGAGACCCCCAATAGAGTCAACGACCTGGAGGACCCCCGCATAAGGAAACAGGGGACAGCTTGTCTGAGTGCCCAACCCGAAGGCCACCGACTTACCCCGAAGGGCCAGCGCGTGGTCCCGCAGGAAGAACAAAGGAACCAACAGTCCGAGGGCATAGACGGGTAAGAGGAGGGAGACCCACCCATCTGCCGGGAAGTGGACGTCCCAGGTTCGATTGGGAACCTCACCCAACCTCGCTCGACGTATCTGTGGCTACCCAGACCGTCGGCGGGGGGGCGGTCCAGGGCACAGCCGCAGAGAGCGAGCCCCGAGCAACCCAGCGACCGAAGCGTCGGCGAACGGTACGCGGGAGCGGCAGGAGCCGATCCATAGGGGCAACGGAAACACCGCGATGCCCATGAGGAGGAGGCGGCGTAGCCAGAGGACCGCTGAACGCGGTCCAAACCCTCGCGAAGATCGCCTGGCGCAGATGCCTCGAAAAGCCGCAGGTGGTGAACAGACGTCTGGAGGGAACCTAAAGACAAGACAATAAGTCCGTCACCCTCTGTCGCAAGGGAAAAACCTTGGCGACAGAGGGCTGATCCGGGTGAGAGAAGAACGGGGTAGCAATAGAACAAAGTTCAAGAACGGGCGCGCTCATCCAGGACCAGAACGCGCCGTCCAACCCGCCGACAGACACAAGAGGCAAAATCAGTGATGACTCCGGGGGAGGGACGGAAGGAGAGCCGTCGACGGATCGGCGTGTGAAGTCGAAGGCCTCAGCAAACCAGGCCTCCAATGGGAGAGGGTGACCGAGCATGATGGCTAAGCCAGGCGTACCGGCGTCGCACAAACCTGTCCCATAGGAGGACAGACCCGTCAACACAGCCAGGGACTGAACAGCCGGAAGGATGTCAGGGCGGCTGAAGTCTGACCAGAGCGTAGGCCTGCAGAAGGGAGGGGGACCGTAGCAGGGGTAGGTAGGGTGAGGCGCTGAGGGTGAGTCACCGCCAAGAAGGGCGAGAAGAGGGAGTCTTCCATCGACTCCAAGCGCCCGTCGAAGCGTGACACAACCCAGCCCTGCATAGCCGACAATCGATCCGAGAGAGGCGACCCCCCCCCCCCCCCCAGATTGGTCGGCCCGCAGGGGCGAGCGGGAGCGAGACCCACGACACGAACCAGCAGCGTCGCGGCCCAAGGAAGGCGAGCGACGACGGTTGTGTCGCCTTTGAGGGACTCGTCCCCGATCACGAACGGCCGAGGGGGAAACAGCACCATTCCCCTCTTCCAGCGACACGTCAGCTCCTGAGAAAGGGGACCCCGAAATCTCGCGAAACCCCACCGAGGCAAGAGGAGGGGTACCCCCCTGGCGAGACGGTAAGTGAAGGTCAGGAAGAGAAGAATGAGGAGGAGCAGGACGACGGGAGTGGGAAGGCTGGCCGGGTGAAAGGAGGCCAGAAGGAGCCGCGGGGGGAAACAGAGCAAGGATCCCCGGGGCTGAGATAACAGGGCGGCCCGACACCGAGGCGGAGGAGGGAGGGACCACCACCGTAGGACGAGACCGTGAAGGAAGAATAGGCACTGAAGCAGGTGAAGTAGGAGAAGCAACGACGTCCAGGCGGACCCTCCTGGACAGTGTAGGAGGAGGGAGCAGAGGGCCAGCTACAGCATGAACAACCGCGCGCGGAGAGGACAACGTAAGAGGAAGTCGTCTGGGCTGGGGAAGCGGGCGGAAGGGAGTAGAGCCCCTATCCGTAGAGTCCAGGGGAGGGCGCACAGGGGCAGAGCCGCTAACCCCGGCCTCAGGGCGAGAACCATGACGAGGGCGATGGGCGTCGTCAAGGCGATCAGGAGGACGACGAGGCGAGCGAGAGCGTGGACGGAGCCGGGGAACCCCCCGACGATGGGACGACCGGCTGCGGGACCCAGGGGAGAGGGCCAGGTGAACGGTCTTCAGTCGGGTCAGGGATACCCAGGGCGACGCGGATCCGGTCGGCAACAAAGGCCGGGGAACGGTGGCCCACAGTCTTAATGTGGCGGGAGACCATCGTCCACACCGACGGAAGGGAAGCAGAGGCCACAGCCGCCGCCGAGGAACCAGGGCCATGGAGCAGCACAACCACCAGGGCCAGACACGTGCCACACAGAGCAGGGAGGTAGGCCGTAGAGGACACACACAGCGAGTGGCGCAAGCAGGACTTGTGGCTCTCCAAGCACGGGGAGCGACAACCAAGGCGAAAGCAAGGCAGCCTACCTGCACTAGAAGAACACACACCATAATCAGCACGTCGAAGGAGTAAGTGGAGAGAATGTCCAAGAAGAACCAGGGAAGGAGCATGGGGAAACAGGAACACACATGCAAACAGGTATCCGTACTCACCCTAAACTGGGAGCACAGAGGTAGGTGAGGAGGGTGGCCGAGGCGGAAGAGCACTAGCAGAACCTGCAAAGATGGAGAAAGTGTTAACCACCACTCAACATCTTACATGCAGGGCCTATAACACCAGTAAAGTGCATACACCAATATAGTATCAGGCAACAAGATGACATAAAAAAAGTCAATAGTGAAAGCCAACTATTACCGCAAATTTGCGGGCCAATGGAGGCATAACCGTACCGACACCACCCTCCCGCAATTTTGCGGGACCCCCCAACGATCTCCGCAAATTTGTGGGGAGCCGAAATGTCCCAGAGGACCGAATCAAGCTCCCGCAAATTTGCGGGACCGGCCGAGATGGTCCAGCGCCGAAAAAAGCGAGAGGAGCGTCTAGGGAATACCAAAAAAGGCCACAAAAAATGCGTCATCTCCTTATGAACTCCAAGCAATGATGGACATCAAGCTGAGCAGTGTCTTCCTTGAATTTATCCTGACTCAACCGGTAAAGGGAGAGGCAAGGAAGACACACCAGGGGAGAGGAGGCACATCCCCCAGGAACCACCCAACCCACAGAGATAGAGCAAAGCCCATGAGGAGAAGTGGCAGGGAGGGTGGTTTCGCACAAACAGGGGCCCCCGTGAGGTACCCCTGGATTGGGCAAAAGACTATGAAAGGATGGAGGTGAAACAGGAAGAGAAAACAAAAACCAGTAAATGAAACTGGTGAGAAAAAGGGTGGCCTAGCCGTGAGCAGAGAATGTGTCAGGGGCGAAAAACCCTGTGGTGTGAAAGAGGGGCCCCCGTGGGGTACCCCTGGAGTATCACGAACCACCTGTCGCCCAGGCCCTTGAGACACAGTGAAGGACTCGAAAGGGGGGACTCGGGAATAACGCTAATAATGCGGCCGACACAAACTCTACAAACAGCACTGCCACCAACGAAATCTCAGATTGTTTATCAATGGTACACCTAGGCTATGAAAAAATGAAAACTCATAGGGGCATAGCAAGTCCTGAATGAGAAAACGAGCTAGGCTAAATTAAGCTAAAAGCTAAACTATGCCCAGACTAACAGGAAAAAAGAATATGAAAAGAGAAAGAATGAAAAACATATACGAGGAACGCCAGGCGCCCCCGTACCTTCGGTAGGCTATTTCCACACGCGTCTCCATTATACACACTTAGGAGCCCATTTACGTGTGCCCTAGATCACGTAACATCTGTCTAACAAAAAAGAAGGCCAGATAAGCCGAAACGAACCTAAACAGGGTGAATTAAAGGAGCACAACAAAAGCGACTTCATTCAATGGAGCGCGTGAAAAAATGATGACAAGAGAGGGTCGCTCATGCGCACGTTCGACAGGGATCTGCACATGACGGAACACGGGATGGGCCTTAAGCGGTAACTAAGGTAAACCCCTTTTTCTTCTCTTCTATGCTTTTTTCACCTTCGGTGGTAGTTTTGGTTAATGTACAACGTCTCCTAGAGCAAGATAAGGAGTAGACTCTAGACGTTTTCTTTTTAACCGCGGTTGGAATGACGACATAGCAGTCAAAATAGACAAGTCGTCATTGCAATTAGGTTAATAGCCTTGACGTTGGATTTGCCAAGACTACTAACAAATTGTACTACTCCAGCGGGACAGTGTAGCCTGGAAAACAAGTTTATAGAGAAAGTGAGAGATTGTTTTTTAACGCAACATATTACAGAGATGACAAGATATAGAGATGGGATGCAGGGGAGTGTACTTGATTTGATTTTTAGCAATGAGGAGGATATAGTGGAACATGTCAATGTGGATAGCCCTATAGGTCGTAGTGACCATGCCTGTATAAGCTTTAGTTGCAATATTAAAACAGAGAGGGATAATAGAAGCAATAGAAAAATATACATGTATGATAGAGCAGATTATGAGCTGCTGAGACGGTGTTTGGACATTGACTGGGGGGAATACTTGAACGGTGAAGACGCTGAAGGAATGTGGAGGAAAATTAGAGTCAAACTGGAGAATGCTGTATCCAATAGTGTACCAGTAAGGGAATATAAGGATAAAACAAAATTGAGGAAAAGAACGAACCCAGAATTGCCAATGAAAAGAATGCTTTGGACATTGATTAGAAGAAAGAAACGATTGTGGAAAAGACTAAAATTGTTAAAAAAGAACAGGTGGTCTAGTACAGTTGGGATGTGTGTACATGCTTAGATTGATATGCAGGATTCGAAGTTGCATAATAAATCGTAGGCAGTGTCCACCATTCTTTAAATGCCTTCGTGGTGTAATGCATAAGGTGTTGATATTCGGTGTGAGCTTCCTGGGTTCGAATCCACGGACTGCCACATGTGTTTGTAATATTTCATTAATCGATTTTAGGAGTAGAGTTGGTTGTTGGATAGAACATAATAATAGAAGCTAAAGAAGTGGATCTGGAACGCAAACAAATAAACAATAAAATTAGGTGGGAGACAAGGAGGGGGGTGAAGGAGAGGGAGAGCGAGATTGCTAGAAATGTGAAGGATAATCCAAAAATATTCTGGAAGTACATTTAGGAAAAGTTAACAAGAAGAGTAGGGATCCCAGAGCTGATAGGGGGGTTGGATGATGGGAGTAGAGCGGAGACTGATAAGGAGAAAGCAGAGGTGCTGGGGAAATACTTTGGGGGGGTACTAACAGTGGAGTCGGATGATGCAGTGCCTACTATTCCCATCAAACAGGCACCGTTTTCCCATGCTAGAATAAGAAGGGCTATAGAAAAAATGAACAGAAGTAAGTCCCCGGGACCGGATGG
This sequence comes from Paralithodes platypus, assembly GCA_032716605.1. Lineage (NCBI taxonomy): Eukaryota > Metazoa > Arthropoda > Malacostraca > Decapoda > Lithodidae > Paralithodes > Paralithodes platypus. Next base: position 15,988,502 of record CM064506.1, on the reverse strand, counting down.
GATACAGCCAAGAATCATAAAGGAAGGAGGTGAGATGTTAGTAGAGCCATTGAAAATGTTATTTGAGGTATCGTTTAATACAGGACAAATCCTGATGGAATGGAGAGAGGCGAACATAACAGCTATATTTAAGAAGGGAAAGAGAAATGACCCAGGAAATTATAGACCAGTCAGTTTGACAAGTGTTGTGTGTAAACTAATGGAAACGGTAATTAGAGAAGGAATAATGGAGCATATGAAATCAAACCAACTTTTCAGTGGGAGACAGTTCGGATTCTTGCCGGGGAGGTCGATGGTACTACAGCTAATTAAGGTGGTAGATGATTGGATGCAAATTCTAGAGGATGGTGATGTAATAGACGTGGTATATTGCGATTTTATGAAGGCCTTCGATAAGGTCCCACATAGAAGGTTAATAGAGAAAGTTAGAAGCTATAATATAGGGAAGAAATGTGTGAAATGGATAGAAGCCTTCCTGAAAGATCGGAGACAGAGGGTACTGGTGAATGGAATAGGCTCGGGGTGGAGGGAAATTACAAGTGGGGTACCTCAGGGATCTGTGTTGGGACCACTACTGTTCGTTATATTTATCAACGACTTACCTGAAGTTATAACTAATGGAAGTGAGGTATACCTGTATGCGGATGACACTAAGCTGTATAGAAGAGTGAGGAGTAAGGAAGATGTAGGTTTGCTTCAAGGAGATGTGGAGGGCATGAAGGGATGGTCTGAACATTGGTTAATGCCTTTTCATCCAAAAAAATGCAAGTACATGCAGATTGGGACAAGCAAGATAAACAAGGTAGGATACAGTATGTATGAAGCGATGGAGGAAGTGAATGCAGAAAAGGATATAGGAGTAGTGATAGACAATAAGTTAAATTTCTCAGAACATTTAGCGGAAAAGATAAACAAAGCCAATATAATTGTTGTTGTTCCCTAAGCTGCCTGGCCGAACAGCCCTGAGTCCCTGAGGAAGGCCATGGCCACGATCGGGCTTTCCCGCAGAGCTCTCACTGAGTATAGACTGTGTTGCTGGCGCAAGTGGTTGTGTGAAATGCAGTCTTCCATGATGTGCCCAATGGTATGGGGTGCTGTGTTACATCCCGGGCAGGTGACGACAACGGAGTCATCCAGTCTCTTCTGATAGCTCAGGAGAGCTGGATGGTGTCCGCATCTCAGCCTGGCCAGGTGGACTCTGTCCTCGCGAGGAAGGGAGGATTCGGAATGATGGATTTCGGGAGGTCGTGCTTGCAGCTGCGTGTTGTCTGTGAGTGAGTGGATGGATCGGCGAGAGATATGAGTATGGATGTGCTTCTGGAAGTTGGTTCGGGGTGGGCAGGGAGGGAGAGAGGACAGTACTTGTGTGTGATACCATGTGCTGGGTGTTGTTGTGGGTCCTTATGTGGCGGCGTCTACGTCGTGGGACCACCTCCTGGAGCTGCCAACCGCGGATGGTTGCAGACCCTCCACGGCCGGAGACAAGATCAAAGACCAGTGGAGGACAACCGGATGCCGGCCGCGGGGAGCAGTTTCGGGAGCCAAACCGTCACAACCATATCCTGCCCCCTCCCTGGGGGCACGGGTCCTTGGAGCGGCTTCGGTCGCGCCGGGAATTTCCAATATAATTGTAGGGCTGATAAGGAGGACATTTGTGTCACTTGACGAAGAAATATTCAGGAATCTCTATACAGCGCTGGTTAGGCCGCACCTGGAATATGCGAACCAGGTGTGGGCTCCATATATGGTAAAGGATATAGAAGCAGTGGAGAAAGTGCAGAGGAGAGCTAGCAAGCTAGTACCAACGTTGAAGAACGCGGGCTATGAGCAGAGGTTGAGGACACTGGGGCTTCCGACACTGGCATATAGGAGAAAGAGAGGGGATATGATAGAGACTTTTAAGATAGTGTCAGGAAAGTATGATGAGGATGTGTGTGAAGGTATCTTCTTGATGCGGGAGGGAACAAGAATGAGAGGACACTAAGAAAATTTACAAGGAAAGAAATAGGCTTGAAAAGGCAAAGAACTCATTTTGTGATAGAGTGGTAAATGAGTGGAACGCACTGCCCCAGTATGTAGTCGATTCCGAATCAATAAGGGAGTTTGAAAGTAATCTTGATAAAGCATGGGGAAGACAAGATTTGAAGTTTGATTATAAAGCAAAAATACAGAATAGTAAAAATGTTGCGTCTGCTACCGCCACCGCCAACACCGTGAACTGGTACTGGTACTGGTACTGAGCTGGATACACAGGCCTAGTTTGCCTTTTTCCAGAGGATCGACTGTAAGAAACTGTAAGAAACTGTACTGTAAGTACGCCCGGAATCTACATCCATCCCGGTAAAAGTGTAAGTGATGCCGGGAATTGCCACAGCCTATCGTTTCTTTGTTTTTATGCCGCAGCGGTTTCGATCGTGTCTAATTTAACCTATTTTTTCTAAATAATATTAATATATATGAGTAAATTTCTAGTTTTACACCGGGGACGATTTTTGCAAGTACAGTATTTTATATATGTCTGTCCTCGTGTTTTTTTTTTTTTTTTTAGGCCTAGGTGTGTTAGTTTATGAATCCCATCGGAAATTGCAAAAAAAAAACATCCATCAATCTTAAAACACCAAAGCAACAACAAATATTTGCACGCTCGTGATCACTTTCCCGGCTATTTTGACTGCCGTGGGATTCAATGATAAGTTGAGGGGGGGAGAACGTTGGAGAGAGAAGCAAGAGGAAATATCATGAAAATCCAATATCAATACTCGAGACTGAACATACGAGCAAATTCTTTTGTGCCCAGAATTGCATCAATGTAACCTCCCTGAAAATGTTGTATCAGCTTCTAGTGTGAAAGCTTTCTAGGCACGTTTAGATAAATTCTGGAGCAGAAAATCAGTTAGATATAACTTTATATCTCTCCGACCTCTGTGACCCACCTACTCCCAGTACCCGTAACAATCAATGAGAGTGAAGGTCTGAGTCTGGAGGGTGAGACAGTGAAGCACTTGAACGAAGCAATCAGCGGCTTCAGAGATGGAGCTGCTTCGAGCCATGAATGGATGCTTCACATGTCTCACTCCCCAGACTGGAACGAGACCTCACGGGCTTCACCGTGTTGAGCGGTGGATTGTAAGGGCTCTCAGCCTATGCCCGAGAGGGAGTAATTGAAATATAGAAGAAAAAAAAAAAAAAAAAACGTACTGTATGCTTAACCATGATCTGGCTCAAGAGGACCTTGCCAGGACCTAATGCCAGAAATTGTTCCTGTAAGCATAACCTATTATTATCATCATATATATTGCCAGCAGGGGGCAAATAACAGAATAAACAAAACAAAACTGCCAGCGTACGATCTATGTAAACATGACGACCGTACGCTGGATACTACTGTACATCCATCCCAATTTTTTGTTAGTGATTTAGGTAGTACTGTATATATATTATAATGAATTACCAACTGTTTGGACATATATGCCAATGAAGTACATGATATAACTAATATTCAAACGTAAATCATAACTTCGACCCGGTGTAATACTAGAATAATACAGTACCTATACTGTAAATGGCATAAGTCATCTAAACCTTAACCTAAGAGTGCCTAATCTAGTTGTAGTATTATTAATGGGTCAAGGGAGGGGGAAGTATTTTATCTTCTAATGTATATACGATGGCAATTACATACTGTATATAGTAATGAAGGGGAAGGTTGTAGGTATCCGGGCGTATCGCCAGCTTTGTTTACATTACAATACTTGTACGCTTGCGGTTACCTTCCCATCTATTTTGTCTGATTTTGTTTCCTGTTATTTACCCCTTGGTGCCTGGTGGCAATATAGACAGTATGATAATGACAATAAGTCATGGGGGGTCTTCAATCTATTATTGTATACCACGGCAGTTAAAATAGACAAGAACGTGATCGCGAGCATACAAGTAATGTTAACAAAGCCGGCAATACGCCTGAATACTACATCCTTGCCCAGTGAAGTATGGTATATAAGAAACTTATAGGACATATAGATATTGATGGGCTCCGTATCCAGCTAATCGTACCGTATACTTAAGCTCAACATAAAGTGGATACATATGCCCTGAAGACGATGGTGTATTCAAAATAGTTTGTATCAACAAACTGTATCTACAGAACAAGCTGTGCCAGTTTATTTAAGGACTTACAGGATTGACCACTCAACTTAGGGTCTGTTACACTCCAAGGCCCTTTATGTGTCTTTAATGCACTATGGGTGGCTAATCCATCCACCAACCTGATTCACTCTTAGGTGAGCAGTAAGGATTTGTATAAGGTTTACTTCCGTTGAAGGGTTGTCGTTCAAGGCTGACGATCCTCATCCACCCAGATTTTTATAAGGTTGTCTTCCTTGATGGGTTGCTGAATGCTGACCAAGGCTTGATTAGTCCCATCCACTTGAATTTGTTTTGTATGTCTTTTTATTTATTTATATAGTTGTGAATGTATGGGTCCCAGATGGTGTCGCAGAATTCAAAATGTAATCGAACAATTAATGCAAAGCAAGAATTTTGATGTTTGTGTTGCACTTAGCCTACTTGGTTCCTCAACAGAAACCCAAGGGCCCTGTTGGCTTTGGCCCTAATGCTGCTTGTGTGTGGGTTCTATGAAAAGTTAATTTCCCGAGCAGGCTGAGACGAATAAGCAATTCTCTTAACATTTTATGTCATGTTGATTTTGACCCTGATGCTGCTTGTGTGTGGGTTCTATGTAAAGTTTAATTTCCGAGCAGAATGAGACGCCCAATGCCTCTGTTCACCTAGCAGCAAATAGGAACCTGGAGATATACTCTGTTTCGTTTCATCTGACGATAAATTGAATCTTGTAGCAGCTAATTTCTCGATACTTGATGGAAAAATTATGAAACTACTATGTCTCTGCTTCATATTGAGACCAAGTTTATTAAATTAGTACCATATTTCACTACAAAGTCTTCAAATTAACTGAGAAATCTTGATGGGAACTTTGCAATTTACCGTCAGATGAAAAGAAACCGACTAGTGTACATCTGTGACATTTCATCAGTGAAGGTAAACCATTGTAAACAGGATAAATGCAGCAGCCCCTGTGTACCAGGTTGGGTAACTTATTCCACTGATTTCAAAGGCATTGTTGGTAGCGCGTCTGACTGCTGATCGAAGGGTCGGCAGTTCGATCCCACCCCGTGCCCTTGATAGACGTCAAGACACTCAGGTCAAGCAATTCATCACAAATGTCCAGTAAAGACCTGTAACAAGAGCACACCCTAGCCCTGTCAATCAAGGGAGTGCACAGCGTTAAAAACTGTATCAAAGGTACAGAGATGAGCGCTGTATCCTACCTACCTAAGGTCACCTAAGGTTATGTTCGCCACTCTCCTATCCTAGTAGCACCGAGGAGCACGCCGCCCCTCGTTATGGTTGGTGATTTGGTGCAGCAGACTCTTCGAAGGGCCAGCACGCTCCCCTGCGAAGATGGGCTCGTCTGTCACATTTTGCAGATCGACATCGAGGGCTCACTTGAAGTTGTCTAACGAGAGGCTCCTCATGTCTCTTACTCGCCGTGGGAGTTTGTTTAAAGAGACTTGGTCCTCTCTCTGTGTGATACCAACCCTCTCGCAGAGAGCCCATAACATCCCGGTTATTCATCCAGGGGATATTGCATTCCCAGCCTCTCTTATCACTGAATTTCATGACTATTGGGGTATGCGATTTTCCATGTGTATATTATTAGGTAACGTTCTCTTCTACGTTCCAACGAGTACAGTTTCAATGATCTTAAACGCTCTCAATAGTGTTGATGTTTTACAGAGTTTATATGAAAGGTGAAATTCCTTTGTACACTCTCTAGATAATTTATTTTGCCTACTTTGTATGGGGATGTTAATATATTACAGTATTCTAGTCGCAGTAGCACTAGAGATTTGAAGAGCGTTATCATAGGCAATTCACCTCAAGTATTAAATGTACGCTGAATCCAACCCGTTAGTCGTTTTGCAGCTGCAACTTTGACCTGGTTGTGTTCAGAGTGTAGCCTAGCGTAAGTCCCCTAATTGACTTTGCTTGGAGTTGACAGTTTCCATGTTCAGTAAACTGGAGCAGTGTCTCAGTATAACACATGTTCTAATATTTTGTTGTTTTGTTTCAGGTTTACAGCTGAATAAACGCCAAATGTGTACCCAAGCAGCTGTATCGGTGATTGCTTCTTGAAAATCTAAATATTCTCTACCAGATATACCGGTATATACTGTATCGATAAATTCATATTGTGCTTTGTAATATCGCCCATGCCAAGTTGCAATTTGGTTAAGCAAGAAATAGGAATACAAGAAAATAGGAAGAAAATATTATGTTATGATGGAAGTACCTTCAGCAATGATGGCATGTAAAGATGGGGTGATGAGTGATGAAACTATACACTACCAAGAGCAGATGTATGGGTATAATATGTACAATAAAAGAGTAGCAAACAAGTGTGAGGTATCTGTGGTCAAGGTTGGTCACACGGAGGGAGTGGAAGGTTACAAGAATTATGTCCAACAACCAATAGATAACAAAAATTATGTCCAGCAACCCGAAGGCAACAAAAATTATGTCCAGCAACCCGAAAGCAACAAGAATTATGTCCAGCAACCCGAAAGCAACAAGAATTATGTCCAGCAACCCGAAAGCAACAAGAATTATGTCCAGCAACCCGAAAGCAACAAGAATTTTGTCCAACATCCAGTAGGTAACAAACATTATATCCAACAAATAGTGGACAACAAAAACTATGTCCAACAGCCAGAAGTTTACAAGAATTATGTCCAACAACCCGTGGATAACAAACATTATATCCAACAAATAGTGGGAAGCAAGAATTATGTCCAACAACCTGAAGGCAGCAAGAATTATGTCCAACAACCTGAAGGCAGCAAGAATTATGTCCAACAACCAGAAGTCAACAAGAATTATGTCCAACAACCAGAAGCCAACAAGAATTATGTCCAACAACCTGAAGGCAGCAAGAATTATGTCCAACAACCAGAAATTAACAAGAATTATGTCCAACAACCGGAAACTAACAAGAATTATGTCCAAGAAGCAGAAACTAACAAGAATTATGTCCAACAAGCAGAGAGTAGCAAGAATTATGTCCAACAAACAATGGGCGTAAGTGAGGGACCAGATGCAGCTAAGAATTACATCCAGCCATCCATGACCTCCAGAACGAAGCCACGAGCTAAAGAGCACGAGTGCCACATCTGCGGGAAGATGTTCGAGTGGAAGAGCCACCTCAGCCGACACATCCTGGTCCACTCGGGACTGAAGGAGTTCGAGTGCCAGGTCTGTGGTAAAGTATTTGGTCATAAGAGCACCCTCAAGCAACATTTCTTTATCCATTCAGACGACAAGGACTTTGAGTGTGTGGACTGTGGGAAGAGGTTCGGTCAACAAAGCCAACTGACTAAACACTGGCTGGTTCACTCTGACGTCAAGGACTTTAAGTGTGAGATATGCGGCAAAATGTTCAACCAGCGGGGGAACCTCAACAAGCACATGTTCCTTCACTCTGGAGAAAAGAAGTTCAAATGTGAAGTCTGTGGTAAGTCCTTCAGTCTGAAGCACCACCTGGCATCACATGAGGCCATTCACAAGGAAGAGAAGGAGTACAAGTGTGAGGAGTGTGGTAAAATGTTCCGTCATAAGAGCACTCTAACACAACACCTGCCCACTCATTTACAGTTCAAAGAGTTTCAGTGTGTTAAATGTGATAGACAGTTCTCTCTCAAGAAAGAACTTATCAAGCATAAATGTAAAGTAATACAAATTGACTAGTTAGTTTAGCAGTAGAGTTCAAGTATGATATTTGTCGTAAATGATACACATACAAGAAATCCTCATTAGATATATTTATAGCAATTGATCAGAACTGGGTGAAGAAATGCTGTGAACGTGGGGGGAGCTGCGCGTAGGGTGGACCTAGAATGACATGGGCTCGGGTACTCCGGTTCGATCTAAAAGTAAAGAACTTGACAACAGAGGCCGCCTGGAAAGCCGCCATTTAGGACGTGAGACTGTAACCACATTTTCTGTGAACAAAACGGTCTTTAAACTTGTATGTATGTGTGTATGTATATTCACAAAGTTTGTCAGTCTGGTAACTCAGATAGTTGTAGTAGTTTATGCAGTAGTTGACTGAATGAAATATGTATGTACAGTCTCCCCCTCAATTAGCATGGATTCAATTTGAGAGTTGAGCAATTCTGTTACCAATAAGTAAATTAGTACTGTACTGATGCTCAGTCATCATGCTTGTGATTTCACACCCAACTTTAGTCTGGTTAAGCTGTCCAATATGATATTTACCGGATTAAAGAATTACTTCCTGTAGTGAATGAGATTTATGTAACATAATATTTTTTATTTATTTTATTTTATTTTTTTATTTTATTTTTTTTAGCATGTGATCCATCGAGATTCGAACCTGGGTTACCACATACAGATGCAGATCAAATATGTAGGAATGCAGATCAAATAATATACATGGGTAATACACAGGAATTCCCTATGGGGAGATGTTTCGCGACTGCTCTGTATATATTATATATATATATATATATATATATATATATATATATATATATATATATATATATATATGTGTATATATGTATATGTATATATATATATGTATATATATATATGTATATATATATATGTATATATATATGTATATGTATATATATATATATATATATATATATATATATATATATACTGTACTGTATATATATACAGTATATACTGTATATATTAATTTGTTTTCCTATGTGTTTAAAGGAGACAAAAGTCAGGCTGCCTGTATGTTTCAGTCACTTGTTCGTCAAGGGGAATCCACGCAATGCGAGCTAAGCTCATTATTATCGCGCCTCCTTAACTGGGAACGTATTGCGTGAAATGCATGTTAAGTGTTTTATGTATCGTTGGAATGGTTGTGTATGTGTGTGTAGTCTGTATTTTTAGCCAATTGGCGACATCTGGATACGAAGGCTTAGGGTTAATCTGTACGGTACCATTCTCACTACGGTACCAGTCTCACCCGAAGGCTTAGGTTGACCAGTACGATACCCATCTCACCTTGTAACCGATCACCAACCCCAGATGGGACATCACAACTTCGTCCACTTATACCAGGTTCCTATTTATACTGCTAGGTGAACAGAGGCTACACCGTTAGGAGACTTGCCCAAATGTCTTCCCCGCCCGGGTCTCGAACCTGGGACCTTCTGGTTGTGAGCCAGATGCGCTATCAGTTATGCCACGGGGAGGTGTGTATGTGTGTGTGTGTGTGTGTGTGTGTGTGTGTGTGTGTGTGATAGGTATTAATGTATGTAAACCTATTCAGTAACTAACTCACCAATAAAGACTTTTTTAACAGATGCTTGGACTACTTAACAGTAATTTTGTGTATTAGTCACATATCTGATTTATTATGTTCTCTCCACCAAGCAACTCTACTCCTAAAATCGATTAATGAAATTAACAGACAAATGTGGCAGTCTGGGGATTCGAACCTAGGATGCTCACACCGAAAATCAACAGATTTTGTTATTAAAGCTGGCGTTCCATGAGCAAGTTTATCGGCTACATGTATCAGAACCTTGAATCTGCTACGAGTTGCCATATTATTCTGATTGATTTTTTTTTTTTTTTCTTATATTAACTTGGTGTTAACATGACTAGGTGCTCCAAGATACAAAATACAATTAAAATGAAAAATATAATAATTAAAATGAAAAATATAATCAACTCTATTTTAGCAATATTTTTACTCGGATACTGTGGCTCCGATGCATCTGCCGATAAAGTGCTTGTGTTATACCGGCTTAACCCTTCCCGCCCGGGCAGCATTTTAAAAGGACACCGCGGCAGATGGGGAGGAGCCCGGGTGTCATTTTAAAATCCGTAAGCTTGACAGCCTATTAAGTGTGTTTTGAAAGCCGTGCGTCCGACGTATGTAAACAAAGCCTGTCGTTGCGTCACCGCACCTCCGAAAACAAGAAGAAGAGTCGGAGTTTGTTATTGTGTTGTTTGCAAGAACAGATTTAGTGTTAAAAAGTGTTTTGATATTGCTAACATTATATCGAAACTCTCTCCACGGATATCGTCATCACAACTGAACCAGTTGACTTAGAGAGCTCTACTCAACGCCAGTCTACAGGTACGAAACACATCTACGCTTGGAGATGCGTGGGAATGCGGTAGCAGTTAAAATAACAAAGATACGGTAGCCTAGGCGTAGACGTTTTTCGGCCAGATCGCCCGGATCTCAACAACGTCCTTAGGAAAGGCAGCCCGGGCCAGAAGGGTTAAGGTATGTATTAGTATTATTAGCGTCCCAAGTAGCCAATCAATTAATCCCTTCTGTACCGGCACCGTCCTTTTAACTTGATTCTGGCTACCTTTAGACAATTTTATTCAGTTAAAATAGACTCCAACAATTAACAGGCTTCAAACTATCTCACTTAACCCTTTTCACTACCACAGATCCTCTTTAAACTGCAAAAAATCACCTAAACATAGCTAATATATAATTAACTCCCAAAGAGCGGGGCCGTTTATTGTTGTTGTTGTTCCCCAAGCTGCCTGGCCGAACAGCCCCAAGGCCCCGAGCAATTCTAAGGCCATAACCGAGTGCCCCCACAGAACCCTCCCTGCCGACTACAATAAAGCCTGGGTGACCGAAGCCACTCCATGGCGGGGAGCTGAGGAGGGTGTGGAAACGCCCGGGAAACCAAAGCCCCACCCAGGGCCCTGTGCCCCTCAGCAATTATGAAGAGAAAGTTGAGGGGCAAGGGAAAAATGTGACGCTTTGGCTTCCAATCTTGGTAGATTGGGAGGTCAATCCACGGAAGAGACGCCGTCACTTGAGATCTAGAAAATATATAAATTAAAGGAACAGTCAGAGTAAGCTATGGGTATGGCAGAGATTGCTCAGCTCTCACTCTGATAGACCAGCCCATGATAGACCAGGCCGTTTGTAACAGCTACTACCTGCCAAGCGGGCATATTTACCCTAAACGAGCTTCATTCCATGCTCTTTTTCATGCATAAAGAAAAGCCAGAGCGTAATACAATTATGTATCCGTGAAAGGGCGATAATAGAGCTTTCCAATGACACCTGAATCATCCTTGTACGACCACGGGTTATCCTGTAGCGATCGAGCAACCGAAGGTGAAAAACCCTAAAATGAGGTAATTGCCCCAGTTTTTTCCTGGTCTCGCGAGGCCGAGTGTGTGGGATGTTGCAGCGGCGGTCTCAGTAGAGGCACCGTGGTCGTGCCGAACGGTCAGAGCCCGCCTATCATCCTCCCAACGCACATACTCTCTCTCTCAGAGCCCCTAATGTGCTCAGAATGCCGCCCGTCATATGACGGGTACTGCCAGTTAGGTGTTAAAAAGACGTCGTCGGTACAGAACGGGTTAACTTCTACATACTGTATATCTGGTTTCTTTCTGATAGACTTGCTCACAGAACCCACGTGTCTGACATTTTTTTCGGCCATGTAATTTGTTAGATGGTTTGTGATGGGGTACTGTGACTAGTCAAGCCATTCAAGAATCATCAATGGCGTTTAACCCTTTGAAGATTATGGCGCGTTTTGGCAATTTATTCTGGCTATCTTTTAGTTTGTCCTTTAGGTTAACCCTTCCTACCCGGTCTGCCTTAGGTAAGGACAGCACGAAAGAAGGACCGCTACCCGGTATGCCTTATCTAAGGCATGAGCTTAATAGCCTAATTAAGCTTGGTCTGAACGCCATGCGTACGACGTATGTCAACAAACCCAAGCGTTCGTCACCGCACCTCCGAAAACAAGAAAGAGAAGACTCCTCAATGTTATTGTTATGACGTCATGACGAAATTAGTGTCTGAAAAGCCCCCATATTGGCAACATCTCTGCAATATTGGCTCCACTGAAATCGTCATCACAACTGAACCAGTTGACTTACAGAGCTCTACTCAATGCCAAAATACAGATTGAAAACCGCACTATGATTATAGATGAGTGGGAAAGTTCTAGCAGTGAAAATAAACATAAATACGGTAGCCTAGGCCTAGACGTTTTTCAGCCATTTCGCCCGGGTAGGGGCGACCGTCATTGGGTAAGACAGCCCGGGTAGGAAGGGTTAACAAGGGACACATGGTGGCGTCATATTTCTTTTTGTGCCAAAATCTTGGGTGACGCATTATGGCGTCCTCCTTTTGTCGCCTTACAAAAAATTTTATAGCACTCCTTATCAGCCTAGTCATGAACTCGGCTCCATCCTCAGCCCCCCTCTCACTTCCCTAAGCCTATTCTTTCTCACCCCAAGCATCTCTCGTCCTCCCCCATATTCCCCAACCCCAAGGGCCCGATCACGTATCAGTTGGCTGCTTGCCTTCGCCATGGATATATGCTCGTCTATCTCTCGCACCTCACTGTCTTCACCCCCTACTACGACATGGACACATATGCTCACACATACATTGATTATCAATCCGTGGATGTTACATCACTCCTGGTCCCCGCACGCACACACACACACACGCATTTGATAAGGTGCCTCATAAGAGATTGTTGTGGAAGCTCAAGACTGTGGGGCGGGTTGAGGGAGTATTATTAAAGTGGATGGAAAACTATTTAATTGGGAGGGAAATGCGAACAGTAATAAAAGGAAAGTTCTCCTCGTGGAAAAGGGTAAAAAGCGGAGTGCCTCAAGGATCGGTGTTGGCCCCAATCATGTTTTTGGTTTTCATCAACGACCTTCAAATGGGAATAGGCTCATATATATCTATGTTTGCTGATGATGCAAAATTAATGAAGCATATTACAAGTAGGAGTAGTTGTGAAGAATTACAGAGAGATCTAGATAAGTTATATGAGTGGAGTCAAACTTGGAAAATGGAATTCAACACGAGTAAGTGTCAGGTTCTTGAGATGGGAAAAAGTAAATATAGACCTTCTTGGGGATATAAAATAGGAGATGAAATAATTAGTAAAGCTGTGAAAGCAAAAGACCTAGGGGTAGTTGTGGCAGACAGCTTGTCACCTGAACAGCATATAAATAAAATAACTGGTGAAACCTATGCAGTGTTGACTAACATGAGAATAGCTCTGAACTATTTAGATGAAGAGATGTTAGCAAAAATAATAGGGACAATAATACGACCAAGACTGGAGTATGCAGCAGTGGTGTGGTCTCCACACCTTATAAAACATAATAAAAAACTGGAAAGAGTTCAGAGAGTTGCCACTAAGATGATAGCTAGCCTTAGAGACCTACCTTATGAGTACAAAGGAGTACAAAGGAAATCAAGCAACAACAGATCTAGTGACCCTTCTAGGTTGCTTGTCCTCCAAAACACTGAGGATCAAGTGTCCAAACAGTGGTTTAGAGTGGGTAAGGGAACATTGGAAAGGGAATTACTGCCCTGGAACTAATGTCCGTGGCAGGATTAGGAAGTTAGTAGGGGACAGATGGGTTAGTAACTGAGGGGGGGATAAAATAAAGTTATTCATTTACAAACGCAGTCAGTCGCGGGTTTGATGCGAGATATTTGTCTAGGCGGAGTTTAAATGAATCAACGGTGATGCAGTCTATAACGTTTCGGGGAAGCCCATTCCACAAGTTGACAACTCGATTGAAGAAGAAATTCTTAGATTCGTGCGAGTTAAAAGATTTACCAATAATTTTGCAACCGTTTCCCCGCGTGTAATTAGATTGGTCGATAGTGAAGTACTTACTACAGTTCATATTGTCGATGCCTTTGATGATTTTGAACACTTGAATTAAGTCGCCTCTTAATCTGCGCTGGGTTAAAGGAAATAGATTTAATTCTCTAAGACGCTCTTCGTATGGTTTGTTCTTTAGGCTAGGTATCATTTTGGTAACTCTACGTTGAACTCGTTCTAGCTTTTTTATATCTTTTTGGTAATAAGGGCACCAGGATTGAACGCAGTATTCCAGAAGAGGGCGGACTAAGGAATTGTAAAGGGTTAGGATAACTTCTTTGGATTTATGCTCAAATGACCTGCCTATAAAGCCAATTATTTTGTTTGCCTTCTTAACAACTTCTGAACATTGTTGACTCGGTTTTAGGTTACTCGATATTGTTACTCCCAGATCGGTTTCTCTGTTTACATTCTTAAGCTGAGTGCCATTCATCGAATAGTTTGCTTTCTCATTTAGGTATCCGATATGTAGTACTTTACATTTATCCGCATTGAAACTCATTTGCCAAATTTGGGCCCAACATGACAATTTATCTAGATTGTGTTGCATATCGTCAACTTGTTCTTTTGAGAGTACGCTATTTGCAATTTTTGTATCGTCAGCAAATTTTGAGATTGTACAGGTGAGACCCTCATCTATGTCGTTGATGTAAATTAGAAAGAGAATTGGTCCTAGTACCGATCCCTGGGGTACCCCGCTACTTACATTGGTCCATTTAGATGCCTTACCGTTTATGACTACTCTTTGCTTTCTGTCGCTGAGCCAATTTTCTATCCATTTCAACACACCGTCTTGTATTCCATGCGCTTTTAGTTTTAGCAGTAAACGTTTGTGGGGAACTTTGTCAAAGGCCTTTTGAAAATCAAGGTATATAATATCTACAGCTTTACTCTCATCGTAGAGGTTGAGGATATCGTGGAAGAAGTCTAAGAGGTTTGTTAAACAGGAACGTTTTTTACGAAAGCCGTGTTGAGTATCTTTAAGTATGTTATTTTCCTCGAAGTGATTTACGAGTCTGTCTCGTATGACTGTTTCTAGCATTTTACATACAACTGAGGTTAAGCTAATTGGACGATAGTTACTGGATAGGGATTTGCTGCCTTTTTTTAATATCGGTGTTACGTTGGCTAGCTTCCACTGATCGGGCATAGTTCCAGACTGCAAGGATTTATTGAATAGTAATGTCAGTGGTTTAGAGAGCTCATCCTTAGCTTCCTTTAGAACTCTAGGCGAGATTGTATCAGGTCCAGGCGTTTTATTTACCTTGAGTTTATCTAAACAATTCAATACTTCTCTCTCTGTAACGGTGATATTGCTTAAAACATCTGAATTATCAATCTGAATCGGCGATGGTGTAGGGATATCACTGAGGTCTTCTGTTGTAAAAACTGATGCAAAGAAGGTATTGAGGGCATTACTCATTTGTTCTTCGTCTTTGGTGTATTCTCCATTTTCATCGACTAACGGTCCAACAGTTGAAGTAACTATTTTTTCTTTCTGATATAACTATAGAATTCTTTCGGGTTTGTTTTACTTTGATTCGCAATATGTAACTCTAAGGTCTTTTTACTTTGCTTAATTAACTTTTTGGCTTTGCGTCGTAGCTCTACAAATTTCAGCCGTTCTTCGTCATTTTGTGAGGATTTTAATCTATCATTAGCACATTTTTTAGCAAGCAGGCAGTTTGAAATATCTTTATTCCACCATTTGGGCTTATTATTATGGCCTGGACGCCGAGTTTTCGATGGTATGCAGTCTTGCACTGCTTTTAGGTAAGTGGCTTCGAATAACTTCCAAGATGTATTTATGTCGTTATTGTGAATTAAAAAGCTCCAGTCAGTTTCTTTAAACATAGCTCTAAGTTTATGGAAGTTTGCTTTCTTGAAATTAGGGACTTTTTCGATGCTACTATTTGGTTCGTTACTAGTAAACTTTAAAGTGAAAGTTATCGTATGATGGTCGCTGTTACTGAATTCATCACCAACATTCAAATTCTCTATTAATTCTTCTTTTGTTGCAAGTACAATGTCAAGAACGTTATTACCACGGGTCGGCGTTCCAACAAATTGATAAAGCGAACTCTCTTGCAAGTTCGTATACAAGTCATGTCCGGAGTGTGAAGTAAGAGTATCGCCCCACTTGGTCACAGGTAAATTAAAGTCACCAAAAATTACGGTATCTTGTGAGTTACTTACATCTGCAATTTGTTCGTAAATTTCTCGGTCAGTTTGCACTGATTGAGCTGGAGGTCTGTATATTAATGCAAGTATTATTTTGGTACCTTTATTATTCTTTATTAGCACAAAAGATGCGTCGACGTTCACAATTTGAGGTTTTGACAAGAGGGTAGGGTTAAGACTTTCTTTGATATAAAGTAAAACGCCACCTCCATTTCGATTTATTCGGCTTTTCTCAAACATTACATAACCGGGAAGTGAATACTCTGCTAAAAAGTCTCTATCTTCTGTATTGAGCCAAGATTCTGTTATGCCAATCACATCATAATTTTCTGTAAACACTAGCTCCTCTAAATCTGAAAATTTATTGCGTATGCTACGAGCGTTTGCATAGAAAACCTTTAAATTTGTTATTTTAGAACTCACGGAACGCGCTTTAATAATATTTTTTGTTCTTGTCGGATCTACATTTATGTTCATGGCTGTCCTCGGTCCTCGCTGTCTCCGGTCCTTATCGCTGGTGGTCCTCGGTTGCCTCTGTTTTTTTCTTGGCGTTGGATGATTTATGTCACTGCTGCTTCTTCTCGGATGGCGTTTTTTGATCCATGGCTGCGGACTGCTTCGTGTAGGAGACGACCCATGCGTGCTGAACCCACAGGGTTTAGATGAGTGCCATCCTTGCGGAACAGAGGATGGAACATGAGGAGAGATTGGAGAGGCTAAAGCTGCCAACGCTGAGGGAGAGGAGAGAGAGAGGTGACATGATCATGATGTTTAAGTGTGTGAAAGGTTTTGAGAAGATCGACAAGGGAGATTTTGTGGTGAGGGACAAGGGAAGAACCAGGGGTCATGATTGTAAGTTGAGGAAAGTTATATGTAAGTCTGATGTAAGAAAGTTCAGCTTCCCGTATAGAAGCATTGAGTGTTGGAATAAGTTGGATGGGGAGGTGGTGGGAGCAAGAAATATCCAAACTTTTAAAGCAAAATTGGATAAATGTAGAGAGAGAGACAGGACAACACGAGCTTAGGCTCAAATCCTGTATACTACAATTAGGTGAGTACACACAAGGGAGATTTTGTGGTGAGGGACGAGGGAAGAACCAGGGGTCATGAATGTAAGTTGAGGAAAGTTGTATGTAAGTCTGATGTAAGAAAGTTCAGCTTCCCGTATAGAAGCATTGATTGTTGGAATAAGTTGGATGGGGAGGTGGTGGGAGCAAGAAATATCCAAACTTTTAAAGCAAAATTGGATAAATGTAGAGAGAGAGACAGGACAACACGAGCTTAGGCTCAAATCCTGTATACTACAAGTAGGGGAGTACATATACATGAACACTCACACGGTGGCTCAGAAATTGTAAAAACTTGCCATTCTCTAACGCTCCTCATACGGCCACCAGACTAACCACAAGGCAGAGGTTTTCCCCATTGTCAATCCGCATGAAGGTGGGTAATCATGATATTTGGTTGATTTTTTTATGTATATTATGTGCAGAAATGCAGCAAGTTTAAAAACGCAATTTTTCCTATGTAATGTATGCCTGTATGGGGGAAAGATCGGCAAATGTTACTGTTGTTTATAATTTATACACTCAGACTATGTTTTATATATTTAAGAAAAAATACTTCCACTTTACAGAATGTTTTAAGTTGTTACTTTCATTTTATGATTATTTAAAGGCAAATGTTGTCTTACAGAATATCAAATTGTGTTTTCATAATGTCTCACTTAGCTCTATAACCACTTTGTTTCAGTATTTCTGGTAGGTGTGTAAAGTCAGTGAAAATAGGTTATCCTAAACTGAACAAGATGCGGAAATACACTTAGACTACCGGTACCAGGCGAAATGAGATACAGTAGGGTCCCGCATAAAACGTGTTCGCATAAAACGAGTCTCGATTAAAACGACCGACCTAAAATATTAATATTTAATTTTCGATCAGAACGAATGTGATCACATAAAACGAGTCCGCCGCCAAAGTGGGGCAAATACAAGGAGTTTTCATATAGAGCGCCGAAATATCGTACAAAACGTACAAAATATCGTACGCTTTCATATAAAACGCCGAAATATCGTACAAAACGTACGAAATATCGTTCGCTTTGTACGAAAATTTTCGCTTACAGTGAACATTGACGATATTGCGCCACCAAAATGCTGTGTTCACATAAAACGAATTCGCATAAAACGCCCTCGTTTATCGACCATAAACTCGTTTTATGTGAGACCCTACTGTACCTTTATTAATCTCGTGGTAACTTGTCTGCCTCGTATTATTATAACCCAAGGGTCCCGGGTTCGATGACCGCCCTGGGTGCAGATTTTCGGGAGGCTATTTCAGCATCTAACGAAGTTTAAGTGTGTTGGTAAAATTGTCAAGATGGTTGAAAGTAAAATCGGAGCTCCATAATCCTCCTTTCGGGCATGATGTAAAAACTAAATCCTACAGGTGGGGACACCCAACATGCATATTCTGTGATCAGAAAATTCACCTGTGCTGTAAAGTGTATTAGGTCAGTTGATCAGTCAGTTACATCTTCCAGTCTCATATTAAGATGGTTGATAATACAGCCAGGTCTTGATATTCACATGTTTTTTATACACAGATTCGTTTGGACACAGTAACCCCAAAAGTTCCAAAGTCGGCCACAACACGGAAAAAGTCGGGATTTGTACACGGGGTCACGGCCCAAGCCTAGGTACAGTAACACCTCGATTTACCGGCATTCAAGCATCCGGTAACTTCAAACAACCGGAAGTTTTAGGAAATTATTAAAAAAAAAAAAAAAAAAAAAAAATAATCGTCTTACCAGCATCATTTCATCATAACAAATAATAAATACTGTAGTATTTAGATTAGTTTCTAACACGATACTACTATTGTGGGGGATAAATCGACAGTCATTTAGAAGTTCGTAAACTTTATTTAACAAACTTTCTAACTAGAGTAGGGTATCACATAGAACGAGTCGCTTATAGAACGACCGACCTAAAATATTGTTCCAAAATTTTCGTTAGGAACGAATGTGATCATATAGAACGATTTCGCCATCAAAGTAGGGCAAATCCGAGGAGTTCTCATATAGAGCGCCGAAATATTGTACGCTCCTGACGGAAATTTACGCTTACAGTGAACATTGACCATATTGGGCCACCAAAATGCCGCGATCACATAGAGCGAAATCACATAGAACGGCCTCGTTTATCAACCAATTTCTCGTTCTATGTGAGACCCTACTGTACTCTAATAACGGGTCCTTTCTTCGGGCTGAGATGAGTTCAAGACACAGATTGAATATTACGTCGATTCATGATAGGTTGTACTTTGGACCCCTAGAGCTCCCGTTACTCCCTAGCTGAATTCCCGCTATTCAGGTATTGACTCAAGTCGGCTTTGATCCAACAAACACGTTATTAGTTACTAATCCTAAATAATGTAATCTGAGCCCTGCTGTGTCTACTGTTGAGACCCAGGGCCTAATGAATCAATCCCTATTTACCTAATCTAAACAAAAGTTATATTCTTCCTCTATTCTTAATAATTAACCACGTCCACTGGGCCTTCTCTGTCTATTCCCAAGACCAAGGCTTCAATACAGATAATCTATTAACTCATCCGACACAAACGTCGTTACTACACAAGTACCTGAACACTTGCAGTATATAAAGTCTCACAAATTTACTGGCCGGAATCACAAGTTCCCTCTCAAATATAATATTGGGTTCTGTCACCCAGTTACTCTCATTTACATCGGTTTACAATATTTACCTCAATAACACCCTCGAATTATACTCTCACGTAATCCTATTACAAACACGCTATGTTTACAATATACCTTAATCAATAAACGTTCAACAAAAGATAAGCGGTGCCTCCAAAACGCCTACACGGAACAGATTCACGATTATATTCCTTTGCATAACTTCTGAGGAATTCTTTGTTATACGTGATATCCCTTTACACTTTTCCAAGACTGCCCCAATCACCCTTCCTATTTATATGAATATAACTTCCTTTCTAAATCATAAGAAACCTGTGAGTCGTATGGACTAGTGTCCTTCTATATAGTTTCCTTATTAACAAATTAGTTCATGATTTTAGGGGGACTAGTGTCCTTTCCTAGCTATAGCTGATCTATCGGGCAACTAAACAAAACTTTCCCCTTGAGCTTATTGGTTGCCCCTCAGTCTAGAAGAATGTATCTTTTCCTCCCCTCTTTACTTTATACTTAAATCTTTCCTATCAGATCCTATCTAATAACAACTCTTGGCATTACGTCTTGGCTAACAAAAATAACTAATTAATTCACATCATTATTTTATGAATACATATTAGTCTAAATTCTTTTTCCTTTAGTTTCGCCCTAGAAGGACACATCAATTGTTATTGGAACCACCAGGTTAGTCAAACATTTTCTTTCTTTCTTCTTGAATCTTATGCGGGCCCAATATGGGGTCCTTAAACAAATATATTTATGGGTGCTGGAATCAGGTGCGAGTACTGGAACTGTGTTTTACCACCTCAGAACTGGCCAATAGCTCCTCTGGAAATCCTCACTCCCGCCCACTTTCTGTCGTCCCTCTTGAATTGCTTGACTGTGTGTGTGTAGACTAGCAATGTGATGACAGGCGGCAGGATACTGAAGGTGTAACCTCCGAGTGGGCGAAAGTGAAGAGAGATCAGGAGTGGTCTGTACTGTTGCTGTAGATAAGGGTAGGGTAGCTGGAATGGTTAGCTCCTGGTTTCCCTTTGTGCCCGAGTGAGAGAGAGCAAACGGGTTGCAAGAAGCTAACCCGGTGAGTTCCGAGGGGTGAGTGACCCCTGTAACCCCTCCGCGCCAGACTTTATAGTCCCGCCTCCCGCTCTCCCGCGCTGTGATTGGCTGAGCGGCAGCCCGCTCGCTTTGAATTCTTGCCTCCTCCACCTCCACTCTCTTCTCCTCAAAATAAGTTCCTGGAAGCTGGTTATAAACATCTTCCAGTGGCTTACGGGAGTACAGGGCTGGCACCGAAGTATTGGATCGAGTATAACCAGAGGAAACTGCTCGGGAAGAGAAAGAGAGCGACTTTTGAGGTGAGGTAGAGAGTTCAGCTCCGTGCTCCGATAATGGGGGCCGCTGATTGGTTAGGTGGGGCGTGCTGTGGCAGAGAACTGTCAAAGTCAGCTGACGCTGCAAGCAAATAGAAGGAAGCGCGGTGATTGGCAGAGGGCTTTTCTACTTTATCACCCCCTACTAACTTAAGGCGTGCTCCTGATCGCCGCAACACCGTTCCCCTGAAATTTTTGCCATCTGGCTGCCACTCTACCAGTCCACTGTGCTCACAGAGACATCTGTGTAGCTGGAGAGCAGGATTCTGATTTCCCATGACAGTTTTGGCTACTAGAACCTTCCCGGGATGACTGAGAAGCTGTTTGAGAGCTTGAGTGGTATTTATTCTTTGCCCTTGTCCGTCGACTATTGCTACTAGTCGACGGAGTCGGTCAGAGGGGAGAGGCATGGTGCCTTGCAACTGGCAGGCACGTGCCCCGGGGGTCCTATTTATAGCCTCGTCCGGGTACCTGATTGGTGGGCGACTAATCCTACCACTACGAGTGAGGGTCTCGGTGGAGCCCGTGGAATTAGACGCTCTAGCTGGAGTCTTATCCTGAACGTTAGGTAAGGGAGTTTCGTTAGATTCATTTACTTTAGCTGTGAGAGAGCCATTTATACATTTGCTTTCAAGAGATATGTCTCGTTTCTATCTCGTCTCGGAAACACTCGTCCTCACTACTTAAAGTCTTATTGAACTCTCTCGGGGAAACTGAAACTTAGCTGTCTGGGACCATAGACTTTTCATCCTCGGTAAGCTCATAATAGTCATCTTCCCCACTGAGTACGATTTCTTCGCTTCCTACCTCTCCTTCTGGCCCAACCTCAGGGAGATTCTCTTGATTTTTACGACTAAGTGACCACCAGAACGGAGAGTCCTCTAAATAGTTCCTGTTTGGAGTAGGACCTCCAACGTCTGGCCAAGCTGAGGAAGTACCAGGGTCATCAACCCCGGATTCTATCTCCTCTTCGCTCCCTTCCTCGCTACTCCACTCGCTCATATCTGGGGGAAGAATACCTTCATATCGTTTGGTATGACGAATATGGGTAACTGACACAATATCTCCATGATGCAAGTACAACACTTGCACCATTTATCTCTACAACCCTGAAGGGACCCTCGTATTTCTCCTCCAGTTTACCAGCTCGGGTGGGATCATTGTCTCTTCACCAAAATATATTCCCCCCGGTAATAAGGATTATTTAGAGAAACTTTCTTAGGCTGTTGCTGGGCAATATGATCATGAACTTTCTGTCGTCGCTCCCCTTGTTCCTTCCAATATTTTCCAGGTTGGGAATATTGTGCGGAAGAACTGGAGTAGGGCAATAATCATTTTTGAGGCAATTTCGGCGTCCTGCCAAAGATAATCTCATAGGGCGAATACCCAGTAGTTCTACAAACCGTGGTATTTATCCCCCAGACAATTTCTGGCAGAAGTTCCGGCCAACCTCGGGCGATTTTCTCCCCTTGTGAGCTCAGACTAGCCCGGATGCAATTGGCTAACACCCTATGGTTCCTTTCACATACAGCATTTCCCTGAGGGTAATACGGGGAGGTGTGCTGTATCTTGTAGCCCAAGGTTTCTCCCAAGTGTTGCCAGATCTCGTTATTAAATTCTCTTCCCCGGTCACTCAGAATACCTCCAGGGGTGCCATATACAAAAATGACCTTTTCCAAGATAACCTTAGCCACTGTTTCGGCTTTCTTGTCCGGAATAGCACAAGCAACCGTGTATTTGGAAAAGATATCGACACAGGTCAAGATGTACCTTTTATTTGTCTGTCTGGGCAGAGGGGACCTCTGTCCACTGATAATTTGGCCCAGGGTGTACCAGCTGTGATATGTCCGGGCGACTGTCTAGGTCCCCTTCCATCTTTGCCCCTCTGACATCCCAAACAGTTTTGAACAACTTCTTTAACGATCTGGTCGGCCCTCTTGGTCCAGTACCTTTCATTAAATTGTTTTAGAACCCGAGACTGTCCAAAATGAGCCCCCCTTCCTTCTTGTCCGTGGAGAATTTGTGTAAAGTCAGTGAAAATAGGCTATCCCAAACAGACCTCGGATGTGGAAATATCCTGAGCCGAAGAGGCCAAGTGGGATATCTCTATTGGTCTAACTGGTAAGGTGTCTGCCTCACACCCAAGGGTCGAGAGTTCGTGCCCCCACCAGGGCTTGATATTTTCGTGAGGCTATTTCCGCATTTAACGAAGTTTAGGTGTGTTGGTAAAATTGTTCAGATGGTTGAGAGTAAGATCAGAGCTCCATAAATCCTCTTTCGGGTATGGTGTAAAACCGATCCCCACAGGACAAGGAAGAGGAGAGGATAGGAGAGAGCAGGGTGTGTTGTGAGACGCGCTTGGGTAGGGTTGTGGAAGTTGCCAGCCGCCCAAGCGAGTTGCCAACTGGGCAGTTAGTAGGTGCATGTGGTGCATTGCTCAGTGAAGTTGACTCACCATTCCCGTTCATCTCTCTGACGGACTCTCGGTCGATTCGGCTCAAGCTTGTTCCTCTCTGTTCGGAGCTTTCGCTTCCCGGAAGGTGAAGTAGTGTAAAGTCAGTGAAAATAGGCTAGCCTAAACAGACCTCGGATGTGGAAATATCCTGAGCCGAAGAGGCTAAGTGGGATATCTCTATTGGTCTAACTGGTAAGGTGTCTGCCTCACACCCAAGGGTCGAGAGTTCGTGCCCCCACCAGGGCATGATATTTTCGTGAGGCTATTCCCGCATCTAACGAAGTTTAGGTGTGCTGGTAAAATTGTTCAGATGGTTGAGAGTAAGATCGGAGCTCCATAAATCCTCTTTCGGGTATGGTGTAAAAACCGATCCCCACATTTGAATCGTGTGTTTAGCCTCCGAATAATCAAGTACGACCCGATCTTTAGAATCCCTCCAGGCTCCCTTCGAAAACTTTACTTTGTTACCATATCTAGGGTCATGTTTTTCCCTGTGAGGTTCAGTGGGTTGGACGGGTGCTACCGGTAGTCGAGACAAGCCATCGGCATTAGTGTGTAATTTACCGGGTCTATGTCTAACTTCAAAAGCGTATTCTTCCAAAATCCCCTTCCACCTGACAAATAGTCCGTCTTCCGTTTTCATGAGCCATTGGTCCGTAATAACTTCAAAGTGGACCCCGGCTAGATAGGGACGGAAATATTGTACAGCCCACACTAGAGCCAAACATTACTTTTTAGTAACGCTGTAATTCTTTTCGCCCTTATTCAGTGTCCGGCTAGCACAGGCCACTATGCTTTCTTTTCCGTCTAATTTCTGTGCCAATACGGCTCCGAGCCCTTCATCGGAAGCATATCGGTATATAGCTGAAACGGCTTGGTGAAATCCGGATGACAAACTATGGGGTTAGAAGTTAATTTTTGTTTCAAGTGATCAAAAGCTACCTGGCAACTCTGATCCCAGTCGAATCTCCTCCCTTTTTCCAGTCTCTGAGTCATGGGGCGAGCAATCTTTGAGAAGTTGGGTATGAACCTTCGATAATAGGATGCCATTCCCAGAAACGCTCGAATCTCTTTGACAGAGGACGGAGGTGAGATTTCGGCAATAGATCTCACTTTATGTGGGTCCGGTTGGATACCTTTACTGGAAACCACGTGCCCTAGATATGCCACCTCACGGGCCCCTAATTGGCATTTTGAAGGCTTCAGTTTAAGTCCTGCCCCCCTGATTCTTTCTAACACTTCTTGTAGTCGGTGAATATGTTCCTCCCAATTAGCGGAAAAGATTATAATATCATCCAAGTAAGCCAAACAAGTTTTCCAGGTTAATCCCCTCAATACTTCGTCCACGAGTCTAGTGAAACTGGCGGGGCCATTGTAAACTCCAAACGGCAAGACAGTAAACTGGTAGAGTTTGCCTTCGCTCGTGGCAAATGCGGTTTTCTCTTGATCCTCTGACCTAACTGGTACAGTAGGGTCCCGCATAAAACGTGTTCGCATAAAACGAGTCTCGATTAAAACGACCGACCTAAAATATTAATATTTAATTTTCGATCAGAACGAATGTGATCACATAAAACGAGTCCGCCGCCAAAGTGGGGCAAATCCGAGGAGTTTTCATATAGAGCGCCGAAATATCGTACAAAACGTACAAAATATCGTACGCTTTCATATAGAACGCCGAAATATCGTACAAAATGTACGAAATATCGTACGCTCCTGACGGAAATTTACGCTTCCAGTGAACATTGACGATATTGGGCCACCAAAATGCTGTGTTCACATAAAACGAAATCGCATAAAACGCCCTTGTTTATCGACCATAAACTTGTTTTATGTGAGACCCTACTGTACTTGCCAGTATCCAGTCTGTAGATTTAGGGTAGAGAACTAGGTTGACCCATTGAGTGATTCTAACGAGTCATCAATACGAGGTAGGGGCTGCGCGTCTTTGATGGTGACATCGTTTAATTTTCGATAATCTACACAGAACCGAGTAGACCCATCTTTTCTTTTTACTAGGACTACTGGAGATGACCACGGACTGTAGGATTCCACTACTATCCCCTGCTTAATCATGTCCTCAACTTGTTCCTTTTCGTTTTGTCTCATAATAGGGTTTTGTTGTCTATAGGGTTGCCTAATAGGAGGCCCTTGAGTGTGTATCTCATGGGTGTGTCGGGTTCGAGCCGATCCGTGGTTCCCTTCGTTTTGAGCAAAGATCTCGGTACGTCCAGAGCAACTCATGTAAGGTATTGGCTTGATTTGACGTTAATTGTTTCGGAATTTCAGGTAAGTTCACGGGTCCGTCAGTTCCAACAGTGGTGGGTTGAGCGGGTGTGACTTGTCCTAACAGTTTTCCTTTTTTATAATTAATTGTGTCATCACCAAAATTAGCTACAACTAGTTTCCTCTGGTCGGCAGTTATAAAGGTGGGAGATATTCTCACCTTATTCTGTGCATCAGGTTAAAAAATCCCGGCAGTCATGCCTGGGGTTGGAAGAATCTCTATAATTTTCCAAGATCTAGGAGGGATAGACAGTTTTCCTGTGGTAGCTACTATTTTAGGTCGGAGAATGGTCGTTGTGTCTTTCGGCCCACACTGGATAGTTACTCCCAACTGACTTATAAGATCTATCCCCAGATACCCATCGACTCCACTATTTGATTTTCCCGATAAATCACAGAAATCGGTGGTGAATGTAATTCCCTTCCATTGTACTACCGCCGTATTAGTTCTCCCTAGGATCGTTAGTGGTTGACCCCCGGCTCCTGACAACTGAATACTGGTTTGATTTAATGGGCCCATTTCTTGCTGATTTTTTTTTATGAAATTCTCTAGCAGACAACTTCGGTTTGCCCCCGTATCAATTAACATGTTAGCGGCTTTCCCATTTATGACTATAGTTTCACAAGGCGTTTGTCTCTCTGATATTGACCTCACTATACCGCCCTTCTATGTGAGGTTTCACAGAAAATTTTCTTTCTCTTCCGGCATCATGACTTTTGGCTGATTTTCTGTCTCCCGATATTCTACCGGAAGCATTCCTCCCCGGTTTGGATCGGTTCCCCTGGGTAGAGGTCGATCATTTGGAAGTGCGGGTCTGGGGTAAAATCTAGGAGTTGGGACTTGTGGACGGTTGGTACAGTTTCTAGCTAGGTGTCCGGTCTGTCTACAAGTGAAGCATCGGATCAGGGCTCTCGGATACCCTTTTCTTGGGTTCTCCTCCCTTTTTTGTTTTTCCTCTTTTACTTCTCGAGCCTCCATAATCTTTTTAATGACCCCCATAAGTTCCTTAGTAGTATTGACCTCATGAATGATGCAATGCTTTCTAACCTCCACCGGGCAGGCTTGGATCATATAATCTCCCTGATCTCAGTTTCCTGGCTCTCTTGGTCCATATGGGGATACACCAGTTTAACATTCTTAGCAATTTCCCTCCTCAGGGCTCTCACATTTTGGCCATCGAGTTTCACACTCTTGAGTTTGTCTCTGGCTTTTCTGGTGGAAGTTTCTCGGCCAAATTCTTCAATTAGGGCACTCCTGACTTCGGCCCATGACACTATTCCCTCCAGACGTACTCTTACATCATTCAGGGCCTTGCCTAAGTGTGCCTTTCCATAGGCGATTTTCTTTCCATTTTCTCCTACGTCAAGTATCGTGAACTGACATTCTAATTGCTCGATCCAGAGCTCGATTTATTCCTTCCCCTCTTCCAATAATCTGAATGGCAACACGCCCGTCATTCTGTTAGATAATTATACTCAATCTAAATGATTTGTCGAATCCCACCGCTTGCCACCAAAATGTAGTATTTATTTTAGTTTCTAACACGATACTACTATTGTGGGGGATAAATCGACAGTCATTTAGAAGTTCGTATACTTTATTTAACAAACTTCCTAACTACTCTAATAACGGGTCCTTTGTTCGGGCTGAGATGAGTTCAAGACACAGATTGAATATTACATCGATTCATGATAGGTTGTACTTTGGACCCCTAGAGCTCCCGTTACTCCCTAGCTGAATTCCCGCTATTCAGGTATTGACTCAAGTCGGCTTTGATCCAACAAACACGTTATTAGTTACTAATCCTAAATAATTTAATCTGAGCCCTGCTGTGTCTACTGTTGAGACCAGGGCCTAATGAATCCATCCCTATTTACCTAATCTAAACAAAGGTGATATTCTTCCTCTATTCTTAAGAATTAACCAAGTCCACTGGGCCTTCTGTGTCTATTCCCAAGACCAAGGCTTCAATACAGATAATCTATTAACTCATCCGACACAA
This sequence comes from Paralithodes platypus, assembly GCA_032716605.1. Classification (NCBI taxonomy): domain Eukaryota; kingdom Metazoa; phylum Arthropoda; class Malacostraca; order Decapoda; family Lithodidae; genus Paralithodes; species Paralithodes platypus. The sequence goes on along the minus strand of CM064506.1, from coordinate 15,960,726 downwards.
ACGTCGTTACTACACAAGTACCTGAACACGTACAGTATATAAAGTCTCACAAATTTACCGGCCGGAATCACAAGTTCCCTCTCAAATATAATATTTGGTTCTGTCACCCAGTTACTCCCATTTACATCGGTTTACAATATTTACCTCAATAACACACTTGAATTATACTCTCACGTAATCCTATTACAAACACGCTATGCTTACAATATACCTTAACCCTTGTCTAGCGGGGTGTTTTGGGCTCATTTGGGCATATTCAGGCCCTCCTGCATGATAAATCAAGCATCTGCATGAAAAAAAAATTATTTAGCAAAAAACTAGGCACTAAAAGCTTCAAAATGAGACCAGAACGAGCTACGTAGCACTCGTGGTTCTCTTGCAGTGGTGCCACGAACATGGAAGTTTAGCATATATCGGTATATTTTTCCCAGCTATGCTCACTACTGGCTACACTGCCAGCCTCTCGAGAACACAGGGAACATGAGTTAATGGGCGGCGGTAAGCCCTGGGAGTCGGCTGTCTGGCCCGCTGCTCTCCCGGCCATTTGCACTCCCCGGGAACTGCGGGGAGACTCTTAACAGTTCCCCCGGCAGACTGCGGGAAGACTCTTAAGAGTCAGAGAAAAAAAAAAATAAACTTTAACCCGTGGAGCCCCGGCTAGTTTTGTATTGTTTGTTCACCAGAACCCGGCTGGTTTTCAAAAAATTGTTTTATTCCAGAAACAATAGCGAATGGGTTAGGAATGAAGGAAAAACCACGAAAAACCGCTCAAAATGCTTAAAGAATGGTCCTACAGAACTCCCGAAAACTTATTTTACAAGAGTAAAAAATTGAAAGCAATTACCCCAAAAACCTAGGTTATTGCGCGCTCGCGCGCACACACATGGACTTTTAGAGTTTTCAACCATCGGCACGGTTGCGTGGGATACGTACACAGTTCCCATACAAATCTGAGCCCTCTCGAGTGGCTACACCTGAGGTTACGGTCGGAGCAATTAGGGTGACCAGTCAGACGCGTCGCTGGGGTTGTGCGTTACATACATCGCCGACGCGTCAGACGCGTCGCTGGGGCTGTACGGGTTAAACATCGGGAAAAAAAAAAAAAATTGGGGCCATGCAAAATATCACTCCTCTACCTCCCCTCCTTCCCCACTTTCCTCCCCTCCTTCAGTTATCACCTATTTTCCCTGTTATTCCCTTATTCTGAGGTATATTTTCGTGCTAACATTAGCGAAATGCAAGTAGAGCATTATCATCAGTGTTAGCAAACGAGTGCAAGAGAGAGAGAGAGAATATCGATCGACTGTGTCTCAGTGGCCTTGGGGGAAATTGGCGGGAAAGCAGGTTGCCTCACCCATACATTATATAACTCGCGGCCTATATCTCCGATTTTGACCATCCAAACGATGTTTTCACTCGTTTTATTGTTGTTTCAGGTTAATACCTTTATAATCAACCCATAATAGGCGCGTATATGGATAAGTATTAATGCTATTTATGGTAAAATGAATATTTTAGTGATGGAAACAGCTCAAATACGTCAGCACAGGGGGACGTTTCTAATTACCCCCATGCGCACTTGTTAGGTTAAGGGTTAATCAATAAACGTTCAAACAAAAGATACGCCGTGCCTCCAAAATGCCTACACGGAACAGATTCACGATTATATTCCTTTGCATAACTTCTGAGGAATTCTTTGTTATACGTGATATCCCTTTACACTTTTCCAAGACTGCCCCAATGACCCTTCCTATTTATATGAATATAACTTCCTTTCTAAATCATAAGAAACCTGTGAGTCGTATGGACTAGTGTCCTTCTATATAGTTTCCTTATTAACAAATTAGTTCATGATTTTAGGGGGACTAGTGTCCTTTCCTAGCTATAGCTGATCTATCGGGCAACTAAACAAAACTGTTTCCCCTTGAGCTTATTGGTTGCCCCTCAGTCTAGAAGAATGTATCTTTTCCTCCCCTCTTTACTTTATACTTAAATCTTTCCTATCAGATCCTATCTAATAACAACTCTTGGCATTACGCCTTGGCTAACAAAAATAACTAATTAGGCTAATACACATCATCATTTTATGAATACATATTAGTCTAAATTCTTTTTCCTTTAGTTTCGCCCTAGAAGGACACATCAATTGTTATTGGAACCACCAGAGAGGTGTTTTTCCGGTCCCGTCTCAAGACCACCGTCGTAAGATCTACCCGAAAAACTGTTTTTCCGGTCCCTTCGCAAGCCCACCTTTAGCAAGCGAGACACCAATATTCTCTTGCGACGGCAAGAGAGCTCCGGAGCTGGGTTGAGGGCAAGCTGAAACATCTCACTCAACTTACGGTTTCTTCATTCTAATTTATTTTGGTATAGCCTATTTGTTTATCCAAACATGATCTTATAATTTACTTGCCTATTATTAGGAAGTAGGGTAATAAGAGCCCACAGTAACTAATATCCAATTGTTGTTCTTCTTCTTCTTGAGGATATAGGGTAGTGAAGCTGTGAAGTTTATGTCACCCTACCCGGGTGGAAAGGACCCCAGGGTGGATAGGTTTCACAGGGAGGATGTGGACATTGTAGATTTCAGGGGAGGGCACCCATGCCCCGCAGGCGACGTAGACGCCCCGCCAACCTCAGGAACTTCTTCGTAAATATCCAATTGTTGATAATAAATTAATGTCAAACAGTACGCTTGGTTAGATTTTGTCCACGAAACAACAACAAACCTAAGCTGTGACTAGGCCTATGATAAAAGTATTTACCGATTTTTTTTTCACATCAGAATTGCATGTATATAATCCTTATGATAATTAAATTGACGGTGAATGTTATTCCGATGAAATGAAAGTTGTATAGCCTTGTTCTTGTTTGTTGATTATAGGGCTGTGTGGGCAGGCCCAATTAACCCTGCCGGAGACCATCCCAGGTACGCAATCACAGGCGGCCGAGACGACCCGAATGCCGCAGGAAGACTTTGGTGTGCTGGAGCACCCGGACACGGAGGGCCGGGTCCAGTCCACTGCCCCCCAACAGGACGGGGAGGGTAAAGTTGGAGACCCCCAGGGAGCGGAGGAGGGTCCTATGGGAATAGAAGCGAGGGCAGTGAAGCAGGAAGTGCTCTACCGTTTCATCCACCGTCCGGCACCACGGGCAGAAAGGGTCAGGCACCAGTCGCAGACGGAAGAGGTGAGAGGCCAGTCCAACATGGCCTATACGGAGACGGACCAGGGCAGTGTCCAGGGGGCGGAGGGGGGAGCGGGACCACGGGTGAGGGGAAGAATCTAGCCTGTACTGACCAAGGGCGGTGCGGGAGAGCTCACCTCTGAGGGAGGCATCCCTGAGCGTCCGGCATTGGGCAAAAGCTAGCCTGGCAACTGAGGAAGGAGGGAGAGGGAGGGGTTCAAGGGCAGGGAAGGAGTGTGCAAGGGAAGCCGCAGCATCAACAATGACGTTACCCTGGATACCAACATGGGAGGGAACCCACTGAAAATGGAGGGGAAAACCGGACTGCCCAAGGGAGCAAAGGAGAGAATGGGCCTGAAAGACAAGGTAGCGATGAGATACTGGGTGCTGGGAGCTGAGGAGGGCAAGGGAGGATAGTGAATCTGAAAAAACTACTATTGACTGTGGGGGGAGGAAATCGCGAATGAAAAGTAAAGCTTGAAGGATGGCATATAATTCTGAAGCAAGAACTGAATGGAAACCGGACAGCCGCCAAGCCCGACAAAGGGAAAGGTGCTCAACATAAATGGCGGCAGTAGAGGACAGGGGGGAGGAGGTGTGGGAGCCATCCGTGTAAATAGGGAAGTGAGTACTATAGCGGAGGGAGACAAGGTCTAGGAAAAGGGAGGCCCGGGCACGGGAGCTATCCTGAATTTTGACGAAGGGAACATGAAGAGCAAGGTGGAACATAGAGGAGAGGTCGGACCAGGGTGGGAAAGGGGAGACGGAGGGGGTAGGGGAAGGGGCAAGGAGAGGGAGGATGAGGACAGGAGGGCACGGACAAGGAAACGGGAACGGGAGCGGAGAGGCCAGGAGGGAGCATGACGCATGAGAGATGAGGAGGCTATAAGGATGAGCAGGTGAGAATGACAGGGCACGATGGAGGGTGATGATGGTCCATAGCAAGGGGAAGAAGACCCGCCTCCACGTGGAGAGAGACCGCCGGCGACGAGCGGAAGGCCCCCAATGCGATGCGGAGCGCCGTGTGCTGCACCACATCCAGCCGTTTGAGTACCGTGGGGGAGGCTGAGCCGTAGACGGAGCTACCGTATCAAATTTTACTGAGCACGTACGCCGAATAAAACCGTAGGAGGACTTCCCGATCCGCGCCCCAACGCCCGCCCGCCAAGCTCTTCATGATATCAAGCCGCTTCATACACGACGACCGCAAATACTCTATATGATGCTTCCAGGTTAAGATGGGGCCATCGAGTCGGAGTTCCAAGAAAGTATGCTGCGTACGGAACGGGGCCGGCGTACCCGCGAGGAGGAGGGAGGGGAGCTTGCGCTGGAGGGTGAAGCACATCAAGGCGCACTTCTGCGCATTGACGGCAAAACCCCAGTCCACAAACCACCGGAGCAGTTCATCCACCCCGGCCTGCAGGCCCACCTGCGCCTCTAACAGCGTATGAAGGGAGGCTAGACAAATTAAATCTACCGAGTTTAAAAGAGAGGAGAGAGAGGGGAGACATGATAATGATGTACAAATGCACCCGGGGGCTGGAGAGGCTGGATAGGGAGGATATATTAATTATGGATACAGGAATAACTAGAGGCCACAGCTACAAAGTAAAAAGACCTACCTGCAAGAACGATATCAGGAAGTTTAGCTTCCCCTATAGATGTATTGACAAATGGAGGAGGTGGTAGGGGCAAGGAACATCCATATTTTCAAGAAAAAATTGGATAAAAAGTAGACTGAGAGACGGGACAACACGAGCTTAGCTCAACTCCTGTAAACTACAATTAGGTAAATACAATTAGGTAAATGAGCCGTGCAGACCAAGGATAGATCATCCGCATACGCCAAAAGAGACGTACCAGGGGGACGGGGGAGGTCAGACAGTAGTCTATTAAAAAAAATGGACTAAGGCCCGGGCCCTGGGGGGCCCCACGACGGACGGGACGAGGTGAGGACAGCGCCCCCCCCCACCGAGACCGAGAAGGAGCGACCCGACAGAAAACTGCGCACCCAAGACACCCATACCAGAGAGTTTGTATAAGATTCCCTCATGAGAAGCAGAGTGAAAGGCACCCGCCACATCCACAAAGAGGGCCAGCATGACCCCACGACGTCTGTAAGTGTTGTGTACCAGATGCTCCAGCTGCAGGAGGACGTCCAGCGTTCCCCGGCCAGGACGGAAGCCACAGTGCTCCTCCAACAGCGCACCCCGAGACTCGGCCCACCACTACAGACGAGCACCAACCAACCGCTCTATGAGCTTACCCACACACTGTAGGAGCACAATGGGGCGGTAACCAGAGGGGCTGGAGAGATCTTTCCCGGGTTTAGGGAAAGGGAGGAGGATAGACTCCTTCCAAGCACCCGGGAAGACCCCATCCGCCCAGCTACGATTGAAGAGATCCAACAAGACAGCAGTAGAAGAGGGGGGGGAGAGAGCGGAGGAACTCATAAGGGACCAGGTCAGGCCCGGCAGCTTTACGGGGCGAGAGAGCCGAGAGGGCAGAGGAAAGTTCCTGAGAAGTGAAGGGAAGAGAGAGACCAGGGGGGGAAGGAGAAGCCCCCGCCAGGCGAACAGCGGCCGCCAGGCGGGCCAAAGCAGGGAGAGGGACAGGAGTGCTAAGCAGCGAGGAAAAGAAAGAAGCAAGGAAATCGGCTTTGGAAATATCAGACAGGAGAGCCACGCCATCCCGGCGAAGAAGAAAGGAGAAAGAGGAAGCACGACCCTTCATAGAGGACAGGAACCTCCACGTGCGTGTGGCAGAGGAGGAGAAGGAGAGAGAAGAGACAAAGGATGACCAGGCCAAGCGGCGCGCGGCTACCAAGACACGGGTACACTCCGCGTCCAGGCGCCGGTACCGTAGCTTGTTCGCCTCCGAGAGACAGGTTGTATAGCCTAGCCTATATATTTGTAAACTGGTGCGCTGGCTTGGAGCAAGCCTGTGTTGTTTTTCCCGTCTTTTGATGATCTTGCGACGGCTCGGTTGAGACGGTGGTCTTGCGACGGGACCGGAAAATCACGTCTCAGGTTAGTAATTTTCTTTCTTTCTTCTTGAATCTTATGCGGGCCCAATATGGGTCCTTAATTATTTTAATAAAGTCTGGGAAGGCATTTTTGTTAGCCTAGGGGACAAATTAAAATAACATTGCTTGAAAATGGCAAAAGCAAGGAAAATCCTCAAAAATAATGTAAAAAAAAAAAAAAAAAAAAATAGCCTAACCCCCAGATGTCGGACGATAATGTTAACCCCTTCAGCACCATGACGTAATTTTCATCTTGTTCTGGTTACCATTAGACGATTTTATTCAGCTTCCAATCTATCTCTAGGACTCAAAAGGGTACATAAAATCTCAGTAAACACTGAATAACACAGGTCCTTCATAAACTGCATAAAATAGTCTAGTTTTAGCCAGAATCAAAGTTAAAAAGACGTCATGGTGCTAAAGGGGTTAAGGATACCTAGGCTCTCAGACAAAACAATCTACAGTAGAATGGTAACTTATTTCTCACACAGCAGCTGACATTCTCAACCTATCTATTGCCGGACGCCGTGATCTCCAAAGGGGTGGCCACGAACTAATTGCCCCCATGCATGGGAGGAGGGGCGTCAGTTGACGCCCCTTCTCCCATCCAGCTTAGCTTTCATGCATATACTTCTTAACTCCATCCTTCCACCTCTCTCTCAGTTTACCTCTCACTCTTTGTCCTTCCACCTCACTCTCATCGTTGTTCTCTCGCTTATTCTCCAACTTACACTTAATTGTAAAAGGTATGTGGTGGTTCCAACATGCAGCCTACAGCTATGTGTTTAATGTTAGCTCTGTCCACGGTTATGAGGGGATGTTTGTGTTAGTTTCTCATTCCTATCTACCTCACCCTTTCTCTCCTATTTGCTTGTTGCCATGGCCCATTTAGGGTAATTGCTCACTCTGGTATCGAAACTGAGAAATTTGCAGCACCCCTTGTGTTTAAAGATTAATGATGATCTTTAATAGTTGGTATTTTCTATCTATCTATGGCTGGACAACCCATGCCATTTTACTGAAGGACTTATAGGATTGACCACTCAATTTAGGATGCCTCCGACTCCGAGGCCCTCTATGTACCTTTTTAGCACTATTTTTCTACAGTAGTGTTCGGCTAGTTCATCCACTAATCTGCTTCACCATTATGTAAGCAGTACGGATTTGTATCAGATTTACTCCCCTAGACAGGTTGCCGACCAAGGCTGACAAGTCCCATCCACCCGGATTTTTATAAGGATGTCTTCCCTAAATGAGTTGCCGACCAAGGCTAAAGAGTCCCATCCACCCATTCTATGATAAATTAAACATTTTAATATTGGCAGTTTCTGAGGGGATAAAGTTGGCACATGACAACATGGCATGAATATAGGAAAAGTGATACAACCAAAGTAATATGATCACTTTTATGCCTATACTGTAAGCAAGGAAGGGGGCAGAGGAATGTAGTACTGTACTGGTAGTGAGTGAGGGAAGTTGGCAAATGTTTAGCCTGTCCGCAGCCGATATGCTTCTACATTTGTGCAGAAACGATAGTCAAAACCAAATTTGATGTGGAATATGGTTGCTGATGAGTCGGGGAGGTTAAGTCATGTTAAAATGAACTCCAAAAAGTTGATAAGAGTGAATAAAATCACAATTTGAGGAGGAGCACTTTATTGGCGTTTTGCAGGTAGCTTCTTCAGGTCACTAACCATGTGTGATTTTTGGTGAACCATTGGAGGTACTCTATCTTACAGTATCTTACAGTAGATCCTCTGGAAAAAAGGCAAACTAGGCCTGTGTATCCAGCTCAGTACCAGAACTTGCACTGCTGCAGATGTTCACGGTGTTGGCAGTGGCGGAAGCAGACGCAACATTTTTAGTATTCTATATTTTCGCTTTGTAATCAAACTTCAACTCTTGTCTTCCCCATGCTTTATCAAGATTACTTTCAAACTTCTATACTGATTCAGAATTGACCACATACTGGGGCAGTGTGTTCCACTTATTTACCACTCTATCACAAAAAGAATTCTTTGTCTTTTCAAGCCTAGTTCTTTCCTTGTAAATGTTCTTAGTGTCCTCTCGTTCTTGTTCCCTCCCGCATCACAGAAGGTACCTTCACACACATCCTCATCATACTTTCCTGACACTATCTTAACCCTCCAGCCCCGGCTATGTATTATATATATATTCCTCAAAACCCGGGCGTTTTGGCCGAAAAACGTCTAGGCTAGGCTACCGTATATTTGTTAATCAGACTGCTTCCCGCATTCCCGCGCATCCCCAAGCGTAGCTGTGTTATTTACCTGTAGAATGGCATTAAGTAGAGCTCTCTAAGTCAACTGGTTGAACTGTGATGATGATTTCATTGGAGATAACTTTATGGCCAAAACAGCCACTTTACACTACTATTCGATACTTAACAACAACATACAGGCACACACGAACAAGCGACGCTCTCCTTCTTGTGGCCGGAGATGCGGGGCGTCGGTCCAGCCGGCTGTTGTTTACATGCGTCGGACCGACGCCTCGCACACGAAGCTCACAGGCTTTCAACCACTGGGCGTTCAAAAGCCCTTCCGGGTACCTGTTATATGCTTTTTTATGGGCGTTCAAGAGCCCTTCCGTGGTGAGAGGGTTAAATGTCTCGATCATATCCCCTCTCTTCCTCCTATATACCAGTGTCGGGAATCCTATCTATCTATCTATTGCCTGACGCCGTGATCCCCGAAGGGGTGGCCACGAACGAACCACCCTCATGCACCTCTGACCCCAGTCAGTCGACGCCCCTCCTCCCAACCAGCACCGCCTTCATCCATATACTTCCTCACTCCATCCTTCCACCTCTCCCTCTCTGTCCTTCCACCTCGCTCTCGTACACCCTCTTAGTCATTCTCTTGCTTTCCATACATTTCATATGGCCGAACCATCTCAAGTTGTTCCTTTTCACACTTTCCAGCACATCTACCTCCACACCACACCTCCTTACTTCCTCATTCGTCTGTCTATCCCTCCATGTAACTCCGCACGCACTTCTCAAGTAACTCATTTCCACCGCTCTCACTCTTGGTCCGAGTCTCTTCCCGAACGTCCAAGCTTCGCTTCCGTAAGTTAGTGTCGGGATTACCACACTGTCATGCAAGGACTTTTTCACTTCCATACTGACCACCCTATTTTATGTTACTGCTTTCAACGTTCCTACAACCCTCTTCCAGCTTTAGGGAATCCCCAACGGCAAAATATATATACCTGTACAGCAAATTCCCACTTAAAGTCGCCTCGTTCTAAGTCTTCATTATTACACTGCATTATTAGGGAATTTCATTATTATGTTGTAAATAAGACAAAAATGGTGCATACAGTACTCACAAGAAGAAAACTACGAAAATCATTGCTTCAGCCTTCACCCAAAGTTGTTTGATTTAAATTTAAAATTTTCAAGAATGTAAATACAATTTGTCACCTCTAGGATCCAGGTGAGAGTGTTGGGAGCAGCAAATTACCACAAAATACGGGGACCTATATCCTTGGTGGCACCTCTAGCTATATGTCGTGAAGCTTGAAAGTGTAATTCAGGCTATACGGAATTTGAAGCCATAAACATCACTATTAAACAGAAATGCAATAATTATGTAGGTTTCTGATGGATAGAAAGTACTGTACTGTGGAGCCCCCATCCTAGCTGCTAATCGGTTCCGCAGAAATAGAGCTAGGATTGAAACAGCCAAGATCGGGGCACTGTTCTTATGGGGAAAATTCAATCGGTTCCGTGCTCATGCCAAAATTTGCGTCTTTTTCTATTTTTTGCCTATGAAAACATGTTTTATTGTACACAAATTAAATTTTATGCATTATACTGTATCATATAATACACCATAGAATAAGTTTTTAATAACTAGAAAAAAAGGCCCAATATCTAAACAATTACCGCACTTTTTCCCAGTGTTAGGCTATGAAAACATGTTTTTTGTCTAGGCTACATCAAGTAGCCTAGGCCTAAATCTTATGCATTGTAAATAATATAGACATGGCTAAATGACAGTCCCAACCATAAATACTGTAGATTGGGGCATTGTTTCTATCATGCGAAATTTTTTAGGCCTAGCCTAGGCCTAGGTTCTAAATTCGTCCAGCCACCCCTCAAGTACCCATTTCGCCCCAAATACATCCAATAAATACATATTATGAGGAAAAGACGTATAAATACGTATTATGAGAAGATTACTTACCACACAGATTTTATTATAAATCATTGTCATATTTAGCCTAGCCTAGGCTAACATCGTCTAGGCTAGGCATTACAATCGCTTTCGTCCGACATGGACTGGTCTTTGCTCTGTGTTTTGAGCATGAAATTCCTTCATTGCTACCACCAGGCCAACCATTCCTATCACTAGATGTACTAGAGGTTATAATAAACGCAAGAGATAAGGGGTTCAGGCACAAAAAGGCTTGCAAAAGTTTGTTTTGTCAACACAGATACTAGCTAAACTGCAAGCGTCTGCTTAGTGATGACGTCATACAAAGATGGCGGCATCTTGTGCATTTGACGATCGGATCTCGGATTCACTCGGATTTAGTCTCTAAACGGCAAGCGCCTGGCAGATTCTTTTGTTATGTTAAAACAAAATTATTGTTTTTGTTTGTTTTCTAGTTTTATGTCGAGTTTTTCGTTATTTTTGCTATTTTTTCGGGTTTCGGCTGGGATTTTGATGCGAGAATTGAGGCTTTGGGCGCGAGAATTGAAATGGGGAATATTTGGTGTGTGGTGCGAGAATTGAATCAACGAAGACCGGTGTAGCGAAAATGGGGGCTCCACTGTATGTTGAATTTGATTTGATGTTTTTATTAATGCACTACAACCGTATTTTACTGGCAGTTCTGCTAAATATCGATGTCTACAGTTCCAACTTACTTATAGATCAAAACTTGCAAGTCGTCAATTAGTTAAATGACGATGCTCTCTGACTACAACTTTGGCTACAGAATGTGGAAGATGAAAGTCCCCACCTAATTATAAAAGAATCACATTGTGCGAAGTTGCACTAACCTCAACCAAGCAAACTTACCCTAACCTAACCTAACTAATTCTTGAGATTATAATGCATAATGCATAATATATATACAGTATATATATATATATATATATATATATATATATATATATATATATATATATATATATACCGGTATATATGCCACAATTTTACCTTAGCCACCCCTTCGGGGATCACGGCGTCAGGCAATAGATAGATAGATGTACAGTAATAAAGACTAAAAATAATGGACTTGGCTTCCGTTTGACACCCTGCTGTGCAGTCACATGTGTTCATTACTATTTGTGGGAGGGACTAGAGACCACCGTTGTGAGATCCAGCAATGTGTCTAGTGAGTGAATCCTTTCGAGAGAAATATTTACCACAGTAATCGCATATATACTTTTCCCCCCCTGAATGAACCAGCAAATGTCGGGATAGAACCTGCTTAGTTAAGAAACATTTATCACAATGGTCGCATCTGAAGTTTTTCGCACCCGAATGAGTTAGCAAATGTGCCATTAGTTGAGTGCTACGTAAGAAACATTTATCACAAGTGTCGCACTTAAACTTTTTTACTCCAGTGTGAATTTCTTTATGCACATTAAGGTCCTTTGGAGTGGAGAAACATTTCTGACATTGATCACATTTATAATCCTTAATTCCAGCATGAGCCACTAAGGCTAAATGTTTGTTGAGGGAAACCTTTTGTGAGAAACATTTATTACAATTATCACACTTGTAACTCTTTACTCCAGAGTGAACTAATAAATGTCTGTTAAGAGTACTGTTTGTCACAAAACATTTACCACACAGATCACATTTATAATTCTTAACCCCAGTATGAACTTTTAAATGTTTATTAAGACCACTCCTATCATAGAAACTTTTGTCACACTCTTCACACTTGTAGTTTCTGACTCCTTCATGTATCAATAGATGTTTCTGTAGGTCACTCTTATAGAGGGACAGTTTACCACACAGATGACACTGATGCTTCCTCCTGCCTGAGCTCCACCCATTGGATTGGTCACCATCTTTATATTTACTGCAGCTCGATATGGCTGTGTCAGCACTTTTATAATTTACTTTGTCATTGGCAAATTCCAGCACTTCCTGTTTAACTTTCACCTCCACTTCACACTCAACTTCCACAACTGATCTTTCCTCCATGATAACTCTTCAAGATATAGAACCGTATTTTTATCATCAAAGCTAGTTCTTGGGCCTCCAAGACACACCTGGGGCTAATAGTTTCAGCCATATACTGTACACACTGCCAATTCGATGGGCCATGAAGCTTTGATTGTTCACCCTTTCTCAAAGGTCTTCTATGATGATAATTACTTGATTTTTACAATGCTGATTATGTTCACAAACTCATGAATATCGACATGAAAACATTCTGCGGCAATAAACCCTATACTGGCAGTATTCAACTAAACCAATCACAAGCTGTGGTGTTGGTTTTCCACTACACTTTTTTTTAAGTTTTGTGCTGGTATTATGAAGCAGTACATTTACCTTAATTATTATTATATTTCTTCTACTATGCCCTGTATTCATGTAGGCCTACAGTACAGTATATGGTTACATTCAATAAGGTAATCAATCAATCAATTATATTTCATGGATAACTTGCAGATTTGTAAATACTATGCAATTTTAACTTTGACAAGTTGGTCTTAGTGAGGCCAGGACTAATCCTGAGGATTCAAGGAGAGCTCGATTTTAACCGACAGTTCTTTGGGCAGCTTTGTAGCATTTGCCCGACAAAAACAGCACAGCTTAAGCTTGATTTTACTGAATACTGGTGTGTGTTTGCATTGTTAACTTTGTTGGCAAAATGACAGCTTATTTTAGTCTAGCATAAATATTACTTTCATGGTGTATACTGTTAATACTTCATCATATAGAACTATACTGGATCAATATGCCAATTCTTGATAGCCACATGCTAGTGTTTCTTCATGCTGTTACACTTCATATGTGGATCTGGAAAGAAAGCAGACATAAACATTAGTTACTAAGATATAACACAAAATTTATGAAAGTTACCGTAGTGTATAGCAGATTTTAGCAATTTAGCTACATTGTACAATTGGGGACTAAAGTGATAGTACATTCAAGGGCAGAAACGGCTTCCCATACTTGGTCCTAAACTAATCTTGGGTTAATTGTTGTCAATTAAGCATTGAATTAGGTTATTAACTCAAACTGCACCATATGTACCTGATTCACTGACATATTATCCATTGCTTAGGTTTACTTTAGTTTGGGTGAGGGCTGTTCCTGTCCAGAGTGAGGTTGGGCATCTTCTACCCAACCTTAGCTTTCTGTCTGTCTCTTTTCCTGTACCGTACTACCTTTCTTTACTTTGGGGGTGGGAAGCTATGAATCATCCTCCCCTTGTAAAATTCACCTACTAGACGAGGCAGAGAAAGGGGCGAGGAATGCGAAAGTGGTCCCGGACCCTAAGAATTAGAACTTTAATGTGGTTTTTGTTTGGGTTCTGTCTCGAGTCAGCCACCCCCAGCTATATGGTATGTGCCTGGGTATATACATGTATACATAGCCTACAGTTTAGGACCAAGAGAGAGGTGTAACTTTTGTCCATGCATGAGCTATCGTTTTAGTCCCCACTGTCCCCGTCTATACTGTACATGCCAGTTAGGTTACTTAGAGATTGGCAGCCCCCAACTGGCTTGGACACTAAGTTAGGTTGGTAATAGTTCTTAAGGTTATGATAAGGTAATGCAAATCCTCCACTCAAAACAAGATAACTAACAAAATATTTCGGGATGGATGTAGATTCCAGGCATACGGTCGTTCATGTTTACATAGGGCGATCGCCACGGTCAACTTCGCGTCTATTTTGACGTCGATTTTTCGGTTATTTGCCACCTCCTGGCAATATATATGATGATGACAATATGTCATGGGGGTGAGGGGGGGCTTTGCATATTATTGTATCCAATATCATTCAAAATAGACGGGAACATGATTACAAAGGTACGACGCCTCCCCCGCCACCGCCACCGTCATGTTTACATTTGTCGATCGCCGTGGTTAAGTTCGCGTCTATTTTGACTGCGTTTTTCGGTAATTTGCCCCCTGGCACTGGCAATACTTTTATATATGATGATAATATGTCATGGGGGGGTAAGAGGGGGCAAAGCCCCCCTCAACATATTATTGTATCCAAAGGCAGTCAAAATAGACGGGAACATGATGGCAAAGGTCCGACGCCACTACGCGTAGTGAAAACAAGGGTGGCGGTACGCCCGAACTTAACATTCTTGCCAATATTCCTTGGAAAAAAAATAAAATAAAAAGTCTTCAATTATAGCCTACCCTTGTTTCTTGCAGTCGTTGTTAGCCTAGAAGGCAACTTTGAACTTTGATGGGAGTTTTTATTCTTGATTTGTAGTACCGTGAAATGGCCTATCTTCGGACGGGGGCTATACTTCGGACATTTCTGGATAAAATTATTTATTGTCGATAGTAGGCTATCAATTGCTTGCTTTTGTGATTTCCTTAGTTTATTTGTACGATAAATGTAGGTTATTTGTAGGGTAGTTATTGATAGGGGTCACTTGAGGCATGCTATGCTTACAGATACCTACCCGATAGCACTATCGTTAGTGAGTGCTATACAGTATATAATAATAATAATAAGCATGTTACTTATTTCTCATAAGCGCCAATTTTTCCGAAGAATTCACTAGCGCTCGAAAAGAGAAAGAAAAAAGAACAAAAATCAATGCATCAAAAGAAGGCTTATATACAACACACATTTAACAATCACTAGCAGTGGCAAAATAGCCTAAACTCTATAGCCATCTGTCATGACACCTCTCTCAAGATCATAGCTTCTCTCAAAGAGAAAAGTCTTAAGTTGTCTCTTGAAGCATTCAACAGAACTCAGTTGTCTCATGGACAGCGGCAACCTGTTATACAACCTCGGAGCCATGTAGGAGAATGACCTCTCAAAGAAAGAAGACTGCTGGAAAGCCCTTGGTTCATCAAGACGAAAAGGGTCATTGTCATGACGCACAACTACACCATGGTGTGCCGGTGGGCGCCTGAGCAGCTCCGCAAGGTACCTAGGCTCACCAAATTTGAGAACCTTAAAAGTCACCAAACACAACTTAAATTCTATTCTTGCTCTTACTGGCAGCCAGTGCAGTTCTATGTGAAGAGATGTAGTAGGAGTTCTAGGTGGAACACCAAAAATTAGTCTTGCGGCCCTGTTAAGAACAGACTGAACTTTCTTCAAAATATAATTTGGAAGACCCACCAACAGGGCATTGCAATAATCAACACGAGAGAAGACCAATGAGTGAACCAACGTCAGGAGGCAACGTCTGGTTATAAACGGCTTCACCAAATAGAGATTTCTGATGTGCAAGTAACAACTTTTAACTATCTGGTTTACATGCTCTTTGAAATCTAATCGGGAGTTCACATATACACCAAGATTTCGAACAGAGTTGGCCGGTCGCAGCTGAGATCCACCCACATTGATGGAGAGGGCACCTACTATATCATCAGCTCTTCTATTTCCTCGGATGATGAGAATATCAGTTTTACCATCATTTAGTTTAAGTTTTCTCGCTCTCATCCACTTCTTGATATCAGACATCAACAATTCCATCTTACTCCGTATATCAACTATATTTGTGATTCTCACATAAATCTGGGTGTCATCTGCATAAAAGTGAAAGGTGACATTATGTGCACAAAGCAGAAGAGACAAACTGCTAATATAAATTATAAATAGGATAGGACCTAAAACTGATCCCTGCGGAACACCATACTGCAGGGGTGTCGAGTCCGAGACCACTTGATTTACCATCACACTCTGGGATCTACCTGACAAGTACGACCCAAGAAGCAAGAGAGCGGAGTCACGCACACCACAATCATAAAGATCACTCAATAACAACTCATGATCCACTGTGTCAAAGGCCGCAGAGAGATCAAGCAAGACCAATAGTGAGGCCACACCATTGCAAATGTTCTCAACTAGATCATTATGTACTCTAATCAATGCTGTTTCAGTTGAATGATGCTGTCGGTAAGCAGACTGAAAAATTGGGATAGTTTCATTCTGCTGAAGTAGTGGTTGTAATTGGTCAAGTATTGCACGCTCTAATATCTTTGATATGAAGGACAGGTTGGAGACAGGACGATAGTTCAACATGTTCTCAACATCAAGTCCAGGTTTCTTTAGAGTAGGTCGGAGTAGTGCATGCTTTTCAGAATGTGGGAAGCTACCTTCAGAGAAGCACTTATTAATTATTTTGGAAATAAACTCAACTGTGTGATCATAGACTCTTGGTAGCTTGGAAACATTTATGGGATCCAACGGGCAAAATGTTTTATTGAGGTTTCTTATGTAGGACGAGATCATGTCCACCTCTACTGAGTGAAAGGATGAGAGGACATTATTAGGAATGTGTCGGGGTTGGAGTACAACTGAAAGTTCTTCACCAACAGAAGCATCATCCAGTTCCTGTCTTATGCGAGTTATCTTGCCAGCAAAAAATGCCACAAAGTTGGCAGCCAACTCGGCATCGGGCACAGAAGGTCTTAAGCTGACTCTTGTTTTACCAAGTAAACTGTTTACAATTGAAGCCAACCTCCTCTGGTCGTTACCACACGAGTCAACTTTTCCCTGATAATACACTTTCTTTTCATCTTTGATTTTGTGGACCACAGCTCTTCTGGCTGACAGATATTGCAACCATGTAGAGTCTGTTTTATTTTTCCGCCATTCACGTTCAGCTCTTCTACGCGCTCTTCTAAGAAATTTAACTCGAGTGCTATACCAGGGTGAATCATCTCGTACTATGATTTTCTTCTCTACTTCTGGACAGTGATGATCGAACACTAATTTAAGTGCATTTCCATGTACCTCCACCAGCTCATCTGAAGTAAGGTTAGAAGTATCAATACTTCCCAAGTACTGTTTTACTTCCCTGCTAGTCAAATTTTGGTCTGCATTTTTATAATTTCTAAATCTGATTACTTTTTCATGTGTGAGTGGCTTAGGGAAATCAAAGCTGAAAGTAATCAAAGCATGATCAGAGGTATTAGGGTCAGCATTCTCAACATCAACATCCAGAACACCACCACAACCCACAGGAGAGAAAACCAAGTCAAGGGTGTGTCCTAAGATATGAGTTGGGTGGGACACATGGTTTACAAAATTGTTCTGATCAGTCAACTCAAGGAACTCAGGAGAGAATGGCTTCAGATGAGGGCTGTCAACCCAGTAATTAAAATCTCCACATATCAAAAGTCTTCCGGTTTTAGCAGAAAATTCCTCGAGAAACTGCCCAAACTCTTCCATAAAACCCCTATCTGTGCCACGATGGCCAGGCCTATAGACAACTGCCATTCTTAGAATTTGTTGATGGAGTTTTATTTCCACTTCCAACAGTTCATAATAAAGAGGGGCTGGGTTATGGCTTATTTGCAAGATATTCACCAGAGATGTGGAGTAGACAACTGCCACTCCACCACCCGGATGATCTCCCCTAGGCCTAGGAACATTTATTATGGAATGGGTTTTAGGCAATGCCGCCTGGATAATATTCAGATCTGACTCGAACAACCAGGTCTCAGTGAGACATAATACATCAAGGTTACGTTCATCCAAGATCTCGCAAATATGATCCATTTTGTTACGCAAGGAACGAACATTCAACAGACCCAGTTTCAACCGGCTCCCATGTGCATTTTTCAGTTTTTTGAACCTACAAAATTGGTGTTCTCAATAACTTTATTTCTCTGAGCTGTCATTAAAGGACAATTTCTACTTGAGGCGAAATGATTTGGCGGCTCCGTAACTGATGTGGAGCTCATACAATTTATACATTTGGGGGAAGTCTTGCTGGTGCAGTCTTTTGAGTTATGAGTACCGGCACAGAAGTTGCATTTTGGATCCTCATTTTTCCGATAACACCTGTCACTGGTATGACCAAAGCCCTGGCAATGGTAACATTGTGTTACCCAGAAGCGATCGTATGCACGACATCTCACAAGTCCAACATACACAGAATTGCCATCATCCACAATGGAAGAGCGTATTTCAGGTGACATTTTTACTACCGCAGTCTTAGTGTGTGCATCACTCTTTTGCTTAGTGAATAGCAAATTCATAGCTAAGCCATCGTCGACCAGGGACTTTATTCTTGGGTTCTTGTTGAGGATGCTGGGAATGATCTCATTATCCTCAGCGTCATTAGCAATGCCTACCAGAGTCATTTTTGGCATCATCTTCTTTGGTTCGGAGACACTGAAGGCACTGTCCACCCCCAAACACTGATTGATGGCCCTTCCTGCATCTTCTTTGGCTTTCTTGGATGGAAGTCGTACCACCAGTACACCTGAATCAGTTCTAGTTAACTTGTTAACCGGAACCGAAGCCAAAGCAGTCTCGATTGCCTTTGTATCTGGTGGGCTTACTGGCTCGGAGGATCGGTCTTTTGGCTTCACTACCAGGACCTGATGGTCCCAGACAGTTTTTTTTCTTTCCACCATCTACCACCTCAGTGGTGCGTTTGGTCGGCTCCTTTTTGGTCTCTTCAAATGTTTGCTGAACTATCTTGGCAAACAGGGAATGTCGGGGGCAGCAACTTTAGTCTCAAGGATATCCATTCTGTTACCAATACTCTCTATCTCCACGGCCACCGCAGCAAGGGCACCCTTCACTTCATTTACAATGGCAGTCTTCACTTCACCAACTAGGGCAGCCGTCAGGTCATCCAAGGTCTGCTGACTAATTGCTGCATCCTTTGCAGCCAGGGGGGTGGTATCGCAAACAGTGCAATGCCATTTAAATCCAGGTTTCTTCTTTGCAAGTACTCTGAGGTCCTCATCATCAACATTTATACAGTTAACATGAAAATAGGTACCACACGAGTAGCAGCCCAGCGATTTGGCCTTGCCCACAACCTTCCCACAACTACAACTCTGCTTGCCCGCTGCCATTTCAGTGGAAGAAACCAATAATTAAAAACAAAAACACCTGTATTTTGTATCTGATTAAAAATAAAAGAAAACCCTAGTTTTAAAAAAATGTGAAAATAACTACCTGGGACAGACCCCAGGTAGCGCCGTCCCCGTCAGTGCCACCACAATGGAAAAAAATAAAATGGAAAAGAAAAAAATGGAAAGTGGTGTCTGCAAGGTCACCGCGGGCAGGTGGGGATCGACTTGGCTACCCTTTGGGGGTAGCCCAACCGAGATGCGTGGAGAGACCACGCACAGGATGGCAGATGTGTGTGGTGCAAAAACTTTAACCAATTTTGCACACTGTTTTTGGCTTATAGCAGTGACAATGCAATATCCACGGTACTCAGCAAGACCCTATTGGTTACGATACTGCCACTGCGCAATATTATGTAATATTATACAGTATATATCTTATTAATTTTTATTTTGTACTATTGTTAATGTCTTGTCAAGTAGCAAATTTGGTTTTAATATAACATTTTAACACTAATTGTAGTTTCTTTTATTCATGCAGAGTTTAGTAATATTTGCCAGAATGTCCCGGACTTCCCAAATTCACTAATTCTCTGAACGTGACGATAGTGCGTTGTTATGTGTGCAATTAGTTTGCTTGGGAACCAGATTAACTTGCTCATGTAGTAATGTACACCCTATGTGGTGGATTGTGTTCTTTCATTTCATAAATTTTATTTTAGTAAGCGTTGTTTCCACATAGCGATTTAGATATGTTATTTTGACTTTATATTGTCTTTGTCCCAGTTTTGGTTTGACTTTGTTTGCAAGTTTTAAATTTTAATGTAAGCTACAGTTATGGAAAAATTACTCTGCATTATGGAAGAACACCGCAGACATACTGTACCTGTTTTTTCATAAAATCATGTATTTAGGCTGTCCCATAACTGTGGTTCATTGTATATTTTCTCTAGAGTGTCCAAAGTTATCTCCCCGTCCGGAGTTACGTCATGTTAACGGTACTACAGTATGTGCGCTGGCCCTGCTGGATCCAAGAAAGCCTGTTCATATATATTAGCCTACCGTAGGCAGATAGGTGAAGAGAGACCATGACTGCAGCCGCACTGCCGCTATACCTCTCACATTAGCACGAACTAATGATTCGATTTCGATGTATATTTAATTAATTCTATCATATATTACCGGTACTTTTAAGTTAGTATATAAATTGGTCAATATACAGGAGATGCAACAATATACAGTAGGTAGCAAATTTCTAATGGTAGTTTTGGGTTCCTATTATCATATGCTTCATTTCTATATGCTTTTTATCCCCGGGAAAAAACAAACAAAAATCTTGGGATTTTTAATTTTTTTTCTTGGAATTTTGTTTTGTTTTGGTCATTAACCTAACCAAAAAAACCTAACCTAACCTAATAGCCCCCAAATACATTTAGGTTAGGTTAGGTTAGGTTAATGAAAAAACAAAAATCCCAAGAAAAAAATGAAAAATCACAAGATTTTTGTTTTTTTTCCCGGGGATAAAAAGTACAGTACAGTATATAGAAATGAAGCATATGATGATAGGAACCCAAAACTAGCATTAAAAATTTGTTACCTAGGCCGGAAAATATAACCGAAACTACCACTAATTTTCCCATGGTTTTTCTTTTGGGTTTTAGGTTACAGTAGTTGAAATTAGTTATAATCCCCGGAAAACTTTATGTCTCCCATTATCCAACAATCTTAAAACACTCAGATGTAAGTTATTTTCAGAGTAAATATAAATTTTTTTTTGCTTTTGGATACAGGATGGGTTGAGGGGGGGCTTTGCCCCCCCCACCCCCCCCCCCCCATGAATTATTGAAATCAGCATCTCTTTTAACAGTAAGGGGCTTAATAAGAATTTCACTGCCATCAATAGGGAGAATTATAGGAAGAGTTTTTGGTTTTTACAGTGCTTTATATAGTGCACATAAAATGGATCTCCGGAGGTTGAAACAAATTTTAATATGATCTTTGCAACATTCTTATTATATAATAGCCTTCAAATATTGAGAAATAATTAGTGGTAGTTTCGGTTATAAGTACCCCTAGGCCTATATTGTCGAGTCTCCTGTATATTTACCTATAAATTAGATATCATTAAAGACGTCTTGCGCTGCACTATTAGAAACAATTTATTAGGGAAAATAGGGACCTAGGCTATAGACTCACCATATTTGGTAAAAGTTTATCACCAACCATTTACGAATTTTTCAGGTAATTTGTTGTTGTTTTTTATTTTTTATTTGATATAAGCCTACAGTGTTGTTTAATACCGAGGACCGTCGCATTTTAGTATTTTCAACATTAGCCTAACCTAACCTAACCGAAAACTAACCTGTCTCGCTGACGGTCTAAACCCAGCTCACGTTCCCTGTTTATGGGTGCACGACGGTCTAAACCCAGCTCACGTTCCCTGTTTATGGGTGCACGACGGTCTAAACCCAGCTCACGTTCCCTGTTTATGGGTTCGCGACGGTCTAAACCCAGCTCACGTTCCCTGTGTTATGGGTGAACAATCCAACAGTTTCTCGTATTTCACTTGTAGTGATTTTGCGACGGTAATTACATGTACACCAACAAAGTCGGCGGGTGCCCAACCCCGAAAAGGTTGAAATATGGGAGCTATCCCCCCGCCAAAGGCGGCTTTCTAGGGCCTTTCCTAGCTAATGCCGAGAGGATTGGGTTCTAGTCATGTGGTGATGGGCTGGTCTATCAGAGTGAGAACTGAGCGATCTCTGCCATACCCATAGCTTAATCTGACTGTTCCTTTTACTTATATATTTTCTAAATCTCGAGTGACGGCGTCTCTTCCTTGCATTGACCTCCTAATCTACCAAGATTGGAAGCCAAAGCGTCACATATTCCCTTTGCCCCTCAACTTTCTCTTCATAATTGCTGAGGGGCACAGGGCCCTGGGTGGGGCTTTGGTTTCCCGGGCGTTTCCGCACCCTCCTCAGCTCCCCGCCATGGAGTGGCTTCGGTCACCCAGGCTTTATTGTGGTAGGCAGGGAGGGTTCTGAGGAGGCGCTCGGTTATGGCCTTGGTCTTGCTCGGGACCTTGGGGCTGTTCGGCCAGGCAGCCTGGGCAACAGCAACAGCAACAACAACAACAAAGTATTGTTCAAGAAAGTAATAAAACACTGATAATCATCGATGGGGCCCATAACTGGTTGGTCATAAGCAGACTGCACCTACCCACACATAAAGGGGACAAGAAGGGAAAAGATAGAAGAAGACACCCACGCACAACACCACAGAAACCAAACAGCCATCCACGGAACACCACAACGCCATCAACCCGAGAGATCAAGGGAAGACTGGCCTAGACCGAGACCCAACCCAAGGATAGAGGAAACACAACACCAAATCCCAGACAAACAAGCCCATGACACTCATTCGTCTTTTTTAGAGAAGTTCATGGAGAAAATCCTGGAGATAGAGAGGAAGTCCCCAAAAACACTGGACTACCTCATGGACAGGCTCGACAGATTAGAGCTGAGACAAAGGGGGTACAACAACCAACGTTACCACTAAGCACCTTCATCTACAGCAATATAAGGGGTCTCTATCCAAAAACAAATCAGGCAAAAATTCCAATGCGGAAGGAGACAGCTCACCAGGAAGACATTCTATTTCTGGCGCTGACTGAAACACACCTGAATGGAGACTACCAAGATGCTATGATACACATAGAAAGATACACTGTCTTCCGAGCCGATAGAGAGAACAGAAGCCACAGAGGGGTAGCAAACTATATCCGGGATGACTTGGCAACGAGCTCAGAAATCCTAGAAACATTCTCCAACGGAACAACAGAGCTCCTGACGGTGTACATAAAGAAACTGGATCTGATAGTCACCACAGTGTACAGACCCCCAAACACTACACTGGAACAGTTCAATGAGGTCCTCACAAGAATAAAAGCAGTGATAAACAATCCTCCCAAACCAAGAACTGAAATAATCATACTAGGGGACTTCAATTTCCCTCACCTCAGCTGGCCAGACATGAAGATAAACGGAGGTACCCATGAAGAGAGACAACAAGCTGCGGAACTAATAAGCCTAATAGAAGGCAATTTCCTCACCCAAGTCATCAGGGAGCCGACAAGAGGAAAAAACATTCTAGACCTATTGCTTACAAATTTAATTCGCTCATATGAACCAAATGAAACCATTATGTCTGATCACAACCAAATCCAAGTAAAAGCATATACCAACCAACTAGCCGAGCAAAGGAGTCAAATGTGTAGAACCACAACAGAAAACACATTAAGAAGCCTGAATTTCTACAGCCCTGACATAAACTGGGAGCAAGTAAAATCAGAATTCCAAAATACGAACTGGGAAGCCCAACTTCAGGGAAGAAGTGTCGATGATACCCTAGAAACCATCGTCACAAAATGCCAGGAAATATGTGCCAAATTGGGAGGTTTGACGTACCTCCCAACCTACCAAATAGGAAAACCTACTATTTGGTAGTAGTCTTGGAAAATCCAACGTCAAGGCTATTAACCTAATTGCAATGACGACTTGTCTATTTTGACTGCTATGTCGTCATTCCAACCGCGGTTAAAAAGAAAACGTCTAGAGTCTACTCCTTATCTTGCTCTAGGAGACGTTGTACATTAACCAAAACTACCACCGAAGGTGAAAAAAGCATAGAAGAGAAGAAAAAGGGGTTTACCTTAGTTACCGCTTAAGGCCCATCCTGTGTTCCGTCATGTGCAGATCCCTGTCGAACGTGCGCATGAGCGACCCTCTCTTGTCATCACATCTCACGTCAGCAGAAGAACGCGGATGGGCAGGGGTCCGGCGTGAGGGAGGGTATTATGTACGTTGGATTTTCCAAGACTACTACCAAATAGTAGGTTTTCCTATTTGGTAGGTTGGGAGGTACGTCAAACCTCCCAATTTGTTAGTAGTCTTGGCAAATCCAACGTCAAGGCTGCATAACAAATAGGAGGAGGACATCCAAGCCCAACCTACCAAAAAAACCAAAGCATAAAACAAAATTACGAATGACAAAGACACAATGTAAACAAGAGAGTTTAATAAAAGAGTGAAAAACTGAGGAGTAGCTAAAAAGAACAGTTTTAACACATGCCCGTCATTCATAGTAATACAAAAACATAGACTTGTCTGAAACCAAAAAGGTACTGTACCCAAAATCCCTTTTCTTCAAAAACCAACAAAAACACTGAACACAAGAACAAAACACAATTTTCAATGTGGCAAAAACACTTATGTACTGGAACAATACATAATCCCAAACTTGCAATCCAGTGTTGCAAACCCATACACCCCCCCCCCCCCCTTTGTCAAAAAAAACAAAGGAAAAGAACGAGGGACAAGGGGGGAAGACCAGGGATCTTCGCCAGAGCACCAGGAAACACGACCCCCGAGAGCAATCACCAGCCGAGGGGGTCGAACACTGGACACGGAGAGGTAGGAGGAGATGAAGGAATTGATAGAAGACCACAAAACCGCGGAGGCGAAGGCAGGGAAGGATCGACGTGGCAGGAACCGGAAGGAGGCAGCAAAGGATCTGACATCGCGCGCAGAACCCCTACAAACAGGGTGATGGGCACGAACGGTCCGACAAACGTGGCGGCCCAGCTGCACCTGCTAGAGCCTCCCACCTGTCCGAGGAGACACCCACACAGCAGTACCCGAAGGCGGCGCCACAGACGCAACAGAGGAGTGCAAGGCTGACACCGGGCACAACACATGGCGAGGATGCCCACGCCGTAAAGCCTGGACGGCGAAAGGCTGGAAAACGGGGGCCTCCCTCCCATGCGTGGTAACAAAAGGTGGGGAGGAGGCGAACGAGACGCCATGCAAGGACGGGGAGAATCGTACGCAGTCCCGGGGCCGTGACAATGCCGCTAGTGCAGACACCCGATCCCCAGTGGCCAGAGCGACAAGGAAGAGTGGACGCCCGAGCAACGGAACCGGCGTAGCGGCCCTCGTATACGTGGGGGAAGCCAGAAGGACCAGAGCCCGCCCCAGATCCCACAGCGGAGAGACCTGGCGCGGAGGCGGTCGATCCCGGAAGGCAGCCGTCAGGAAGGAATCCAGCACCTGTGGCGGAACGACCAGCCCAGCGACGGACCCAAAGAACCCCCCGGACGGCAGACAAGTGGGTACGTATAGCGTCGACTGGAAAGCGACGTGTACGGAAGAGGTGATACAAGGAGCGTAGGACGAGGGAAGGAGAGCCAACTGGCAGGCGAGTGGCCTGTAGCCACCTAGTAAAAAACCTCCAGCGGGACCCGTAAGGCCCCCAAGGAGAAGACGGCCAGGAACGCTGCAGGAAGTCAGTCAGGGCCCGGCCGGGGACCGGGAGCCACCGTGCCTCATGAACAAGCACGATGCGAAGGCCAAAGAGGTCCGCAGGACCCCAACCTAGCCCAAGTGGAAGCCGGAGACAGGTAGAGGGACCGGACCCGGGCACCACCGCGGCAACCGGGCGGACCAAGTCCGTGCCGGCCACAGAGGCGCGAGGAGCCAGACGCAGCCATGGTACAGCCGCAGCTTCGCGAAGACTGGGCACATCAACAGCGCGTCTGGTGGCGGAAAGATGGATATCGACCGCCACCTGTACCAGGCGACCATGAAAGCGTCCGGACCCCCCCCGGAGCGCGAGGCCGGAGGGAGACGTCCAGAGGCAACTGGCGCGGCACCCCCGATGCGAACAAGGCGACCTCCGGAACACCTCAGGAAGCCGCGAGGTCGGCGAACACAGTCCGTTTCATCGCCCATTCTACAAGAACGCCCTGCCCTCTCGACAGGGCGGCCGCCCAAAGGGTGGCAGGCCCGGGCAGGGAGGAGGCATGCAAGGAGAAGGGGTGTCGGTCCGCGAGGAAGAACAACTCCACCGAGACCCCTAATAGAGTCAACGACCTGGAGGACCCCCGCATAAGGAAACAGGGGACAGCTTGTCTGAGTGTCCAACCCGAAGGCCACCGACTCACCCCTTAGGGCCAGCGCGTGGTCCCGCAGGAAGAACAAAGGAACCAACAATCCGAGGGCATAGACAGGTAAGAGGAGGGAGACCCACCCATCTGCCGGGAAGTGGACGTCCCAGGTTCGATTGGGAACCTCACCCAACCTCGCTCGACGTATCTGTGGTTACCCAGACCGTCGGCGGGGGGGGGCGGTCCAGGGCACAGCCGCAGAGAGCGAGCCCCGAGCAACCCAGCGACCGAAGCGTCGGCGAACGGTACGCGGGAGCGGCAGGAGCCGACCCATAGGGGCAACGGAAACACCGCGGTGCCCATGAGGAGGAGGCAGCGTAGCCAGAGGCTCCCTAAGGGAAGGGGCAGAGCGGCCCAATGCAGCGAACCCACGAACGAGTCCCAGAGCCACCCCGGGAGGGAGACCGAGTGCAACACGGCGAGGACCGTCCACCGAAGGTGCACCGCGGCCGGCAGACCCCGGGTCACCGTAGCGCCGGACAAAACCCATGCGAGACCGACCCATGGCACGACACGCGACGGGGTCAAGCGTGACTTGGGAACATCGAAGGGGAACCCTAACCGTGCGATGTCGCGAACGACCGTGAGGGCGTCGCCAATGCACAGGCCTAGGGCGTCGGAAACGACCAACCAAACGGCCAAGGAAAACAGGAGCTGGAGCCCGCTCCTGAGGAGAGGACCCAGAGCCTGCCCCACCAGTGCGGAGAAGATCTGCGGCGCGATGTGGAGACTGAAGGGAAGGCCGTCGAACAGGAACACACGATCGGAAGTCCGAACGGCCAAGAATCGCTGGAAGCGAGGATGGAGAGGAACGAGCCAAGACACATCCTGGAGGGCCAGCGACACTACCCACGACAGAGGGCACAGGGCCAGGCGTACCAGGGGTACCGGCAGCATCCGAAACCGTGTGTGCACGATGTGCCCGTTGAGGGCCAACAGATCCACCACCGGTCGCATCGCGTCGCAGGTCGGCGACGGAACCAGAAAGACACGGGAGAGGAAAACCGGGTGACCGGCGGTCAACTCCCTCGACGCTACCCAGCTCGGGCATGGAAGTGAACACGTGGGCCACCTCTGAAGAGATGGGCCGTTGTCGGTGACAAGAGCGGAGTGGGGGTCTGGACGTCCACCTCCAGGTGAGACCCCTCCGCGCGCAACCCGCCGCCCCAACGTCCCTCGCGGCTACCGAGGGGCGCAAGGGCGAAAACAACCCGAGGGAGCACCCGAGAGGAGGGGAGCGACCCGGTACGCCCAGGCGAGAAGGAGAACAAGGAGGCCGACCCAGAGAACTACACATTGTGTTGACATGGAGGTACCCCCGGTACGGGCCGTGCGGGCATGAGCGCCACGTTGACCTCCTCTACCCCTGCCCCCCCCCCCCCAACCTCGTCGAAAAGGGCGGGCCACCCCCAACCCCAGGCCGGCGCGGGGCTGACCCCTTCGAAGGGTGGCCGGAAGCGGAAGGCCGGCCAGCCCCGACACAGAGGGGATGAAAGGGGCAAGAACAGAAGTGCGAGGCGGAACCGACGCACAGGCCAGCAACGTCCCAGTCCTGCGCCCGTGCAAGGCGGCAGCACTTGCAGCAGCACCCCGAAGAGGACCGGCAGAAGGACGGGACTGAGAAGACCCCGCGCGCGGCACAGCGCGGCGTCGCGTGTCGGAAGCAGGGGCCGCCGACAGAGAAGCGTAGCATTCCCAAGCATCCTGCTTAAAAAACCCCGACGTATATAGCGCAGAGTACAACAAACCCTGACGAATAACCAAGGGGGCCGGCCGGCAGAACGAAGACCGTACCGTCGTGCGGTGCCGAGTTGCCGCGCACAAAACCGCCTTCAGCTCGGGAACCAAAGACACCGCGAGCCGAAGGTGGACCCGCTGAACGCGGTCCAAACCCTCGCGAAGATCGCCTGGCGCAGACGCCTCGAAAAGCCGCAGGTGGTGAACAGACGTCTGGAGGGAACCTAAAGACAAGACAATAAGTCCGTCACCCTCCGTCGCAAGGGAAAAACCTTGGCGACAGAGGGCTGATCCGGGTGAGAGAAGAACAGGGTAGCAATAGAACAAAGTTCAAGAACGGGCGCGCTCATCCAGGACCAGAACGCGCCGTCCAACCCGCCGACAGACACAAGAGGAGGCAAAAGCAGGGACGACTCCGGGGGAGGGACGGAAGGAGAGCCGTCGACGGATCGGTGTGTGTGAAGTCGAAGGCCTCAGCAAACCAGGCCTCCAATGGGAGAGGGTGACCGAGCATGATGGCTAAGCCAGGCGTACCAGCGTCGCACAAACCTGTCCCATAGGAGGGCAGACCCGTCAACACAGCCAGGGACTGAACAGCCGGAAGGATGTCAGGGCGGCTGAAGTCTGACCAGAGCGTAGGCCTGCAGAAGGGAGGGGGACCGTAGCAGGGGTAGGTAGGGTGAGGTGCTGAATGTGAGGCACCGCCAAGAAGGGCGAGAAGAGGGAGTCTTCCATCGACTCCAAGCGCCCGTCGAAGCGTGACACAACCCAGCCCTGCATAGCCGACAATTGATCCGAGAGAGGCTACCCCCCCCCCCCCCCCCCCAGATTGGTCGGCCCGCAGGGGCGAGCGTGAGCGGGAGCGAGACCCACGACACGAACCAGCAGCGTCGCGGCCCAAGGAAGGCGAGCGACGACGGTTGTGTCGCCGTTGAGGGACTCGTCCCCGATCACGAACGGCCGAGGGGGAAACAGCACCATTCCCCTCTTCCAGCGACACATCAGCTCCTGAGAAAGGGGACCCCGAAACCTCGCGAAACCCCACCGAGGCAAGAGGAGGGGTACCCCCCTGGCGAGACGGTAAGTGAAGGTCAGGAAGAGAAGAATGAGGAGGAGCAGGACGACGGGAGTGGGAAGGCTGGCCGGGTGAAAGGAGGCCAGGAGCCGCGGGGGGAAACAGAGCAAGGATCCCCGGGGCTGAGATAACAGGGCGGCCCGACACCGAGGCGGAGGAGGGAGGGACCACCACCGTGGGACGAGACCGTGAAGGAAGAATAGGCACTGAAGCAGGTGAAGTAGGAGAAGCAACGACATCCAGGCGGACCCTCCTGGACAGTGTAGGAGGAGGGAGCAGAGGGCCAGCTACAGCATGAACAACCGCGCGCGGAGAGGACAACGTAAGAGGAAGTCGTCTGGGCTGGGGAAGCGGGCGGAAGGGAGTAGAGCCCCTATCCGTAGAGGCCAGGGGAGGGCGCACAGGGGCAGAGCCGCTAACCCCGGCCTCAGGGCGAGAACCATGACGAGGGCGATGGGCGTCGTCAAGGCGATCAGGAGGACGACGAGGCGAGCGAGAGCATGGACGGAGCCGGGGAACCCCCCGACGATGGGACGACCGGCTGCGGGACCCAGGGGAGAGGGCCAGGTAAATGGCCGTCAGTCGGGTCAGGGATACCCAGGGCGACGCGGATCCGGTCGGCAACAAAGGCCGGGGAACGGTGGCCCACAGTCCTAACGTGGCGGGAGACCATCGTCCACACCGACGGAAGGGAAGCAGGAGGCCACAGCCGCCGCCGAGGAACCAGGGCCATGGAGCAGCACAACCACCAGGGCCAGACACGTGCCACACAGAGCAGGGAGGTAGGCCGTAGAGGACACACAGAGCGAGTGGCGCAAGCAGGACTTGTGGCTCTCCAAGCATGGGGAGCGACAACCAAGGCGAAAGCAAGGCAGCCTACCTGCACTAGAAGAACACACACCATAATCAGCACGTCGAAGGAGTAAGTGGAGAGAATGTCCAAGAAGAACCAGGGAAGGAGCATGGGGAAACAGGAACACACATGCAAACAGGTATCCGTACTCACCCTAAACTGGGAGCACAGAGGTAGGTGAGGAGGGCGGCCGAGGCGGAAGAGCACTAGCAGAACCTGCAAAGATGGAGAAAGTGTTAACCACCACTCAACATCTTACATGCAGGGCCTATAACACCAGTAAAGTGCATACACCAATAGAGTATCAGGCAACAAGATGACATAACAAAAGTCAATAGTGAAAGCCAACTATTACCGCAAATTTGCGAGCCAATGGAGGCATAACCGTACCGACACCATCCTCCTGCAATTTCGCGGGACCCCCCAACGACCTCCGCAATTTTGCGGGGAACCGAAATGTCCCAGAGGACCGAATCGAGCACCCCGCAAATTTGCGGGACCGGCCGAGATGGTCCGGCGCCGAAAAAGCGAGAGGAGCGTCTAGGAAATACCAAAAGAGGCCCAGAAAAAAGCGTCATCTCCTTATGAACTCCAAGCGACGATGGCCATCAAGCTGAGCAGTGTCTTCCTTGATAATATCCTGACTCAACCGGTCAAGGGAGAGGCAAGGAAGACACACCAGGGGAGAGGAGGCACATCCCCTAGGAACCACCCAACCCACAGAGATAGAGCAAAGCCCATGAGGAGAAGTGGCAGGAAGGGTGGTTTGGCACAAACAGGGGCCCCCGTAGGGTACCCCAGGATTGGGCAAAAGGGTATGAAAGGATGGAGGTGAAAACAGTAAGGGAACACAAAAACCAGTAAATGAAACTGGCGAGAAAAAGGGTGGCCTAGCCGTGAGGAGAGAATGTGTCAGGGGCGAAAAACCCTGTGGTGTGAGGGAGGGGCCCCCGTGGGGTACCCCAGGATATCACGAACCACCAAGCGCCCAGGCCCTTGAGACACAGTGAAGGCTCGAAAGGGGGGACTCGGGAATAACGCTAATAATGCGGCCGACACAAACCCTACAAACAGCACCGCCACCACGAAATCTCAGATCGTGAACCAACTGTACACCTAGGCTATGAAAATATGAAAACTCATAGGGGCATAGCAATTCCTGAATGAGAAACAAGCTAGGCTAAAATAAGCTAAAAGCTAAACTATGCCCAGACTAACAGGAAAAAAGAATATGAAAAGAGAAAGGAATGAAAAACACACACGAGGAACGCCAGGCGCCCCCGTACCTTCGGTAGCTATTTCCACACGCGTCTCCATTAAACACACTGAGGAGCCCGTTTACGTGTGCCCTAGATCACGTAACATCTGTCTAACAAAAAAGAAGGCCAGATAAGCCGAA
This sequence comes from Paralithodes platypus, assembly GCA_032716605.1. Taxonomy (NCBI): domain Eukaryota; kingdom Metazoa; phylum Arthropoda; class Malacostraca; order Decapoda; family Lithodidae; genus Paralithodes; species Paralithodes platypus. The sequence goes on along the minus strand of CM064506.1, from coordinate 15,929,426 downwards.
ACGAACCTAAACAGGGTGAATTAAAGGAGCACAACAAAAGCGACTGCATTCAATGGAGCGCGTGAAAAAATGATGACAAGAGAGGGTCGCTCATGCGCACGTTCGACAGGGATCTGCACATGACGGAACACAGGATGGGCCTTAAGCGGTAACTAAGGTAAACCCCTTTTTCTTCTCTTCTATGCTTTTTTCACCTTCGGTGGTAGTTTTGGTTAATGTACAACGTCTCCTAGAGCAAGATAAGGAGTAGACTCTAGACGTTTTCTTTTTAACCGCGGTTGGAATGACGACATAGCAGTCAAAATAGACAAGTCGTCATTGCAATTAGGTTAATAGCCTTGACGTTGGATTTGCCAAGACTACTAACAAATATATCCCCCAAAAGGTAAGAAAAAATACTAGAAACCAAATACCCCGAGACCGAAGAATATTAATGAGAAGGAGAAAAACAATGCAAACCAAACTAAGAAAGACCATATTCCTACCTGCAAAAAAACAAATTAAAACTCAAATTGAAGAAACAGAAAGGAAAATTAAACTGTCACATGAGGAGCAACACCGGAGAGAAGAGAGAAAAGCAGTAGCCCACATAAAGGACAATTCCAAAAAAAAAATCTCGTACGCACGGAAAAAACAAGAACAGATCCGCAATGGGACCCCTCATAAAGGAAAACAGGGACCTAACAGGAGAACCCAGAGAAATGGCGGATATGCTAAAACAACAATACGAAAGTGTATTCAGCAACCCAGACGAAGGTAAAACAGTCACCAATCCACAGTCCTTCTTCACAGACTCACCAGAGGCACATCAACAACTATCTAAAATCAACATAAGTGAAGACAAAATAATAAAAGCCATTGATTCCATCCGGACGCAGCAGCCGGTCCTGACGGCTTCCATGCACAGCTGCTGAAAAACTGCAAAAGAGAACTAGCCAAACCACTCCAAATACTCTGGTCACTCTCATTAGAAGCTGGTACTGTACCGGTATCTCTTAAGACAGCCATCATAACCCCTATTCACAAGGGAGGAAGCAAAGGTCTAGCCAACAAGTACAGACCGGTAGCACTTACATCCCACCTTGTCAAGATTTGTGAGAGAGTCATCCGAACAAAGATGGTAGAGTTTCTGGAAAACAAGGGAGCCTTCAACAATGGACAGCACGGCTTTAGGCAGGGACGTTCGTGTCTGTCCCAGCTCCTACTTCATCATGAGAGAGTCCTCAAAAATATCCAAGATGGCCATAACACGGACATCATCTACCTAGCGCTAAGGCCTTTGATAAAGTGGACCATGGGATTCTCCTAAACAAACTCCGAAACCATGGCATCAAGGGCCCACTTGGAAGATGGCTTCACAGTTTCTTGACGGGGAGAACTCGGCAAGTGTCAGTCCAAGGAGAGTTGTCAGACCCTAGCCAGGTTTTGAGCGGAGTTCCGCAGGGTTCCGTACTTGGCCCACTTCTCTTCATAATACACATAAATGACATAGACACGAACCTGGAGCACTCCGAAGCAACCTCATTTGCAGATGACACCAGGATAAAGTAGCAAATTACACAAATTGAAGATTCAAACAATCTCCAAGAGGACCTAAATAAAGTACTAAACTGGGCAACAACAAATAATATGGTCCTAAACGGGGACAAATTTGAACTAATACAGTACGGGACAAACGAAGCCCTCAAACAACAAAGCACCTACAGTACTTCTACAACGACCAGCCAATCATAGCCGAAGACCACGTAAAAGATCTGGGAGTCCAAATGAGTAGCGACGCAACCTTCACACACCATGTCACCAAAACAGTCGAAAGAGCCAGAATAATGAGTGGGTGGATACTAAGAACCTTCACAACACGGGAAGAGCTGTGTATGAAAACCCTGTGGAAGTCCCTTGTGTTCCCAAGACTGGAGTACTGCTGCCAGCTATGGTCTCCACACAAATTACAGGAAATAGCTGCCCTAGAAGTCCCTCAAAGATCATTCACCAACAAAATCCAGGGAGTACAGCACCTCAACTATTGGGAAAGACTAACCCAGCTAAAGTTGTACTCTCTGCAGAGGAGGAGGGACCGCTACATAGTCATATATGTGTGGAAAATCCTAGAGGGCATAGTACCAAACGCAGGGATCACAGTAAACCACCATCCAAGAAGAGGGAGGCTCTGCTACATCAGAGGGACCCAAGGCAACATACAGCGTGTGAAGACTCAAATCCACAACTCCTTCACTCGCAATGGACCTCGATTGTTCAACTGCCTCCCCAGTGAACTCCGGGACCTCAGTGGAACCAACCCTGAGAATTTCAAAACAAAATTGGACAGGTGGCTGGGTGGACTACCTGACCACCCACCAATACCAGGTTACCCCAGCCGCCATTACAACACCCTGCCTGAAGTCATCCAGGAGGGGGAGTCGGATCAAGGACAACCTGGTACGAGCGGAAGTCGACTTCAGCTTCAAATCGGAATCAACGAAAGTAAGACGAAAGTAAGTAATACCTCATATTTTTCTCATTAGGCCTAGTCTATACAGTAGTCCGCATGGAGGAATTTCGTTATCGACACTTTAAAAAAACTCGATTACACCGTAAAATAGGCCTAGGCTAATACCAAAATAATCAGTCCTGACCGTAAACAAAGCATTCCGTCCAATGAATCCTTCGGCTTGACCTCCTTCTTCTTGTTTTGAAATTTGAATGATGCGGCGGGCGCGATTCACCCAATAAATGGCACGAGCGTTACTCGCAAAAACAAAATACTGGCAACCTGTTCTTGCCCCCTTACAGATCAACATAGCCTGTATAAGGATGACAATAGGCCTAAGTCAAGGGGGGGTGCTCAGCAGCTCAACCCATCGTGTATCCAATTTACCCCACAATTTCCCATACCTACTGTAAAAGCGCAATTCACCCAACAAATGGCGCCATTTTATGCCATATCTTCAGATTAACCCTCTCACGACCATATGACGCAGAGGTTGCCAGATAAGCAATAATAAATAGAGTTCTCTCACTCTTATAATTACCTCTCCAAAACTAGTTTTCTGCCCACAGCTAACTCAAAGACAACTGCAGAGGTTGAAGTAACTAAACTAAAGGTTTCTAAATACCCCTGATGGTAACATAGGCTTTAAAATATCCCTAATAGGCTCAAAATTGCGTCAAGAACGTGAGAGGGTTAATGAATAATGGGTAGGCTAGGCTAAGTTAATGCAAATCCTCCACTCAAACCATGAATAGGCCTGGCAACAATTTAACACTAGCCTATAGCCTAGGCGTATTACTTGAACAAAATATAAAGAAAACTTAGTAAATAAGGAGGCTCTAGCTGTCTTGAATGCTACCATAAATAATGTTACATTACGTTAAAGAGTAGCCTAATTATAAGGAATAGGCTCGCACCCTTATTTTTCATGTTTTTTCCTCCAGAAATGAGAAATGAGTGTTTTCATGGTCTTAGTTATAATTCCAATGTGGAATACACCTTCATACACGATGGGTTGAGGGGATCGAGGCTTCCCCCCCCCCCCCCCCATGAATTATTGAAATCGTCATCTATGTTGCCAGCAGGGGGGTAAATATCGATTATACTGCATCAAGAAGGTGTTTGTAAACAGTGAGGATGACCGAAAGAGCTCTGAGATTGATTAGAATGGGCGTTTTTCCTATTAATATTGGGTTTTATAGCCTAAATGTGATCAAAATTATTCTCCCACAGTGGATTATACATGAGTACAGTATAAGGATTTCATAGACCTACATTGTCCCTGATAAATTATGTATAATAATGCTGCGAGCCTATTCCCTATAATTATCCGTTAAAGTAGCTTAGTTAATACAATTAATTCAAATTAGATTAGAGGATCCTGATTCCGCGCAAATGTAAGAAGTAGAGCGGCTACGTCACGTGCATGGGAGGCGTTAAACATAGCTCTAAAACATGACGTCACTCGCCATCTGCGCATGCGTGAGAATCTTGGCAAATGTACAACTATTATATTGGATTAGATTAGATTAACCTAACCTAACCTAACCTAACCTAACCCTAAAATATAACCAAAATAACCAAAATAACAAATGTAACTAAATAAAAAGATAAAAAATATACCAAATACGAGTGGGATCGATCGCTGGTTTACTCAGTGACGGGTGGACGTTCTACCGAGTGAGCTACGGAGAGATCTGGATGGAACAGTTTGAAGGGTATATTTAAACGCAACGGAGGTGAGGGGCGGGGCCAAGGGAGCCTAGACTCTCACGCATGCGCAGATGGTGAGTGACGTTATGTTTTAGAGCTACATTCAACGCCTTCCATGCACGTGGGAAGGCGTTGACTGTAGCTCTAAAACATGATGTCACTCACCATCTGCGCATGCGTGAGAGTCTAGGCTCCCTTGGCCCCGCCCCTCACCTCCGTTGCGTTTAAATATACCCTTCAAACCGTTCCATCCAGATCTCTCCGTAGCTCACTCGGTAGAACGTTCACCCGTCACTGAGTAAACCAGCGATCGATCCCACTCGTATTTGGTATATTTTTTATCTTTTTATTTAGTTACATTTGTTATTTTGGTTATATTTTAGGGTTAGGTTAGGTTAGGTTAGGTTAGGTTAGGTTAGGTTAGGTTAGGTTAATCTAATCTAATCCAATATAATAGTTGTACATTTGCCAAGATTCTCACGCATGCGCAGATGGCGAGTGACGTCATGTTTTAGAGCTACGTTTAACGCCTCCCCCCGTGCATGGCCTCCTTCTTGTGGAGTTGCTGTCCCCTTTTTTTTTTGCAACCAGCTCACCTATGCACCGGTGATTTTTTCTCCAGAAACAGCTAGAGCTTAGTTAAGATGTAGTTTAGAAAATAAGTAGTCGTAGAAGGGATAGTTAAAGAAAAGTATTGAAGTATATAGCTTAAGCAGAATTCTCCTCTCCCTATTTACCCCCTCCTCCACCCCCCAATATCTTGTTCTCTCCTTAACTTAACTTTTCCCTTCTCTACTATTTAATCTCATTTATCTTCCTCCCCCACACTGATCACCTTCTCCCCCCTCACCCTATTCTATTCTATTCTATTCCGTTTTCTCTTCTGCCACACCTGCTCCAGGAATCTTTTCACTTATCTTATCTTATCTTAGTGGTAGAACCCAAAGAGTCAAAATTGATGAAAATATATCTGATCCTATGCCAATCAACTGTGGGGTCCCGCAGGGAAGCATCCTTGGTCCCTTACTCTTTCTCTGTTATGTGAACGACATGAAACTGAGCGTCTCATATAAATTATTACTGTATGCAGACGACAGCGTGCTTCTGGTTTCAGGAAAAGACCCAATAAGTATTGCCGCTTCACTTTCCAAAGAACTAGAATCATGTAGTGAATGGCTAGTGGACAATAGACTATCTCTTCACCTGGGCAAGACGGAAGCCATCTTATGTGGAACAAAACGCAAACTGAAAGACATTGTGGGCTTCTCGGTCAACTGTAATGATATTCCTATAACAACAGTGTCACAAGTTAAATATCTCGGACTAAAACTGGACGCGAGTTTGTCAGGTGAAACAATTTTGGAATCTATCCTGAGTAAGTGTAGAGCACGTATAAAATACTTGTATAGACAGGTGGGATGCTTGCCCGCGGCGACCAAAAAGACCCTCTGCCAAGCGCTTGTTCAATGTCATTTTGACCAGGCCTATTCTGTGTCATCCTGGTACTCTGCATCATCTAAATCAGCACAGCACAAACTTCAGGTCACTCAAAATAAAATGGTTAGGTTCATGCTGAACCTAGGACCCAGATCACATGTTGGTCAGGAACAACTTCAGTCACTAGGTATGCTCAATGTCTCTGACAGGGCCAAACAAATCAGGCTCACTAATGCCTTCAAAATTTTCTATGACAGAGCTCCAGAGTATCTAAAGATTTTTTTTGTTAAAGCAAATGAGAGGAGTGGACATAATACAAGAAACAGGATGTTTAATTTTAAGGTCCCGAGAATCCAAGGACAGGGTAAGCAAACATTCTTCTTCACTGCCATCAAAGACTGGAACGACCTACCCCATTCAGTCTGTGAAAAGAGAACACTGTATTCCTTCAGACGTAGCCTGAAGGTATTCCTTCAGACGTAGCCTGAAGGAACACCTGAACCGGATAGCTGCGAGAAGGGAGCACCAAGCTTATGTCTACTACTAAATACCGTAATACGACATAAGAGATAGACAAACCAAACTAAAATGATTACTGATTACAGATTACTGATATTTACTATAGGATGTTAGGTATCTTAAAATAACCTCCTAGAAATACTTTCTCTAAAGTATCTATTTCTTTATCCTCCCCATTTCCCCAGCTAACCTAATCCCACAAGGACCCCAATGGAAATACGCCTAACGGCCTTATTGGGCTATCCTTAGTTGGAATTATGCAAGGCTGGTACATATCATATTTGTAACATACTACTGTATGTGGTACCAACTCTGTAAATTGCTAACTGAATAAATATTAGATAATTATCGCGAATAGACTCGCAGCGTTATTATACATAATTTATTAGGGAAAGTGAAGCTCTATGGAATCCTTATAATATACTCGCATAGATTTCGTTGTGGTAAATAGTTTTGAAAAGTTTTGTAACTCGATTTTGTCGATATAAATAGTCCCGCGCGTATACATACATACATACATTGGTTTAACGTCATTTTTCCATTACATGCATTGTAACGGCTCAGACGGGGTTGCCTTTCAGTAGTTGGAGTGTACTGTAGTACAATAAAGTCCTGCCACAGCACTGCCCCATCAGGTCATCACTGTGGCTGATGTTGGTATAGTGCTAACCGTGCCTCAGCAACTCAACAGTCCCCCTGCAGCACTTGCACCTTCAGTATCTGCAACCACACCAGCCTTAACAGTGTTACAAAAAGACAGCACCATAACAAGACTCTACTGTATATTAGGCAATTGGACTATAGAACAATAAAGTCCTGCCCCAACACTGCTCCAACATGCAAACACTGTTGCCGACATAGGTGTGGTGCCAAACGGCGCCCAGGTAAGACTCAGTCCCCTGTGGCACCTACCCGCACCCCACCAGCCTCGGCAGTGCCATACCAAGACAGTGCTAAGATAAAGACTTTATTGTCTAGTAATGGCTGTTGGTCCACAAGTATATCGCCATCCCCCCTATTAGTCGCCTTGTACGACACGCAGTAGGATGCGTGTCGCAATCCCGCAATCTTGAGAGCTCTGCTACGGACGTGTTCAATGTTTACAAAAAGTGTTCGGAATGGAGTACACTCGCTACGGTAAAGTGTTATGTTCTACAAAGATGTTACTGTATGTCTAATATATGAACCCACAATAGCTGGCATGCAAGGGCTAGTGTTGTATCCCACATACTGGGTCTAGGGTTAGGTTAGGTTAGGTTGTTTGGTTAGGTTAATATACTAGGTCTCGGAAACAAGATTCGTAGTTGCGTACTTGCGGTAGTATTTACATCAAAACTATAGTTAACTATCAAAACTATTCTCCCACAGTGGAATCTATGTGAGTATATTATAAGGATTCCATAGAGCTTCACTTTCCCTAATAAATTATGTATAGGCCTAATAACGCTGCTAGCCTAGTCTTTTCAAAAAAATTACCGGTAAATTGTTCACGAGTTTTAGCATGTGTTTTTTTTTTTCCATTTTTTCTTTGATATAGCCTACAGTGTTGTTTTATACCAAGGACTGCAGCAAATAACATTATCCAACAATCTAAAAACACGGCCCCCACTAGTGGGGAGGGCTATGAAGATCAGGGAAATTGCGGGGTAGCCTAAAAGGGGAAAAATAGGGGTAGGATAATATGGGAAGAACTCTGAAAATAAAATATAAAAAAGTAAGAAAACGTTAAAATGTGAAAATCCGAGCCAAGTTTTGGCAAAAGTTGGCTCGGATTTGGGTATTTTTCAGAGTACAGTGGTGCACCAAGTTTCGCGCCCAATAGGGAAAAGTTGGGGCATTGAGCTTATGGGAATTAATTTAATAGGGACCGGGCATGAACGAAAACTCACTCCCATGTTGAACAAACCATCATGAAATACATATTATATAGAGTACATAGTAGATAAGCATATAAATGATAGATAAATATAATGAAACACAAATAAAACTAACCATAGACAGCAGTGTTAAGGGCTTGATGGGCTCGATGGTAGGGGTTATCCGAGGCATTGGGTAGGGCTAGTTGGCCCCACCACTGCCTCCACCACCTCTCTCCTCACCACCAGCATCCTCACCACTCATCTGCGCACATCGCCGTAGCACATCCATTCGGTGTTGGTTTTCCCCTAAAGCCTGCTCCTCAACAAAGCCCGAGAAATCATCGTCGAGCATGAGGTTTGCCAAGGCTTGGGGATCTGGTCGGTTGCCTTGTTCAGAGGAACCTTCAGCCTGGACTGGAACCTCTACCTCCCTAGGCTGCTGGGGTCTCGGCGGCTGCAGGTAACGAGTTATCAAAGCCTGTTGGCCTTCATTAACTTGTTTGTTGAAAACTTCACTAAGAAGGGAGATGACTGACTGAAGATTCTCCATTATTTTTTCTTTGTTGGTGATTGAAAGCTGCTCGGTCTCCTCAGCAATTGACTCGCAGGACACGATGGTGCGGGAGAGGAAGGCTGTGGTGGCAACTTTCACTTTTTCCTCTTGTTGTTTGCCAGGTTGTTTGCCAACTTCTACACCTGCTCCAAAATATTTCTTGGCTAGGGCTAGATTGGTTTTAAGTTCATTCTGCTGCTTTCTCATGCTCCTAACTGTAGACTCTGGCACATTAAACATTCGACCGATTTCAGAGTTACGAGCACCTTTCTCCATTTCTGCCAATATTTTGTTTTTCAGTTCATCATCATACTTGCGCTTCGTCACCCCCTTCCGATAGTCTCGCTTTGTCTTCACTTTTCCTCCTGCTTTAGGCCTTCGATCGTCATTATTACCGTCACCTGAACCATCCCCCATTCCACTTGCACTAGAAGATGCCATAATTAAAGCATATATGGCGGGACAGCAACGAGAAGGCACGATGTGGTTGATCACAGCACGTAAACTAAACTGAACCAAGCGCGGGAGAAGGTCAACTGTTTACTGGCGCTGTCTGGCGGTGGCCAGATTTCGTAGCTAGGGCGCGAAACTCTGATTTTTTACCGCGAAAGTCAAATCGGTGAAATATTTAGAGACTGCCGCGAAAGTGTGATTCGCGAATCGAGATGTCGCGAAACTTGGTGCACCACTGTACAAAAAACCCAAAATTGGGAAAAAAAGTTGGCTCAGCTTTTGGCATTTTTCAAAGTAAAATAACCCAGTAGGCCTACTAATTGAATTTTTAAAGTTGGCTCAAGTTTTCATGTTTTTTGAAACTCATTAAACCCCAAAATTTGAAAACCCGAGCCATTTGCCAGAACTTGGCTCGGGTTTAGCGATTTTTTGAAGTAAAAAAACACAGTAACCTAACCTAGAATGTTGGATACAAGAATAACCCTTACCTACCAGCTAGTATGTGTCCCTCAGTTCAGTTCAGTTGGAATTCGGGAAGTTTAGCCTTAACGTCGGCACTTCCCTAAGAGGTTTTGTTATTTTTCTTTTTGCGACTTTTTGTGACGTGCTCATTTGTCTAAAAATAAATATATCTCATTTTTCATCCCTTTTTCTGAAATCTTCTTTCTTCTCTCTTCTTCCTTCATTCTTGTTTCTTCTCTCTTCAGTCTTCTTATTTCAGTTCTTTCAATTTTTTCTCTCGTACTCTCCACATTTGATAGATTGTCTGTTTCACTCTATCGCTTATTTCTTTGTTAAATAAAAGATGTCCGATTACTTGGTTTTCATTTTCAATATAAGGCTGTTGGAACCCTGGATCTTTTATTCTGCATGCTTTATAAAATGAACAGTGTAGTAGAAAATGTTTTAGGTCTTCTGTTCCTTCCTTACACATATCGCATTGTGTCTCTCCTCCCACATACCTATTTCTATCTTTTAGATTTAAGTTATTTGTCCTACATCTGTAAAATATTATAGATGCCTGTGTTGTCATAAATATCTTCCTCGCTCTTAATCTCCTTTTTATAACTCCTATACACTTCTAGGCTACTCTTCTCTGCCAACTCCTCTCGCCATCTTCCCGAATCCCAGTCCAGAACTCTTTTTCTAATGTCGTCTTTCTTAATATTTGCTAAATTTGTTTCTCCTAACTTCAAATTCCCTACATACTTTCGAATTTATGCAGTCCAGGGATCTTTACTATTTCTAAGTTTTTCCTCTGTGATTCTTCTTAGCAAGTCATTACTTTCCTCTCCTACTAAATATTTAAGATATTTTATGTTACCTTCCATAATTCTTGCCTCCATTGATGAGGCTCCTATTTCACCCCTTAATGTTACCTTTTGGGCATATCTGGGTGCCCCTAATATGTGTCTAAAAACCCTATTCTCTATATTTTGTAATTTATTTATTTGTTTTTGAAAAACCTATAACATTCGAGCCATACAGGACTGCTGGTATCACAATACTTTTCCAATATGTTTTTCCGGTAGCATTCAAGGAGACTACTGCAAGACTCTTCTTCTTCTTCTTACCTCTGACTGGGTATAGGCTATCCTAGTGTTTACTAGCCTATACTCCTTTGAAAGGACATTAGCCTAACCTAACAACCTTACCTAACCTAACCTAGTATTATAGGTGGGGGCTGCCGCCCCCACACCCCCGCTTTGACTTAGATTGTTGGTGTATTTGTCTGTGAAGTGGGTATTTTTCAATTTGTTGATAACGAAAATCCTCCATGCGGACTAAATGGAGAAAAATATGGCGAATCTATTGGTGCCTAATTTCCCTAATAAATTGTTTCTCATAACGTCGCACTAGTGTCCTTGAATATTATCGTTTTTCCAATAAGTATCTTATTACAACTTTGTGATATTACCGGGTATGTAAGGTTAGCCATTCTATTTGCTTTATCCAAAGCTTCTATTTTCTGGGTTTTAAAACATTTTTTATTATCATTAGGCCTAATTTGTATTCCTAGATATTTAATTTGGTTTACCACTTCTATTTCTCGTATATTGTTTGGTTTGTTTTTCATATTAAATATTAGGACTTTACTCTTGTCTTTATTTATACTTAAGCCACACTCTCCCCCTATCTCTATTAATTTATCTATTTATCCCTAGTTTATCCCATACCTACCAGCTGATCCCTTGTCATGAACCTAACCTAACCTAAAAGTAATACGTGGATAGAAACTAACCTCCCGTAAAACAGGACTTGTCATTATGCAGACAAGAGTGTGTTTTACCTTATAGGCTATCTCCCTTATAGGCCTAATACATTTGCGAAGGGAAGGACATAGGCCTATATAGGACTGAAGACTATTATATAACATACCTAGCCTATAGGCTACACAAACATCGATGGGGCTTGTAACTGTCACACCGTAAAATCTTATAGCGCGTTTTTCAAAGGCACAAAGAGGCATAGATTACCATAGATTACCAGACACAACCAGACAGAAGCAGACAGCCTCCCGAGATTGTCTGGTAGTCTTTGGTCAGCTCGGCCAAGACCAAAGATTAACGGACTCTGGGGGTGTGGCCATCAGCCGGGAGGCAGGACTCTGGTGACAGTTTCAGCCACTCACAGCCTTCGTTACAAGGCATGATTCAAATGTTAGACAACTGACAGGGGTGAGTGTTGTAAATATTGTATCCTTCATATACTAAAAAAATATTATTTCGAATGAATTAGAGTCCTTTGCATTGCTATAGAGTTGGGAAGTAATATTATTGTTTAATTAACAAATTTTTCTCTGAATTATGCCTTTTTATTATATATATTTAACAATTATAGGTCTGCCATGTGCAACTTGCCAGTTTTTCAAAACATAAACAATCTATGGTCCACAGTGTCTTTGAAAAATGCGCTATTACCAAATTAGCCTACCAAATATTATTATTATTACACTACCTTCATTCTTTTCTCCATTTCCCCATCTACCCCCTCTTCTGTCCCGAGACCTAACACAAATTTTACACCTTCTTCTTCTTCTTCTTCTCTTTGTGGAGTTGCTGTCCCCTCTCAAAGCCAGCTCACCTATGCACCGGTGACTTCTCCAGAAACAGCTAGAGCTAGATTTAAGAATTAGTTTAGAAATTATGTAGTCGTAGAAAGGATAGTCCACATCCTCTTCTTTCTGTTCTTCCCCAGACGTTCTTCTTCTTCTTCTTCTTCTTTAGAACCCGCCCGCAGACCGTGCAGATCCACAGGGCTGACCTTTGTATCGGTACTGGCTCAGAAACGTTAGTAGGAGGGAAAGTTTAGAGTAGAAGGATAGTTTAAGAGACAGTTTTTTTGTTTTGCTATAAACCCCCCCCTCACTTCCTCCCCCCTCCCCCCCCCCCCCTTACCCATTTCTCTTCCTCCACATTTTCTCCAACATCCTCTTCACCATCTCCATGTCTTGTGTTTCCATCTCCTGTGTTAACCCCAATAGCGCCCCTACCCCTCTATCTTCTCTCTGCTTAATCTCCTCCCACCCCCTCTCCCCAACTCTATTCCTCATGTACCTCTCCAACTCGTCTCTCTCCTCATTATATCTTGTACATTCCGCTACTATGTGTTCTACATCCTCCACTATTGGGTCTCCTCCCATTTCACATTGATTGCAGTGCGGTCCCACTCCATTCCATCTCCTTGTTCTCTCATTCGTCTCTAGCGATCCTGTTCTTGCTTTAAATAGAAGATTCGATCCCCATTCTCCATCATAAAATAGTTCTCTAGCTGGTTTTTCCTTCTCTCTATAATATGCCAGTGTGGCTTTATTTTCCACCCCCTCCCTCCACTTTCTTCTCCCCTCCTCCTTTATCCCCTTCTCTATCTCTCTGACGCATCCCCTCCCATTTTCTAGTATGATCCACTCCTCTCTCTCATTTAGTTTTCTAAATTCCCCTCCCACCCGGTCCTGTTTTATATTTATCCTCCCCAATCTTTTTTTGCACTCTCTGTTCCATTTACTTTGCTCGCTCGCCCATCTGTATACCTTCCCCGGCCACCTATCTTCCTCCATCCCCTCTAGCCTCACTTTGTACTTCCCTTTCGCTTTCCCAATCCTTTCCTCAAACGTACTCCACCCCATCTCCCCTCGGATTGCTTCTTGTGCTACGTACTTATTTGCCCCCAATCCTGTCCTCCCGATTTTATTCTGTACCGTTTCTAATTTCTTCGTTTCCGCCTCTGTTGTTTCTACCGCCTCTAAGCCGTACATTATTGCAGGTACTCCTAATCCTTTCCACAGCCCTCGCACTATCTCATAGCTATTCGCTCTTAGCCTTGTCGCGCTCCATAGTCTCCCATTCCATTGTTGCATTTGTCCAACCTTTTCACTTTTCGCCTTCTCAAACCCTTTCTCCGTAATCATTACCCCCAGATATTTATACTCCCTTGTCTTCTTCATTCTGTTTCCTTCCAGTGTCCATTCCTCGTCCTCTTGAAGCTCTCCATTCATTTTCATCACCTGGCTCTTTTCTTTACTAAATCTTACTTCAAGTTCCTCCCCGAATCTCGTTGCTTCCTCTAGTAGTCTCTGCAACCCTCCTCCCGTTTCTGCCATCAGAACTACGTCGTCAGCAAACAACAGTACCCCCAGTCTTTCCTTGTTTATCTGAATCCCCTCCCCCACTCTTTTTATCCTCTGTGTCATTTCTTCCATATATAACGCAAATAATAACGGGGATAATACGCACCCCTGCCTTACCCCCCTCTTGCTTTCTACCCATCCCGTTTCTATATTTCCTAGCGCGTACTTCGCTTTTGTTCCTTGGTACATCGATGTTATGATGTTTATATACTTTTCTGGTATTCCACTCCTTGCCATTATTTTCCACAGCAGTTCCCTGTTTACTCTATCATAGGCTTTCTCTATATCCAGGAATGCACAGTAACCCATTTTTTTCTCTCTTTTCATTTTCACGTCATGACTTTTATGTTGGGTTGAAGAACTTGAAGGTTCTTCTTCTTGCCGTCGAAAAGTGATCTTGGTCTTGGTCTTGGTGCGAGAGTCACCCTCGACTGGTCGAGGTGTGGCCTTAGTATCAGCTCTCTCTCCTAGGATAAACTTATAAACTATAATGGAAAAGGACAGGTTGAGAATAAAAGAAGATTGTTCCCCCGTGGGCATTCTCACCCCAGCCTCACTATTGTGAGGCTGATCTTTTCCTCCACACTCCCTCTAGGTAGTCCGTAACACTCCGTGCAGTGGTCTCATTCCACATGTTTAAGTCGTTCAGGCCAAGCAGGTAGATCACTATTCCGTCGAGCCCCCATTCCTACCTTCCTACCACTGCATTCCATTCCTCCGCACCAATCTCTTGCACTATGGATCTTAGCATTACCCGCCTTTCTCCTTCATATTTTCTGCACTTTAGGAGGATATGCTCCACAGTCTCATCCTCCCCACTCTCGCACATCTTGCATGCCTTGTTGCCTTCATTTGACCATCTATATGTTCTGCTGTTCAGCTCAAGTGACTTAGTTCGGGCCTTGAAGAGGAGTTCACCTCCGATGCTCCCATCGTAGAATGGCTCCCTTCTTGGCTGTTGCTTACACATGTACCATTCTAGTGAACTCTTGTTTCTCATATTCCCTGCCCATTCGTCCCTTGCTACGCTTTGTACCCGTTTGCCGATCTCTTTCTTCCATCTCTCATGGCTCCACATTTCCATACTTTCCCCCATCATGATACCACGCATTCCGTACTTCTCTATCTTTTTGTCGCACATCTTGTTCCACTTACTGCTCTCCTTAGCCCATTCAAACACCTTTCGTGCCCATCTATCACCATTCATTTTTTCCAGTCTGACCCGGTACCGTAGGACTCCTTTGTCTATTCTTTCTTCAAAGGAGCTCCACCCCGCATCACCTCTCAAGGCTTCTACTGCAGTGTACTTGTTCGCTCCCAGTGCGAGCCTTCCGACCCCATTCTGGGCAACTTCCAGCTATGCCGTGTCATTCGCCGTCCACGGGATGGTTTCCAGACCATACATCAGGCCTGGCACCGCCATACCTTTCCATACTCCTCGCACTACTTCATACTTGTTCGCTCTACACCTTGCAGCACTGCCAAGTCTTCCCACCCACTGGCTCGCTCTTGTTAGTCTCTCATCTTTTGTTTTCTCGCATCCTCTTGCATCCACTGTCATTCCCAGGTACTTGTATTCATTTGTTTGGGTAATAGTATTATTCCCAAGTAGCCACGTCGCACCCACATCCGTTTCATCTCCATTCACTACTAGTACTTTACTTTTCTCCCTGCTAAGGCTCACATTCAGGTCATTCCCATATTCGGACACCACATCTAGCATCCTCTGCAGATCCTCTCGGTTGTCGCTCATGATCACTACATCATCTGCATATAGCAAGATACCCAGACGTTCGTTCCCAATTAGTGTTCCCCTGCCGGCTTCTTTCATTCTTGCAGCTAGTTCCTCTGTGTACATCCCAAACAGGAGGGGGGATAGCCCACAGCCCTGTCTAACTCCCCGCTTGTTTTCGACCCAGTCTGTCTCTATATCCCCCATACTGTATCTAGCCCTGGTATTCTCATACATACTTCTTATGATATTTATTATCTTTTCACTCACACCTACTGTTTCAAGCAGCCTACACAACTTGTACCTGTTCACTCTGTCATATGCTTTCTCTATGTCTAGGAAGGCGAAGTATCCCTTCCGTCCGGACTTTTTCGTATTCTCTATCACTTCTCTCACTACGAACATGTTATCTTCCCCTCTTCTGTCCACTCGAAACCCATTCTGTTCTTCTCCCATCACTCTGTTCCTTTCAAAGATCCCTTTCAGCCTTTCATTCAGCACCCCACAGAACACCTTGGAAATTGTGTCCGTTAGCGTTATTGGTCGGTAGTTTTTCAGCTCTTTCTTACTCTTGTGACCCCCTTTGTGCAGGAGGGTCACCCGGCTCTCGTTCCATTTATACGGTACCCTCTCTCCTGACCACACTTTCTTAAAAAGTCCATACATACCTTCAATTACTCCATTCCCACCCTCTTTGTAGAATTTATATGGGATCTCGTCGTTTCCTGCGGCTTTACCAGTCTTCAGTTTCTCGGTATCTTTCTTCCTATTATCAGGTTGGGTTCGCCCCTATCCTCCACCTCATTCGCACCCCCTATGTTTTCCCAGAATTCTTTTACTGCCCTAGCTTTCTCCGGTTTCCCTCTCACCTCTCTTCCGTTCACCATTATCACTTCCACATTCACTCTTTCACTCTCTTGTTCTCCCTTTAGGAAGTCATACCATTCTCTACTGACCTCACCGCCTCTTGCCTTCAGCTCATCTACTACATCCTTGTCGGCTTTTACTCTCGCTTTCCTTATTAAACCTCCTGTTATACTTTTGTGCTTCCTGTATTCCTCCCATGCTTCCTCATATGCGACCCGTTCATTCTCACCGTTGTCCTTGGACCTCCTTAGTCTTCTACACCTTCGGTTGCTCTCTTTTCTTTTTTTCTGGCGGATTCGATGTCTTGGTTCCACCATCTCCTCTGGGGTCTCCTATTATTTCCTTTCTTTTTCCTCCCGACTCTTCTTTCAGCTACTTCTTTCACTGTCTTGGTGAATTCTTCATTAATTCTGTCTACCCCTCTGTCATCCCTCCAGTTCACATGCTCTAGTTCTTCCCTAAATTTTACCCAGTCCGCTTGTTTCAGTTTCCATTTCTTACCCTTTGGTTTCATAGCTTCCTTTCTCTCCCTCCCACAGGTATACTGTATCCACAACATATTGTGGTCACTTGTCACATCCATTCCTCGTTCTTCGTCTATCCTCATGTATTCCACGTTCTTCCTTGCATTCTCATTCACCAAGATATAATCAATCGCAGATTCATTGTCTCTTCCGGCCCATGTCACTCGTCCTTCTGTGATGGTTTCATTTAATATTTCCAGTTCATGCTCCTCAGTGAAGTCCCTTAGCAGTTGTCCATTCGTGTTCACTTCCTCACCCAGCATTCCGATGTGTCCATTCATATCACCCATTACGATCACCTGTTCTCGTCTATGTTCGTTTACCAGTCTTCTCATTAGGTCATATTTCCTTTCATTATCACGTCTGGCATCCAGTCCTTGTACCGTCATGTAGCATATAATCAGTAGGATCCTTTCAGTCTTTCCTTTTGCCTTATAGTTCAGGTAGGCTGCCATCATGTCTTCACTCATCTCGCATTTGCCGACTTTTAACTCTTCAACCTCTATATCCATGTTCTTTCTCACTATTAGGCCTATACCTCCACCCTTTTTCTTCCATTTACTGCGCCCCTTCCCAGTCATTCTGTAGTTTCTGTGTACAGTTCCACTCTTTCACGTAGCTTTGTCTCTGTTATACCGAGCACATCTATACCCCCCTCATACAGTACTTCACTCATGTCTTCCATTTTTCCCACTCCCCATCCATTCACATTTAGGCACCCTAATCTAATGCATTTCCTATCCTGCTGATTCCTGGTTCACATTTCCCGGGGGTTCTCACTCTCATTGCCAGAGTCAGGAGTCCCCCTGTCCTCTCTCTCGGCTGGGGTCTCTCCGTCCTCTCTCACGGCTGGGGCCTCGGTTGGGTTAGTTACCTCGTTCCCGGGGATTGTTTCCTCTTGGCCTTCCCTAGGGGAAACATGGCTCCCGAAGAGACAATCTCAAGCCAGGGACCAACTCACCCCTCCCAAGATGGACTTATTATCGATGAGCTACTGTGTTTCCTGACTAATAAATCCAATTTTCTGAGTACTGACGTGTTAACAAAATTGTGTGTTGAATTCTATGATGAGGAAGTGATTGTGTCCTCCAAGAATAGACTGTTTGAACTGTGTGCTGACGACAATAGTGACCGGAGTTTATAATGGGAGTGACGCTAGCGAGGATGAATAATGGAAGGGAAGAAAAAATAACAGCAATAATAGGGTACTTCACGGTGGAAGGGGGGAGAAGGGAACGTGAAGAAAACAGAATCAAGTACCAAGGAATACAGGAAATGATAAGGGGTAGGGAGGAAGAGGAGATAATTATAATGGGAGACATGAATGCACATATAGGGATACTAGGGGAGAGGATAAATGGGAATGGAGAAGCCTTGATCCAATTTGTGGAAGAAAATGACATGGAAATACTGAACCAAACAATGGGAGAGGGGAAGGCGACATGGGTAAGACACGGAGAAGGCCAAAGATCGGCGATAGACTTCATACTAGCGAATGGAAGAGCAAGGGAAGAGATCCAAAACATGTGGATAGATGAAGAAAAATGAAGTAGGGATACAAAGCGACCACAGACTCATGGTGATAAACTACACAAAGGAATGGAAAAGCAAAGGAAACACGAGATGGAAGATTAATAGATGGAATCTAAAAAGTGAAAGATGGGTAGAATACAGAGGTTACCTGGAAGAAATAGGGGAAAGAAGAGAGGGGAGCGTAGAAGAAATGGACGGAGAGTTGATGATGGACATAAATAGAGCGGCAGAAAGGAGTATAGGAAGAATAAGAAGATGGACAGGAAAAAGAAAACAAAAACCATGGTGGAATGGGGAAATAAAACAAGCAAGAAGTGAAAGAAGGGATGCGAACAGAGAAAGGAGAAGGATGATAGAGAGAAATAGGAGGGAAGGCGGAGAGAGGGAATGAGAAGAAAGACAAGCGGTACGGGCATACAAGGAGAAAAGGAAGAAGGTAAAAATACTAATACAAGAGGCAATGATAAAACACGAGAAAGAAGAAGTAGAAAAGATCAGAAGCAAGGGGAAAGAGGGCCAAAAGGAGTGGTATAGGATGTTAAGAGGTGAGACCGGTAGAGAGGAAGAAAGCGTGGAACTAATAGTGGGAGATAGAATAATAAAGACAGAAGAAGAAATAAAGATTGAAATAAAGCGATACTGGGAGGAAATAGGGGGAGTAAATGAACAAGGGGAGGGGAGGGGAGGGAATGGAACTTGGAAATGAGAGAGAGAAGGCTACCAGAACAGGATAAGATGGAAATGGAAAGGGAGCTCACAATAGAAGAAGTAAGGAGAGGGATCAAAGCACTAAAAAAGGGAAAGGCGACCGGCCCGGATGGGATACCAAATGAAATGTATATAGAGGGGGGGAAGAAATGGCAAGAAGACTGAAGAAAATGTTTAATGAGGTAATGGGAAATGTTCAAATGAGAGAGTACCAGAAAGATGGAATGAAGCGAGAGTAACACTATTGCACAAGGGAGGGTACAAGAGTAAGAAGGAAATGAAAAGCTACAGGCCAGTGACAGTGACAAACACAATAGGGAAACTCTTCTGCGGGATATTGAAGGAAAGGATGAATAGAGCCATAGAGGGAAACGGAATAATAAGTGATGAGCAAAATGGGTTCAGAAGAGACAGGAGGGGGACAGATAATATCTATATACTAAGCGAAGTGATGGGGAAAATGAAAAGAGAGAAAAAAATGGGTTACTGTGCATTCCTGGATATAGAGAAAGCCTATGATAGAGTAAACAGGGAACTGCTGTGGAAAATAATGGCAAGGAGTGGAATACCAGAAAAGTATATAAACATCATAACATCGATGTACCAAGGAACAAAAGCGAAGCACGCGCTAGGAAATATAGAAACGGGATGGGTAGAAAGCAAGAGGGGGGTAAGGCAGGGGTGTGTATTATCGCCGTTATTATTTGCGTTATATATGGAAGAAATGACACAGAGGATAAAAAGAGTGGGGGAGGGGATTCAGATAAACAAGGAAAGACTGGGGGTACTGCTGTTTGCTGACGACGTAGTTCTGATGGCAGATACGGGAGGAGGGTTGCAGAGACTACTAGAGGAAGCAACGAGATTCGGGGAGGAACTTGAAGTAAGATTTAGTAAAGAAAAGAGCCAGGTGATGAAAATGAATGGAGAGCTTCAAGAGGACGAGGATAGGACACTGGAAGGAAACAGAATGAAGAAGACAAGGGAGTATAAATATCTGGGGGTAACGATCACGGAGAAAGGGTTTGAGAAGGCGAAAAGTGAAAAGGTTGGACAAATGCAACAATGGAATGGGAGACTATGGAGCGCGACAAGGCTAAGAGCGGATAGCTATGAAATAGTGCGAGGGCTGTACTCACCTAATTGTAGTATACAGGATTTGAGCCTAAGCTCGTGTTGTCCTGTCTCTCTCTCTACATTTATCCAATTTTGCTTTAAAAGTTTGGATATTTCTTGCTCCCACCACCTCCCCATCCAACTTATTCCAACACTCAATGCTTCTATACGGGAAGCTGAACTTTCTTACATCAGACTTGCATATAACTTTCCTCAACTTACAATCATGACCTCTGGTTCTTCCCTCGTCCCTCACCACAAAATCTCCCTTGTCGATCTTCTCAAAACCTTTCACACACTTAAACATCATGATCATGTCACCTCTCTCTCTCCTCTCCCTCAGCGTTGGCAGCTTTAGCCTCTCCAATCTCTCCTCATAAGGCAGGTCTCTAAGGCTAGCTATCATCTTAGTGGCAACTCTCTGAACTCTTTCCAGTTTTTATTATGTTTTATAAGGTGTGGAGACCACACCACTGCTGCATACTCCAGTCTTGGTCGTATTATTGTCCCTATTATTTTTGCTAACATCTCTTCATCTAAATAATTCAGAGCTATTCTCATGTTAGTCAACACTGCATAGGTTTCACCAGTTATTTTATTTATATGCTGTTCAGGTGACAAGCTGTCTGCCACAACTACCCCTAGGTCTTTTGCTTTCACAGCTTTACTAATTATTTCATCTCCTATTTTATATCCCCTAGAAGGTCTATATTTACTTTTTCCCATCTCAAGAACCTGACACTTACTCGTGTTGAATTCCATTTTCCAAGTTTGACTCCACTCATATAACTTATCTAGGTCTCTCTGTAATTCTTCACAACTACTCCTACTTGTAATATGCTTCATTAATTTTGCATCATCAGCAAACATAGATATATATGAGCCTATTCCCATTTGAAGGTCGTTGATGAAAACCAAAAACATGATTGGGGCCAACACCGATCCTTGAGGCACTCCGCTTTTTACCCTTTTCCACGAGGAGAACTTTCCTTTTATTACTGTTCGCATTTCCCTCCCAATTAAATAGTTTTCCATCCACTTTAATAATACTCCCTCAACCCGCCCCACAGTCCTGAGCTTCCACAACAATCTCTTATGAGGCACCTTATCAAATGCCTTCTTGAAATCTAAGTAGATACAATCTACCCAGCCCTCCCTCCCTTGTACAATGTCAATTACCCTATCATAGTAACTCAACAAATTTGTGGTACACGAATGACCTTTTCTGAACCCGAACTGCTTGCTTGAAATTATTTCCCTCTCCTCCAACATACCCACCCATCTTTTTCTAATAATCTTTTCACAAAGCTTGCATATAACACTCGTTAAGGATACCGGTCGATAATTTAGCGGGTCTTCTTTATTTCCACTTTTATATATTGGAGTTATATTTGCTTGTTTCCATTCTAAGGGAAGTTCCCCCTTGTTTAATGAGTGTTGAACAATATTAAAAATAGGTCTCACTAGTTGTTCAGAACATTCTCTTAATACCCATCCAGCAATGTTATCTGGGCCCATAGATTTTCTCACGTCCAATTCTTCCAACAATGATTTTAGTTCATCCTTGTTGACTTCTATCGACTCTAGTCCCTGTATCTCGTTCAATTCCACCACAGGTTCTACATAGTCATCCTCCTCCACAAACACGGATGTTAATGTATCATTCATAATTTCACACATACCCACTGTGTCTTCATATAATTGGCCCTCTACCCTAAGCTTTGTTATTTTGTCCTTTATTTTTGTTTTGCCGTTGATATAACTATAGAACAGTTTGGGTTCTTTATTACATTTGTTTACTATATCTTTTTCAAAGTTCTTTTTCTCCTCTTATAGTCTTGACATAGTTGTTTCTAGCATTCTTATACTCATTCCATTTTTCCTCAGTGTGTCTCCTTCTCACTTTATTCCATGCAGAGTCCTTTTTGTTCTGGGCAATGTGACATCGCATGTTAAACCACTCTTTCTCCTTAGCCAGCTTTCTATCCTTAAATGTTGGTACATATTTATCTACCCCCTCCCTGTAAATGTCTAGTAACATGGTGTATTTTACCTGAATATTCTGTTCTTGCTCAATAAATGACCAATCTATATTTGCAAAGTATCCTCGTAATGATTCATAATCCGCCTTACTATAATTTAGTCTATATTCCCTATGTTCCTCCTCTCTGCCTTCCAGAAATTCCACTGTCAATTCAAATTCAATCACAGCATGATTGCTTTTTCCCATGGGACTCAAATATGTTAGGTTCTTTATTTCTTGGGGGTCTTTGGTGAATAATAAGTCGAGTCTTGATGGTTCATCACCTCCTCTAAATCTTGTATTTTCCATAACGTGTTGTGTTAATAGATACCCCATTGTTAGTTCAAGAAATTTGCTACCCCAAGTATTTTCATTTGAACCCGCATCCAAACATTCCCAATCCACCTCCCCGCAATTAAAGTCCCCTGCAAGAATAAGCCTATTTTTCCTTTTACAAATAATTTCTAACATACGCAAGGTTTCCAAAATTAATTCATTATATTCATCGTTGCTCCAAGATTTAGTCTTAGGAGGTAAATAAATTGATACAATGTCCAATTTTGACCTATCATTATCCTCAATTTCAACTGCTACCACTTCAGCAATGCTATCACCAAGTTTTAATTCTTTAGCAGTAATTTTATTATCTACCATGATCAACACTCCTCCTCCTATCTTTCCTAACCTGTCTCTTCTCCATGTACTGTATCCTGCACAACTAATTATATTCGTGTCTACCTCCTGGTTAAGCTTAGTTTCAGTCAAACATACTACCCCGGGCCTCTCTCTCTTTACATATTCGTCAAACTCAATCTTTTTGGAAATTAACCCATCAATATTTGTATACATGAACTTAGCGTTTCCAGTATTTTCCCTATTTTTCTCGTCCCTGCCCGTTCCTTTCTTTTTTTGTACGTACCCCTCCCAATTTATTTCCTAGCTTGTCTCCTCTTCTCTTGTCTCCACCTGGACTGTTTCTCGCTCCGTTTCCACCTCCCCTCCCTCTGCCTCCACTTGGACTGTTTCTCTCTCTATCTCCACCTCCCCTCTCTCTGCCTTCTCCCCCTGTGGAAAGGATTAGGAGTACCTGCAATAATGTACGGCTTAGAGGCGGTAGAAACAACAGAGGCGGAAACGAATACATTAGAAACGGTACAGAATAAAATCGGGAGGACAGGATTGGGGGCAAATAAATACGTAGCACAAGAAGCAATCCGAGGAGAGATGGGGTGGAGTACGTTTGAGGAAAGGATTGGGAAAGCGAAAGGGAAGTACAAAGTGAGGCTAGAGGGGATGGAGGAAGATAGGTGGCCGGGGAAGGTATACATATGGGCGAGCGAGCAAAGTAAATGGAACAGAGAGTGCAAAAAAAGATTGGGGAGGATAAATATAAAACAGGACCGGGTGGGAGGGGAATTTAGAAAACGAAATGAGAGAGAGGAGTGGGTCATACTAGAAAATGGGAGGGGATGTGTCGGAGAGATAGAGAAAGGGATAAAGGAGGAGGGGAGAAGAAAGTGGAGGGAGGGGGTAGAAAATAAAGCCACGCTGGCATATTATAGAGAGAAGGAAAAACCAGCTAGAGAACTATACTATGATGGAGGATGGGGATCGAAACTTCTATTTAAAGCAAGAACAGGATCGCTAAAAACGAATGAGAGAACAAGGAGATGGAATGGAGTGGGACCGCACTGCAGTCAATGTGAAATGGGAGGAGACCCAATAGTGGAGGATGTAGAACACATAGTAACGGAATGTACATGCAGCTGCATGCACGACCTCCCGAAATCCATCCTTCCGAATCCTCCCTTCCTCGCGAGGACAGAGTCCACCTGGCCAGGCTGAGATGCGGACACCATCCAGCTCTCCTGAGCTATCAGAAGAGACTGGATGACTCCGTTGTCGACACCTGCCCGGGATGTAACACAGCACCCCATACCATTAAACACATCATAGAAGACTGCATTTCACACAACCACTTACGCCAACAACACAATCTACACTCAATGAGAGCTCTGTGGGAAAGCCCGATCGTGGCCATGGCCTTTCTCAGGGACTCGGGGCTGTTCGGCCAGGCAGCTTAGGGAACAACAACAAGATATAATGAGGAGAGAGACGAGTTGGAGAGGTACATGAGGAATAGAGTTGGGGAGAGGGGGTGGGAGAAGATTAAGCAGAGAGAAGATAGAGGGGTAGGGGTGCTATTGGGGTTAACACAGGAGATGGAAACACAAGACATGGAGATGGTGAAGAGGATGTTGGAGAAAATGTGGAGGAAGAGAAATGGGTGAAGGGGGGGGGGAGCGGAGGTGAGGGGGGAGGTTTATATTAAAAAAAAAAAAAAAAAAGTAAAAAAAAAAAAAAATAAATAAAAAAAAAAAAAAAATGTCTTAAACTATCCTTCTACTCTAAACTTTCCCTCCTAACGTTTCTGAGCCAGTACCGATACAAAGGTCAGCCCTGTGGATCTGCACGGTCTGCGGGCGGGTTCTAAAGAAGAAGAAGAAGAAGAAGAAGAAGAAGAAGAAGAAGAAGAAGAAGAAGAAGAAGAAGGAACAGGAAAAGACAGGGTCCCAACAAAAATAGTGAGAATATTAAAGACATACTTAAGCTGATTCGAACAGCTACATCACCCCCAGGACTGTGATTGTGTATTGCGCCCTCTCTGCCTTTATCTTGCCATATTACCCCAATAGTGACTGAAAATACCCCCACACTTCTTACCCGCTGCCCTCAACACATAGGGACAGTGGACAGGAAGCGATTCTCCAATTCTTCATCACCATGGAAGAGCCTGAAGAAGATGGAATGAGGCAGAGGCACCCGCCGCCAGAACACGCAGCCATGGACATCACAACAACCGCCGACGCTACTCCTCAAAAGAGAAGCCTTGCCTCAGACAATGACGAAGATTCAGTGAATGGTTCAGGAAACCATAAAAAAACGAACAGAGCCTCCTCACCAAATCTACACTTCAATGCCCCCCCAAATAGGCCTAGTGACACTGACAACGTGATAACCTACATTGTTCGAACAGCTGACAACTCCATTGCCTTCAACAATCCACACACCTTAACTAGAGCACTAAAAGATGCATATTTTGCCAAGTATATTCTACAGGCACAGGGAAGTCCTCACTTAATTGGTGAGGGATCTGCTTTCTGTTTCTCTATATTAGCCAAAGATATAGATAACCTTGCTGATTCACCTGAATCCATGACACAACTAGGCAGTTGGCAAGTCAAATGTCGGAAGGCCCGCTCCCCAGCCGACGCAGCAGAACATGGCATCACTTTCGGTAAGATTAGCCCTGTTTCTGAAGATTTGTCAGAAGAAGACATCTATAAATCACTAAAAACTCTAGGCACACACCCAGCTAGGCTACTTTTTTTTTTTTTGAGGTCTTGAGGATCCACCCTAGGTATAAGAATGGTGAAAAATCAAAATCCGATGCAGTAAGGCTATGCTTCGAAAGCGAGCTCCCGCCCCGAGTAGCAATAGATATGACGAGCTACCAGGTATCCCAATACACATTCCCCATTCTGCGCTGTTACAACTGCCACCGATTCGGACACAGTGCTATATCATGCAGGAACAAGGTAAGATGCTCAATGTGCAGTGGATTCCATTCCCTAACATCAGGTTCTGACCAGCTAAGATGCCAAAATAATCCCCATTGCTATTTCTGTGGTGGCACACATAGAGTAGTCTCCTTAAAGTGCCCAATCTATATCAAAGCTGCAGAAATTCATAACAAAGCTCAGGCAGACCTCAGCACTAAAAGATGTTAACCGACAATTACGTGAGCTTAACCCTATCAATGCCAAGTCTACACCACCCAATACACAAATTACAACAGATCCCAAGCCCACTAGAGCCGTCAGAGACGACCTAAGCTATGCTAAACTTTCAAACCCCTTTTCAGTCCTAGAAGACTAAGTCCCCGACCAGGATGACATTGAACTGGAAGAAGACGAACACGAGGTCACCATAAATCCGACTAATCATGGTAAAATCCTGATTCACAAGGCACCAATTCCCAGATCCCAACGCCAAAATGGCCCCAAAACTCAACGCTGTACCACAGCCCACCAACTTGACTTCGACGACATCACTCCATGCTCCAACACCGGAACACAGTCCCCCAACACCACAACACCCAATGCAACCGCTAATCCAAAATGCCAGACTTATCAACACCAACGTCAACCTCAAACCCAATCTGAACAAACCACAAAATCACAATTAAACACACGCACACCGCACCAAGATGAAACCAACGCAGCTTCAGCCGACTCAGCTTCCCACACGAGTACCGGTACACAACTTCTACATCTCCTACTTCAAGCAATACAGCTATACCTCAAAGGAACAACCTTCCCAGACATAATCTCTCGGCTTTGGCCATATGCAGTCGCTATAATACTCCCTCAATAATGGACCCGTCCTCTCCACCCTTAAAGTTCATGCTATGGAATGCCAGAAGCATCTTTAATAAGACTCACGACTTTAAAACAACTGTAGATAGGGACATGCCAACTATAATAGGCCTATGCGAAACTTGGTTGAATTCATCCACCAACATAGTAATGCCAGGGTACACAATCTTCAGAGAAGACAGACTACAAGGCCTGAGAAGAGGAGGCTTGGCCATAATGGTACGTGAGAATATATCCTGCCGTATACTTGAACTCACCCCTTACAACAACAACAATAACGTAATAGAATCAATGGCCGTTCAGATAACTCTCTCGGGAAAGTGGTGCTCCATCCTCCTCTGTTACAACCCCTGCAAAGATTTCACCATAACAGAAATCAAACATCTCTTTCAACAAGTCCCCCCCCCCCATGCATGATTCTAGGAGACTTCAATGCACGACACAAACTTTGGGACCCATACGCTCCACCAGGCTCCCTAAATCCTTCAGGAAACGTGTTATTTCAGGTGCTTCTAGAATCTGTGAATTTAAATCTCCTAACACCACCCGCCTTGGGCACACGCATAGATCCACATACCATCCACAATAGACCTCTGCATCGGCTCCCACATATTCAATGACGTTGATATAAAACTAGGCCCATACATGGCAAGTGACCATCTCCCCATCTATATCACATCGACTTCACAAAAAATAACCTCGGACAACATCACTCGTCCCCACTGGAAAATAACAGACAAAGGATGGCAAAACTTCCAAACCACCCTTAGACAAACAACACCAGTAAAGAATCAATCCCTAGAAGTACTAACGACATCCTTCACCCAGACACTTACCAAAGCAGCCACATCAGCCTTCAAACTATACCACTCAAAGAAAGGGGCAAAGCCAAGAGTTCCTTGGTGGACCACAGAATGTGCTGAGGCTATAAATAGCAGACGTAAAGCCTGGTACACATGGCGGAGACAACCCACCATACATAACTGTTATAAATATAAACAGCTAAATTGTATCGCAACATGCATTATTCTCAAAGCAAAAAGAAAGGCCTGGGCAAGCTTCTGCAGTACCTTATCTTTCAACACTTCATCTACTCGAACTTGGAACTTCCTAAAAAGTATGAAAGGAAGAAATAAACATTGTCCCCTCCCCCTGAGCCAAAACGGGGTCGCATTAATGACTGACACAGCCAAAGCAAATTTTCTAGCCTCCTTCTACAAAGACCAATACAGCATTCCAGCTCCACTAATCAATCAAGATCTCCTGACTCGTCATATAAACACAGCTCTATCATCACCCTCGACACATGGCATTGACAACCCAATCACCGAACCCGAACTTCAGTACGCGATATCATCTCTCCCCGCCAAAAAAGCTATGGGAGCTGACTTAGTTGCCAATGAATTCCTCTCGCACCTTACACTCCATTGGCAAGATCACCTTATAACCTTATTCAACAAAAGCTGGCAGACCGGAACATTTCCCAACGCATGGAAGCAATCTGTAATTCTCCCATTCCCAAAACCAGGCAAAGACCCCTCCAACCCTGCTTCACTACGCCCAATAGTTCTACTATCGTGCATGTGCATAGGAAAATTACTGGAGAAAATAATTGCCCGACAACTCAGCTGGTGGTTTGAAACCCATCACAAACTGTCACCAGAACAAAGTGGATTCAGACCAGGCAGAGGCACAGTTGATATCCTCCTCAATTTAGAACAACGAATCCAAGAAACCTACAACAACAACAAAATAATGCTGATACTATTCCTTGACTTAAAAAGCGCCTTCGATTCAGCCTCCCACAAAGGCATATTATATAAACTATCAAAGATGGGCATTGAAGGACTTCCCTTAAAATGGTTTCACAGCTTCTTAGAACACCGAACATTTAAAGTAGCAATAGGAGGCACGCTATCTCAAGAACACCCCCATCACAGAGGACTACCTCAAGGCTCAGGCATCAGTCCACCCCTATTCAATGCTCTATTGTCAGACATACCCAAAACACCTCACACCACCCACCTGATATACGCCGATGACGTAGCCATTATATGTGAAGCCACAACCCTACATGAAGCAGAACACCACCTACAGGAAGCCACAGACCTGATAGCAGAATGGTCGACAGAATGGGGACTTCAGATCAACAAGCAGAAAAGCGCCCTAATGTGCTTCACCCGCAAAAGACTTCCAAGATTACCTAACATAATCATCGAAAACACCCCAATTCAACTAGTGAGAGAACATACTTTCCTCGGCTTGAAACTAGACGGCCCTTCCCTGACGTGGAACAAACACATTGATTACCTCCGCACATCCTGTACAAAACTTCTAAACATCATGAAGTACCTGGCCGGGGCAAGATGGGGAGCCAGTAGAGAAATGCTATTAAAATTCTATACAGTATATATCCAGAGCAAAGTACAATATGGCAGCCCCGTATACGGTTCAGCCGCTCCAACACACCTAGACAAGCTCAACACAATCCAAAACTCAGCCCTTCGAATAGCGCTGGGAGCATTCTGTTCATCGCCAATAGTCTCCCTCCAGGCCGAAGCAGGTTTACTGCCACTTAATCGTACCAGACAATTGACAGACAGCAAATGGCTATTGAAAGCTTCCCAGCTACCAGAAAACCATCCCCTACAATTGTCCATCACCAGAGAATTGACAAACAGACCCATAAACAGGCAAGAATATCGAACATCCTTCATCTCTCGCTCCGCTCACACTTTACAAAGACTGACAGGCACCACAATCCATTCAGCACCCACAGCACCAGTTCCACCAGTCCCCCCATGGATAACCCTAACCAACATGATCTTCACAACTCTACATCCGTCCTTCAAAAAATCACAGGACTCAGCCAAAGCCAAACACCTATTCAACGAACTACACCACACTAATTACAGACGGCTCATACATCCCATCCCCCCCATCAGCTGCAGCAGCCGTCTATTATGAAGAGATAAGCATCTGCCAGTCATGGAAACTCGCTGCCACCCACTCTAACATCACCTCAGAACTTTTTGCAATCCAAAAAGCACTCCAGTTTTGCCAATCACATCTCCCACTACAGAATATAGTAATATACACAGATTCCCAATCTTCACTCCATCTACTCCTCTCGCCCAATCCCGAATCGCATAGAAACATAGTCCACACCATACAACATATCCTCATCACGACACTTAACTCGCCCAGAAATAACAAACTACAATGGATCCCCTCACATGTTGGCATTAAGGGTAACGCAATCGCAGACGAGGCAGCCAAACTAGGACACCAGCTAACCTCCATCGAGCCTCTACCCCATGACATCCACACACTATCAGCAGTGAGCAGAACAAGGGCAAGACAAGAATGGGACACAGAGCTCTCAAACCTCCTCCCTGAAAAGCACTTAGGCCTCTTCAGAACCGACTCAACACCCCATCCATGGACACGATCCCAAACTAGGAACATCGATGTCGTAATTACGCGCCTCAGAATCGGTCATTCCGGGTTGAACAAACATCTACACAGATTGAAATTGGCCCCGGATCCACACTGCCCTTGGTGCAGAAACACCGAAGACACCATCACTCATTTTCTTCTGCATTGCCCAAGATTTCACTCAATGAGAACAATCCTTAAAGACACCTTAAACAGGATGAATATTAATAACATAACCATCCCCGTACTACTAGGAGCAATAGACGTGACCCCAGAGAAAAGGCAGAGTGTTACAATGCACAATTAATTTCCATAAAAAGTCGGGGAGAATTCCACGACTCTAAAGGCAGTCCTGACAAAACTGTCCTCGCTAGGGTTTATTAGTGACGTTCAGTTGCTACCTTCCCTCCAACACATCAACAACAACAACTTAAGCTGATTCTGGAAAAAGGTAATAATATACCCACATTTGTTGCCCATAACCTTGGTAAACTCCCACCCATCCAATTTGACCATGTTGACGTTACTGTGCTCCTTAGTGAGATCAAGAAAACTCAGTCAGAAGTTGCTAATCTGAGAAAGTGTTCCTCAGCCCAAAATGACTGTATGAAGGACTTATTGAGTGCAACTGGTGATCTGAGTAGTAGAGTGCTAGTGATTGAGGACTACAGCCAATCCCAAGGAAATTTAATATCTTCAGGTGGCTTTCCCTCAAATAGGCCTAGGCCTACGGTCGCAGGACGATTCGACGGTGCGCCAGTTCGACGATGCCGTCGAAACGTCTATGCTCGCGATCGTCGAAATGTCTCTGTCCGAACCGTCGAATCGTCCAATAATACTGGCCATCGTCTAATTGTACTTTTCAACCCCTTGGGGTTCATTTTTATAATGGTTTATATTAACCCTCTCACCACGGATGGGCTTAATTATGAAATTTCCACAATACCTTCATAGCCTAAACTAGATTTTATGTGTACAAAAGTAAGACCATCGAAGCGTTCATATGAAAGTTTTTAAGTTTCGAAATTGTGTGTAGGCTATGTGTGTGTGTGTGTTTTGAGGCAAGTAAATTGTTCCATAAATGTAATCTTTTTAGGGTCAATTATTGTGACTGTATTCTAAAATTTGACATCAATAATTTTAATCAAGCATTTTTAACTTGAAGTTTCTTGTATAACCTCTGCTTACTTTTTGTCTGTATTTATTGTTTATCTTTTTCTTTTTCTATTATTATTATTATTATTAATATTGATGATTTTTTAAATTTATTGTTCTTGTTAAAAGAGTACTCTTTGTTTAAATCTGTTGTTACTTCATATTTTGCAATTATTTCTCTTTATATTATATGTATTCATTGTCGATAGTATCAATTGCTTACTTTTGCGATTTCCTTAGTTTATTTGTGCTATAAATGTAGGTTATTTGTAGGGTAGTTATTGATAGGGGTCACTTGAGGCATGCTATGCTTACAGGTACCTACCCGATAGCACTATCGTTAGTGAGTGCTGTACTGTATTTTATATATTATTTTGTAATAGTATAGATATCTTATCAATATTTGTATTTTTTACTATTGTTAATGTCTTGTCATGTTGCAAATATTAAATAATATTTTGACATTTAACATGTAGTTTCTTTATTCATGCAGAGTTTAGTAAAATTTGCCAGAGCGTCCCGGACTTCCCAAACTTGACTACTTCCTTTAACGTGACGATAGTGCGTTGTTATATGTGCGATTGGTTTGCTTGGGAAACAGATTAACTTGCTCATGTAGTGATGTACACCCTATGTGGTGGATGGTGTTCTTTTATTTAATAATTTTCATTTTAGTAAGCGTTGTTTCCACATAGCGATTTTGATAATTTAATTTGACTTTATATTGTCCTTGTCCCAATTTTGGTTTGTTTAGTTTGCAAGTTTTACATTTTAATTTGATTAAAACAATACAATTTCTTAATTTGAAGGCTTAACTGTTTCGAAATTATAGGCTACGTATGTGTGTGTTGGATTAGAAGATTTGAATATCTCAATTTGAAGACTTAGTTGTTTCGAAATTGTTTGTATACATGTGTGTGTGTGTGATTAGAACAATAAAATGTCTTGATTTGAAGGTTTAACTGTTTCGAAATTATACGTAGGGCCTATATGTGTGTTGGATAGAAGATTTGAATATCTCAATTTGAAGACTTAGTTGTTTCGAAATTTTGCGTTTGTGTGTGTTTGATTAGAACAATTAATTGTTTTCAATTTTAAGACTAACGGTTTCGAAATTGTGCGTATGTGTGTCACTGTATGTGTAGGCTTATATAAGCTGGACATTGTTTTGAGTTATTAGCATAACGACAATGGACAACAACTGCTGCAAGTGTGAAAGACCTGTCCGTCCTCTCCAACATGCAGTGGAATGTGATGACTGCAATAGGTGGCAACATAGGACTTGCGGTATCAACATATCCCAAGCTGACTACAGGAAAGCTGTGCGTGAGAAAATGAACATCATCTGGTTCTGTGAATCCTGTTCAACTTCCTTGCAGAATATGCCAACTACGGAGTTAGAAAATGTACGTCAAGACTCTCCATCTGCTAATCGTTTCTACTCCACAGCAACTTCCAATCTCAACTCCACTATGCAATTCAACTTATCTAAGATATCCGACGACCAACAGGAATGTCCAGATAAGGCCCAACTGCCCAACAATGCAGCGCTACCCTTCGAAGAGCCCCAAGTCTTTGAGGAATCTAACCTTGAAAATACTATACCTGTTCCTGACATTGGAAGTGGCAGTGAGGAAGAGACGTCAAATTTTGTTGTGGTGCCCAATGCTTCTAAATGAAATAGTGAACTCCTAGTGGAAAGGGGCTACACATATCATAAGGATGGGAAAATGAATAAAAAAGCTGTGCTGGAATGTATAAAGTCTATCACCTACATCATTAGGCTTACATTCAGTGGTGATGGACTTTGAGGCAGCAGTATGGTATGCATTTAAGGATCTATTCCCATCAATAACCTTACCGTCCTTACGAGGTTGCAATTTCCTTTGGAACCAGGCAGTGTGGAGAAAAATAAGAACTGTATGGTCTACGAAATTTGTATAGACACAAGTCGAAATCTCGATTTTTTTTAAGAGAATTAATTTGATAAGTATGGTTAATTACTTTTATGCATTGAATAAAATATAAAATATGAAAGTATTTTGTTTAAAACGTCCTTATCCAAGCCGATAAATTTACGTAAATGCATTACGTAGTCACTCATTATTCATACCTTCATGTTTTAGAACTTAAATTAATACAAATATGAACTACGAACTGTGTAAACAATGTATATGAAAACAGATAGCCCTATCTACGAAATGAAAAGCCTGATAAATATAACTCATTTTCAATATACAGTATCTGTAAATATATAATTACTATTAGCTAATATCTATTAAACAAGAATATAATAATCAACAAATACAATTGAAAAAACACTATACAAATATAATACAAATAAAGAAATTTCGACGGAGGTTCGACGGTACCGTCGAACCGTCCAATTAGCGCCGTCAAAATGGCACACCGTCGAAACGTCATGTATTCAGGCCTACTGCATCTGTAAATGACACTAATCCAGAGCCTATAAATACCACACCTGCAGTGTCCACTACCAGCCGCACTACATCAGATAGCGCCCCCTCCACTACACAGGAGACCACGGCCACATCCACAACTGTCCACGACACAACGATCAGAACCGACGGCGACGACTCCGACGAGACAACCCGAGGGAGGCCTAACTCCGTTGAAACCTTTGCCACAGGGGAAATTACTGATGCCACCACCAGCTGCTCCACACCAAGTGCCAGTGGCGCCTCCTCCATCACACAGGAAGCCACAGCCATAACGAGTAGAACCAACGAGACAACCCGAGGTAGGCCTAACATCAACGTAACTTCTGCCACTGAGGAAATTAATGAAGTCAACCCTGCAGTGAGGAGCGTCGGAAGCGGTACACCCGCTATAATGAGTATAGCAACACCTGGGGCCTATAATGTTGTTGTTGTTGTTCCCCAAGCTGCCTGGCCGAACAGCCCCAAGGCCCCGAGTAAGGCCAAGGCCATAAACGAGCGACCCCACAGAACCCTCCCTGCCGACCACAATAAAGCCTGGCCTATAATGTAGCTGTACGTACAGGCAACGCGCAAGGCATCACTACAACACCTGCGACGGGAAGGAGCTCGACGACAACCCCTATCGACAGGATCACAACGCCTCCACCCTCAGGTGATGATAAGGGGGAGGGTACTGTTCAAGGACAATGGTTTAGGGTACATTCCACCAAAGGTAAAACTCATCACATACCTGAGGGGGAACAGAGGCTGAATGGGAGGTACCGGTACTGGTACCACAAACAATGTTAGGAATTCTATGGCTGTGCAAATTCAACCTAGGAACTTTATGCATCAGGGGATTAAGGGTAAAAATAAAAGTACGGGGATAAGTACAGTTAAAAAAGTGAAAAGATCACGCATAGCCAAAGTATTCGCGACAGGTTTTAAGCCAGGAGTGACGGCATCCGACTTGAAAGAATATCTCTCCAATAAACTCAGTCTTAGTATGGATGTTGAACCAATTATTCCCTGGTCTGATAGGCACACATATATTTCATTCAGAATAAACTGTGAGTGTCCAAATACCGAGGTGTTTATGGATGAAGAACTTTGGCCAGAGGAAGCATCGGTGTACTGGTGGAGAGAACGTAGGGCACAGGTACCGGTACCAACAAATGAGGACTCTATAATTACGGTAACCCACCCTCCCAACAACTCTTA
This sequence comes from Paralithodes platypus, assembly GCA_032716605.1. Lineage (NCBI taxonomy): Eukaryota > Metazoa > Arthropoda > Malacostraca > Decapoda > Lithodidae > Paralithodes > Paralithodes platypus. The sequence continues at coordinate 15,894,580 of CM064506.1, read as the reverse complement.
ATCATGGATATAAAGTCTACTTCATCTCCCAACAATTTGCATATTGCTACTTATAACTGTAGGGGGCTCCCTAAAACCAACAGAGGGCTTCTCCTACGCCCTGATGTAGTAGACGTATTTAATACCAGTGATATTGTGTGCCTGCAGGAGACTTGGTATTTTAAACAGGATTTGGGTAACCTCAGTACTATCTGTGATAATTTTCATGGGTTTGGGGTCTTGACAACCGATGCTATGGATGGTCTAGTAGCAGGTCACCCACCGGGAGGAGTAGCTATTTTGTGGAGGGACTCTTTAGACAGCTGGGTTAAACCACTTGTAACAAATCTACCATGGTGTACAGGTATAGAAATAGAAGATATCCAACGGGAAGTAGTTATTCTTAGTGTGTACTTGCCCTACCAATGTAATGAAAATGAAGAACAATACCTGGAATGCCTTGGAGAGCTAAGTGCTCTTTTACAAGAACTAAATACCACCTGCTACTCTGTAATAGGGGACTGGAATGCTAATCTGAAGGACATGAGTAACTCTCTGTTTGCTAGCCATATGACTAACTTCTGTGGTGAGCATGATCTAATTATCTCTTCTCAGCTCATGCTCCCTCATAGTAGTTACACATGTGTCAGTGCAGCATGGGGCTCAACGTCTTGGCTAGATCATACCGTAGCTAGTGCTGATTTCCATGATATGATAACAAATATGGAAATTCAGTATACATATACAGATGAAGATCATATCCCATTGACCTTAACAGCTAGTTTGGAAAGAGCGCCAGAATTAACCCAGTCAAACAATAGTGTAAATCCAAAACTGCCATGGGGCGGGCTTGACGAGGAGGAGTGTGAGCAATTTTGCACTTTAACACACACTCTCCTTTCTGAGCTTGATCCTGGCAGTGAGGATGCCATTACCTGTGAAGACCCCAATTGTGTTAATGCTAGTCATCGAGAAGAGGTCAGCAAGCTGTACAATAATATTATATCTTGTCTTACTAAGGCTAGTGACATAGTATTTCACAAGCATAACAAAAATTACTCTTTTAACAAACCTGGGTGGAATGACCATGTTTCAGAACTATACCAGGCATCCCGAGATGCTCGTAGTGTATGGCTGGATCATAACAAACCGAGACAGGGACCCATTTTTGACATGTTCACCAGACTAAAGACTAGATGCAAGTATGCAATCAGATATATAAAAAACAATTAAAATGTATTAAGAAGAGAAGCATTGGCCAAAAACTTTGCTAGCAAAGACACATTGGCCTTCTGGAAGGATATTAAAAAAATGCATAATAGCTGCACACCTCTACCCGTTAGTGTAGATGGGATCTCTGGTACTAATAACATGGCCAATCTTTGGAAAACACATTACCAAACTTTGTTTAACTCTGTTGGGCACCAAGGAAATACCATTGCTGCTACAACAGAGTGTAACAAAGAAGAAAAATATGACACAATTAAAGTTACAAGTGAAAAAATCAAGGCTGCAATAAGTAGGCTAGATGCTAACAAATCCTGTGGTTTTGATGGTATATATGCTGAACATTTGAAGTACTCCTCCACTCTCCTCTTGGAGAAACTCAGCAGTTGCTTTATCAGCTTTCTAATCCATGGTTTCCTACCAGAATCTATGATGTCCGTTACCTTGATACCAGTAATTAAAGACAAGGCTGGCAAAATTACATCAAAAGACAACTATAGACCTATTGCCCTTGCCAGTATTGTAAGTAAGATACTAGAGTTAATCATTTTAGACAGAATCTCAGTGTATATCTCAACTAATAGTAATCAATTTGGTTTTAAAAAGAATCATGGTACGGACCAGTGCATCTACACTCTGAAGGAGCTAGTGGATGGGTACATCAAAATGAACAGCTCTATTTTTGCATGCTTTCTTGATGCTAGTAAGGCATTTGACAGAGTCTGCCACAATATCCTGTTTGATAAATTAGCAACAAGGGGAGTGCCATCCTATATACTGAGAATCTTGAAGTACTGGTACGCCAATCAAACATTTAATGTAAGATGGGGTAACATTATTTCGGAATCCTTTACATTAACCAATGGAGTGAGACAGGGTAGTATTCTCTCACCTTACTTATTCAATGTATATATGGATGAATTAAGTGATAAATTGAATAAAGAGCAGATTGGATGTTATGGTGGGAATAAAATCATCAACCATCTCATGTATGCTGATGATCTGGTCATTATTGCACCGTCTTCTGCGGGTCTGAGCAAACTTCTTGATATATGTAAATCTTTTGGTAGTAAACATTGTGTTAAATTCAACCCACTGAAAAGTGCTGTTCTTATATTTAGATCAAAATTACTGTATAAAAGTAAACTGCCAAATTTCTCACTCAATAATCAAAATATTCAAGAAGTAAACAAAATAAAATACCTGGGACACATTATCTCAAACGATTGCTCAGATGATGCAGATATCGGCCGTCAGCGCAGACAGCTATATTTACGTGGTAACACCATCTTGAGAAAATTCCACATGTGTAATTGGGAAACTAAAGTCACTTTGTTCCGGACATATTGTTCCTCTATGTACACGGCCCATTTGTGGTGGAAGTATAAGAGAGCCACCATAAATGGTCTGTGTACATCCTATCATAATATACTCAAGATGTTCATTGGTCTCTCTAAATATGAAAGCACTAGTATGGTGTGCACACTGTTGGATGTGCAGTGCTGTCGGGCTGTCATCAGGAGACTGGTGTACAGCTTTTCGCAGCGACTGCAATCCTCCAGTAACACGCTGATTGTAGCTCTTTGGTCTAGTGATCATATCTATGAATCCCGTATTATATCTCACTGGCAGAAGCTGCTGCACACATAGTATGTAATGTAATATATAGCTCTAATTGAACTATGAGCAATGATCTGTGCAATAGGTGTTAACCAACATTGAGCAATAGCCTTAGTTAGCCTATCTGTGTTATATTGTGACAAAATGTGATATGTGCTCTATTCTGTAAATAGACCTACTGTATATTTTATTTTATTGTTTCTTTATTAATATATCTTTGTGTATAATTATTATCTGTGCTCTGACGAGAAGTGTATGTGATACGGACCATTAGGTCGTACTGTATTTATACTGTATCTATCTTATGTGTCTGGAATAAAGAATTATTATTATTATTATTATTATTATTATTATTGTTTAAATGTGCAGTTTGCTTGGAGGGTTGTCTCCAGATTACTGCACAGGCGTTTAGATGGGACAGAATAAGAATAGAAGGGGAAAATCATAGAATGAGGAATGAAAAACTACTCAAAATTAGTCACTGAAGCCCCCCAACCGCGTCAAGGAGAGTAGTATCAGGGGGGAACTTGAAGGTTTGCTAGGGCTGTGAGGGAAAGTTTCGGATTGGAGTACTTCAGATGCTACAGTTGAGAGGCGCATTCTCAATGTACTGTATATGAAAAATCAAACTACGTTGAACTTAGCTCAATAATAAGGTTGTTATTTGTTTCTGTATGAATGTAAATTATATAGGCTACTATAAGTTCAATCTATAAACGCAAACAGATCAGATCAGATGAAGGTATCGAGGGATAAGCCTTTGCAACGGCACCTCGTATCTACATTCTACTTTTCCTATTTTTCGCAGCGGTGGCGGACCACGACTGTGAGGACGGGACCTCTAGACGACTTCAAGTAAGATTCAAGTAAGTAAGTGTAGAGAGGGGAGAAGGGGTGTTGGAGAGAGAGGAAGCTGTTGCAGTGGCTTTGTTATGTGTGTTTAGTCTGTATACGTCGTCAGGATGTCTCCTGACTGGGTGCGAGCATGTGGAACATGCTAGGACGTACTACCACACCCACTAAATGTCCGCCGTGGCAGGGATTCGATCCCGGGTCTTGCAGATTCACACGTGAGCGTGCTCACCAGACCGCCACGGCTCTCATTTGTGGAAGATTTGTATCATCTTCTTTATTGAAGTTGCTGTCCTCGCTTGTAGGAGAACGGCTTGCCTATTTATCGGCTTCTCCAGAAAAGGCTAGAGCTAGATAAATATGTACTGTAGTTTAGAAAATGATTAGTCATAGAAGGGATAGTTAAAGAAAAGTAATGAAGGAAAAATCTTAAGCGAAATATATTCCTTTGCTGTAGTCTCCCATTTTTCTCTCCTTACTGTCCATCTTCTCCACCTCTTTACTATTTAATCTTTCTCCCCTACTCTGATCACCTTCTCCCCCTCACTAACCTTTGTCATTCTATCTTCTCCTCTCCTCTCAATAATGTGCTAACCTCCTTCTCCACCTCTCCTTAGACCTACTATTATTTCCTCCTCTCCTTCCTCCATCTCTCTACCCTATTCTACTCTATTTATCCTTCTCTTCTGCTACACCTGCTCCAGGAAGCTTTTCACTACCTTCATTTTTTTCTCCATTTCCTCGTCTATCCCCTCTTCTGTCCCGAGACCTAATACAAACTTTACTCCATCATCCTCCTCTTATTTCTGCTCTTCCCATTCCCTCTCCCCCACTAACCGTTTAAACTCTTCTTCCAACCTATCTCTCTCCTTGTCATACCACTGGCACTCGGTCACTATATGTTCTATATTCTCCTCCACTCTCATCCCTCCCACCACACACTTCAGACACTCTTTCACTCCCCCATTCCACCTCCATGTTCTTCTATTCGTCTCCAATGCCCCTGCCCCAGTCTTAAATAACAGTTCAGCTCCCCAACTTCCATCGTAGAACTCCTCTTTTCTTGGTCTCTCCTTGCTTCTATGGCCCGCAGTACCAAACGTTCCCTTCCCTCGAAGGTATCCTTCCTTTCAAAATTCGTAGTATAGAAACATTCTTTGGGATTTGTTTGGCTGAGCGAATGCTTTCGTAAACGGTCGCCGCGACCGTTTACGTCCAATATTATTGGAATCTGAAGAGGACCTTCGACCCTTCTCTTCGATGGTCGTCGGATCCCTTCGTTTGCTAATTGAATTTTATTATTTGTATTATTGTTTCAATTCGTAAATTAAAGGTTACAGAAGACATTCTTTAATGCAAATCAATTGCATAATGTACGAAACTATTAATATATATTAATATGGGTTACAATTAGCACATTTCCAAAGACTTTCGATATATCTTCAATGACGATGTTGAACTTGACAGGAGCCGTTGTACAGGCACATTCACCTGAGGCCTATGTCGGCCAGCCTTGACAAATTGTAGATCACTTCATCAGATTTTATTCGCCCAATTACTACCCAGGTAAGGAAATTCACGACATTCCATTATACTTGCTTGCATTTTTGGCTTGGAATCCTCATTTGGTGACTATTATTATCTATCTATTTGAGGCATATTTCCTGAAATAAGTCTTGCAATTGACAAGGATGGGTGTGAATGGGATCTGCCGTGTGTGGGCGTGTCAGCTCTGCAGACTAGTTATATATGTTCATTTATGGAAGTATTTAAAGTAGGCCTAGGCCTAGCCCAATCAGGGAGAACATGGTAGTCCCTATTTATAGCCTACTTTAGTAGGGTAGGCTAGGCCTATATTTTTAATCCAATAGGCCTAGCCTATGTTAAAATAGCCAACAATAGGGTACCTAGGTTAACAAGTCCCAGATATTGAAAGAAAAAGTGGTAAAAATTGAAGAGACCTTGGACAGCCTTTTTAACTAGGCCTAGGCTAGGCCTATAATTATGTTTTGTTAGGTTAGGTAAAAAGGCCATCGTTGACTATTTTAACATAGGCTAGGCCTATTGGATTAAAAAATATAGGCCTAACCAGCCTACCCTACTAAAGTAGGCAATAAATAGGGACTAACATGTTCTCCCTGATGGGCTAGGCCTACTTGAAATACTTCCATAAATTAACATAAGATAACGAGTCTGCAGAGCTGACTGGCCCACACACGGTATATCCCATTCACACCCATCCTCGTCAATTGCAAGACTTATTTCAGGAAATAGGCCTATGCCTCAAATAGATAGATAATAATGGTCACCAAATGAGGATTCCAAGCCAAAAATACAAGCAAGTATAATGTAATGTCGTGAATTTTCTTACCTGGGTAGTAGGCTAATTGGGCGAATAAAATCTGATGAAGCGGTCTTAAGGACCTATCCATATGGAAGCATACAACAGGAGTTGTGATTAGATGATACAATATTATAGAACGGGTACCTATGTATGTAAGAATTGCAATAAATTATATGAAATATATTGTTCATTCTTTATGCGGTACCTATAATTGTCCAAGCATCATATATTTAGTCATTTATAAAAGTAAACCTGCCTACTAGACTTTCTGTTTTTGGTACTGTATAGTACTGTAGACAGGGCAGGTGTCAATTTGATGCAGAATAAGTATTGAAAATAAATGGTTTTCTATATTAGCCTAGTCAAAGGGGGTGATCACATTACTATTAACTTGAAACCCGAAACTTTATGATATTGCTGCACTGCCACTGAATGGTACTAGATTAAAACCTGGCACTTTTCATGTAGCAGAACTGTACAGTTGGGGCAAATTGGTGCAGCTGTGGTAAAATGTGGTAAGGAGTATCGTTAGGCTACACTACTTCAAGAAACCTATCATAGCCTAGGCCTATTCCAAATTTGTAGGTTAGGTTAACTCAGAAATCGCTTTCCCCATTAGCTAACCTAACCTTGGCTATATTAATTTGCCAACAATTTTGCTTGTTTAAAGAGTAGGCTACATGTTGATTAAATATGCAAGTCCCATGGAGATTAAAAAATACTATTTAGCCATGAAATCTTTTTCTATAATTAGGCTAGGATAGGTGACTATCCCTAGATGTCTAAAGCCGATGAGAACAATTGTGTGATCCAAACACTCCCTGCTAAATTTTTGGAAAAACTCGGAGAGTCGGAGGTTACCTCGCTTGGATAGCTAAAATAGATTAGTTTTATTAGGTTACCATGGTTATTATAAACTAAATAATCCACTAGCCTCTCATGCCTAACCCATCGTCCAAAATCCAACCCTTGTAACCTCTTAAGGTTAGGCTAGGCCTACCCTGTTTTCAGTAGTTTTAATATATCAAGATAATTACTTTAACAATATAGGCCTAGGCTAAATTCTCATCAAAATTGCTCATAGCCTATGTCCAATTTAAGCATTTCTTACTATGAAATGGAGGACTCAAAGCTTTACCTTTCCCATTTGGGAAGGGTCAGCCAGGGGATAGATAGCCTATGGCAATTTACAGCCCACTATCCTAGCTCTGGCCCTTTTTGAGTTAGAGATAGGCTAGGTTAGATTTCACGATTTATGGCCATAGGCCTAGATCTACTTGGAACAGGTGAACAGGGCTAGGCTTGAATATAACAGAAAAGCTTGCTTGATATTATAACCAAGCCACTTTTCCAGAGAGCCAAGCACAACCCAATTATTCAGCGAAAATCCATACCACAACCCCATGGCTATTCCTAAACTCAAAAATTGATTGGTGGTTGAAGGGAAATTAGGCTAAGAGAAACTCAATGGTCCTCTGGGGAATCACTAGGGCCTAGGCTACCTTATTTTCGTCAATTGAGAATGTCCTAAATACAGAATAATAAGATTAATGCAATAAACTGGGTAAATAATACACCAGGGACCATCACTTTATTACGATTCGATTCCGTCTGTACTCCCGTGAGGCTGCCCGAGGCAGTAATTTGTAAACAAAACGTTCCTCAGGTATACCAACCGTAAGAAAATGCACCGCGGCGAGTTTGACAGGCTTACCAACCATACGTCCGACGGCATCGCACGAGAGATTCTCACAAGGAAGCAACTGGTGGTACCACCTTCACGTGCGAATCCGACGTGCGAATCCTTCGTCGAAGGGATCGCACGATTATCTGGTACTGCGGGCCTATATCTTACCAGTGTACTTTTCTTTTCCATATTTCTTTGCCGTTCCTGTCTTCCTACTTCCCTCACTCTCGTTCTTATCTCTCCAACTTCCTTCCCTGACCTAGTCCTGCATTTATCTCTATATCTCTCCATTCCTCTCCTACCCTTCTTTGTTTCACTCCTATTTTATTCAGTTTTCTCCTACACTATTTTGCCCATCTACTCTTCCCCTCACCCCATTCATACACTCCTTGGACACCTATCATCCACCATCTCCTCCAATCTAATCTTATATCTCAACTTTGCCTTCGCCATGCTTTCCTCAAACATACTCTACCCCATCTCCCCTCTCACTGCTTCATTCGCTGATGAACGCCCTTCATACTCTTAAAAAAAAATCAGTATGATAGTTGAGCTAAGGGCAATGTAGTTTGACTTTAAATTTCAGTTGAGAATGTGCTTCAACTGGAACAGCTGAGGTACTCAAACAGCTAAGGAAGCATATCCCCCGCCACTGTCCACAAGGAGGGGATGAGGAAACTATTGTAATGAATTCGATTTCGCTAAGTGAAACTGCCCGGGTTGCGTTTTTTATCACTGTATTTCTGAAGCCACTGGGAGTGGGAGTGCTTGAGGCATTTTCAGTTGGTGGGTGAACCCTCTGGGCATATGTTGCTTCGTAGCACCCTCTCCAGTTTGAAGCCAACCTGAGAGGTGCTTCACTAGCGCCTCATGCCTTAGACAAGAAGAGAGTGTACGAGAGTGAGGTGGAAGGACAGAGAGTGAGGTGGAAGGATGGAGCTGAGAGCTATATGATTGAAAGCCGTACTGTTGGATGGGAGGAGAGGTGTCGGCTGACAGAGGTGCATGGGGGCGATTAATTTGTGGCCATTCCTTCGGGGATTATGTAGTCTGACAATAGATAGATTGATAGATTATTGAGGATTTTGCTTGCATTTGCCATTTTCAAACTATGATTTTTGTTTGTCCCCCTAGGCTAACAAAAACACCTTCCCAGACAAAACTGTTATGCCACGTTTATAATAAAACGTGAGATAATCTGATTGCGATTTCCACCTTAGGAATCAGCGCTAATCAATCAACAACTTGGGTTCCTCTCCGCTGGGAAAAGACTGGCCTTGGCTCCATGAACTACACTCTAGTAATAAATAATGGACACAAAATACATAGTAAAGGTTTACAAGTTTTATTCCTTAATAGCTAGGGTACATTCTCAATATGCTTATGGAAATAATATGCATAACATTCATATATAAATAGTAATAATGTTACAATGAAACATACGATTTACAGAGATGTTAATTAAGTCTCAAATCACAATAAATAGTGTCCTGAATAAATATGTAAAAGCTCTCAATATGGCTTCACTCAGAGTAAATAATAGTTACTGCGATAGCTACACGCAGTACTGAAGGTATGGAAAATAGGGCACTATTTGATCTCGGAACGAACAATAAGTTAAAGCAACTTGACCTAGAGATAAAACTCTAATAACTCAGAGAGTAATAATTATGAAAGTAACTTCATGAATATATGATTTAGATAATAGTCATGTATGCATGACTGAATTTTGAAATGAACAATAAGTTAAAGTAACTTTAATAAATCATAGTTAGAATAACTCAAAGAATTTGTATATGAATTATACTTCATAAAGATGTGATTATAATAATAGTCATAAATATGTGACTGAGGAGAAATACTCTGTGAATGAACTTTCTATATTAGTTCTGTACCCAGATAATACAAAACATGAAAACTAAGTCTGAAAAAGAGTTCACTGGTTAATAATAATAATACTAATAATAATAATAATAATAATAGTTTTTAAAGCTAGCGCAGGCTAAGCTAGCTAAGGATAGCCCAATAAGGCCGATTAGGTGTATTTCCATTGGGGTCCTGTACTACTACCCCATCCCCTTGCTCATGAGGGACGGTAACGACTCCGTGCTTGTGAAAAACCTTTGATGCGCCGAGCGTGGGCGTGATCCTGGGACTTTCCACATAAGGAATACAGGAGCCTGTATTCGAGGAAGTATATAAACATTTACCCCACGATAGATATGTGTAGCCTATTGTTCTCCCTCAGCAGAGCAACGGATAATAACTAGAAAAGGAAGAATGGAATATCTTCTATAATTACGTTAACACTATGAACCTCAACATACCTAAGTTCAAACCCTAATTGCAATCATCGTCACCATTACGAAATAAAAGAACACTTAAAGGTTTGTTAAGAGGAGAGACACTGTTAGATCGTTCTGAGAGCACGTTTCTCTTGGCCAGATTGTCAGACGGTTGACTACAGGGACCCGGGGCCTTCACACACTCGTACTTGGGTCGGTGCCAAACAACTTTAAGCGCCGGGCTCTCTCTCGATCCTTCTTTCTCTCCACACGACACACTCGAACACTATCTTCACTGAATCTGGAGGATGACATTGACTAATCCCCTACACAATTAGGCAAAGGTAGAGTTTTACCAGGCGTAGGCGGACAATTAATTTGATGGTTACTCTGAGTATCGGGTTGGTACAGTGAGACTAATCTAGAGTCTAGATTAGCATCAAGGCTACCTGATCCACCTGAGATATTGGAACTCCCTGTATGTGTACTGATAAGCCTCCGTTGATCCGGAACTTGAATGCTAGGAAGTATCACAGGGAGTTCTTCACTAGAGGTTTCATGTGAGTTATTCCTTTCCAACTTAGGAATCCCGAACTCTAAATCCAAAGGAGGATTTAAGCCAGTAGGCTGGTTGCTTAATTTAGCTCTGTTCAGTGAAGATAGTAACTAATTTTTGGTCGGCACTAGGGAGCTGTTGTCTCGGGGTAATAGGGGCATGCGCGAGACTGGTTTTGTGTTTAGACAGGAAACCAGTTGCACTAAAGTTTGTTTGTCTTTGGGAATCACTTAACTATGAGGATAGATTTATAATACGAAGTAAACAATCCAAATCAGACATAACTTTCCCCACCAGTGTAACTAGTGAAGAAACCCCCCAAACCTAAGCAAACTGAACCAGCTAGCATGTCGCTAACAAATACCCATCAGGTCAAACCCAGAGTAAATAAGAGAGTGAAAACACCCCGAACATCATCCTTAATTTGGTACTCTACAGGGGTGCACTGGGGGGTTTGGTAGTATATATTAAAGTACCCAGAAAACGAAAACCCAGAAGAAGAAAGAGTTATTCCCCCAAAACGAAAAAGAAGAAAACAGAAGTAAAACAACGGAAGAGGATAACTATAAAACAAAGACCTCACACCAATACGACCGACACCTACAGTGCATTCATTCGACATATATCGACAGGCCCCGCCCGCTTCCCCAACCGTTATCATACGGCTGGCATGACTGTGCGAGGTAGGGATGTCCAACAGGGTTACCAAATCAGCACAAAAATATTATTTAATCTGTTTGCAGAAGTAACTAGAAGAATACAAACTAGTAAATGCCTACCTAATATTGCTAGAATATTACTCCAATATTAATAACATGTGCAAAAAGATTCGGAGTAGAGCCAGCATTCTTATTGCTAGGTGTAAAATATTGCCGCTAGATCAAGTCAATATTTATTTATCAATTTAAATTATTAAAAATGGCCTACAAAGCCATCTACCTTTCTACATCAACGAGTGAGAAAGAAATGTTAAGACTGGAGCCTGTCTTTAACCCGGGAACTGAGGGGAGACTCTTAACCTGTTAAGCGCTAAATAGCCCTAGGAGCTAGGGTAGTTATTTGTGCATTTCTGCAAAAAAATTCGATCTCACAGAATTTAAAAAAAAGTACCTCAATGTCTTGGAAATAAGCAGCCACATCCGCCAATATATATATATCCACCCTAAAAAAATGTGGGTGTGGAGTTACGGTGGCTGCAAGTTGAAAAAGAGGGGCTGATAGGCACGACATCCCCGAGCGAGCGAGTGTGTGTGAGTGAGTCAGGCGGGAGGAGAGAGAGAGAGAGGGTGGAGGCAAGAACGTGCGATTGATGAGAAGCAACGCTCTATATCTCGCCTAAAAAGCACCTTTATGGTTTCACCTGTTCATATTCATGAGTAAGGCAGCCCATGTGAATAATATACACTGATAAATGAAGCGCAGAGATGCATACGGACGAATAATAGGCGAAATAAGAGTGGTGTATTGAGAAAGGTGGGTGGCGCGGGAGAGAAAAGGGGTCAGATTACAGTAGGTAGATGAGATTAGCGTGGGTGTATGCACAAATTTAGACCTTATAGACACTTTGTGTTGTCGTTGCTATATTGTAAACAACGATAAGGCTTCTTGGATGGCGCAGTATGTTAGAGTAACCCGATATCTCATTACACAATTTTTACGCACTATTTGCTTGCAACTCATGGATGAAAGGTTATTTATTTACTTGTAAATTTCTTTACTGTTTGTTCGTAATGATAGAATATGTTAGGTTATGTAAAAGTATTATACATACTAAATACTTCGATATACACAAGTGTATCGAGGGTACAGTCAGGACCCCCAATACACGATTCCACAATTCGCGAAAACCCTAATACACGAGTTACCCCTCGAAAATAACATTAATTAATTAAGCATTAATTATGCGAGGTGGTACCACAATACACGAATCGAGAGCTAAGAAGGGGCCAAATCCGCTATTCCCGCTTGATACCCGAGCACGTCTACGTTTCGCGAGGCCCAGGAGTAGCTCTGAAAAAAGAAGAAGAAGAATACGCCTGCCTTCCCTCCCGCTTACCCTCCCTCCCTCCCTCCCACAGTCCCGCTCAAGCGCTCATAGCCGTGCGGAGTGACCAAACGTTTGTAGTGCCTGCCACTTTTTTCGCCATGCCACGCCAATATAAGAAGATAACACACAAAATGAAGGTGGAATTGTTGTTTCGCAAGAAAAGAGGAGAAGGAAACTGTGCAATAGGCTTGTCAGAGTAAACTGTTCGTACGATTTGGTTAGGGAGGGAGAAGTTGGAGAAAATCGTGAAGTCCTACGGTCCTAGCCTATCTACTACTAATTTTAAGGATAGTTTCATATTTTTATTCATTGTTCTTCTTATATATAAGATATAGACTGTACTGTAGAGCCAAAAATGTCGAAAATAGGGCCAAAAATTTCGAAAATAGGCCATAATTGAGAGATGTCACCCAATCTAATTATTCCCATTTAAAGTTAGTTCCACAATACCCGAATTCACAATACGCGATGCCTCCTGTCACCCCTATTCTCGCGAATTGGGGGTCCTGACTGTATATATATATTTTTTTTTGTCAAGCATTCGTCTGCCCGAAAATACGTACGCACTAATCGCTGTCAGTATAGTGTGAACAGTCATGGTCTAGTGGTTAGAGTGATGGACTGAGTGAGATGTAGGCCTAGAGACGTGGGTTCGAAACCAGAGAGGTTATGGGGATGTTTTTGGAGTGTTTATATCACTTGAAATTTTTTTTTTTTTACATACTTACGCCCTGCTATTCATAAAGTCGAAAACTTTGATGAATAGCAGAGCGTAAGTATGTTTTTTTGTGTTTATTTATTTGTTTTTTGTTTGTTTTTTTGTTTGTTTTATTATTACAAAAGGTTGTTACAAAAGGTTAGTACATAAGTATAATATTACATAGGTATATATAAATAAAACAAAATATTGCCTGGCTAATGAATTAAACTGAAATAATAACTGAAAATATTGCTTATATATACAGTATACTGTATACAATAATATACTGTGTATATATATATATATATATATATATATATATATATATATATATATATATATATATATATATATATATATATATATATATATATATATATATAATATATATATATACAGTATATACCAAAACATATGAACTTATCCTACAACTATAATTTGTACATGTTATGATAATATTATCACGTTGGCCAGGTACGGGCAAGTAGGTAGGCAGGCAGGTGTTTTGAGATCACGTTGGTCAGGTACGGGCAGGTCAGGTACGGGCAGGTAGGTAGTGAGGTAGGTAGTGAGGTAGGTGGGCGGGGCAGGAGTTTGGCTGAGATAGGGCGACACAGGTACCACTCCTAGTAGTACTTGAGTGAGTGGTAGTCCCTGAAGCACTCGCCCAAACACAACCCAACGTTGCATTCCTTGCACATTGATGTGACTCGGTTTCTTTTTGGTGGCTTTCTGGTGGAGTGGGCACAAACCTGGCACTGTACTTGCAGCCTCCGGGTGCCAGATAGCTCGGTGTGGATAGGGTAGTGTTTGTCATATCCATCAATGACTCTGTCTGGGAGGTTGACTGCACGGCGACCCCTGTGACCGGAGACTGGTTGGTGTTTCTGTAGGAGTTGGTAGGCGACGTTGTATATGAACTCCCGGAACTTGAGTTTTTTGTTCGGGGCCATGTCTTTTTTTACCAGCCACATGTTGTAAGCGTTGAGCATCGTGATGTCAACAAAGTGAAGGAAAAGCTTGTGATACCACTTCACTGTTTTTCGTAGGCACTCAACGCCTGCAAGCTGGCAATCAGACTTGTCCACAAGGCGCATGTACTTGGTATAATCCACCACCATATCAGGTTTCTGGATAGACTTCTTGGTACGGTAGTGGAATTTACCAGAGTCCACTTGGGCACCTGTATGGACAGTCGAAAGCAGGTGGACTGGTCGCTTATCGAGCCACTTTACCGCCAGAACTTTCCCAGACTTCTCCAGCTGCTTGTAGTGCTCTTTCTTCTTTCTTCTTGGTCTGTCCTGTCTGCGGCGCCTTTGTTCCTCTGCCAAGTCGTCATCAGAAGCGGTGTCACTGTGGGAGGGGTTGTCCAGTTCTATGCGATTGCCTTGGAACTTAGGCATGAACTTCCTGTTAGTTCTGACAGTCCCACATGCCCCCGTTTTGTGGTCATGGAGGAACTGGCAGAGTGCAGGACTTGTATACCAATTGTCGGTGTACAACGTGTGCCCCTTGTTCAGGTAGGACTCCAGCATCTTTTTCACAATGTGCCCTGACATGCCCAATGGGTCGTTGCCACCGACTTTTGGAATGTCTACATCAGTGCCGGTGTATACGATCATGTCGAGCACTATTCCACTTTCACAATCGCACAACACAAAGATCTTGATCCCGAACCTGTGTCTCTTCAAGGGAATGTACTGCTTGAACACCAGGCGTCCTTTGAAAAGCACGAGCGACTCATCAATCACCAGGTTGGCAAAGGGGTAGAAGAATTTCCTGTACCTTTGCAACATGGTCAACACATCCCGAACTTTCCATATTCTATCAGCTCGGTTTGGATTATTATTGTCTGCGAAGTGCAAAAATCGCAGAAGCAAGAAAAATCTATCACGAGCCATATATTTCCGGAAAATTGGGGTGTTGATGATTGGGTCGTGCTTCCAATAATGCTCCATTACATGCTTCCTGCAGAGAGGCATGATTAGCAACAACGCAAAGAACACAAGGAGCTCAGGGACAGTCGTATCAACCCATGCACGAATTCTTGCTCTAGGAGATATCATATCAATTCTTTCCCTCACCCAGGTAAAATATCCATTGGTTTGGGAAACGAGATGAGATAATACCTCCTGGTCAAAAAATGCACAGAAGAAATCAGATTCCGTGGACTGGTCATTGCAGGGCCAGTCTGCTGTTGAACCAGCCAGATTGGCATTGAACTGGTGCAAATCTGGTTGGAAATGGGACCCTTCAGACCAGGCAAAATTATACGCCCGTGGGGGATCAGGATCAGCCCCTCCGTCAGCCACGTCGTCTGAGCCTTCGTCGTCAGACAGGTCTTGGTCATGGTCACGGTGCAGAAGTACATCGTCGTCTTCCGAATCCTCTGCACCTCCCTCATATTGGTCTTGATCCTCCTCAGACTCGCTCCCACTATCACCACCCCAGCCATAGTTCCTGGGATCGAAGGCTTCCCCTTCTGCAGCGTCGTCGTCAGAGGAGTCAGGAGGGAAGAGGAGGGCGTCAAACTTGGATGGCGTTAGACCGGCTGCCAAAACTCTACGAGGCCCTCCAACAGCAGCAGGGGCATGGGTGGGCGTGGGTGGTGGAGCAGGGGCGTGCGTGGGCGGTGGTGCAGGGGCGGCCGTGGTGGGCAGTGGTGCAGGGCGGCCGTGGTGGGTAGTGAGGCAGGGGCGGCCGTGGTGGGTGGTGGTAGTGGTGGCAACGCGGGGGTGGTAGAGGCGGGAGGTGTCACCTTACTCCTCTTGAACTGATAAGGCCGTCCTTTACCCTTACCCTTCTTGCCAACTACCCCCGATGCTCCTGCATCCCCAGGACGGCCACTTGTACTTCCTGTGGTGGTGGGCGCCGTGGGCGTCGTTGCCACAACAGTAGAGGCAGTAGTTGTTGTGGTAGCAGTTGTCAGAGCAAATGCTGAGGACAATGACCTCTTCACACTCGTCGTGCTTGTTGCACGTGTCGTGCCTCTCCCACCACGTGTCGTGCCTCTCCCAGCACGTGTAGGTCTTCTTGGCTGCACTGGCTCATCATCCTCAGAAGTACAGTAGGGTCTCACATAAAACGAGTTTATGGTCGATAAACGAGGGCGTTTTATGTGAATTCGCTTTATGTGAACACAGCATTTTGGTGGCGCAATATCGTCAATGTTCACTGTAAGCGAAAATTTTCGTACAAAGCGAACGATATTTCGTACGTTTTGTACGATATTTCGGCGTTTTATATGAAAGCGTACGATATTTTGTACGTTTTGTACGATATTTCGGCGCTCTATATGAAAACTCCTTGTATTTGCCCCACTTTGGCGGCGGACTCGTTTTATGTGATCACATTCGTTCTGATCGAAAATTAAATATTAATATTTTAGGTCGGTCGTTTTAATCGAGACTCGTTTTATGCGAACACGTTTTATGCGGGACCCTACTGTATATACGAAGGAGGGGTTCCTGGCACGTGTTCGTGTCCTGCCACGAGCACTAACACCGCCAGCAACAGGGTTGGGCGAGTCAACAGGGAGCGAGTCAGGGGAGCGTGTAGGCTCCATAGTGACTGAGAGCGTACTGCGTGTGTAGACTGTGTGGGGTGCGTGCGGCGGGTGGTTGTGGGTGCCATCGAGAGGTACCATGTCGCACTAAACGTGGCGCAATTTGTGACTCCCTAGACAGCTTGGCGCCGTTTTGGTACGCCTTTAAAAATCCTGCTTCCGTGAGGCCTATCGCGTTCCCTATAGGAAGCCTTCCGTGAGGCCTATCGCGCTTGCCGGGTTAAGAGTTCCCCCGGCAGACTGCGGGGAGACTCTTAAGAGCGAGTGAAAAAAAATCAACTTTTGACATCGAAAAAAAAAATAAAAAATTTGGCCCCTGGGCCATGCAAAATCTCAGTCCTCTACCTCCCCTCCTTCCCCACTTTCCTCCTCTCCTTCAGTTATCACCTATTTTCCCTGTTATTCCCTTATTCTGAGGTATATTTTTGTGCTAACATTAGCGAGTTGCAAGCAGGGTGTTGTCATCACTGATGGCAAGCGAGTGCAAGCGAGTGCAAGAGAGAGAGAGAGAGTATCGATCGACTGTGTCTCAGTGGCCTTGGGGGAAATTGGCGGGAAAGCAGCTTGCCTCACCCATACATTATACAACTCGCAGGCTATATCTCCGATTTTGACCATCCAAACGCTGTTTTCACTCGTTTTATTGTTGTTTCAGGTTAATACCTTTATAATCAACCCATAATAGGCGCATATGGATAAGTATTAATGCTATTAATGGCACAATGACTATTTTAGTGACGGAAACACCTCAAATACGTCAGCACAGGGGGACGTTTCCAATTAACCCCATGCGCACTTGTTAGGTTAACAGCTCCATTCCCTTGTTCAAGTAAATACTTTTAGATCTAGCGGTAAGGTAGCTACATTGGCAACCCCGGTGTCTTCTCTCTCAACTGTCAATGCGCTGTCATTCAAACGTCAGTTCAGTTCCCTCCCGTCTTTTGAAGGGGGAAGATGGCGTCTCCTGCCCATACCCCTGGCAGACCTGCTGGTTCTCCCCGACTTGTTAGTCAAGCCAGGAATATTGTATTAAATGTATTCAAGTATTTTGATAAGGAGAAAACTGAGCCAGTTGATGTGGTGGTGCTCCTCGTGGTACACCCTGGAAACGTCATTATTGGCGGCTAAATGAATCACAAAATTATGGTCTACACAAGTTGACTGATCAGTCAAAATGTAATCACTTCACAATATGAGAGAGAGAGAGAGAGGGAGGGAGACTGAGGCACACAGACAAGGGAGGGGGAGGCATTACGGTACCCTATACAACTAAAAGAAGTCGCTCGCTAGGCCTAGCTTAATAATTGTCTACCACTGCTCTGCC
Source organism: Paralithodes platypus (assembly GCA_032716605.1). NCBI lineage: Eukaryota > Metazoa > Arthropoda > Malacostraca > Decapoda > Lithodidae > Paralithodes > Paralithodes platypus. The sequence continues at coordinate 15,876,394 of CM064506.1, read as the reverse complement.
CAAGTAGACGAGGTAAAACAATGGTAATGGAGTTTACTTTTCTGTACAATGGTATATGGTAATATTGTATAGTAAAGAGTAACTGCAAATATGCATGTATTAAAGCGCTCTTACATCGTATAATTAATTTTACTAGGAGCTCTTATCAGCTCCGTGGTAAGGTGACAAGTGACTTGTCCGAGATTGTGGTATGATAAGCTCTACTTCGTCTACGGCGCTGGTGGAAGCGGGCGGGGCCTGTCGATATATGTCGAATGAATGCACTGTAGACAACCAACACGATAGCGACACCAAGGACGCCCGAGTCGCCACAATGACGACGGAATTTTTCCTTGTTCCCCTACCTTGTTCGATCTACTAACACAAGCCATAGTAGGTCACCAGATTACCAATATTAAGAAGGTTCATATACCTACCGTTATGATGTTAAAATATACTGTATATGTCTTTACTTATGCAAGAACCATATGTCCTACACACAGATAAACTATTTTATTAATTTTTCTCCAACACACATATTTACGTGTCTTATCATTCATAAACTATCCTCCTAGTAAACAAATCACATTATCTTCCTTCGTATCTTGATATAAAACCTTAATGTCGACCTACTAGCATCAACCCTAGTAGGTCACCAGATTATTAATATTAAGGTTATTACACCTACCATTATGATGTTAAATATATGCATGTGTTTACTGATCAATGTAAGAAACATATCCTACCAAGCCATAGTAGGCCACCAGATTACTAATATTAACCCGTACAGCCCCAGCGACGCGCCTGACGCGTCGGCGATGTATGTAACGCACAGCCCCAGAGACGCGCCTGGTGCATCACCCTAATTGCGCCGACCGTAACCTCAGGTGTAGCCACTCAAGAGGGCTCAGATTTGTATGGGAACTGTGTACGTATCCCACGCAACCGTGCCAATGGTTGAAAACTCTCAAAGTCCACATGCGTGCGCGCGAGCGCGCAATAACCTGTTTTTTGGGGGTAATTGCCTTCAATTTTTTACTCTTGTAAAATACGTTTTCGGGGGCTCTGTAGGACCATTCTTTAAGCTTTTTGAGTGGTTTTTCGTGGTTTTTCCTTCATTCCTAACCCATTCGCTATTGTTTCTGGAATAAAACCATTTTTTGAAAACCGGCCGGGTTCTGGTGAACAAACATTACAAAACTAGCCGGGGCTGGACGGGTTAAGAAGGTTCCTATACCTACCATTATGATGTTGAAATATATGTCTTTACCCTTTCCACGATCCTGCAAAGCGAATATTACAACCAACTATAACATGACGTTTTGCCAGGCTTTTTACGTATGTAAAAACTCTCTCATATCACCTAGCTAAACTCTTACCTATTTTTCTCCAACACACATATGCACATGCCTTCTCATCACTAAGCTATTCTCCTAGTAAACAAACCACATTCCCTTCTTTCATACTTTTTATTCTCACCTAAGCTGCATTTTCCTTTACCATCATTATCTCCGATAGACTGGAAATTTCACACCCAAATGCCCTGAAGGGTGTCCAAAGCTGCGTTTTCTGTTACCCCAAAGTCTGATAACCCACTCTCATTATACTGGGGTGGCACAAAATGAACAAGGGGCGATCCAGACTTTTAAATATATACATTATATGGACAACCTTTCCTGACTATTTTTAAGAACGAAAGTAAATATGCATTGCAGAATAATTACTACAAAGCAAATACAGACAAAATTAAAGCGAAATAGCGTAATATACCAAATATCATGAGGTATGTCAGGGACTGGAATAATCGACAACAGAACATATCGGCAATAAATTTGAATATATACAATTTAAGATGTGTTGTGACATTACATATTAGGTGAAATTATACAACATATTTATTTGTTTAATAGTAGAGCAAGAAATATTCGCATACATAGAAATTTCAATAATTCTGAGGAGTGACAGATTAATTACCGTGACGAACACTGGTTTTCTGAACTTGACTCTTGGGAAGACGACAAGGTCAAGGTCATGAGGCTAGATGCCCCCCCCCCTCGATATCTCTACGTTCCTACTGGCCCTCACGCAGCCGTGGTGCTTTGCGCGGTCGAACCTATATTTCACAAATGTTATGATATTTATATATACAGTATGCGTCTAACTAATGGAAACGGTAATTAGAGAAGGAATAATGGATCATATGAAGTCAAACCAACTTTTCAGTGGGAGACAGTTCGGATGCTTGCCGGGGAGGTCGACGGTACTACAGCTAATTAAGGTGGTAGATGATTGGATGCAAATTCTAGAAGATGGTGATGTAATAGACGTGGTATATTGCGATTTTATGAAGGTCTTCGATAAGGTCCCACATAAAAGGTTAATAGAGAAAGTTAGAAGCTATAATATAGGGGAGAAATGTGTGAAATGGATAGAAGCCTTCCTGAAAGATCGGAGACAGAGGGTACTGGTGAATGGAATAGGCTCGGGGTGGAGGGAAATTACAAGTGGGGTACCTCAGGGATCTGTGTTGGGACCACTGCTATTCGTTATATTTATCAACGACTTGCCTGAAGTTATAACTAATGGAAGTGAGGTATACCTGTATGAGGATGACACTAAACTGTATAGAAGAGTGAGGAGTAAGGAAGATATGGGTTTGCTTCAAGGAGATGTGGAGGGCATGAAGGGATGGTCTGAGCATTGGTTAATGCCTTTTCTTCCAAAAAAAAAATGCAAGTACTGTACATGCGGACTGGGACCAGCAAGATAGACAAGGTAGGATACAGTATGTATGAAGCGATGGAGGAAGTGAGTGCAGAAAAGGATATAGGAGTAGTGATAGACAATAAGTTAAATTTCTCAGAACATTTAGCGGAAAAGATAAACAAAGCCAATAGAATTGTAGGGCTGATAAGGAGGACATTTGTGTCACTTGACGAAGAAATCTTCAGGAATCTCTATACAGCGCTGGTTAGGCCGCACCTGGAATATGCGAACCAGGTGTGGGCTCCATATATGGTAAAGGATATAGAAGCAGTGGAGAAAGTGCAGAGGAGAGCTAGCAAGCTGGTACCAACGTTGAAGAACGCGGGCTATGAGCAGAGGTTGAGGACACTGGGGCTTCCGACACTGGCATATAGGAGAAAGAGAGGGGATATGATAGAGACTTTTAAGATAGTGTCAGGAAAGTACGATGAGGATGTGTGTGAAGGTATCTTCTTGATGCGGGAGGGAACAAGAACGAGAGGACACTCTAAGAAAATTTACAAAGAAAGAAATAGGCTTGAGAAGGCAAAGAACTCATTTTGTGATAGACTGGTAAATGAGTAGAACGCACTGCCCCAGTATGTAGTCGATTCCGAATCAATAAGGGAGTTTGAAAGTAATCTTGATAAAGCATGGGGAAGACAAGATTTGAAGTTTGATTATAAAACAAAAATACAGAATAGTAAAAATGTTGCGTCTGCTACCGCCGCCGCCAACACCGTGAACGACCGCAGCAGTGCAAGTACTGGTACTGAGCTGGATACACAGGCATAGTTTGCCTTTTTCCAGAGGATCTACTGTAAGAAACTGTAAGAAACTGTAAGAGTATCCTACTGTTACTTAGTAATATTGTATTGTGTAGCCTAATCAACCCAAATGATATAAATTTAAGTAAGAATACACCGAAATATAATCGTGATTAGGCGCGAATGGAGTTGCACCGCGGCTGCGGCCATGTGCTCCAATGTTTATAAACAACAGGCTTAACATATCAAGATCAATATTTGATCCATCATTTCGATATTATGTTGATCTAGTTGAATTTGTAAAAAATTGTGATGACTATTCATATTTAAAATGCCCCAGAACAAGAAGCCCACCACAGAAGCCACGAGCGAACACCACACAGAAACACCCGAAAGAAAGGTCCACAGAACGAAAGGACCAGCTGACCGAGCCAGCCAATTCAGACAGGCCCAAGCCCGCAGGGCTAAGCAGCTCCAGGCCGCACCTACATACCCCTTCTAAACTGACCATTTTCCACACCTCACGTACACTACCCCCTCGTGTCCTACACTTCTAACTACAAAGATGATGAACAGGAATATACATTCATATTAAAAACACCCATGCCCTGTCCCTACGTTGAGCCAATGCCAACACATCAGACAGCCATAATTATATCTATGTATGTTCTTACATCCGAGAAGTAGATGTTATATACCTTAGAAGTTAATACACCCATGCTGTCCCCAGGTTTAAGATATTCATATTAACATACCCTAACATACCTTGTCTTGCCAGACTAAGTTTCTGAAGACCCATCGTCCCCATAAAATCTATGTATTCAATCCTTAGGTTAAGTATTAATATGAACATTCCCTAACATATCTTGTCTTGCCAGACTAAGTTTCTGAAGACCCATCGCCCCATAAAATCTATGTATTTAATCCTTAGTTTAAGTATTAATGTTAACATTCCCTAACATATCTTGTCTTGCCAGACTAAGTTTCTGAAGACTCATCGCCCATAAAATCTATGTATTCAATCCTTAGGTTAAGTATCTTTATCCGCCATTGTGTTCACCGTTTTTCATTTACTTTTCCACAATTGTCATACGTCTTCCACTTACCTCCTTCGTATCCACAGTCCACACTACGCCATATTACTTCGTGTCCTACACCTCTTACCCGCCCGATTCTACCTACACGATGATGAACAAGAATATACATTCATATTAAAAACATCCATGCCCTGTCCCTGAGTTGAGCCAACGCCAACCAATCCGACAGCCCTATATCTATGTATGTTCTTACATCCGAGAAGTAGATGTAAAAAAAGAAACCACATGTCCAAACTCATAAGAAATTAAAGATACCCACGGGTACACGAAGATATAGAACCATTGCCCCCATAAGACTTAGACAGCCATGACTACAGATGTTAGCCACCATGCTGTAACGTAATCCTTACCCCAACCAGAGATTGTATAGATAACCTTTGTTACCAGTATCTATCATAGTACCTCGAAACAATAACGCAGTACCCCTACGAACTGCCGCTTTCCTTGGGTCTATATTTCATAGAAAACGCAGTTCCCAGGGACACCTAGACGTACAAAAAAGCGTGTCAAATAATAGGTCCATAACCCCTCGTATGTACGAGAAATAATACACCATGTTTTCCTTACTTTATCCACAAGTCACGCACACACCTACAGTTAACCTCCTTCTCCCCCACCGCCCCACAGTCCACATGATTCTATCTTTTCCAGACTCATATACCACCCCGTATTTGCATCCCCCGGTAGCATTTGACTAACGTACTTTCACTGTCTTTTCAAACTCCAATATCAATTGTAGCCTAATGCCACCCCCACGCCCAGGGACCTTAGGGGCAAATTTCCCTGTAGCCCCTGAGCTTCCCCCCCCTCTCATTAAGATACCCGCGCTTCTCGACTCTTGTCCGACCTAGCCTCTCTCTCATACCTCTTGAAGATCTTTTATTTTTCCGTTGCTAATGCTCTCCAACCTTTTATATATATACTCCTATCCAGCCTACCTTCACTTAGTAGGCCAGAACAACATTAGAACTTTACTAACCCCTTGCATGCCATCTATTCTCTTACAACCCATTCACAACCCTGCACCCCATGGTCGTCGGTGCGAGGCTCGCCGCCTCACCAGTAACTAATTTCTATTGCCATACTTCCAGATAAATGTGGCAGAGTTAGCAACCAGTCTCCACCACATCCAGCAAGCCATGCAATTAACAGCCAACCGAGTACACCCAGCTAGCCAAGGCACCTTCGGTTTTGATATTAAGAACACCCACATCTGTCTCATAAACAGAGGGTTATTACAAACACTGGTGATATGGCAAGCCCCTAGCCACAGCCGCCGGACGACCATCCCAGAGGGAGAGCGCCCGGCTACCCCTTCTTACCCACCCGAGGAGGGAGACCCCCACCCTCGCGAAGGTATACCTGACCCCTGTTTTGGCTTCCGGGTCATTGCCAGGTAGCCTAGGAATTCTTCCTATCAATGAACTAACCATGCATGTCTAACCCCCTTACTCACTTCTCTATACCCACAATAACCCATTCACCTGTTTTGCATACTCGGATAGTCAAATTAGCACCTCAGCTATGCAATAGAACAAAGACTGAGCAATATAAGAGAGACGCCCCTATCACAGCTGTCCTCCCCGCAAAGTAGATCCAGTCTCACTTCCATAAATACTTCCAGTATAGCCAAAATAGTACCTTTTACTAAGGCTCAGTTATATCACAAATTGAAGGCTTCCTATAGCCATGTGCCACAACAGTAATCACCATCTTACCCAATCCCCATATCTATTGAGAGCTCAAATAAGTCCATAAGACTCGAGATCCCTATTGTCTAGACTCTACAGGGTCCAGAACCGAGCCTATAAACCTAGCTCCCGCCGCCAGTCAAATCAGTTGAAAGTTAGACACCAACCAGTGGTCACTAGCCTGAAGTTAACCTCTAGCTCTGCCCTTGTGTTGTTCCTGAGTTGAGAGATTCCCGAGCCGGCAGACTCCATGGCAGAAGTTAAATAGAAGAGCTGTCCATGTACAAGTCCTAACGTGCACCTTATAACCTTCACACAAATTCGTGGGTATATAAGTGTGTAGCCAGCACCGATCGTCAAGAGATCCGACTTAAGAACTTCCTACATTTTGGACCACCTGGACGGCCGAGGAACCAGTCGTTAGCCCCCAACATCACCGGAAGCAAGATAACCAGGACCAGACCTACAAATACTATTCAAGATTCATGTTACTAGTACTAAGTGTTATTGTACCAGTTGACACTCACTTATTAACTTTCTATGAAGTGGCTATAACCTTGCCCAGTGTAACTCATATCTAACCATTCCATTTGGGACGTACTAAGCGTATCAGTGTTCATTAATTAACAGGCGACATTGACTCTCGTAATTACCTTATTCAGATATTAAAACCCTAGTGATATCTAACGTTCGCCCACTGATTTGTGTTCTACGTATTTCTGCCATAAGAATATAAACCTTAGATCAGTACCCCCATGAGGTTACTAGAGATCCCGTGTTCTAAAATAGACGCGTGTCTAATCCTAACTGTGAGCTGCTACTTGGGCACGCGACCAGCCAGTAAGAGATCAAGTCAGTGAAATTGAATACATAAATATATTGAGGTCTTCCAGTATAATAAAACTTGCTAACTAAACCTGTGATCAGAAGAGTACAGTAAACCCTCGCTATCTCGGACTAATTGGGGGGAGACCCAGTCCGAGATGACCGAAAATCCGAGATGTCCGAAGTCCAACTTATGTCCGACTTAAGAGAGGGAAAATTCCGAATTAGAAGAGGAAAGTCCGCGTCACCAGAGAAATTGATTTTTTTTTTTTTTTTTTATATCTATTTAATGCATCTATCTCCCTTATACATATATATATATATATATATAACTATGTCTTATTTGGTCTTTTTTTAATCTATGAATCAATTCTAATACGATGGAATTGAAAACAATATTACCCTTCTAACACACAAATAATAAAATGAAAAAGAGAGTAAATAAAAATGTCTCCTTTGTCTTTCAGAAACATAAGTCCGTCTGTTAGTATTTTATCGCTCGCTCGCCCCTAACCACTCTCTCTCTATCTATTTATCTCTCTAATGCATCTAACTAACTCCCTTATACATTAACATAACTGTCTTATTTGGACTTTTTGTAATCTACAAAAAATTTCTAATGCGATGGAATTGAAAACAATATTATCCTTCTAGCACACAAATAATAACATGAAAAAGAGTCAATATAAAAGTCTCCTTTGTCTTTTCAGAACCAATTAAGTCCATCTCATAATAGTTCGTGTTTATCGCTCACTTCCCCTTCTGCAACTCTTTCTATCTATCTTGTCTTTTCAGAACCAATTAAGTCCGTCTCATACTAGTTCGTGTTTATCGCTCACTCCCCCTCTGTAACTCTCTCTTTCTATCTATCTATCTCTCTAATGCATCTACGTAACTCCCTTATACATTAACATAACTATGTCTTATTTGGATTTTTTGTAATCTTTGAATCATTTCTAATGCAATGGAATTGAAAACAATATTATCCTTCTAGCACACAAATAATAACATGAAAAAGAGTCAATATAAAAGTCTCCTTTGTCTTTTCAGAACCAATTTAAGTCCATCTCATAATAGTTCGTGTTTATCGCTCGCTTCCCCTTCTGCAACTCTTTCTATCTATCTTGTCTTTTCAGAACCAATTAAGTCCGTCTCATACTAGTTCGTGTTTATCGCTCACTCCCCCTCTGTAACTCTCTCTTTCTATCTATCTATCTATCTCTCTAATGCATCTACGTAACTCCCTTATACATTAACATAACTATGTCTTATTTGGACTTCTTGTAATCTTTGAATCTTTGAATTTCTAATGCAATGGAATTGAAAAATATAATATCGGACATTTTCCGAATACTTATATAAAGTCCCACAACGTCAGAGACTGTCGGAACGATGACGGAAATGTCCGAAATACCGAAGTGCATGTCCGAAAGGCCGTAGCCAGTCCGACTAGTACGGGTTTCCGACTTCTAGAGGTCCGAGATGGCGAGGGTTTACTGTATACCTGAACGTTGGAAGTGGGAGACTAGGCTTCATCCAGATCCGCTAATGCTAGCAGTTCCCTTCTATTATTTGTTTTGTACGAGAATTACTATTTGTCTATGCTCTTTATTCATCTACTTAAATAAAAGTGATCGTGTGTCGTGTTACCGTGTGTTTATTTTGTATTCTCTATTCCTCATACCTTGTATTGTGCATGCAGCCTTATATACCCAGTCAGATAGAACCCACATTACCCAAGTTAATCCTATAGAAAAACAGGGCATAACATTGGCGGCAGCGGTGGTTCTTGATTCGGATAAAAGGTTGCATTACATTGCAAGTTTGGAACAGCCAGAACACGAGAACATCATGGCGCACCGTTCTCACATTCCCATCCCACATTATGATGGAGAAACTTATGAGATCGAAACATTCATGGACATAGTGAAACCCGTACTTGACCTAGTTTATACCACGGACGCAGAAAAAATAGCTGTAACATTAACGCACCTGGGAAAAGCCGTTTCCCTGGTTGCCTATCAAGTGCACCCTGCTCTCACCTGGGACGAATTTCTCCCAATAGTGATAGAAGCCATTAAGCCTTCGTTGGGCATTTTCGTGGCCCACACTCGTATCCAAGACACTAAATTCGAAGGCGATTTAGATGCCACAGTGAATAAGATTGCCCAACACATAAAAATTTCTTTCCCCACGTTGACCATAATCCAACAAGAACAGCAAATTCTGGTCAACCTTGTGTCGATATTGCCCTCAGCAGTAAAAGACCATTTCCGTGTGAACGATTTCGTCGGATACAAAAAAGATCTCATCACGATCCGACGTATTTTGGCCGTGCGCACAGAAGCACCCACCCAAATCGCTGCAATCAAGAAGTTTCCCACGCACCCGCAGCAACCCGACCACCAAAACTCCAAGAATGCCTACCCAGCCTCATCCTTCAACAACAGACCCACCTACCCTTCCGGCAAGCCCCAACCTAGTAGACCCCGGTTCCAACCTACCCAGCCACGCAGAATCTTCAACCGGAACAGGAACTACAACACCTACCAAAGTAAAAACCCTACCTTAGTCATTATCAACCCCTATGATTTCCCTGCCTGTAATGCTCAGTGTGCTTTCCATCAAATTCGTGACTCTGCCAAACCTCGCCCCTTTACTCCTCGCATTTTTGTAAATGAAGAGGAGTTGGGACAAGAGGAAGAGATGGAAGAAAGACACACGGGAGAAATAGCCCCTAACATGACCTCAGAGGATACCGAGGAAACCCTGGAGGAGGTAGATACCGATTCCCAGGATTTTTAAAGTACCCCCCGCCCAAGATGGCCTCGGCGGGGGACGCCATAACTGACCGCACCGCCCCCATTTATTACCTGGCCAAAATCAAGGACATTCCTGTCCGCTTGCTAATCGACACGGGAGCTGCCAAGTCATGTTTGTTCAAATCTTACTATGAAATACATCACCGACTATTTGGCCCTTTGTTAAACACCAAAACAGAACTAATCTCAGCTGCTGATACTTACTTAAATCTCCTAGGAGACACTTTACCCCTATCAGTAACCACTCCTGCCCCCCATGCTCGTTGTTATCACACATTCACAGTATTTTCCTCCAACTGTAAACATTATGATGGTTTCCTTGGACTTGACCTCCTTCAAAAACTCCAGGCCCAGGTCGACTGATATCATTCAAAAAATTCCAACCCAAAGCCTCTGACAAACCCATCACGCAGAAACCCATTCCAAAAAAAAAAAAACACCCTCCCCCTCAACAAACCCTGAGTCAGAGTTACCAAATTGCAGCTAGCACTAAGGTGATCCCTAAACCCTCCCCTTGCCCTGACTCCCCTCCAAATCTCACCCCATTCAGTAAACAAATGCCTCAACAAACGAAAGAAGACAAGTCCAAGCAACTCCCTCTCGGTAATTCCCTCCATTCTCTTCATGCTGTCCCGGATAAATCCTCCCATGTTTTCAGGACAGACTCTGATATATGTAACCATCATTCCATCCAATGTTTATGTACACATGTTTCCAGGAAAAATGCCGATCAATGTACCCAACAAAATTTCCCCCATGCCCCCAGAAATGTTCAGCTATCCCACAACCCACAACAATTCCCTTGTGACAATTTTCCGTCAATAGCTCCCTTGCCCCCGCCCCCCCCCCCCCCCCCCCCACACACACAATTCACACCCCTAGAAAAATTCACAACCCCACACTTGACTCACCCTCTCATGACAAACAAACCCACCCGCCCCACATCACTTTTAACCAGACCTTGACTGCCACCAAAAAAGTTCCCCACATTCGTCCTGTGAACAACACCACATCAATACACCAGTCCTTCACCAATAACCCATGTTCTACACCTAACTTTTTCCCCACCAACCCTCCACAGTCCCCCCCCCCCCAAATTCCGTTTTCAAACTCGCTCACCTCTCACCACTCTGAACCACCCGCACGCGCCGTTAATCCCCCCCTCACGCGTGCCGACCGAGAGACACAACCATGTTCCCACCATGCCCCCAGAAATGCCCAGCTAGTCCACCCCCACCCCGATTCCCCTTGTGACAGTTTTCCGTCAGTAGCTCCCTTCCACCCCCACACAATTCACACCCCTAGAAAACTTCACAACCCCACACTTGACTCGCCCTCTCATGACGAACAAAACCACCAAATCCATATAAACTCCAAACAAACCGTCACTGCCACCGACAACGCTCCCCAAATTCCTTCTAACCACCACATGTCCTTACATCAGTCCTCCAACAATAACCCATCTTCTATATCTCACGCTTCCCCCACCAACCCTCCGGAGTCCCTCCAACAACTCCCGTTTTCTAACCCCCTCACACCACGCCCCACTGATCCTCCCACACGCGCCGTTAATCCCCCCCTCACGCGTGACCCCCACCAAAGCGACATTGCCCCCCTTATAAGTAGCAAGCACCTGCTCGCCAGTCAATCCCCCACCATCATTAGCCCAGCTGTAGTTCAGGATAAATGCCAAATTCCCCCCACCATCAAAAATGGGTGAACCTGCGGCCCATACCCCAAACGCACATGATATTTTCCCCCACTACCACGTCCCCCAACCCCCATCGTTGCCTCTTACAACCCGCCATCATTTCCGCTCGCATCAACCACATTCTCGTGGCAAATATCTCAGAAGAATCCCTGACACTACCAAAAGGTCTCATTATAGGAGACCTCGAAACTTTCGATGACCTCCCCATAGATTTTAACGACACCCCTACCAGCCTCCAATTGCCCCCTCTCCCTGAGACATTATCTGACCACCAAAAGAACGGCATGTACGACCTACTGCTGGAATTCAGTGACGTGTTTGCCCAACAACCCACCGAAATCGGACAGACTGATATAGAACAACACATTATTAACACCACAGGCCCCCCCCATACGACAACCATCCCGTAGAAAGAACCCCATACAACGTCAGGAAGAGGAACGCCAAGTCCAGGAAATGTTAGAGGCCGGGATTGCCACCCCGTCCATTAGCCCCTGGTCTTCCCCTGTTGTCTTAGTCAAAAAGAAAGATGGGACAACCCGTTTTTGCGTCGATTACAGGAGGTTAAATGACGTAACCATTAAAGACGCTATGCCCTTACCCCGAATAGACGATTCCCTTGACTCCCTACACGGATCCAAATGGTTCACTACCCTCGACTTGCAAGCAGGGTATTGGCAAGTGCCTATCAAGGGCGAGGACCAAAAGAAAACAGCATTTTCCACTAGTGGTGGCCATCACTATGAATTTAACGTCCTACCTTTTGGCCTCTGTAACGGACCCGCCACTTTCTCCCGTTTGATGGAAGCGGTATTACATGGCCTAACCTGGGAAACCTGCCTAGCCTATCTGGACGATATTATTGTGTACTCTCCAACCTGGGAAGAACACCTCCTCAGGTTGAGACAAGTCCTTCAAAGAATCCGAGCCGCCGGGTTGAAATTAAAACCCTCAAAGTGCGTGATTGCCCGGAATAAGGTAGATTTCCTCGGACACGTGATATCTGAACATGGTATTGCGCCAGACCCAAAGAAACTTCAAGCCATACAAAACCAAACCCCACCCACCACTGTTAAAGGAATACGTTCGTTTCTAGGTTTAGCCACATACTACAGACGTTTCGTCCCCCACTTTGCCACCATAGCCAGACCCCTCCACCAACTTACCCACAAAGACACCCCGTTCACCTGGACACCTGAAAGAGACCTCGCGTTTAACACTTTGAAGCAAAAGCTAATCCAAGCCCCTATTGTCACTTTCCCTGACTACCAAAAACCTTTCCGTCTTTATACCGACGTATCTCTGTACGCCATGGGTGCAGTTTTAGCTCAAGTCAGAGACGGAGAGGAACATGTGATAGCGTATGCCAGCTCCACCCTCACCCAACCACAACAGAATTACGCAGCCACCAAGAGAGAGTGCTTAGGGATCATTTGGGCACTCAGCCACTTCCGGTCATTTGTGTTGGGCGCAAAACTCGAAATAATTACCGACCATCAATCTTTACAATGGCTGCGTAGGTGCGAAACCAACTCAGCCATTTTGGTATGTTGGAGGGAGACACTAGAGGACTACGACTTTACCATACAATATCGTCCAGGCAAACTCCATACTAATGCAGACGCCCTGTCACATTTGCCAGTACCAAAAGACCCCCCCACCAACCTAGCCGCCTTACAAAACACTCAGTTGGTATCTACCCCCACCCTCCGACAGAATGCCCCCCCAGCCCCCTCCCTAATTCAATCTTGGGAAGCAAGAATCAGACCCCCCTGGATACCGTTAAATATCTTCCGGGGACTGACTCGCTGGGGAGATCAACTTGCCACAGACACTGGTCACATAATCTTGGACCCCACCATTGCCCATGACTACATGATTGCCATCCACGAGGGAAACGGCATACACCTGGGACAAAAGAAGATGTTAAAAATCTTCACAGACCAATACTGGACCCCCAACCCCTCCAAAACTGCACAACGAGTGACAGAATCCTGCAAACCGTGTTTATTGGGAAAGGATAGATCATGCACCCCAGGCCCAGCTGGTACCTTGTCGGCTACCAAACCATTCCAAGTCCTATCCCTCGACATCATGGGCCCGTTTCCTCCTTACGCTGGCAAGCGCTATATCGTCACATTTGTGGACGTCTATTCCAAATTTTTAATCGCCTGCCCAGCTAAAGACCACACAGCCACCACAGTCGCCACACTGCTTGCCACTGAAGTATTCCCTATATTCGGTCTGCCCCTTGCTCTTCTATCCGACAATGCCCCCGAGTTTAGTGGACACGTTTGGCAACAGTTCACCCAACAATGTGGCATTAAGATTAAACACTCATCCCCATACTGGCCTCAAGGAAATGCTATATGCGAACGCAGCCATCGCACCATCAACAATCAGTTGCGAACAAAAATGATTGCTTTTAACACCACAGACTGGCCATCACAACTAAAAATGATACAATGGGGCATGAACACCTGTCCCCGAGAAGACGGTATTTCCCCTCATGAACGTGTTCACGGCGTACCCCCCCTGTTACTGCCATTCCACCACACCACGCTCACCTTCCCTCCACCACCTCCACAATTGACCCACTGCAACATCTGCAAAACACCCTCCATACCGCCCAGATCTGTCAGGACACCAAAACTGATAACATCGATGACAAAAACCCTTTCGCCATCCATGACACCGTAATGGTAGCCAACCTCCCTATCACCAACAAGTTAGGCCCTCGCTATGTCGGGCCCTACACCATCACACAAGTCCCAAACGCCTATCAAGTCACCATCGACTATCACGGCGTGACTCGCACGTTCCGAACTAGATTCGTCCGAGCGTTTAAACCACTCCAACCACAAGACAATCCCCCACCCCACACGGCTGAACCAGAATTAAACACCCCTATTACGCCATACACTCCAGCTATGAAAATCCCCACACAAACCCCTAAAGACCTAAGCCCTCCGACACCGAACAGACAGACCATTCCTCAACATACCCCCCGAACTAACCTCCACAAACCCCAAGCCCCCACTATCACACCCTCCTCCACCATGACACCTTCGTTCACTTCTGATAATCAAGTACCTCCCCCGCTTATCCAAATACGAAAGCATCCCCCACAATCCCGACCACAACAGAGACTCTGCCGTCTAGCCCTGACATACCTTCCCCAAGCACCACACTAAGAAAACCACACAATCTACCTCAGTAACCTCACGCTACAACCTACGCCCACGACACAAACTTTTTAAAACCTCCAGGAAACACACCCTGCTAACCAAATTCCGTAGGGGTGCCAGACCACTAACCTCCTCCTCTTCTTCTTCGTCGACTTCTCCTCCACAAAGGGAAAGAAGACGAATAATCACCCCTAAACACCATAAACCCTCTAACTATAGCCCAGAAGTAACCACCCCCACCCCCGCAACAAAACACATGCCTTCCTCTTCAACCTCATCCCCTCTCAACCCCCACCAAACACCCATAAAACCGCCCACTGCCACCACCAGCAAATCACCAAACGACACACCCCACACACGTCCCTACCCCCAACCCTCCAACTTAAATCTACACTCCTTACCCACCCGTCTAGCCCCCCCCGCATCCACCCCTTTCCACTCCACACATCGACCAACCTCCTCATCTCACCGAACCCCCAACCAACCAACCCCTAAGGAATCCCCCCCACAAAGTCACCCTTGAGAGAACCCCCACATGTCCTTTACCTGTAAAACGTTCTTCCCCTCAATATAAAACATCGTCGAGCGACTCAAGTCCCACGACAAACATCTACCTTCCCACCAGGACCGCCAGAGGTAGAATAATCAACAGACCCATCAGATTTAAAGACAGCGATACAAAAATAACACCCCGTTCTGACACTCAGGACCCAAGCCACACAACACACACCCCCTCCTTCCCACACACCTTCACCCACCTTACCTAAACCGATCTTGCGCATTGCCTCACTATATTTTCCCAACCTACAACACCGCCCAAGAAAACCAAAAAAAACCCATACTCACATTCCCCCTTCATCCCCAGCTCTGTTGTCACGCGTGAATCCCCCTTCGGTTAGTAACCCATTCACCACACTAAACAGACCTCCTGTCAATCCCACACACCTCACTCCGACCCCCACGGGGGAAAGCTACAAACCATTCATACGGAAGGTTAAAGTAAAAACCCCCACTGGACACTTGGCCCGTGTACCACGCCCACATCAAGCCCGGGCAGCCGCCCGCCACAACATAGAGGACACATTCTTACAGGTATACATTGACCTGCAAAAGAAACCTGACCGTCGCTCTCTTGCTTGGTGGAACCTTCTAAATACCCTTAAAATGACCCACCATGACTATGCTTCTTTTTACTTCAGCCTTGAGGCTCGAGGACGAGCCTATAATGAAGGAGAGGGAAGTAAAATGCCCCAGAACAAGAAGCCCACCACAGAAGCCACGAGCGAACACCACACAGAAACACCCGAAAGAAAGGTCCACAGAACGAAAGGACCAGCTGACCGAGCCAGCCAATTCAGACAGGCCCAAGCCCGCAGGGCTAAGCAGCTCCAGGCCACACCTACATACCCCTTCTAAA
Organism: Paralithodes platypus; assembly: GCA_032716605.1. Lineage (NCBI taxonomy): Eukaryota > Metazoa > Arthropoda > Malacostraca > Decapoda > Lithodidae > Paralithodes > Paralithodes platypus. The sequence continues at coordinate 15,860,152 of CM064506.1, read as the reverse complement.
CTGACCATTTTCCACACCTCACGTACACTACCCTCTCGTGTCCTACACTTCTAACTACAAAGATGATGAACAGGAATATACATTCATATTAAAAACACCCATGCCCTGTCCCTACGTTGAGCCAATGCCAACACATCAGACAGCCATAATTATATCTATGTATGTTCTTACATCCGAGAAGTAGACGTTATATACCTTAGAAGTTAATACACCCATGCTGTCCCTAGGTTTAAGATATTCATATTAACATACCCTAACATACCTTGTCTTGCCAGACTAAGTTTCTGAAGACCCATCGCCCCCATAAAATCTATGTATTCAATCCTTAGGTTAAGTATTAATATGAACATTCCCTAACATATCTTGTCTTGCCAGACTAAGTTTCTGAAGACCCATCGCCCCATAAAATCTATGTATTTAATCCTTAGTTTAAGTATTAATGTTAACATTCCCTAACATATCTTGTCTTGCCAGACTAAGTTTCTGAAGACTCATCGCCCATAAAATCTATGTATTCAATCCTTAGGTTAAGTATCTTTATCCGCCATTGTGTTCACCGTTTTCCATTTACTTTTCCACAATTGTCATACGTCTTCCACTTACCTCCTTCGTATCCACAGTCCACACTACGCCATATTACTTCGTGTCCTACACCTCTTACCCGCCCGATTCTACCTACACGATGATGAACAAGAATATCTATCTATCTATCTATTGCCTGACGCCGTGATCCCCGAAGGGGTGGCCACGAACGAACCGCCCCCATGCACCTCTGTCCCCAGTCAGTCGACGCCCCTCCCCCCAACCAGCACCGCCCTCGTTCATGTACTTCCTCACTCCATCCTTCCACCTCATATTCGGTCTACCTCTCCCCCTCTGTCCCTCCACCTCGCTCTCGTACACCCTCTTAGTCATTCTCTCGCTTTCCATACGTTCCATATGGCCGAACCATCTCAAGTTGTTCCTTTTCCACTTTCCAGCACATCTACCTCCACACCACACCTTCTTACTTCCTCATTAGTCTGTCTATCCCTCCATGTAACTCCGCACGCACTCCTTAAGTAATTCATTTCAACTGCTCTCACTCTTGGTCTGAGTCTCTCAACCAACGTCCATTCGCTTCCGTAAGTCAGTGTCGGGTTTACCACACTGTCATGCAAGGAGTTCTTCACTTCCATACTGACCACCCTATTCTTGTTACTGCTTTTAGCGTTCCTACAACCCTCTTCCCCTGTTGTACCCTCTCCCGCACCTCTTCATCCATAGTCCCATCTTTACTCAACACACTGCCCAGATACTTAAAAGAGTTGACGATCTCCATAGCCTGACCGTTCAGCTTCACCTCACACTCTGTGACTTCACCCCTTTCGAAGACCAACCTTGCTCTTCCCCGTATTTACCTTCAAATTACGTTTTTCGCACACTGTTCCAAACTCATTTACCAGACCCTGCAACTCCCATTCATTATCACTCATCAGAACTGTATCATCCGCAAACAGCAGTATAGGTAGCTTCCACTCAATTCCCTCCCTTTTCAGCGATACACCAACATCCACTGCTCTTGATAGTATTTCTTTCATAACTCCATCCATATATACAGTAAACAACCACGGGGACATCACACACCCCTGTTTCAAACCAACATTCAGGTCAAAGAACTCGCTCTGCTCACTCTCCACACGTACTGCCGCCTTTGCACCCTCATACATGCTCTTCACTGCTTTCAGCAACTTGCCCTCTACTCCGTATATTCTAAGTACTTTCCACAAAACCTCTATCCACTCTGTCATAGGCCTTCTCCAAGTCCATAAAGGCAATATACACCTTTGTTTCTTCTCCAGATACTTCTCACAACACAATTCAGGGTAAAAAATGATCTACACATCTTCCCTTCCTAAAACCTCCTGCTCGTCGCCTATCCATTCTCCGTTCTCACTCTCACTCTCTCAATCACCCTACTGTATACCTTCCCTACTACGCTTAGAAGACATATTCCTCGGTGGTTACCACACATCCTCTTTCCCCTTTGCCCTTATATAGGGGGTCTATTATGCCAGTCTTCCAGTCATCGGGTGCACTCCCCTTCTCCCATGCTAGTTTGCACATTTTCCATACCCATTCTATCACTATCTCACCACACCAACATTTCCCCACACACTCCATCTGTTCCTGGTGCTTTCCCCAACTTCACTCTTTTCATGGCTTCCCACACTTCTGACCTCCTGATCTCACCTCCTCCTCCACTACTTCTCTTCTCCCTCCCATACCATATCCAGCTATGTTTGCTGGCTCTTCATTCCTTTCATTTAGCATCTCACTGAAGTACTCCATCTTTCGACTCTCTCTTGCTTCTCGGCTAGCATTCTCCCATTCTAATCTTTCACACCCTTACTGTTTCCCTTGCTACCTTCCCTAACTTTCTTGACTTCTTTCCAGAACAGTTTCTTACTCTCCCTCCATTTTACACTCAGATTCCTTCCAAATTCATCTACTCTTCTCTTACTTTCCTTCACTACTCTCTTCACCACCCTCTTACTCTCCACGTACCTCGCTCGTTTCTGTCTCTCGGAATCTTCATTCCCTCTACTACCCAACCACTCTCTATATGCTTTTCTTTTCTTCCACAGCTATTCTTACCTCTTCTGTCCACCATGCTGTACCTTTCACTCCCCTCCTCTCCTCACTCCACACCTCCTCACATGCTGCACAGATCTCATCCTTAAACACCTTGCTCATCTCCTCCACTTCCTCCATAACTTCCAGGTCGAACCCACCTAGTCGTCTTTCCACTGCTCTGTACTCCTCCCTGATTTCCTCCTCCTGCAACCTCTCCACCCTCCTCACCATTCCACCCTCCTCTCGCCTCCCTCCCGCTCTCACCCACTTCTTTTGTATCCTAACCTTAGCTACCACTAATAATGATCAGACAGACCCCTCCAATGCCCCTATACACCCTAGCATCCATCACAGATTTCTTCATTCGTTCATCCACACATACATAATCAATCAATGACTTTCGTTCCACCACTGTCTTATCCTTCATCGTCAACATCCGTTTCCACGTGTACCTGTGGATCATTCTGTGTCGGAAGAAGGTGTTGGCTATCCACAGCCTCCCCCACACATACGTCCACAAGTGCACTACCATTCCCATTCACCTCTGATGGTACCCCCCTCCCTCCCACCACTCCCTCAACTTTCCTATCACCCACCTTACCATTCATATCCCCAATCAGAAATATTCTTTCGTTCTTGTCAAACTTCTCCAGGCACGCCTCCACATTCATCCAGAACTCCTCTTTCTTTCTTTCAAGTATATCCTCTGTCGGGGCATACACGCATACAATCACCCACGTTTGTATTCCTACTTTCATTCTCACCCACACAATCCTTGAACCCACAGACCCATACTCTCTTACACATTCCTTCCATTTGCTACTTACAAACAAACATGCACCTTCTCGCTGTTCCTTCACTCACTCCAGCACACACACCCATTCCACACTCCCACTCTCTACATCTGAACCTTTCCATTTGGTCTCTGTCATTCCACATACATCCAGCCTGGCATTCACTAACACTTCCAGAACCTCTCTCTCTTTTGTGCCATCATTCATGCCACTAACATTCCACGTAGCCATTCTCAGAATGTCCGAAGGCATGTCCTTAGTCGGTCGTGGTTCGACAACGTTGGTTCCGTCCGCATCCGAGGCTGTTCGTTCGTTTTTCCTTGCTTCGATATTTTTTCCGGGTGGGGGTCGCAAGCCCACCGACCCAACCTCTTTAGTCGCCTCTTACGACACGCAGGAGGCACGTGGGGCATATTCTATTCCCTAACCCCCAGGGGGGATACAAGAATATACATTCATATTAAAAACATCCATGCCCTGTCCCTGAGTTGAGCCAACGCCAACCAATCCGACAGCCCTATATCTATGTATGTTCTTACATCCGAGAAGTAGATGTAAAAAAGAAACCACATGTCCAAACTCATAAGAAATTAAAGATACCCACGGGTACACCAAGATATAGAACCATTGCCCCAATAAGATACAGGAAAGATACTTACTAAAAGGCAGGGATCTTTACTTTGTGTTTGTGGACCTGGAGAAGGCCTTTGATAGGGTACCTAGAGATGTTGTACAGTGGGCTATGAGGAAACTTGGTGTGGAAGAGTGGCTGGTGCGTGTGATAATGAAGATGTATGAGGATTCGCGAAGTTCGGTGAGGGTGAAGGGTGTACTGAGTGATGAGTTCGCAGTCCGTGTTGGAGTCCATCAGGGTTCAGTGTTAAGCCCCCTCCTCTTTATTATGGTCTTGGAGGCGCTGTCTAGAATTTTTAGAGGCGGACTCCCGTTGGAACTGTTTTATGCAGACGATTTAGTCCTAATAGCTGACAGTATGCAGGATGCTGAGGCCAAATTCAGAGAGTGGAGAGAGGGCATGGCGAGCAAGGGTTTAAGAGTCAATATTAACAAAACCAAGGTTATGCATTGTAGTTTGAGACGAGGCAATGTGGAAAAGAGCGGTGCATACCCATGTGCAGTGTGTGGAAAGGGAGTGGGCGTTAACTCAATTCAATGTAGCATCTGTCGATGTTGGGTACACCATGGGAGTAAGCGCTGTAGTAGAATAAAGGGGCCCCTGCCGAAGGATAAGTCAGAAATAGAGAAATTTGAGTGCGTAGTGTGCAAAGGCGAGCTTGTGTTAAGTGATCCTGTGGCTGTGAATTTTGGAAATGAGTCTTTGGAGCTGGTGAACAAGTTTTGTTACCTAGGAGATACCATCTCTGCCGGTGGTGGGGCTGAGGCTGCCACTGTTGCTAGAATTAGGTGTGGCTGGGGGAAGTTCAGAGAATGATGTAATCCTGACCATGAAAAGAATGCCTCCCATGAAGAGAAAGGTGTATGCCTCATGTGTTAGAAGTGCAATGACGTATGCCTCAGAAACATGGGCCGTTAAAGTAGAGGATGTCAACAGAATGGAGCGTAATGAGATGAGAATGGTGAGATGGATGTGTGGGGCCAGGCTACAGGATAGAATAACAAATGTTGAGCTGAGGAGACGTTTAGGTATAAAGAGTATTAGCGAGGTGATGCGTACAAGTAGACTGGGATGGTATGGACATGTGGAGAGAATGGATGAACAAAATTGGGTGAAAAAATGCAGGTCTGTGATTGTGGAGGGAGCTGCACCAAGGGGTGGACCGAGGAAGACCTGGGATCGGACTATACGCGCCGATCTCAAATCCAAGAACTTGACAAGTGAAGCAGCCCTTAACAGGGTTGCCTGGAATGCCGCCATTAGGACAAGAGACTGAAACTGCACTTATGTGTGGAACACTCAGTCTTAAAATTTTATGTATGTATGTATGTATGTACTTAGACAGCCATGACTACAGATGTTAGCCACCATGCTGTAACGTAATCCTTACCCCAACCAGAGATTGTATAGATAACCTTTGTTACCAGTTGTTGTTGTTGTTGTTGTTCCCAAAGCTGCCTGGCCGAACAGCCCCAAGGCCCCGAGTAAGGCCAAGGCCATAAACGAGCGCCCCCACAGAACCCTCCCTGCCGACCACAATAAAGCCTGGGTGACCGAAGCCACTCCATGGCGGGGAGCTGAGAGGGTGCGTAAACGCCCCGGGAAACCAAAGCCCCACCCAGGGCCCTGTGCCCCTCAGCAATTATGAAGAGAAATTTGAGGGGCAAAGGAATAATGTGACGCTTTAGCTTCCAATCTTGGTAGATTGGGAGGTCAATCCACGGAAGAGACGCCGTCACTTGAGATTTAGAAAATATATAAGTAAAAGGAACAGTCAGAGTAAGCTATGGGTATGGCAGAGATCGCTCAGGTCTTACTCGGATAGACCAGCCCTTCGCCAGCCTTTGTTACCAGTATCCATCATAGTACCTCGAAACAATAACGCAGTACCCCTACGAACTGCCGCTTTCCTTGGGTCTATATTTCATAGAAAACGCAGTTCCCAGGGACACCTAGACGTACAAAAAAGCGTGTCAAATAATAGGTCCATAACCCCTCGTATGTACGAGAAATAATACACCATGTTTTCCTTACTTTATCCACAAGTCACGCACACACCTACAGTTAACCTCCTTCTCCCCCACCGCCCCACAGTCCACATGATTCTATCTTTTCCAGACTCATATACCACCCCGTATTTGCATCCCCCGGTAGCATTTGACTAACGTACTTTCACTGTCTTTTCAAACTCCAATATCAATTGTAGCCTAATGCCACCCCCACGCCCAGGGACCTTACGGACAAATTTCCCTGTAGCCCCTGAGCTTCCCCCCCTCTCATTGAGATACCCGCGCTTCTCGACTCTTGTCCGACCTAGCCTCTCTCTCATACCTCTTGAAGATCCTTGATTTTTCCGTTGCTAACGCTCTCCGAGTATACTGGCTCCGAGTATATATATATATATACTCCTATCCAGCCTACCTTCACTTAGTAGGCCAGAACAACATTAGAACTTTACTAACCCCTTGCATGCCATCTATTCTCTTACAACCCATTCGCTCGCCGCCTCGCCAGTAACTAATTTCTATTGCCATACTTCCAGATAAATGTGGCAGAGTTAGCAACCAGTCTCCACCACATCCAGCAAGCCATGCAATTAACAGCCAACCGAGTACACCCAGCTAGCCAAGGTACCTTCGGTTTTGATATTAAGAACACCCACATCTGTCTCATAAACAGAGGGTTATTACAAACACTGGTGATATGGCAAGCCCCTAGCCACAGCTGCCGGACGACCATCCCAGAGGGAGAGCGCCCGGCTACCCCTTCTTACCCACCCGAGGAGGGAGACCCCCACCCCTGCGGAGGTATACCTGACCCCTGTTTTGACTTCCGGGTCATTGCCAGGTAGCCTAGGAATTCTTCCTATCAATGAACTAACCATGCATGTCTAACCCCCTTACTCACTTCTCTATACCCACAATAACCCATCCACCTGTTTTGCATACTCTGATAGTCAAATTAGCACCTCAGCTATGCAATAGAACAAAGACTGAGCAATATAAGAGAGACGCCCCTATCACAGCTGTCCCAGTCCTCCCCGCAAAGTAGATCCAGTCTCCCTTCCATAAATACTTCCAGTATAGCCAAAATAGTACCTTTTACTAAGGCTCAGTTATATCACAAATTGAAGGCTTCCTATAGCCATGTGCCACAACAGTAATCACCATCTTACCCAGTCCCCATATCTATTGAGAGCTCAAATAAGTCCATAAGACTCGAGATCCCTATTGTCTACAGGGTCCAGAACCGAGCCTATAAACCTAGCTCCCGCCCCCAGTCAAATCAGTTGAAAGTTAGACACCAACCAGTGGTCACTACCCTGAAGTTAACCTCTAGCTCTGCCCTTGTGTTGTTCCTGAGTTGAGAGATTCCCGAGCCGGCAGACTCCATGGCAGAAGTTAAATAGAAGAGCTGTCCATGTACAAGTCCTAACGTGCACCTTATAACCTTCACACAAATTCGTGGGTATATAAGTGTGTAGCCAGCACCGATCGTCAAGAGATCCGACTTGAGAACTTCCTACATTTTGGACCACCTGGACGGCCGAGGAACCAGTCGTTAGCCCCCAACATCACCGGAAGCAAGATAACCAGGACCAGACCTACAAATACTATTCAAGATTCATGTTACTAGTACTAAGTGTTATAGTACCAGTTGACACTCACTTATTAACTTTCTATGAAGTGGCTATAACCTTGCCCACTAACCATTCCATTTGGGACATACTAAGCGTATCAGTGTTCATTAATTAACAGGCGACATTGACTCTCGTAATTACCTTATTCAGATATTAAAACCCTAGTGATATCTAACGTTCGCCCACTGATTTGTCTTCTACGTATTTTCTGCCATAAGAATATAAACCTTAGATCAGTACCCCCATGAGGTTACTAGAGATTCCGTGTTCTAAAATAGACGCGTGTCTAATCCTAACTGTGAGCTGCTACTTGGGCACGCTACCAACCAGGAAGAGATCAAATCAGTGAAATTGAATACATAAATATATTGAGGTCTTCCAGTATAATAAAACTTGCTAACTAAACCCGTGATCAGAAGAGTATACCTGAACGTTGGAAGTGGGAGACTAGGCTCCATCCAGATCCGCTAATGCTAGCAGTTCCCTTCTATTATTTGTTTTGTACGAAAATTACTATTTGTCTATGCTCTTTATTCATCTACTTAAATAAAAGTGATCGTGTGTCGTGTTACCGTGTGTTTATTTTGTGTTCTCTATTCCTCATACCTTGTATTGTGCATGCATACCCAGTCAGATAGAACCCACATTACCCAAGTTAATCCTGTAGAAAAACAGGGCATAACAGTAAAAAACAACCTCACACACACAACTAGGACCGACCTCCATGTAGAAAATCACGAAGCTCTGTGGATCGACCTACACCTGCCGAGGACAAGACCCATCACAATTGGGGTATACTATAGGCCACCAGACGACACACAATTCTTGACCAAATTTGAACGAACTTTGTCATTGATAGACCCTCGGAATGAATCCATCATACTAGGGGATTTTAACCTGTGTTACAAACAACGAAATAATAGGCTTGTACGAGAATATAGGCATATACTGACAATGCACAATCACAAACAACTCATCACAACCCCCACACGTATCTCTGAGAACACTGCCACAATAATAGACCACATAAACTGTAACAGAGAGGACAAAATATCCCAATCAGGGGTTATACAGACTGGCATAAGTGATCACTTCGTCACATATTGCACACGGAAAACCACAAAAATTACCCTAGAGAATCACAAGGTTATCAAAATAAGGTCACTCAGAAACGACAATAAAGAAACATTTCTGGACATCTTATGGAATACAGACTGGTCTCCAGTGTTTGGAAGTACAAACGTTAATGACGCATGGGTTGGCTTCAGAACCATCATCACAAACATCCTAGACGAAATAGCTCCTCTGAAAGACATACAAATTAAAACAAGGTCAGACCCATGGATCAACAATGACATACTACACCATCTGGAACACAGAGACAATCTGTTAAAAAGGCTTGCGAAACATAGACAGGATCAAGGTCTGAAACATGAGTTCAACAGGGCCAGGAATAAACTAAGTAGGAAAATGAAATCAGCGAAAACTAATTATTTTCACAATAAGGCAGAGGAATATCAGAATAACCCAAAGAAACTATGGAGGCACCTAAAATCAACAGGCTACAGCAACAAGACAAGGGATTCGTCTAACACTAATATTGCTCTCACCATTAATGATCAGGTTTGCCACGATAAACGACAAATTTCAACCTACTTCAACTCCTTCTTCACTTCCATAGCAAACACACTTGCACAGAACCTACCTCAACCTCTCAATAAATACACGACAACAACAGCCACCTTTCGTAATTTCTACAGAGATAAAGACATACACCCGAACACATTTGGATTGCAAAATGTTACACCAAAATACACTTTTGACGAGCTGTCTAACCTAAATGTACATAAAAGCACAGGACCAGACAAAATTCCTGCCAAATTTCTACGAGATGGAGCCATTGGTATAGCAGGCCCCCTAACCCACATCATCAACTTGTCAATTAACCCTTTGGCGCACCTATAGTTTCCAATCAAAGTTTTTCCCACTCCCAAAGTATATGTCAGCTCACTCAGAGCCAGTTATGTGCCCGGCGATAATTTGTTTCTGTTACGTTTTTATCCACCAAAAAATCCTTGTATTTGGATTAATGAGGTACCATCGGCTTCGTTATTGATTGAACTTGAAGATAAGCGAATAAAAACATAGAATAAATACAAAACAACCACATTGGGGCACTCCGAAATAAGAATTGTAAAAAAAAAAGTAAATACCTTATCTCCAACTCGCGCTAGCTCAAAATTTTGCCCGCAACATTTTTGATTTGCATACATATATGGAAGCGGAATTAATGAGGATTCCACTGGTAACTTCAGAATTACTATAAACCAAATAGTTACTGAGATACACGAATAAACGTGAAATTATCGAAACACAGACTGAGCTGTACTCTGCTCCCTTCCCAGCCAGCCGTGAGTAAACGGTTAAACTGAGGGGGTTGCCAATTGTACCCATTGAACTAGACGTAATACTTAATATCTATGCCAAATATGACGCGCGTCAGACGAAAATTTAATTTTCGGCGAATATTTTTAAGTTTAATGACTCTTAACAAGTCATCGTGCGCCTAGGAAAAAAATAGCTAATGACTCTGAACGAGTCATCGTGCGCCAAAGGGTTAACACCAACACTGTACCTGCTGAACTGAAGGAAGCTATTGTAACCCCTCTATTTAAGAAAGGAAATAAACTAGAAGTTGGCAGCTACAGACCAGTTAGCATATTATGTATTGTATCTAAAATCCTTGAAAGAGCGTTATACACCCAAATTGAACACTACCTCAAACAAAATGATCTATTCTATAAGTTTCAATCAGGTTTCAGATGCATGTACTCGACAGACTCCTGTCTCATCCACTTAACGGATCAGAGTTCGAGAATTCTTCACTGACGAGCAGTTGGCCGTGATATATAAAAGTCGTGTGCGTTCTCAGATGGATTACTGTTCACCTCTGTGGGGTGGAAGTGGAGTGGTTGCATTGAGGCAGTTGGACAAAATTCAAAATAAAGCTATTAGATTAATCAATAACCCTGCAATCACACAGGACCTTCCTACATTATCCATACGAAGAAACGTTGCATCCCTTGCATTATTCTACAGATATTTTCACAGCAATTGTTCCGAGGAACTTGCTTCAATTGTGCCGCCTCTCCACATCTTTCCCCGTAGAACTAGGGCAGCTGAGAGCGCCCATGAATTTACACTTTCTCCTCCACAATGCAGAACTTCTGCTTATCAGAATTCATTTATCCCCAGAGCTACTACTCTTTGGAATTCACTTCCCTCGAATTGCTTTCCACAAACTTACAATCTACAAATGTTTAAATCCAGTTGTTACAAACATTTTATGAATGGAGGATGCCTTTAGGCACATGGACCTTTTTGTTTTATCTGTGTTTTTCCTTCCTCCGTTCATTGTCTCTTAAAAAAAAAAAAAAAAAAACATTCGTAAAGAAATTTCTAAAGGCAACTACACCGGTATGGTTCTTCTTGATCTACAAAAAGCGTTTGACACAGTAGACCATGATATCCTATGTAATAAACTACAAGCAATGGGCATAGAGTCTGTGAACTGGTTTAAATCTTAGTGGTAGAACCCAAAGAGTCAAAATTGATGATAATATATCTGATCCTATGCCAATTAACTGTGGGGTCCCGCAGGGAAGCATCCTTGGTCCCTTACTCTTTCTCTGTTATGTGAACGACATGGAACTGAGCGTCTCATGTAAATTATTACTGTATGCAGATGACAGCGTGCTTCTGGTTTCAGGAAAAGACCCAATAAGTATTGCGGCTTCACTTTCAAAAGAACTAGAAACATGTAGTGAATGGCTAGTGGACAATAGACTATCTCTTCACCTGGGCAAGACGGAAGCCATCTTATGTGGAACAAAACGCAAACTGAAAGACATTGTGGGCTTCTCGGTCAACTGTAATGATATTCCTATAACAACAGTGTCACAAGTTAAATATCTCGGACTAAAACTGGACGCGAGTTTGTCAGGTGAAACTATTTTGGAATCTATCCTGAGTAAGTGTAGAGCACGGATAAAATACCTGTATAGACAGGTGGGATGCTTGCCCGCGGCAACCAAAAAGACCCTCTGCCAAGCGCTTGTTCAATGTCATTTTGACTATTCTGTGTCATCCTGGTACTCTGCATCATCTAAATCAGCACAACACAAACTTCAGGTCACTCAAAATAAAATAGTTAGGTTCATGCTGAACCTAGGACCCAGATCACATGTTGGCCAGGAACAACTTCAGTCACTAGGTATGCTCAATGTCTCTGACAGGGCCAAACAAATCAGGCTCACTAATGCCTTCAAATTTTCTATGACAGAGCACCAGAGTATCTAAAGAATGATTTTGTTAAAGCAAATGAGAGGAGTGGACATAATACAAGAAACAGGATGATTAATTTTAAGGTCCCGAGAATCCAAGGACAGGGTAAGCAAACATTCTTCTTCACTGCCATCAAAGACTGGAACGACTTACCCCAGTCAGTCCGTGAAAAGAGAACACTGTATTCCTTCAGACGTAGCCTGAAGGAACACCTGAACCGGACAGCTGCGAGAAGGGAGCACCAAACTTATGTCTACTACTAAATACGACATAAGAGATAGACAAACCAAACTGAAATGATTACTGATTACGGATTACTGATATTTATTATAGGATGTAAGGTATCTTAACCCTCCAGCACCGGCTATGTATTATATATATATTCCTCGAAACCCGGGTGTTTTGGCCGAAAAACGTCTAGGCTAGGCTACCGTATATTCGTTAATCAGACTTATTCCCGCGCATCCCCAAGCGTAGCTGTGTTATTTACCTGTAGAATGGCATTAAGTAGAGCTCTCTAAGTCAACTGGTTGAGCTGTGATGATGATTTCATTGGAGATAACTTTATGGCCAAAACAGCCACTTTACACCACTTTTCGATACTTAACAACAACATACAGGCACACACGAACAAGCGACGCTCTCCTTCTTGTGGCCGGAGATGCGGGGCGTCGGTCCAGCCGGCTGTTGTTTACATGCGTCGGACCGACGCCTCGCACACGGAGCTCACAGTCTTTCAACTACAGGGGTGTTCAAGAGTCCTTCCGGGTACCTGGTATATTTGTTTTTTTATGGGTGTTTAAGAGCCCATCCGTGGTGAGAGGGTTAAAATAACCCCCTAGAAATACTTTCTCTAAATTTTTTTTTTTTTTTTTCCCCCCTCCCCATTTCCCCAGCTAACCTAATCCCACAAGGACCCCAATGGAAATACGCCTAACGGCCTTATTGGGCTATCCTTGGTTGGAATTGTGCAAGGCTGGTACATGTCATATTTTGTAATATACTATGTGGTACCAACTCTGTAAATTGCTAACTGAATAAATATTATTATTATTAGGGGTTCGTCCCCTACGGGGAACCCCTATTGTAATCATTAAACCTGGGATTTCATCCAAATTCTTCTTACGCGCCGGTTTCGACGCAATAACTCCAGAACCACTTTTTGGATCGGGATCAAACTTTCACAAGAGGTGCGTTTTTGTATTGGGCAACTTTTGATATGCTAAACATCCGGCATGGCGGCCAAACAGGCCCGTGGCAGCCGATTTCCCGAAAAACTTGACGACTAAATACCGTCTCTCCCACTCACAGGAAACGACTGGGCTTTGGCATACGCACTCCCCTACTAATGCTCCGCAAATTTTTATAGAGAAGGTTTTGCTTTTGCACGTGGGTTTTTTTCCGGCAATCTTGAAAAAACCTCGAATTCCACTTAAAATTCCACATCTTGAAAACTACGCCGATGATCAGAGCCATGCTTGCGTAGTTGGGTGAGGCTCGCGATTCCGAACGTTATGATACCAAAAAAATATAAATGGGTGGAATAGTTTGGCCGCAGCATTGAAAACTGTCTATTCTTAAATTACTTTAAAACCGAATTCGCTACCCACACAAAGTTTACCGTCTACAGTCTATAGGCTTCCACGCATCCCCCAGTTTTGCTTAATAACATAATCTCTTTATTATTCAGTCCTATCTTTTGTTTTTATTTAACTCTCTCTAAACCGTTCGAGTCCCTACGAATTCCAGCAATTATTTAGCCAACCTACCTATACATACCTACCCTACCAAATAATAATGATAAATTCAAATTTATTTTTGGTGAATGACAGAGTATTGGCTAAGGTTTTTAACAATTCCTCCCTTTGCCAAATGCTTAGTTTAATAACAATGATATGGACCTTTAAAGTTTTGGCAATTGCCCGTGTGACTCGTATTTTAACCCTCCTAAACTGTTACCACGAAATACCGCTAGATCCTTTCTCAGAAGTCGCTAGCATGTTGCTACATAGCCAAACAATGTTAGGATAATGCTGCAATTTCTAAAGAGTTTTGGTTTGTTTGTTTTGCAAATTTTACAATGTAGTATGACTAGAATGTCTGAAATTTTCAAATTATCCCTAGTAAATGTCTCTAGATATAAAAGAAATGGCTGCTAGATTGAAGTAAATAGCTCTACATTTAGCGGTAATATGTAGCTTTACAACTGGCAACTCTGCAACCACCACCTCCCTCCCACCCTCCCAGTATATCTCCACAAAATACCGCTAGATCCTTTCTCAAAAGTCGCTAGCATGTTGCTACATAGTCAAACAATGTTAGAATAATGCTGCAATTTCTAAAGATTTTTGGTTTGTTTGTTTTGCAAATTTTACAATGTAATATGACTAGAATGTCTGAAATTTTTAAATTATCCCTAGTAAATCTCTCTAGATATGAAAAAATGGCTTCTAAATTTAAGTAAATAGCTCTACATCTAGCGGTAATATGTAGCGATACAACTGGCAACACTGCCTAAGTGATACCCCAAACCACCGCTAGATCCTTTCTCAAAAGTCGCTAGCACGTTGCTACATAGTCAAACTATGGTAGAACAATGCTGCAATTCCTAAAGAGTTTTGATTTGTTTGTTTTGCAAATTTTACAATGTTATATAACTAGAATGTCTGAAATTTTCAAATTATCCCGAGTAAATGTCTCTAGATATGAAAAAATGGCTGCTAAACTGAAGTAAATATAGCTCTACATCTAGCGGTAATATGTAGCGGTACAACTGGCAACACTGCCTACAACTACCCTCTCATCACAATGATTATGCTCTGCTGAGGTTTGTATTTGCTTATCTTATCCTGTGTATAAATGTAACCCTTACACATATTTCTATTAAATAATGACATTAAACAGGATTCATGATTTAAATACAAGGCTAGATATTTATCGGAAGTACGTATTTACCTTCGGAAAGCTAAAATATAATGTTTACACATATGGGATAGGGAGGAGGGAGGGAGGTATAAGGGGTGGACCGATGGAAGGGAAGAGAACGCCGATATACGAGATACATAGCTTCATATGCGCGTATTGATCACTTTCATGCTATTATGTATGCATACAGAAGTAGCAGGACACATATGTCAAGAGTGAACACCAATAACTTAATCCATACACAGTAAAAAATACGGAAATAATATCGTACATACGAAGTGATGGAATGGGGATGGGGGGGAAGTGTGTATGATATGTAAACAGGACAGTTCGTCGCTAGATAGGCGTGTGTGTGCTTGTGTGATGGTCTTGTGTAGCTATGTTTGTGCTTGTTTGAGTGTTGAGTTATCTCTCTCTCTCTCTCTCTTATTTATCGCTGTCTTCCTTACGATTACGACATACTGTACTAGTGCATGAGAACAGGAAATAGGGAGCCTCGCTCTCTCTCTCACAAATGAGAACATAAGTAAACAGGAGTCTGCAGAGAGCCGATTGGCTATAAGACTCGGTAGCCTATTCCACATATCTACAACTCTGTTACTAAACGAATAGAGGCAGATCCCTTACACACCCAGTCTCTCTCTGTCGCTCGTTTGTTTGCACACCGGTACAAATGAGGCAGATCCCTTACAAGATGAACATGGGAATCTGCAGAGACAAGTGGCCCACAAAAGGCAGATCCCTTTCACATACAACCCATTTCATCCATATGACTATCTGATTTTATCTTTAAATTCTCTATTGTTCTTGATCCCACTATAGCACTAGGTAGCCTATTTCACATATCTACGACTCTGTTACGAGAGAGGCAGATCCCTTACACAGCCAATCTCTCTCTTATTTGCACACTGGTACAAAGGAGGCAGATCCTTACACATGCTACCAAGATGAAAATGGGAGTCTGCAGAGAGCCGGTTGGCCCACACACGGCAGATCCCTTTCACACCCAATCCATCTCGTCTTATCAAATTGTATGTTGAAGCTCTATTGTTATTGATCCCACTATAGCACTTGGTAGCCTATTCCACATATCTACAACTCTTTTACCAAGCGAATAGAGGCAGATCCCTTACACAGCCAATCTCTTTCTCTCTCGCTCTTGTTTGTTTGCACACCGGTACAAATGAGGCAGATCCCTTACACATGCAACCAAGATGAAAATGGGAGTCTGCAGAGAGTCAAGTGGCCCACATAAGGCAGGTCCCTTTCACACTCAACCCATCTCATAAACTTTACCTGTTATTTACACTACTTACTATACACCCATGTTATCATATACCTGCAACCAAAACACAATTGTAAGAAATAGGAACATAAGAAAATGGGAGTCTGTAGAGAGCCAATTGGCCCACACAAGACAAATCCTTTTCACACCCAACCCATCTCATAAAAACTCTCTCTCATTTATCTCTGTCTTCCTTACATTTATGACATCCTAGTCTCTCTCTCTCTCTCACAAATGAGAACATAAGAAAACCGGAGTCTGCAGAGAGTCGATTGGCCCACACATGTCAGATCCCTTTCACACCCAACCCATCCCGCGCTCTCTCTCATATTTATCGCTATCTTCCTTACGTTTACGACATCCTATTCTCTCGCCATACTCCCTCTCTCCTTCACAAATGAGAAAATAAACAAATAAGAAAACGGGAGTCTCCAGAGCTGATTGAGCTACACATGGCAGATCCCTTTCACACCCAACCCATCTCGTTCTATCTAATTTCAAGTTGAAGCTCTATTGTTCTTGATCCCATTATAGCACTCGGTAGCCTATTCCACATATCTACAACTCTGTTACTAAACGGATAGAGGCAGATCCCTTTTACAGCCAATCTCTCCCTCTCTCGCTCTTGTTTGTTTGCACAATCTGCTCCTTCTGTAGTTTCTCCATGCCCGATAAGTTAAATGATCTTTTGATATCTGTGACACAGCATTTGTATCAAACACAATACCCTGCTTGCAAAACCGTCGAACCCCGGACAACGTTGCTTGCAACTTTAATTATTATTATTATTATTAAACTGAAGTAAATAATAAGAAGATACTTCCATGCCACTTTCATATTCAGGACCGACTGTGACAGTTCGTAGTTTGACAAATATCTCCAATCTTTCTGTATAACAGGTCAAGATGTAAATTCTTCTAAACTAATTAATTAAAATATTTCTTTTCTAATTAGAGCCAAAGTCAATCTAATCTTGATCAAGTAATCTACCACATTTAAGCTTTACCCTTATACTGGTAAGAGAGGTCATCGTATGATTAGCTTATTATCGAGATGACGCTCATTTAAATTGCTAAGCAATGAGAAAATTATCTTTCTTTTAATTTCATTATTAGGCCAGTGTCTATACACGGAAGACGAATAAGAATTTATGTGTAGCCTAAGTATTCAAGTTTATCGGCATTGCAACACAATAAATATTGTATGGATTTGCATATTTTCATTCTCTATTAGGCTATAAGTCCTATAACCCAATAACTTCATAACTAGTAACACAGAATTCCACTATACACAATCACACTAATAATGAACTTTTTTGGTCCTGAACCTCAGACATACTGACATCAGACTTCATCTCTCATATTCCTATATAAATTGAGTACTTCCTATACGATAACACGCGTAAATTATAGACAACTTATATTCAATAGAAACCTCAGTCACAATAGGTAGAGAAATTTAGTAGTAACTAAAAGGCAACACTCAACCGATAACGCCATGACTATATTTTAATATAAATGTATATAGCTACCGATGCAATTTTAAAGGCTACTTTTGTTATGGGAAAGATGAAATATATAATCTTATGGAGTAGTTTGTAAATATTAGGCTTCAAACTACCATTTGTTTTGTAATGGTGGGAATAATATTAGAACTGTCAATAATGTTAATTCATCAATGATGTCATATTGACGTTGCCATATCAACTACATACAGTATATATAGAGAATTATTGTTCTTGATCATGATGTCTGTTATGCTCACCTTATACTTGTTGTTTAGCGCCATAATGACGTAAGTGGCACTTTCAAGGAAGCCATGGGTACCTGCCTCCATGGCTGCCACCACCCGGTCCTCCTCCTGGTACAGGTCGGTGCGGCCCTTGAACATAATGCAGATCGGACCCTCACCACGCTTCAGCATGTCTGAGGCGTAGCTGCCGTAGTCTGATGCTGTTAGTCTGGTGATGAATAGTTACTTCAGTCTTAGTTTTACTTTATTTACTAACTAAATGTAGGAAAGTCACCCCTCTTGGATACTGTCCAAGGTATAGATGAATTGATCTGTCTGCTGGTAGAAAATTAGCTTTAGACTTAATTAATTTACAATCCTGCATGTAGTAATATTGTAATGCCCTCGAAAATGTCCCGCACCCACAATAATACTAACCCGAGTTGACGTCAGGTATAGCGTAAAATAGTCGTAGATGGTAAGTCCAATAAACTCATCTCGAGAGACTATCACCTGGTTCTTAAAGATAGTCGTAGATGGTAAGTCCAATAAACTCATCTCGAGAGACTATCACCTGGTTCTTAAAAATCGGACTAAGGTTGCTATACTTTTGTACGTCCGTGGTAGTACAGTGGGTTAGCGCGCGGGCCTGGTGGTGATGGTGGTGCGTCACTAACCAGGGTTCGAACCCCACCCAAGGCATCTCAAAACCTGTGGGTTTTTAGGGGGGTTAAATTCCCTTCAGAGGTTCGTACCCCGCGCCAGGTACCAGGAAAGGTTGATCCTAAAGGTAGTCTGGGGATATTTCCTTTCCTATTTAACCCTGGTAAAACCTAGCATTTCATTGGTGGCAGCTAAGGAACGTGACCAGATAGCTACGTGGAGCACCCGTCACGCGAACCCTAAAAACCATATTGAGATAGCTAAGGCAAAAAGGTTACGATACCTTACCACCTTACGAGGCTAGGGACTAGCCTAACTAAAAAGGAATGTGGTGTAATGCCCTCGAAAATGTCCCGCACCCACAATACTACTAACCCGAGTTGACATCAGGTATAGCGTAAAATAGTCATAGATGGTAAGTCCAATAAACTCATCTCGAGAGACTATCACCTGGTTCTTAAAGATAGTCGTAGATGGTAAGTCCAATAAACTCATCTCGAGAGACTATCACCTGGTTCTTAAAAATCGGACTAAGGTTGCTATACTTTTGTACGTCCGTGGTAGTACAGTGGGTTAGCGCGCGGGCCTGGTGGTGATGGTGGTGCATCACTAACCAGGGTTCGAACCCCACCCAAGGCATCTCAAAACCTGTGGGTTTTTAGGGGGGTTAAATTCCCTTCAGAGGTTCGTACCCCGCGCCAGGTACCAGGAAAGGTTGATCCTAAAGGTAGCCTGGGGATATTTCCCTTCCTATTTAACCCTGGTAAAACCTAGCATTTCAAATATATTGTATGTCTCCTGTATAATTACATTGAAGATGAAGATGTATACCTCTTTTCAGCATTTCGGACAAATTACTGATGTACTGTAGGTCCGAGCTCGTGAAAAACTACTTCTGCTCATCTAACACCAATCAACAAATAGAATGTTTCGCTATTCTTTGTCATGTCCAGTGCATTACTACTCTGGTGTGGAGTTATAAGACTGGTGGTAAAATTATGTCTTTTTAATTTACAGTCAGGTAGGTAGTCTAGTGGTACACTAACCCAATTACTGCGGATGACGTACCCACAAGTCCTGTGTCAAAAATAACTTTGCTGCGAGCGACGTACCCATAATATTTGGTATTAACACTGCCTTATAGTATTTCTGTGAAGTCTCCGCTGTTGCCAGACGTAATGACAGAGCTCTAGGCTCCCCTCCTGTGAGTCAATCAGTGTGCCATACAGCTTCCTACTGAGCAGATGTTTGTGTTTGCAAGAGGAGTTTTGGAAACTGTCATATATGCATAAACAGGGTCTACTTCTATGTGTATTTGTGAGAGCTACATAATTATAAGGTACGAATGTTAGGTTAATTTAATTGTACAGGCTATACCAGATTACTTGCATCCCTAACTGTTCACTTGTTAACCCGGGAGCTGCGGGGAGACTCTTAAGAGTTCCCCCGGCGCACTGCGGGGAGACTCTTAAGAGTCAGAGAAAATAAAAATCAACTTTTGACATCGAAAAAAAAAAAAAATTTATATATTTTTTTTTTTATTTTTTTTTATTTTTTTGGCCCCTGGGCCATGCAAAATCTCAGTCCTCTACCTCCCCTCCTTCCCCACTTTCCTCCTCTCCTTCAGTTATCACCTATTTTCCCTTATTCTGAGGTATATTTTCGTGCTAACATTAGAAATCCGATTGGAGGGTGTGGTCATCACTGATAGCAAGCGAGTGCAAGAGAGAGAGAGAGAGTATCGATCGACTGTGTCTCAGTGGCCTTGGGGGAAATTGGCGGGAAAGCAGATTGCCTCACCCATACATTATACAACTCGCGGGCTATATCTCCGATTTTGACCATCCAAACGCTGTTTTCACTCGTTTTATTGTTGTTTCAGGTTAATACCTTTATAATCAACCCATAATAGGCGCATATGGATAAGTATTAATGCTATTAATGGCACAATGAATATTTTAGTGGCGGAAACACCTCAAATACGTCAGCACAGGGGGACGTTTCCAATTACCCCCATGCGCACTTCAGAGGTTAAGAGTTATAATGATCGAACAATTATGAAACTGGACAAGAAATTATGCTCCTTCTGGGAGTATGTAGAATCTTCCACCGTCATCAGCTAAATTGAATTAAAGTCAATGTGTAGCCTACTTACCTCTTTGAACTAGCGGCCAACTGATCTATGGAGGTGATTAGAGGAGGGAAGGCGGGGTTGGTGAAGATGCTGATAAGGTTGGAGGTGAAGGCAGTGGTGATGACAAGACAGGTCAACATCCAGAGGCCTGCCAACAGTTGTGGGAGAGACACACTGGGGGTTGCTGCTTGACTCAGCAGGGCTTTCAACGGGACCCACCTCACCTCACCTGTCCCATCACTCACAGCCTGGCCAGTGGTGGAAATTATAGGTTATTGCTGTAGTGGTCTTGTAGTTAGTACTTAGCCCCTTCTGTACCGGCGCTGTCCTTTTAACATTGTTCTGACTTCTATCAGACGATTTTAACCAATTTAAAAAGGGCCTCCATCAATTAACAGGCTTCGAACTATGTCACTTAACCCTTGTTTCTACCACAGATCCATCTTAAACTGCACAAAATCGTCTTAATATAGCTAAAATAAAATGATGTACCGTTACCGGTACAGAAGGAGTTAAGACTACGAAATAAAGTCATGAGCACCTGCACTAAGGCGGCCAGGTGACCTGTAATGGGCTGGCAGGCTGAGAAAATACCTCACAACAGGTTCCAGAGAGGAAAAATATGCAAATGAGCGTTGTGATATTATTCAAGGTAAGATAACTATTAGCATTATTATAGGGTAGCTATTACATCTTGGTTATGTGATTAAGTTTCTGTCTCAATTTATTAATGCAAACATGTGGAAAACATGATTCATGACGAAACTGCAGAGCAGAAGTGCAACGACCAGGGTACCCCAGACGCCGGGAGTGAAAGGTCTCACAATATTCGTCCACCTTGGGTAGGGTTCCGGGTTACGCAGGAATACACTAATAGCTTCCTCAAAGAACGACTCGGCTGGATCAAAAGCTTCCAGATGCTCTTCAGAGAAATAAAAGCAGTTTATGGTCAATTCACATTCCCCACTGTGCACCATTCCCAGGAGTCCCACCCACCTTCCGTCCTCAAGTGCTCCCCATTTGTCATCATTAGGTTTTTCAGTCACGGTGTAGGTAAAATTCACTTTGTCTGATAGGACTCGTAGCACAGCCATATTTATGCCAGCATGATTTAAATTATTTACTCCAAGGTAGAGAAAAGGAGAGTCAGCAAACCAGGAGGTGAGGCGGAAGGTTGGTCGGCAAGTGGAGGGGAAGCGATCAGGAAAGAGAGATGTCCAGGATGAAAATTCTTCAGGATCCCAGCGGCCCATCAAATGAGGAGAATTCGAGCAGAAGGGACGGAGAGTGTAGACAGCCTATAAGCTTGATTCATTTTGTAGTGGAGTTAAAAGTGTCAAACCAAGCACTCTCCCCAATATTGGCTGATTCAGCAACAAATCAGCTGATACACTAGAAACAAAATTGATCAGAAGTACATATTGAGGATCAGGGTCATCCGGTCCATGATCCGGAAACCAGAGAGCCGTGGAGTTGTTCGTGGGTGTATATATATATATATATATTATTGTATTTATTTATTTATTTATTTTTGTTTTTTTCTAAATTGGTAAAATGAAAGTAATGAACTTATTCCTTTGTAAATTCAACTACTTCGTTTATTATATATCCAGTAGCTCAGTATATAAGAACATTTATGTAATAATAGAACTGTAGCCTATATCTTTTTTCGTATTTTACATATTCCCTATAGGCTAACTTGTAGCCAGGATATTCACATTTGTATTCCTTTTCTTATATCCCGGCTGTGATTTATATTGTAATATACCGTACATATATCCATAAAGCAAGATATACATTAGGCCTATATGTGTAAGGCATATATTTACTGGGTACTATCAATCTCAATACCCCCCCCCCCCCCCACACACACACACACACGTACATTGTGAACTAATTATAGGTTCCCCTTTCATACATTGTATTTTTTTCGATGTTCTACTTTCGCCTTTTATGTCCCGATTCCCTGTTGTTTTTCTTTCTTTTTTTTCTTCTCTAGGGCAGCAGGTGTTTATACACGATGTCACTATTTCTGATGATTAATGAGATTTTAATTTTCCTCTGAAGTAGGCCAAGGTACGTTAGATTAGGTGATGTTGAATTAGTGTAGCTCAGCTTATTTTTGTATTGGCATGGTTTGGGTAGGGTTAGTTCAGGTGTGGTCGAATCAGCTCTTAGACAACAACGTGATAGTTAGCGAAATTACCGATAGGAAGGTGGATGTTGGTGTGGGTAGCCTACATGTAGGCCTACTGTATGTATTTTGTCTTTCTCTCCCATGTACTAGACAGATGACGTAGAGACAAGTGTTGGGGCAGTTTACCTTTTAATGATATCGTCGGACAGGTTTGGAGAGAGGTATCATGGCCAGGATTCAAATCCACTCACTACAGATACTTTTGTGAGAGTTGGGCACCGTATTCACTTGACCATCCGCTCATGGTTGAGTGATTACGGTGCCCAACTCTCACACTAATATCTGGAGTGAGTGAATTCCAATACTTGTCAGGATACGTCTCTCCCAGTTTACCTTTATTTAGTCACTATCAAGCGTTATCTTATAGTTTTATGGTAAACTTTAAGCCTGAAATCTTTTAACGTTAATAGCACCACAGTAGCCTATATACACAAACTCTTCCATGTGTCTTAACACTATAAACAAATCCATTAGCACATTCTACCCAGTCACATTCCATCACACTTAAGGCCGCGTCATACAGAACTCGAATCCACCAGAACCCACTGGAATCGAACTTTTCACCGGAATTGACGAGAATTACGCGGCCTTAATCGAGTGTGACTTCAGAGTAGAATGCGACCCGTCAATGACCGGAATGTAACTCGAACGTAACTCGATGGACTCTAATGTAACCCAAATATGAGTCGATGTTAACCAGTAAGTGACTCGAAGGAAAGCGGATGTGGAAAGAAGACTATTCGATCCCAAGTCGAATGCAACTCGAATGACCAGAATGAGACCGGAATGTCAGTCTATCATGACCAGAATTACATGAAGTTAAGTCGAACGTAAGTGGAACTAAGTTGAACGTAACTCGAACGTAAGTGGAACGTGACTTGAATAGGCAGAAGGTGACTCGATGAGGAACTTAAAACTTCTCTGTTCAATATACTTGCAATGCCATATATGACACACAATTTGAGCCCAATTTTCTAAGTGTGTGGACCTAAATGTTAACTTATCTGTTCAATACCTTCGCATTAAAATTTACCCAGGTCATATAATTTATTTTATTCAAGTTAATTGGTTCATAAATGTGCAATTTATATGATATTACTATCATGTTTGCATGTGACCTAAAAGTGTCCAAAGAAATTTTATTCCAATGACATATACAGTAAACTTCCGTTAATACGAAGGGCAGCGGACCGGCCCTCGTTCGGATTAGTGGATTTTTCGGATTATCGGACTTTACCCCTATGAACCTGTGTATGACGAAAACATTGAGGCATTAGGCCACCCAAATGACACAATGGTGCACACACACATATCATATGTTCATGAAATCACTTCAAAAGTTTACCATTGTCATTGTAGCCTATTACCTACTTCAAAACATTCAGATTAATGGTCAAAGCAATCTGCTGATATAAACGTCTTCTTCTTCTTCCGTCTACTAGCGAGTTTGTCTTGCTCTTGAAGATCAGATCAGATGTGGTTCGGGAAGTAATGCCTTAACAACGGCACTTCCCTGAGAGGTTCTTGTAATTTTCATTTTGTGATTTTCCTTTTGTGACGTGCTCTGTTATATTATATTGTATTGAAAGCACCCTTGTCTTGTTGTCTTGAAAGCACCCTTGGGACGCTCCGATCACTGAACTATAAATAGTAGCGTATCGGAACGTCCAAAGGTGCGTTTTCAAGCTCAAGACTTATACGTCCAAAGGTGCGTTTTCAAGCTCAAGACTGAATGCGCTTGCAGAAAATGCGGTGCAGCCCAGTAGCGCATCGGAGCGTCCCAAGGATGCGTTCAAGAGCAAAACAAACTCTCTAGCAGACGATGTGGAAGAAGAAGAAGAAGAAGGTGTTTACGTTTATATCAGTAGCTTCCTTTGACCATTAATCTGAATGTTTTGAAGTAGGTAATAGGCTAGAATGACAATGGTAAACTTTTATAGTGAATTCATGAACATATGATATGTGTGTGCTCCATTATGTGTCATTTGAGTGGACTAATGCCTCAAAAAGGGGACTTTGGGACTTCTTGAAATTCGGACCATCGGGTGAATTCGGATTTGGCCTCAAATTGAAAAATTCGGACTATTGGGAGATTCGAATCATCGGTCGTCGGATTAACGGACTTTTACTGTACCACACTACACTCGATGGCATTTTATAAGTTTCCAAGTCTTTTCATAGATCTCTTGTAGACATAATTGCTATGACATGTACCATACACAATTTGAACCCAATTTTATAGGTGTCAAAAGATTTCTAAGTTCTCTCTTCAATATAATTGCAATGACATATAATTTTTTGTAAGTATCGAAAATATTAAACTTCTCTGTTGAATATACCTGCAACGCCATATAGGCCACACAATTTAAGCCCAATTTTCTAAGTGTGGCCGCACCTAGTCGAGTTATATTCTGGTTGTATTCCAGTTACCTTCTAGTTGGATTCCACTTGTATTCTAGTACTTTTAGTCATGTTCGAGTCGACATCCAGTGTACACTCGATACATCAAGCAAGTATACAGTCATCTACCAGTCATATTCTAGTCGGCATCCAGTTGTATTCTTCTTAATTTGGGTTATATTCAACTCTCATTCCATTACATTCAATTTTAAAGTGGAATAATCAACTTGTCATCCAGTTGACTTCCGGTCATTATCGAGTGGCATCGAGTTACATTCAAGTAATTCGAGTCGGCATCGACTATAAAAATTGCATCAGAACATGACTAGAATAGGTAGAATGCGACTCGAATACGACTAGAATGTAACTCGATAATTTTTAATGGTTTTTTCACTCGATAAATCGTAGAAAGTTAAGGCCGCGTCATACAGAGGTCGACCGCGACCCGAATTTTTGCGGTTCTGGTGTATTCGGCCCGATAATCGGGCGACATCGGGTATGATTCTGGTATGTTCGAGTCGTTCTAGTCATGCTCTGGTCATCACCCGAATGTTCGGGTGAGTCGGCCAAAAGTTAGTGTATGCGTTAACTTTTGGGAAATCCTCGAGTGCGTTCGGGTCAAAAAACCGTTACAAAATCCTCGAGTCACCTTCGATTTACATTCGAGTCGTATTCGGCTTACATTCTACCATATTCTGATCTCATTCGACCTATTCGGGTCACTTTAGAGTCAAAAAATTTAACCCGATTCATACCAGAATTGATCGAACCTAAGTCGACTTAGACCCGATGATGTAGACCGTAACCCGAATTAGACTCGATGCTCAGTGGAAAATTCCTACATAAACTTGTTCGAAAGTCAACTGTTACTCGATGCTGACCCGAATTTCAGGATGATGACTGGATGGATACCCGAATACTACTAGAAAATGACTCGATGCATGCCCGACATTCCTAATTAGACTCGATGATTACTCGATCGTGATCCGAATGACTAGAATGTAAGTCGAAGGCTAGTCGAAGCCAAGTCGAATCAAACCCGAACGCGAGCCGATGGGCAGAACCACGTAAAGCATTCCTGTGGGCAGTTGGAGCGGCCCGAATTATCGTACACTGCCACCCACGCACGGGCCCTATATATTATCGGGTGGGAGGCATTCGCTCCATTCCACACCAGCACCCACCGCCCACCACGTCTCTCTCGCCCACCGCGTCTCTCTCGCCCACCACGTCTCTCTCTCCAACTCTTGTCGCCAACATGCCCGGTAACTATGGTAAAGGATGCAAGGCAGTGAAGAGGCCCCGCAAATTTACCATGGAGTCTGTGGACCTGTTTGCCACCCAGCAATCCCAAGATGAAAGCGAGGAGGAAGTAGAGGAGGCAGCACATCGACTCCAACCCTGTTATCGACGATGAAAACCAAACCGAGGAAGCAGTCACAGTCACAGTCTATTATATTTAAGAAAACCCATGTCCCTCACAAAAAGACCCACCCTATCGTGTCAACCGAAGGTGACAGTCCTTCGGAACACGAAAGCGAGGATGATGACGCCACCCAAGATGACCTCACGCCACTCACCGACCCACCCACCCAGACGCCTACCCAGACCACGCCGCCCATCAACCCAGTACAACCGATGCAGAAAAAGAGGAGGAGGACCTACGCAAGGCTCCCGGACGAGAAGGAGGTGGAAGTGGCCGAGTGGTATGCCGAATAGGAGTTCCTGTACAACAGGAAACTGAGGGCCCACAAGGACA
Organism: Paralithodes platypus; assembly: GCA_032716605.1. Taxonomy (NCBI): domain Eukaryota; kingdom Metazoa; phylum Arthropoda; class Malacostraca; order Decapoda; family Lithodidae; genus Paralithodes; species Paralithodes platypus. Next base: position 15,833,030 of record CM064506.1, on the reverse strand, counting down.
AAAACATGCGGGAGAAAACACTCGCCACGAAGGCAAAGGAGCTCAACATTGAAGGTTGGTTGTGTGCATTCTTATGATATAATAACCATTATGTTGAGTGATATTACTTAAAAATACCAAACACATCTATGTTTCTGGAATAATTTACCTGTGCCGTGCAAAGTGGATACATATTTATCATAAAGTTTGCCGTTAACATTGCTGGCGAATCTTGTTTTCGGAATTGAAATAACTAGGTAATATTTGGAGTTAATAATAAATAATGTTTCGTGTGCAGTCTTGCATTGTACTTCCCTCATATCAATGTGTGCAGTGTGGTTACCTGCCCAGGTGAACCATACTTATTCATGTTGACTGATAATAAATTCGGTTGTGATAATCTTTGTCTCCATACTATTTATATTTTGTACGTAAACACTCCTAATATATATTATTTATATTTTTCAGTGGAAGCACTCAACAAATGGATGGAATGGATGAGGACCAGGTACGGGAAGCTTGACAAGCTTCCCGTGTCTGGTTCAGGTGCGGTCCAGCTGACGGAGAGAGACGCCTGGATCAAGACCCACTTCGCGTTCCTCAAACCCCATCTTTTTAAGTTGCCCACCAGAAAGAGCAAGGTACGTTTATCAAGTCTATTGCAATTTTATTTCTAATAAAAAATAAATGTTAAAGGTATAAATAAATATCTTGGTGCTGTTCAACATAAGATTTAATAACCATAAGCGACATAAATGTTTCACCATTATTGTTGGATGTTGTAAATAGAATAAAATCGAATATTAATATTGTCTAACATGTATAATACTTATTTTAATTTTTTCTATGTATAAATAATAAGCTGCCCCCAGATTATTGTGAATATTTATTGCTATGTAAAAGTGACAAAATTAAATAACCATTGATATTATATTATATATATATATAATATATATATATATTATTAAAATGCCACAGGAACGCTGTGGTACGAAAATCCTGAGAGCGAAACCTCCAACCCTAACGAGCCACAGGAACGAAAATCCTGAGAGCGAAACTACCATCCCAACGAGATCCCAGGCCCCTTTTCCTTTTTCCGAATTGATCTCTCTCCCTCTCTCTCAATTCATTCCACATATTATACGTCTCTCAATCAGTCTTCTAATATACAAACCACAATACTTTACTCGCTGATATTCTTGATGTACCACCTAAGTATGTATTTAATTAGGTAACCACCATACAGACTATAATACTTTCATTGTGTAGGTTCGAGGCGATCTAAGACACCTTAACTTCCATTTCACACCAAATCAGATCGTGATTACGTCAGCCCTGTATTTAGTTATATAACAATCATAGCCCCCAATTCTAAGTCTCTAACCTCCCGTGGTTTTATCCACTAACTATAGATTCCCAACCTTTAACCACGACTCTATACACCCGATAACCCTATGCCAGTTATTGTATTCATTTAGGCCTGTTAATTCGGATAAACTCACTATGACCAATCTGCAGACGATTATCAGGAGAGATGCAGGAAAGCTACCTCATATCTCCCTTTCCATGACGAGTATAGATATATGTACCCCCGTGCTCAGTCGCCCCCTTGCCTTGTTCTTCTAGTAACTAAGTGTATATATAAAATTAACCGGAGTATGCCACCAGTATTGATACGACATAGCGGCACTGTCCTTGTGTCGTATTGTGCCACGTGCAGACCAACCAGGTTTCATCCTCTTATTAGGACGACGGCTATAATGTCGTCATTCATGCATGCATTCAATCCTTAGGTTAATTATCTTTTATCACCTCCTTCGTATACACAATCCACACTACTCTATATTGCTTCATGACCCTCTGCTCAGGGTACCCTGTTTGGGTCATCCTGTCCACTTATCCTTCACGCCCCGCTGCACACACCACTCTACCTGTTCGATCGTAGGGAGATGCCACCCCTATGTCCAGCGCATTAAGGGTCACTATCCTAGGTCACGAGCGGCGCGGCGCCTAGCCTCAAACCAACCCCTTTACAATTCAGAACCCTTTCCCCCACCTCGCGTATACACTACTCCTCATGTCCTACACCTCTACCTACCTGATGATGAACATAAATACACCTTAAGTTAATACACCCATGCCCTGTTAAGTTAGGATATTAATATCAACATACCCTAAAATACCTTGTCTTGCCAGACTAAGTTTCTGAAGACAATCGCCCTCATAAATCTATGTATTCAATCCTTAGGTTAGTTATTAATATCAACATACCCTAAAATACCTTGTCTTGCCAGACTAAGTTTCTGAAGACCAATCGCCCCCATAAATCTATGTATTCAATCCTTAGGTTAGTTATTAATATCAACATACCCTAAAATACCTTGTCTTGCCAGACTAAGTTTCTGAAGACCAATCGCCCCCATAAATCTATGTATTCAATCCTTAGGTTAGTTATTAATATCAACATACCCTAAAATACCTTGTCTTGCCAGACTAAGTTTCTGAAGACCAATTGCCCCCATAAATCTATGTATTCAATCCTTAGGTTAGTAATCTTTATCCGCCATTGTGTTCATCTTTTCCATTTACTTTTCCACAATTGTTATACGTCTTCCAATCACCTCCTTCGTACCCACAGTCCACACTACTCCATTTTGCTTTGTGTCCTACACCTCTTACCCACCAGACTCTCCCTACATGATGATGAACAAGAATACCCATTCATATTAAAACACCCATGCCCTGTCCCTCGGTTGAGCCAATGCCAACCCGCCAGACAGCCATGACTAAAGATGTTAGCCACCATGCTATAACTTAATGCTTACCCCAACCAGAGATTGCATAGATAACCTTTCTTTCCCATTGTCTATCATAGTACCTCGAAACAATAACCAAGTACCCCTACGAACTGACGCTTTTCTTTGGTCTATATTTCGTAGAAAACGCAGTTCCCAGGGACACCTAGACGTACAAGAAATCGTGTCAAATAATGTGTCCATAACCCCTCGTATTGACGAGGTATAATACACCATGTTTTTCCCTACTTTATCCACAGTCAAGCACACACCTACAGTTAACCTCCTTCTCCCCCCACAGCCCCACAGTTCACATGATTCTATCTTTTCCAGACTCGTATAACACCCCATAGTTGCATCCCCCGGTAGCATTTGGCTAACGTACTTTCACTGTCCTTTCAAACTCCAATATCAACTGTAGCCTAATGCCACCCCCACGCCCAGAGACCTTAGGGTCAAATTTCCACGTAGCCCCCCTGAACTCCCCCCCATCTCATTAACACCCCGCGCTCCTCGACTCTTGTCCGACCTAACCTCTCCCTCATACCTCTTGAAGATCCTTGATTTTTCCGTTGCTAACGCTCTCCAACCTTTTATATATATACTCCTATCCAGCCTACCTTCCCTTAGTAGGCCGGAACAACATTAGAACTTTACTAACCCCTTGCATGCCATCTATTCCCTTACAACCCATTCACAACCCTGCACCCAATGGTCGTCGGTGCGAGGCTAGCCGCCTCGCCAGTAACTAACTTCTATTGCCATACTTCCAGATAAATGTGGCAGAGTTAGCAACCCAGTCTCCACCACATCCAGCAAACCATACAATTAACAACCAACCGAGTAAAGCCAGCTAGCCGAGGCACCTTCGGTTTTGGTATTAAGGACACCCACATATGTCTCATAAACAGAGGGTTATTACAAACACTTGTGATATGGCAAGCCCCTAGCCACAGCCGCCGGACGACCCTCCCAGAGAGAGGGCGCCCAGCTACCCATTTTTACCCACCCGAGGAGGGAGACCCCCACCCCTGCAGAGGTATACCTGACCCTTGTTTTGACTGCCGGGTCATTGCCAGGTAGCACAGGAATTCTTCCTATCCATGAACTAACCATGCATGACTAACACCTTTACTAACCTCTATTAACTCACAATAAACCATTTACCTTTCTTGCATACTCTGATCACTAAATTAGCACCTCAGCTATACCATAGAATGAAGATTGAACAATCTAAGAGAGACGCTCCTATCACAGCTGTCCCCATCCTCCTCGCAAAGTAGATCCAGTCTCTCTCCCCTAAATACTTCCAGTATAGCCAAAATAGTACCTCTTACTAAGGCTCAGTTATATCATATTATGAAGGCTTCCTATAGCCATGTGCCACAACAGTAATCACCACCCTACCTCGTCCCCGTATCTATTGAGAACTCAAATAAGTCCATAAGACTCGAGATCCCTATGGCCTACAGGGCCCAAAACCGAGCCTATAAACCCAGCTCCCGCCCCCAGTAAAATCAGTTGAAAGATAGACACCAACCCAGGTTGGTCACCAGAGTTAGCCTTGAGCTCTATCCTTGTTAGTTGCTGAGAAGTGAGTTCCAGAGCTGGCAGATTTGGATAGAAGGACCTGTCCACGTATTTGAGAACTTCCTACATATGGGCACCCTGGACGGCCGCAAAACCAGTCGCTAGCCCCCAACATAATGGACGCAAGATAACCAGGACCAGGCCAATCAGATACTACCCAAGATTCACTCTATCAGTACTACATTGTTACAGTGCTATTTAGAGATTCACTTATTAATATTTCTACGAAGTGGCTATATCTTTGCCCAGTGTAATTCATATATAACCATTCCAGTTGGGAAGTGCTAAGCATATCAGTGTTTATTAATTAACAGGCGACATTAACTCTCGTAATTACCTTTATCCCGATATTATTACATAGGAGTAAAACCCTAGTGATATCTAACGTTCGCCCACTGATTTGTGTTCTACGTATTTCTGCCATAAGAATATAAAACTTAGATCAGTACCCCCTGAGGTTACTAGAATTCCCGTGCTCTAAAATACGCGTGTCTAATCTAGTCTGTGAACTATTACTTGTGCACCAGAGCTACCAGTAATAAATCTAACAGTGAATATGAATCTATAAGTAACATTGATGGTCTCCAGTATATAAACCTGTTAAATAAGCCAGTGATCAGAAGATTAATACCTAAACGTTGGAAGTGGGAGACTAGGCTCCATCCAGATCCACTTATGCCAGTGTTGTTCATTTCTATCATATTGTCTTGCACGAGTACTCAGCAGTGGTATATTAATAAACGTGATCGTGTGTCTTGTTACCGTGTGTTTCTTTTGTGTTCTCTATTCCTCATACCTTGTATTGTGCATGCAGCCTTATATACCCAGTCAGTTAGAACTCACATTACCCAAGTTAAACCTGTAGAAAAACAGGGCATAACATTGGTGGCAGCGGTGGTTCTTGATTCGGATAAAAGGTTGCATTACACTGCAAGTTTGGAACAGTAGAAACATGGGAACATCGCAAAAATGGCAGCTCGCTATGACACTCACACACATTCCCAAGTATGATGTAAACACATATGATATCGCCACTTACTTAGACATAGTAAAGCCAGTGTTAGATGTGGCACTTCAAAATGACCGCGACAAAATCGCTGTTGCATTATTGCACATTATGCAGTTGGGAAAAGCCGTTTCCCAAATTGTTAAACAGGTAACGCCAGAGTTTACCTGGAACCAGTTTCGATCCCTCGTGATCCGGACCTTAGGGCCACTTTTGGGTTCCCTCGTCGCCCCCGAAATAATAAAAAAGTTGACGAGATCAAGTATGAAGGGGATATAAATGTGACCCTCATTCAACTCTACAGATACGTGAGGACCACGTATAGCTCTGAAGATGACGAGCAACAAAATTACCTCTTATTCACCGCATTATTAGACATCCTCCCACCCCACATCACCGCCCATCTCGACCCGTACGGCTCATTCGAAGAACATATGCTCTCCATCAGAGAAAAATGCCAACTCAGTTCGATGAATCCCCTATCCAACCCTTCAGCCCCTATCCAAGAAAGTAAACGTATTCCTCCACCGAACACTATCATCGATAAGTCCCTCCATCCCCCTAAAGAAAACTCTGTGCACCCTTCCAAAATGACTTCCGGTGAAAGTCCAAACCCAGTGCACTCTTCCTTGCCTCTATCCTCTCTGACCATCCCTAAATTTTCCCCTGCCCAGCCATCCACCAACGATAATCTTCCATCAATTGTGTTACCCCATAAACCCCATCCTTTTTCTATGCCTGCCAACAAACCACAGCACGCAGAAATGGTCACCCCCACCGTAACCGATTCTCTTTCAATGTCACCCCTGAAAAATGCTGGTCAGAAAATGAGCCCCCCCTCCACTCTCTCACATGCCCCTGTCACCCAAGACCAACCTTCACCCCCGTCAATCCCTCAACAACCTGTCACGCCTCTCACTTCCTCATATTCATTACCTGTCCCCCCCTCAAAACTGTCAATCTCACCCCCCCCCCCCCCACCATCATCTCCCCACATGCCCAACCTCGGTGAACTCCTTCCAACACCCGCATCAACCAAGAATGCTACAGCTCCGCCTACCTCCTATTCCCCCCCTCCCTTGTCACCCTCTCCAACATTACCCGAACCGCTCTTGAATCCACCTCCAGTAACACCCCCGCTCACCAACCTACCTCTGCCCCATAATCCAGCACCAGAACCAAAATCTCCATCAATGTCTCCTTCATCCATCCCACCAAATTCCATTGTTGTCCGAGACAAATCTCTTCCGCAACAATCTCTCCAAACTGACCTACTCACCCCATCCCCACAATTTACCTGTCAATCACCCAGACCCCCATCTGTCCAGGATAAATCCTCCCATGTTTCCAGGACAGACTCGGATGTATGTAACAACCATTCTAACAAATATTTATGTACCCATGTTTCCAGGGAAAATGCCAACCTATGTACCCAACAATGTTTTCCCCATGCCCCCACAAATGCTCAGCTATTCCCCCACCAAAAAAATTTCCCTTGTGACAGTTTTCCATCAGTAGCTCCCTTCCACCCCCACACAATTCACACCCCTAGAAAACTTCAAAACCCCACACTTGACTCGCCCTCTCATGACAGACAAACTCACCAATCCCAGATAACATCTAAACAGACCGTGACTGCCACCAAGAAAATTCCCCAAATTCGTACTTTTAACAACCACGAATCAGTACATCAGTCCTCTCCCAATAACCCATGTCCTATGCCTAACTCTTCCCCCACCAATCCTCCCCAGTCCCACCAACAAATTCCATTTCCTAGATCACTCACACCTCACCACTCTGATCCTCCCACACGCGCCGTTAATCCCCCCTCACGCGTGACCCCCACCAAAGTGATTTTCCCCCCCTCATGCGTACCGAACACCTGCTCACCAGTCGGCCTCCCACCATCATTAGCCCAGCTAAACTTTCAACCTCCACCAATTCCCACCCTGCCAGCCTAACCTCTCACGACCACATTCAGAACGAAAAATCACCCCCATACATACCTCCTCTTTCCCCCCTATCTTACCCCCCTTTTCACCGTTACCCCATCCGCCCCAAATTCCACCCCCAAAGATCCCGCTCGACAAAATACCACGCCCATCCCAATCCAACCACAAAACTTTTTCCACCTTGGCTAACTCCCAAAATACTACCCTCTCTCTCGCCCAAAACAACATTATCAACCTCTCAACCTCAACCACTCCTCGAAATCCCATTCACGTCTCTCCCGAAAATAAAATCAGTCCAAATTCAACCCCTCTCAAACCACAACCCTGCCTGCCCAGACCCCCCCCACCATCTCCCTATCAAATCCCCACACTCCAAACCTCCAAACCACCCGATCATCGTAAACTCTCAACCTCCAGCCTTACTCACCCTTCCCCCAACCCCACTCACGACCACAACTCTCTACACAATTCAACCCCTCCCCAGCACCAACCTCTTCCGCAACAACAACCCCGACTCGACCTGCCCGTTTCACCTTTAAACCCCCCCTATCACTACCCCCGACCAACACCATTTAAACCACCCCCCCAAAACTGGCCCCGGGCCAGCTCTCACCCAGACCCACATTCCTAACGACAGACCTAACAGTATATCCACCCCTCCCTTCCAAAGTGAAAGTGAACCCCCAAGGTCAAAGCCACAACCACCACCACCAAATAAACCATACCTTCAGCAAGACTAACGGCGACCCTAAATAACCCCCCCCCCCCCCGATGATGATGAGGATATTATTGTACTTGAATTTTTTTGTTTTGCTTGTTTTCAATTCCTAAGCGATTGGGCATGATTCTACAAATGTACATGTTTTCCATATACAGTACTGTATATATTATATATTTTTTTCCCGAGTCATCCTACTTTTCTTGTTAACCTACACTTTTCTGACTATCTTTTAAATTTGTTTTATACATTGTTAAACACTTTAACTCTTCTTAATTTTCCTGTGTTCTTAATTATCTGTTCTTTCTTAAATTTACATGTTTTCCATATACTGTATATATTATATTTTTTTTCCCTTAGTCATACTACTTTTCTTGTTAATCTACACTTTTCTGACTATCTTTTAAACTTGTTTTATACATTGTTAAACACTTTACCTCTTCTTAATTTTCCTGTGTTCTTAATTATCTGTCCTTTTGTCAAGCTCTTTTATCATCTTTTCTCTCCTTTTCCAACATCTATGTATTTTCTTCCCTCGTTCCTTTTTTTCTTGAATAGTAACTCTCCTACTAGTTTCCAGTGTCTTAGATATATGGCCTGAGTAATATTTTTTCCTAATTTCATTATATTATTCACATTCCAGGATAAAATGTTTTAAGTTTTTGTCTCTCTTTTCTGAACAGTCTGTTGCTAGTCGGGATGACAGTAATCTTCGTCCTCACCGACAGGCTGCCATTTCCCTCCAACCTAACCCCCTCACCGACCTGACCTGGACCCCCCTAAACAAACCTACGTACTCCAACCTTGAGGTATGAGGTCGTACCTAATATAAAGGCGACGGAAGTAAAATGCCACAGGAACGCTGTGGTACGAAAATCCTGAGAGCGAAACCTCCAACCCTAACGAGCCACAGGAACGAAAATCCTGAGAGCGAAACTACCATCCCAACGAGATCCCAGGCCCCTTTTCCTTTTTCCGAATTGATCTCTCTCCCTCTCTCTCAATTCATTCCACATATTATACGTCTCTCAATCACAGTCTTCTAATATACAAACCACAATACTTTACTCGCTGATATTCTTGATGTACCACCTAAGTATGTATTTGTTAGTAGTCTTGGCAAATCCAACGTCAAGGCTATTAACCTAATTGCAATGACGACTTGTCTATTTTGACTGCTATGTCGTCATTCCAACCGCGGTTAAAAAGAAAACGTCTAGAGTCTACTCCTTATCTTGCTCTAGGAGACGTTGTACATTAACCAAAACTACCACCGAAGGTGAAAAAAGCATAGAAGAGAAGAAAAAAGGGGTTTACCTTAGTTACCGCTTAAGGCCCATCCCGTGTTCCGTCATGTGCAGATCCCTGTCGAACGTGCGCATGAGCGACCCTCTCTTGTCATCATTTTTTCACGCGCTCCATTGAATGAAGTCGCTTTTGTTGTGCTCCTTTAATTCACCCTGTTTAGGTTCGTTTCGGCTTATCTGGCCTTCTTTTTTGTTAGACAGATGTTACGTGGTCTAGGGCACACGTAAATGGTCTCCTAAGTGTGTATAATGGAGACGCGTGTGGAAATAGCCTACCGAAGGTACGGGGGCGCCTGGCGTTCCTCGTATATGTTTTCATTCTTTCTCTTTTCATATTCTTTTTTCCTGTTAGTCTGGGCATAGTTTACCTTTTAGCTTAATTTAGCCTAGCTCGTTTTCTCATTCAGGAATTGCTATGCCCCTATGAGTTTTCATTTTTTCATAGCCTAGGTGTACCGTTGGTAAACAATCTGAGATTTCGTTGGTGGCGGTGCTGTTTGTAGAGTTTGTGTCGGCCGCATTATTAGCGTTATTCCCGAGTCCCCC